>OX453254.1:9600888-10800888 GCA_949709985.1 Luffia ferchaultella
CACATATATTTGAAAATTCTTTCTTAGTTACGTGTGATCCGCTTCAGCGGTTTCGGCTCGACGTCGATTATGAGTGAGTGAGTTATATTTGTATTTAGTATAGATACTTAGATAAATACGCACAATAGATTTTAGTATGTAATCAGTAGCCCTGTCGACATCAAAGCCAGACCAGTCGTCCAGAATGTAACTGATGCAAGCGGCGCAGTAAACGAAGCGCATATCCGACTCGCAGCCTGAGAGGGTCGCCGAGAAATTACCCTCGGGCGTTTGCAAAGCTTTCACACCTGAAACATGTAAATCCAAAAGTTTATGTTATGAAATGAGATCACTATGAAGGAATGTAGGGCGTACATATCAGGCCAGCTATAAATCAAGTCACACATTAAAGGGGAAGGAGTATAACCAGATGGAGTGATATAATGTGTTATGGGGAGATAATAGACATAATTTTTGTAAGATTACATTTAAAAACTAAAAAATATATATATTATTCTTCGGCACGTAAAAATAAAAAGTCAACAATTTTTTTTAGATAGGTCAGTATTTTTTTTTAACTTTATTTCAAAGTCGACATATTGATAAGCTATAAAAACATATTACGAAAAATATTCTGCAAATTTTACGATGTTATAATAGGAATCTGTGTGTCAAGAGGGGGAAAGAAGGAGATCAAAAAACGTAAAACTTGTGTAACGTAATTAATGGATGACCCCTTATGAAAAAAAGGGCTTCATTGGTTTTTGCACTAATTTTATTACCGATTTTAATTTATACTGTAATGCCCTAAAATGTTTTGCAACATATTAATAAAAAGGGACTCAAGATAATCCTTAAACTGGTCTCACCTTCTACGAGCGCTTTTCGATTCACTCGAGACAAATCGTCATCCAAAATCAAAAGTATACACAAGCCAGTATAAGTCATAGCCAAATGGCCGCATCTATAGTGACTATTCTCTGGGTCTAGAACTATGTTAACTGTTGAAGATCCTTGGAAACCACACTTCGCCATGTCACCATCTGTAAACAGTTTTATATCACATGTCACTAGTGGGATGTTGTTATGCATGTGTGTTAGTTTAATATGGAAGTGTGTTAGTTTATCTATAGTTTAAGTTGTAAGGAAGCAACAAAACGACATGGTTTTTTTTTACATGGGAATAGTTGGGATACTAAACTAATCAAGCAAACTAATCAATTTCTAATTTCTTCCAGGAATCAGTACAAAATGCCTTTACACAGTTTGTAGAGTTCAGACCCCCAGAGTTCTATTGCAAAAGTTTAAATGATCTCCCAATAAGATGGCAGAAATGTACCTATAGACAACGAGGATAAATACTTTGATTAAATGAATATATTTTACCCTAAAAAAAAATGTTTTAATTTTTCAGTACAAATCGGCAATTCCATACTTTAACTCTTTATATTAATACCTACTATACATCGGCCGTCGAGAGTGTACGTTCCTGACAGGTCGTAATCGGCATAGTAATCGGATGGTTGATGTGTATTTGTACCGTCGGACAATTCCCGCTTTCAATTATTATCGTTGACATGCACGAACGACACAAAATTAAATTAAAAATTATATTATTATGTTAACTCACAACAAACATGATGCTATAGCTATAAATCTCATGTGTCAGAAACGTAAACTCTGGACGGCCGATGTACTTACGTATCATATGTTTACAAGACTTTCATACCTTCAGAGTTATAGGACAATGTTTACTTTAACTAATGCGATTTTTTTATTACAAAAGTTGAGTTAATCAATAAGTATAATAATACAGCTCGCGTCAAACTTCTTGTTCGCTCAGAAGTTGACGCGGGTGCATTTTGCACAGATGAGGGGCCTATTCTCGGTCCTTTTCTTACTGCTACGCTACTCGCTTCGACTTCAGGGCGGAAAAGAAGTTTAATGCGAGCTGTATCAGTGTATGTCCGCATAGTAAACAAAGTATACAATAATTACACAGTTTTCCTGTTCATATCTCAGCAAAGTAAATATAATAAACTAAAGTAAACCTACACTCGGTGGTTCTTTGTAAACTTAAGACATAATGTTTACACAAATCATAATAAAAGCTACTGTATGTATTAATCTTTATACGTGAATGATAACACATTGTTACTGTTATCGTTAAAGCCCTGATATGATCAAACTCAATATTTTTCATTCGAATTCATACAAAGACTTTTGCAAGTCCCTCCGAATTATAGACATCACGAATATATGAAAGCTACTGAATAATCAATTCCAAATATATATTAGGTACTAGCGACTCGTCCTAGCTTCGCACGGGTAGCAGAGCATAATATGCCTACATTTTTTTCTGTCGTAATATTGTATCAGTTTATTGCATCGAGATTTTATGTTCATCCTACTTGGAGTATTTTTAATGTACTTTATTTCCAATTTTGGAAATAAAGTACATTAAAAAAGTTAAGAATATATACATAAAAACAAACTGAAATATTTCTTTGTATATAACATTGATAACTCCTGCCTAATTACATCACGCGTCTAGCGTCAGTGTGGGACGGCTTTAATTTATTTTGTCGCGCGATAGTTTTAATTTTGCGATAACTCCTAAGATATTAATTAAAATTGTATAGTGTAAAAAGCAATTGTAATGTACTTGAAATACTTAAGGTAACTAACGTATTTAATTTTATAAGGATTAATATCGTGTCCGTGTAAATACTTTTCCAATTACTTACTATATTATACGTGACCATTTTTTTTAAATATTACAATAGGCATAGTAAGCTGTTCTTGAAAAATGGGACTTTTATTTAGACCTATAAAACAGGAATTATTCCTCCATACATTGTTTTGTTGTATTTCAAAGCGATGAGGCAGCGTTTTTCGATGAACGCTTCCAGTCAACTTGATTTTTTCCGAATGAAAGTCCGTTCAGTAGTTTTGGAGTTTATTGCGTTCAAAAAGACAGACAGAGGTGGCGGCGAGGGCGGGACATTGTTTTATAATAGATATGTGGTGATAATGCTTTTATATTACCATTTTCGCATAAATTACAAAATAAAGCACCACATTAGATCGGTACGTCATGGATATTAGCTGACATGTGTAGCCCTAAGCTGAGCAAAAAAACTTTAAGTTTTTAGTTTGAAGAAAAAAACAGTATTAATATAAAAAAAATTGAAACCTGACTGCATAATTAATAATTACCTACTTGAAAAGAGAAACACCAGCTGTATAACCTACCTATAGAATGTGAATAAAATACACTATCATATAGATATGACTTGAATGTTATACAAGGTATTGCAGGCAGGGACAATAAAAAATTACAAACATTTTTGTTGTAAAAATTAAAATAAATCTTTAAAAATTACAACCCCCACCAAACCCATTTTGGAAATTAGTTTATCCCCGTCTGCAACATCTTAATAACCATTCAAGTCATATTTATATGATAGTATATTTTTAAGATACAAGGGATTCAAAAAGATTTTAATTAGAGTGAAAACATTCAATCTAACCTCCTTCACTTGGCTTCACTTGTAATTTATATATCCACTCAACTATTCTTGTTTTTAACTCTGGGGCTATGGATGACAAGGCACCAAGCACATCCAAACCAGATACAGAAAAGTATGCTATAGTAACTCTGAAACATAACAGAAATAAATATTATTAACATCTTTTTTTAATAAAAACTGGTTAAAATCTTAAGAAATACACGACTGAGGGGCGCTCTTTTAAAAAAATATAGGAACATTTGACCATTCCCAAAATTTTTAACTAAAGTCTGTTACCTATATTTTATTTCGAAAGAAAAGGCAATTTAAAGAAAATAATTTGAAAATTTTTGTTTTTGGATCGGTATTTACGTAAATATATTTCATTCAAAATTATTATAGCGTGACGTCACTGGATGGGATTATGAGTTTAGCCACTGCCGTTGCATATATATATATATATATAAATAATGACACTATTATTATTATAGTTCTTAAATTGACATTGTATTTATAAATATGCAATGGCAATGGTTAAACTCATAATTCCACCTGGTGACGTTACTCTATAATAATTTTCAATATAATATATCTACGTAAATATCAGTTTATGTCGGTTTATGAAAAATGTCATAACTATCTTTTTTTTCAGTACCTTTCACTACAGCAAAAAATAAAAAATTAATAGCCATGTCCGTCTTTTATTTCATAGTTATTTAGATTACTTCTCAGCTTCCCCTCGTAATATGAGAATCCCATTGCAATTTCGCATCTAGTTTCATTCCCAAGAATATGGTAGAATTAAAAAAGTATACAATTTAATAATAACAATACTTATAAGTATCTGTATGACGTTCAGTAACAAGAATTGTATGTATTTTTTTTTATTTAATAATAAATTCTGGGTTTCGTTCCGGGTCTGGGTGTATAATATTTATCTATTTATATATCACATATATTTAAAAAAGTATTTAAGTATGTATATCAGTTGTTTAGTAACCCATAACACAAGTATAATACTTGCCTACTTTCGGACTAGATGGCGCTGTGTGGGTTGTTCCATGTATTATATTATTATATTAAACTATTTGCTGTACGCCATTCTACTATTTTGGAGATAGCATCGTACACATTGTCGTATTTAAATTGTTATCTTTGGATACTAAGGATGTATCATCAGTAGACAATACTACCTCCTGACAATTTTTTACAAGATAAAGCAAGTCATTAACATAAACTAAAAATAGAAATTAATCAAGAATTGAACCCTGTAACATGCCCATCAACACCACAGATCCAGGTCAACTATCTCTGTACACATCAATTGTCTGAACTCTGTTACATAAATACGATCTCAGACGATGGAGTGTAAAGTCTTTAACACTATAATAACACAGTTACCCAACCAAAAGGCACTATAGTATCTCCCGAGCTCTTTCACAAACAGGTAATGCCAAACTGTTTGTGATTAGATTAAAAAATAATGATCTTTTCATTATAGGTCCTGTAAATACCTATTAATCAACATTATTTGAATACCCTAATTGACCAATGTTTCTAATGATTCCTTATGGTTTGTTTTTAACCCTTTAAAGGTTAAAGTTTAAAAAAGAGGGGTGTTATAAGTTAGACGTGTGTGTGTGTATCTGTGTATCTGTCCGTGGCATCGCAGCTCCCAAACGAATGAACCGATTTGGATGCGGATTTTTTTTATATGAAAGGTGAATTAGTCGGGAGTGTTCTTAGCTATGTTTGATGAAAATCAGTCCAAGATGGTCGCCGCCACAATATGGGGGATAACATATTTTTTCGCTACTCCATCAATATGGGTATCAAATGAAAGGGCTTGACTAGTGGAATACTATACACTGTAAGACATTTCAAATCCAAGATGGCCGCCACCACAAAATGGCAAATTACATACTTTTTTCACTACTCCATCAATATGGGTATCAGATGAAAGGACTTGACTAGTAGAATACTAACACTATGATTAATTTCAAATCCAAGAAGGCCGCTAGCACAAAATGGCGAATTACACTTTTTTCACTACTCCATCAATATGGGTAGCAAATGAAAGGGCTTGACTAGTAGAATAATGTACACTATATTAAGAGGGAGTGAGGAATATGAACTAACGAAATAAAAATTAAAAACTTGAAAATTATTTTTTGTCTGATCATGTATGAATAAGTTTAACTAAATAAATGTTTAAAAATTTTGAAATTGTCAGGGGTTTTTTTAATTTTTAATTTTAATTCTAATTCATATCAATATTTTTGTTTTAATTTTGAATCAATAATCCCAACAGTTCATAAGTCATTGCTATTTATTTAGATACTCAAAGAGCAGAAAAAGTGAAAAGTCTTAAAAAAACACCAAACTTTACAGATTGTTTTTTATTAGCACCTGCTCTCGTCTTCACTCATGGACTATATCTTTATATATATTTCTTCTGTCTGTGTATATGTCACTGAACTCCTTCTAAACGGCTAGACTGATTTTTATAAAAATGGTTCAGATTCTCAATTTGCCCACTTTGCCTGTGTAATTGTAGATTTTGTAATATTTGTCACATTATAATACGATCTTTTTAAATGTGTATCTTATGCGATATACAAGCACCATAGAATTGGTTTTGTTTATGCCCATATACCACCTTTCTTGCCCACTTTGCTTATGGAGAATATAAATGAAAATGAAATGGGAGCAGGACCACAGAAATGATAAAATATTTGTGTGACTGGTACGAAGACGGGAAGGCAAGGAACAGCAAAGCGAAGAACAGGGATGATAAGATTGTGATTCGTTGGAAAAGCAAATACCGCACGAGTGAAGCTGCGAGTGGGTCACTAGCGTTTGTGTATATTGTAATCAAACTTAAACACTTCTTATTAGAGTAAGAGGAAGATCCATTTCCTATCATCCTCTTTTATGTTTATCACTTTCTCCTCTGCTTTTCACTTGTAATTTCAAAACTGAAGTGACCACGATAAACAAGCTTATATTAAGAAAAATCTTTATTTTTAAATCACAGGCAGACACTGCTATTTAATTTATATGTATAGTTAAAAAGTAACCAAGTTTACTTAATATAAAGACCTCTGTATGCAAACTGAAGTCGCATCAAAATTGGTTCCGTTGTTCCAAAGATTAGCCTATCCAAATAAACAGACAGACAAACAGATGCGATAATATATAGCCTAGGTCTAAAACCTGAAGGTCCTTTCTAAATATTCATGAAAGAATTTTTGAAATCGGATGAGTGGTTCTGGAGATTACTTCTTAAATGCAAACCAACAAACTTAACTTTTTTATAATATCATTATCCATGATATATTTGAACCTAGTTTCACATCCTAACATTTCTACACTTAAGGAAGGGGCACACTTTGGTACGGCTTTCCAAAACTACCACACTAGAAGTATTAATAATAATTTAGGGGATGGTGGGATGAGGACACGAAACCAACTTTCAGAATTTTTAGAAATGCGAAAAAAACCAAAAATAACTAAAGAAAAATACATACTCATTACCACCAACATGAATTCGCTTTTTGCAATGACCTATTCAAAGGGTTGAACTATTGAAAGAGTGAATAGGCTTCAACATTAAAATAAATTGAAAACAGTAAATACGTTAAGAATTTTCTAACCTAACTTTAATAAGTGAAAATTCGATTTGCATGGGGCTCGGCGCCCGCTGCGCGGCACGATCGCTTCGCTCGCTCGCCTTGCGCGTTTTTAATGTTTCTGGCGGGTTGGAACCATTGATTGTTGGAACAGTAGTCGAAGTGCCTATATATTCGGCTTTTATTGTATTTTTTTTTTAACTAACATAACCTACCTATTAATTGAGAAATGATGAAAAAGCAACCGTTAGATTGCTTGACCTGACCGGATTTCTTGTAAACATTCTTTTACGTACCATACCTAAACAGTTGATACTTATTAGAAGAGTGGCTGGCCATTTAGTGTTAGTTCCAAGTGTTTTGAGTTTGAAGGCTATTGAAAATGTCTTAGTAGCAAGTATGTATTACTAATTTTTAATTTCGTTTCTTTCATATTTCCGCATGTCTAGAAATTCTAAAATTTGGTTTAATATGTTCACCTTACCCTCCTCTTTCTGATTATTAACACCCCTAGGGTTGGGTAGTAGTTTTGGAAAGCCAACCCCACACTTTAACTTCAGTGACAGGAAATATGCAAAATTAATTTAGAAAGGACGCATACATAACTCAAACACACATACAAATTAACGTCACCTTGGCTTTTAATCATCACTAACTGTATAGTTCATTAATCTAAATAACTTGGTTACTTACCTTGTGGTATCATGTGAAGATAAAGATGATGGCAAAGTATTCAAAAATCTCATGAAATACTTCACGTGCTGTCGATGAGCTAATATTTTATTTTCGTCTATATTCATCGTGGGCTCCATGAAAATTATTAGTAATAAAACAAATGATTTTTTTATTAACTCCTAAAAGGCAATATAATGAAAAATATGCTTGCGGTAGCGTTAGAATTGGCGATTTAACTTAGCTTGATAGTGAAGTGGATTTTTTAATATTTATCTCGATATAATTATTTCCTCAATTTGAGACTTTAGCGAAACTTAATTTTTGTTTGCTGGATTTGAGAAACTTTTAACTTCCTTCTCCTCCCAGCCCAGAACCAGATTTGATTTGACATTGACAGTGTTTGACAGCACAGATTATTTGACAGTTTTGACACACGTTTGTTTGATTTGACATGACAAGACAAAATGTGACTGTTTTACAAATTATAACATAAATGACAGCATTTTTTTTTTGTTTACCTACCTTTGGCAATTTTTTACATCTAAGGTTTTTTACGTGTCAGAAATTTTTGAAATGCTTTTGATATGTACCCATTATGATTACATCTTAAAAACTTTGATATTCCGGTGGCTGAATCATTATTTTCTTTGAAAACAAATAGAAAACTCTCAACCACGTAGTCTAAAATAACTGAACTGTACTATGCGTTAGCAAAAACGAGCAGAGTGAGAAGCCCCAATTTAGGGGTGCATCTTTTTCTAATAGGTTGTCAATGTATAATAATTCCTATTATAACCAAGACATTATTATTACAAGCAAGAAAAATACTAAATAAATGGATCAGGTACCTAGGTAGTCTATTAGTCTCTCAAAAAATATTAAGAGAACCAATTAACATCAATCGACACCTATTATTCAAAACTTTAATTCCATGGTTTGATTCAGTGTTGAACGACGGTATTGATTAAGGGATATTTTTCAATCGGGGATAAATGTATTGTATGATTACATTCATCTTTTTTTTCAAATGTAGCTCCGATTGTAAAGATAAGGTTATATGCTATTTTTCGGTGTATTTTACAAAATCAAAACCACCTCTATTACCATGTTCACAAATTTTACAAATCAAAATTAATCAAAAGGAAAATTAATGTTTCCAGTTTTATTATTACCAAAACTATGAAACACACTGTAGTAGTAAACATGAATTACATGTGTTACACGTAAAGGAATGGCTGCTATATTGTATTATTCCGCATGAACAATATGGTCGCCTAAAGATGACAAAAAGTTATCAATCAATTTTACACACATATAATAATATTACGCATACGTGATTAAATTAATGTGGCGTTAGCTATCCTCTTAATAATTGGTTCCGTGATTACCTTCTTCCTACCTACCTACCGTCTAATAAATAAATAAATAAATAAATACCTTACGTCAGGCTCGTATCGGGTTAAGGTGGGTGATGCGTTCAGTGACGAGGTGCGGGTGAGGCGCGGAGTTCCGCAGGGGGCTGCTTGTGGACCGGTGTGCTACTTAATGCACGTCAACAGCTTGTGCGAAACCTTACGACACTGTACAGCCTGTACAGGATATATGATCGCGGACGACTTCTGTACGATCCGGGCCGGCACCGACCTTGCAGAGACGTGTCGCCTGGTACAACAGGATATAGATGCGATAGTGAAATGGTCGCGCGATAACGGTATTGTGTTGACCTCTGAGAAAACTAAGTTTATACTAATTCACTCGCCTTATTTAACTATTCCTGATCTGCCACCTCAAATGTTTACTCATTGCTTTTCATGTTTCCACGATAACCTGCTCAACTGCCAGTGCAGACCAATTGTGAGAGTGGATCGTGTTACTTACCTGGGCGTTGCGGTCTTAGTTTTTCTTGGTCCTAACATAGAGTACATTAGCTCCAAGCTTAGATTTTTACTTGGAAGATTTTATCATTTAAGTTTAAGAGTTCCTATTGGCACACTCAAATGTTTATACTTCTCATTAGAAGATCCGATCCTGGGATATGCTCTTGATTGTTACAGCCTAACTTTTAAATCATATATTGACAAATTAGAATTACTTTAAATTAGATTTCTAAAATTACTTGTTAATAAAAGAAACCAAAAATAATGTAAGGACTAACGCGAACTTTTTAAAATATGTAAAACTTTACCAGTCACTTTAAAGCAACTGTACCTTTTGTTAGCAAACAACCGTGGCAGTCTGGAGCACGATCTACGATCTATCACAGCCGAGTCACAGCTATGGCACGAGGTCGATGTCAACAGGTAGACTACAGGTAGGTAGGTACTTAAAGTTTCTAACTACTTTGGAGATAGAACGCTAAAGAAACGTTTACCGTATTTGCTCAATAATCTGCCTTAGGGCATCCGCTTCGAGCCTGATAGTGTTAAATTCAAAAACAAATTAAAAAATATTTATTAAGCACACTCTTAAGATAACTTCAATTTTGTATAAGTATTACCTACATCATACATTATATGTAATTCTTAAGAGATTCCTTCCTGCAGTCAAACTGTTGGAACAGTTTTGCAGTGTATTGTAGTAAGTTGTTGTATTATATGCTTAATAATCCATAAATTAAAAAAAAAATGTTATAAAAGAATCTCAGCATTTTCATGTATTGTACAGTACACAAAAAGGCAAATAATAATCATAGTTCTAAAAGAACAAACAATTTACTACCGAAGAAGGTTTATTTCGTTCTGGCAAGTTGCTGAACAAAGACGTATTAACTACTACTTTTAGCTATTTCAATATGATTTTAATTGGCTCGATTTTTTACTTTCACATATGACGAAAAAAAAAAATTTTAACGTACCGTCGTGGCATAGTTTGATTTATATTTACTTTCAGTATGCGATCCAGTATTCCAGTAGCAATATAGATTCGTGGTGTTAACTGCATAGTTAAAAGAAATTCTTTTTTTTTCTGAAAGGTTAAAACTTTATTTTAAGTTATTTTATTATCAATGTTAATGGAAAGGCGATTCAAACACTTAAGAATTTATAAAATGAAGAACAATCACTAAAATGATCAGATGCCCATTTAAAATATTGTGATCCTTTTTACAAAAAAAAAATTATATTTGACATCTATATTAATAAAATTGGAGTGTCTGTCTGTCTGTCTGTCTGTCTGTCTGTCTGTTCCGGCTAATCTCCGAAACGGCTGAACCGATTTCAATGAAACTTTGCAGACGTGCTGAGGGCATTACTGCGGGTGACATAGGCTACTTTTTGTCTGTCTGTCTGTCCATCTGTCTGTCTGTTTGAGCTGATCTCAGAAACGGCTAAACCGCTTTCAATGAAATTTGGCAGACGTGCAGAGGGTATTATCAGGAGTGACATAGGCTGCTTTTTGTTTGTCTGTCTGTCCGTCTGTCTGTCTGTTCGAGCTCATCTCCGAAACGGCTAAACCGATTTCAATGAAACTAGGCAGACATGCAGAGGGCATTATCGGGGGTGACATAAGCTGTTTTTTGTAAGTCTGTCTGTCAATTTGTCTATCTGTTCCGGCTAATCTCTGAAACGGCTAACCTGATTTCAATGAAACTTTGCAGACGTACAGAGGGCATTACCGGGGATAACATAGGTTATCATGTTGGTACTCAAACTTGATGCTTTGACGAGATCTATGTGACCATGTGACCACATTTTTAAATGCTTATATTTTCGAAACTATCAATCGCAGACTTATCGTGTTGGTACTCAAACTTGATGTTTTGACGAGATCTATGTGACCACGTAACCACATTTTTAAATGCTTATATTTTCGAAACCATCAATCGCAGACCTATCGTGTTGGTACTCAAACTTGATGTTTTGACGAGATCTATGTGACCACGTGACCACATTTTTTAAATGCTTATATTTTCGAAACCATCGATCGCAGACCTATCATGTTGGTACTCAAACTTGAT
Source organism: Luffia ferchaultella (assembly GCA_949709985.1). Classification (NCBI taxonomy): domain Eukaryota; kingdom Metazoa; phylum Arthropoda; class Insecta; order Lepidoptera; family Psychidae; genus Luffia; species Luffia ferchaultella. The sequence continues at coordinate 9,612,642 of OX453254.1, forward strand.
GTTTTGACGAGATCTATGTGACCACGTAACCACATTTTTAAATGCTTATATTTTCGAAACCATCAATCGCAGACCTATCGTGTTGGTACTCAAACTTGATGTTTTGACGAGATCTATGTGATCACGTGACTACATTTTTTAAATGCTTATATTTTCGAAACCATCGATCGCAGACCTATCATGTTGGTACTCAAAATTGATGTTTTGACGAGATCTATGTGACCACGTAACCACATTTTTAAATGCTTATATTTTCGAAACCATCAATCGCAGACCTATCGTGTTGGTACTCAAACTTGATGTTTTGACGAGATCTATGTGACCACGTGACCAAATTTTTAAAAGCTGATATTTTCGAAACCATCAATCGTAGACCTATCGTGTTTGTGCTCAAACTTGAATATTTTCGAAACCATCAATCGCAGACCTATCGTGTTGGTACTCAAACTTGATGTTTTGACGAGATCTATGTGACCACATGACCAAATTTTTTTATCCGTCTGTTCGAGCTAATTTCCGAAACGGCTGAACCGATTTCAATGAAACTTTCAAATATGTGATTAAAAGTTTGTCTGGAGTGACATACAATACTTTTTGATTGTTTGTTCATTTGTTCGTTCGTTCGTTCGTTGGTTTGTCTGTCTGTCTGTCTATGTAGTTCAAGCTGAACTTTTGTAGATTTTAATGCAACTATGCAGACATTAAAAATAGGTTGTCAAGAGTGATACAGGTAACTTTTTGTCCATGTGGTTGTCTGTCTGTCTTTTTGTTCCGGCTTATCTCCAAAACGACTAAACCATTTCTATGAATCTTCGCAGACATAAAAAGTAGGTTATCAGGAGTGACACAAGTTGGTTTTTGTCTGTGTGTTTGTCTGTCTGTTTGCTAGGCCTAATTGTCGAAACAGCTGATCTGATTTTACTGAAATTTCGCTATTTGCTATAAAGAAGGCATTGTCAAGAGTGAAAAGCAATTCTGTTAGTCTGTCCGTCTGTTCCAGTTAATATCCAAAACGTCTGACTAATTTTGGACCGACTTGTGGGATAGCTATTCTTCATGCTAAAATGGCTAAATGGACTTTTTTGAAATAAGTTATAGAGATTTCTTAGGCAGTTAAGTTTCAGAATGTTCTGGAAAGTGTTACAATGTTCTGGAGCGTCGCATTCCTTTAACTGTCCCAGTACAACTGTGGTCAACGCGAGCGAAGCCCGCGGGCGGAAAGCTAGTACCTAATAAAAATGAATAGCTGCTTTCCTTAAAGTTTTTTTTTTTGTTTTATGTACCATTTTCAACCTTTTGGCTACTGGCAACACTTTACTGTAATTAGCTATCATTGGTTCAGGGTTGCCAGATGTACGATAAATACCGTATTCATACTGATAATTGGCCATCGGTACGTGTACGATAATATTACGATTATCGTACAGAAATACACAATATAATAATAATAATCATAATAATATCTGGGACATCCCACACAGTGCCATCTAGTCCCAAAGTAAGCAAGTATCATGCTTGTATTACGGGATACTAGACAACTGATATATATTACACTTAAATATTCTTCTTTTTTTATATTATTTAAACAGATACTTTCACACCTAGACACGGAACTAATAGACATTTTCATGTACACAAATATTTGTCCCGGGCGGGGATCGAACCTGATATTTACAGTATATCGATTTTTAAAAATATTTTTACCATCACAAACATTGCAAATTGTATTAGTAGTCTAGCGTTTCGTATAATAACATTAATAATCAAGACTGAAACGACATCCAAGTAAAAAAGTATTCAGCAAGAACAGACTATAGAATGGGTAAAAATTCCCAAAAACCAAAGTAACGTTCTAGTCGTCCGTATATCTTTGTATTAGAAACTAAGATTTCCAATTCCCAACACTGACTGTGCGCGAGTGTTCAGTAAGGTGAATTTCATAAAGCAAAAAAAAAACAATTTTGCAGCCGACTGAAAACTAGAACATTAATCGATATACTTTGTATTAGTCCCAACCGTAGAGTAAATATATTATTTGCCAGCAGATTTTGGTTTTAATAGAGTCATAAATGTCACTTCATGGCATTGAAAATGTCAACCACAATTAAAAACTCGCCATTTTGCACCAGTTAACTAGAGTATGAGTGGTTAGACGGCCATCGCAGTAGAGGGTTTCTGGTCAATTCGTACTTTTATGGTCCCAACACATTAAAAAAATGGTAGGTACCTCTACGAATTCGGAACCTAGGGAAGAAATGATGAAACGAATGAAAAGTATTTAGCATTCTTTACAAAAAAAAACAGTAAATGTAAAATTGTGAGTGATAACAAATAAAATTAGAATTTGAAGTAATTTTATTAATGTGTCGTTGTAAATTTTATAATAATATAGATACCATAAAACGTGTGTGCAATTCACACGTGGTAGAAGTGAATCTTTAAAAAAAATTTGATTTCAACTTAATGAGACGAATGTAAAATTTTGGGAAGAGGATAATTGTGGATTTTAGTTATAATCAGAGTGATACAAGGTTAGATAATTGTTTTACATTTTATTAATCTTGTTTTCCCTTTTTTTCAATAATCGCGACAATGTTCTGCATTTATTTGAAGAATTTTATTATAAATAATAAGTACACGTATACAAAACACCACGATTGTTGTGATGGCTTTTCTCAAGCTTTGTACAACGCATGCGCGCCCAAACACGTATTAACACAGGTACAACACTGAGGCCCAAGCAAACTCCCACTATCACTAGGTAACGGTAACGAGCGGAGGGGTACGAAGCAGAGCACAAAGAGAACCACGAACATAAGAAACACTGTATAATGCTTCCTATCTCATTTTCCCCCACGTTAAATCTCATAAATTTATCTGTCTGTCTCTTTTTACTGTTGCTTTTTCGTTTCATCGACTTTCAAATCACAACGATGCTAAAGAAGTTTTCACTTCAAAAATAAAATAAAAAATGACATACATGTGTACGATTTATTTTAACTTTGTATGGGTATACGATAATTTTCTTATTGCCGTATAAACTGATAAGTTTTATCTGGCAATACTGTTTTGGTTCTAAATTTTTTTCATCTTTTACCAAAGACCAAAGACTATTTTTCACTATCTATCTTTTCTTTTACATGGCTGACGTTCAAAAGGAGTTACCGTAGTCATGAAGGTTATTATATTAATTTTCGGAAAATTTAGCTTAAAATCCTTCAAATTATACATATTTTCAATAACGTGAAGTTTTGTCTGTATATTACAATTTCTTGTTATGTGTTTTATGTTATGATTCCACTGAAAACTGCAGATACAAATAAGGTTATCGTGTTGTGATTAGTGGTCGTGTTATAGTTTTTTTTTTTAAATTATTTTAGACCTTGTTATGCATCAATGAATATGTTATCACTATTTTCAACTGATAAAGTAACACCTTAACGTAATATTTAACTGATTATAGTACATTCTAACCTTATAAATGTTTGATTTAGTTGAACGTCTCCTTCCCGGCAACGGGATGTCAGAAGCTATTCGAAGTCGTGGACGAGCACAAGCTCCGTATTTTTTATGAGAAGCGTATGGGCGCTGAAGTTGAGGCAGATCAGCTAGGCGATGAGTGGAAAGGATATATCCTTCGTGTTGCTGGTGGAAATGACAAACAAGGTTTTCCCATGAAACAGGGTGTCCTGACTAACAGTAAGTAACACTGCGCTAGGGTCGGCTTTCCATTGTTGCCTGATGAAAAATGTTTTCATAAAAATGATCAATTTGAAATCTGGCTAAAATAGGTTGATGGTCCATCATTTCAAAAAAATAGGTTAGGTTATGGTTTGTTTGTGATAATGCGAGAAGCGAAGCGGAGCGGAGCGACGAGCCACTAATAAGCCTTATATTTTATTTTCATTTCCTTAAAAAAATATTTACTGCACGAGGTTCCTACACCCCTCCCCCATAAGCCTGAATAAATATTTTCTAACTTTTCAGCAGGCTACAATGGAAAGCGCTACCAGTTATTGAAACACTCAAACTTAATTTTAAATTACTTATAAAATATTCATTTACTGGATAGCTCGTCACTCTGCTCCACTTCACTCCTTGCATGGTAGACTACCTACCTGTCTTGTTTGAATTTTGAAAGGATCAAAAAGCTTCTGGGTGGCGTGTCACATTTTTCTAATTACATAACCTAAACAATAGATATTTATACAGATACCTTAAAAGTGTGTTAGTTTAGAAAACCTGTTTATTTTTACAAATAGGTGCAAAAAAATAAATATACTACAATATCCTAACCTCTAACTTGCTATAAAGTTACTGAAAAATTTAATGGAAATGATGTTAAAGTCATTGACATAAATGTAAGGACCAGGCGAACAATGTGTTTCAATGTCTCCATGTTAAGTATCCTAAATTCTAATTTAGGGACACTCGTCAACTCAGTCACTCTCGGAACAACGTTGCATGCATGTTGGAGTTAATTCGTAAAAATGCTAAATTAAGTTTTGTTAGGTTGCACACACTATGATAGGAAGGTCAATGAACAAAAAATGTTATTTCTTATCAACAGTAAGTAAAAATAATAATTATGTATAAATAATACCCTTTTAACTTGTTATTGATGAAATACCATTTTCGAGTTTTATCGTTCGCCATAGCACAGTAAACCTACTCCGAACAAATTGTTTGCCCGTCCGTGAAGCGTCCATCTCTTTAATACATGCAGTACATGTTTAATGTTAGCGACGTAGGGAGCTTATCTCAAAGAAAAATTTGTTTGGTCTGAGTGTCACTGTACTGTCACGCACTACGCATCTACACTGTATAAAGTTTAATCTTGTAAGAACGTCTCGTCAATGTGGTTAGAAATAAAGATTTGAACTAATACATATTATAATGAACATTACAAAAATCTAAAGGACTAGTTTTATTTCACGGCCAATGATAACACACTATATTTTCTTTTGTAATAATAAATCATAATACACATGTTTTTCATTCTAAAAATTTGTTTTTGTTATATCTTATCCTATTTCTATGAAAAAAAATTATACCTAGATAAAATATAATTTATAACATTGAATGGAATATAATAATGTTAATAATAATTGCTTAAGTTAATTTTGATTAAATTTTATGGAGTGACAATATTTATGGAAGAAAATATTGCAAAATATAATGTCGCTCTATAAAAGTGATTGCATAGAGTTATATGACTCACATCATGGTAACACTTTATTTTTAGTTTCAGCTAAATGAGTTGTTTAATTCTGGACTAGGTCTTTGTACACGTTCATAAATAATAATAAAAACAAAAGGATCTTCGTAACAATACAGAAAATTTTATTGATTTAGTTTCTTGATTGAACAAAAATGATTTCTATCAATATTTTACGATATATATAATAGACTATACTGATTTGACGTATATTGATAGACAAATGTTAAATTCAGTCAATATTGACAAATTTCAGATGGCGTCAGAACTGAAGACCGTCCCTGAACAAATTTTTTTCGCAATAGCGCTGCCTGCGGTAGGCGTCCATCTCGTTGACACATGAAATACACGAAACATATCTATTAATTTCTTTCACAAAACATAGGCAGTGCTATCTCTTCTATATACCACCATTTTAATGTCAGTTTTAATTGTTAAACTTAAAAAAAAAAATTTTTTTACAGCTACAAAACACGCCAGATTGCTGGAATTCGTAATAAAACTTGTTAATTTCCTTGATTGTATATTTTTAAAATACCGTACAATGTTCTAGCCCAGATGCCCATACATTGTGGAGCGTTTCCTTTAATGTAAGACGTAGTTATGTATGTAGATCACATTTAATTAAGTACGCCCCAACAAGGTTACATCAATGTCTCAATAATAGGTTGATTGCTAACTAACTACATAGTTTTAATGAACAATAACAGATGGCGTTTATGTAACAATAACGACCTGAGGCCACCGCTCGTGTTGTGAAACGTTCTTTATGGCCTATCCTGACATTTATATCGATGATCAAAGTGCATATTACAAAAGTAAACCCCATCTTTAATGATCACTTTTGGACCTTGTGTGACAGTCAATGTAAAATATGTACAGTTTAAAAGAAATGTTGGTTTTATTAATAATTCAATTATATTTTAGGCCGTGTGCGTCTTCTCATGTCAAAGGGACACTCCTGCTACAGACCCCGTCGTGACGGTGAAAGGAAACGAAAATCTGTTCGTGGCTGCATTGTAGATGCAAATCTCTCTGTTTTGGCCCTCGTCATTGTGCGCAAGGGTGCTCAGGTATTAAACTTCTACTTTTTACAAAATATAAATTAATATAAATGTTATAACAAGTTGCCCAAAACAGTTAAAGACTTAGAGATCAATGAAAAAAAAAGATGAAAAGTACAACAGCATTAAAGAATTGTTATTCAATTAATGAAGCAATAATTGGCAACATTTGGCATGAAAACTCTTCGGATTGAATAGACTCATTAGTAATCATTAGTGCAAATAGGGATACTTACAGCTGCTCATTTGACTTATCAGGTTAATGCATGGTTTTAGTGGTTTTAACCTATTTTGTAAGTTTGACGAAGCCCTCTATACAGCCGAGTCTTATTTTGTTGACATATGTTTATTTAATTTTATTGACATTGACATTAAATATTTTAATGTGTGATGTAGACAATGCCCATTTACAGCTGCCATAAGTAGTTTTAAACGATTTACACACAGTGGAGTATTGATTGTATCCACTCAAATGGTCCCTGTGTCAGATTGTATTTAGTTACCATTAAAATTCATAAACTGTTCCTTGCCCCATGTACCAAAATTCATTGTCGCCTCAGTCTACGATTTGACGCAGTCAAGTGTGTGTAAGCACCAAGCACCTACAGCATAATAAATAAATATAACTGTCAACATAAGTACTTATTAAAGATAACAGGATGACAACTTGATTTAGAACTTGAACATTTGAACTTTAAACTTAAAATAGATATTTGAGCGAATTCTTGTTAAACAAATCTACATCAAAGTTCTAGTTAATAAAGATCATTTAATCTAAAATTGCATGCCCCTCCACTAAATATAATTATTTAAAGTTCCATACCGAAAGGGTGCCAACGAGAACCCTGTGACTTAAGCCTTCACTGTCCGTCCGTCCATCCATTTGTCTGTTCGTCTGTCACAGGGCTGTATTGTCTGAACTGTAATAGGTAGATACTTGGAATTTTCACATAGTATGTATTATTATGGCCACTATGACAACAAATAATAAAAATTAAAGGGGATCCTCATGTAAGAAACATGGTTTTTTAAATATTGCATGGTGGTACAAAACCCTTTGTGTGGGAATTCGACTAGCACTTGCCTATTTTTTTTATTTTGTTATTACTATTCAGTTACTAGGACTTACTAAACATTTTGAATCATCCGTGCTAAATATGCACTAAAATCATCCGTGCTAAATATGCACTAACATTCAGAATTTTAATCTTGCAACTTCTCGAATATGGTTTCTTGGGTGTGAGAAAATGTTCAAAAAGTTGACAAAAGCCATAGGGTTACATTAAATCTTAAAACCCAAAACATTTTATCATAGGACAATGGCTACTAATGTTATATCTTATAAACTAAATGAACACACTTGTAACAGTACATCTTTACTGTTTCATTCATTGTTAGTCAAAAACCACAGGTTGGGATTAACTAGTTTATACCTATATAATATTAGTGAATGCCATTGTTTTTTTATATATAATAATATCTAGGACATCCCACACAGCCCCATCTAGTCCCAAAGTAAGCATGTATTATGGGGTACTAGACAACTGATATTCATACTTAATTATTCTTTTTTTTTATAATATATACGTATATAGATAATAATAAATAATAATAAATTCCTTCCCTGTTCTTACTGTTTCTCAGATCCCCAAATCTGTGTAATTATATGCGACAGGGTAAATTAAAATGGTACAAGCACTCGCTACAAATATACCTATTTGTAGCATTTCCAAAGTATCAAACATTTTATTGTAATGCTGAGACCAAAAATCATCCTGGTTATGAAGTCAATTACTGCTTATTCATGAAATCAATTAACCTTTTATTAAATTTATTGTAGGAAATTCCAGGATTAACCGATGGAACCGTACCCCGCCGGTTGGGCCCCAAACGTGCAAGCAAGATTCGGAAACTGTTCAACCTGACCAAGGAGGATGATGTTCGCCGTTATGTTGTTAAACGTCTTCTTCCTCCTAAAGAAGGAAAAGAGAACGCCAAACCAAGGTCTAAGGTAAAGTATGGAAAGGTTTATAGCTAACGCAACACCATATTACATTATATCTATGCCTATCTATCTATGTCTATCTAAACCAGTTATGGTACAATTGTATCAGCAAATATTAAAGACTAAAAATATCTACTCATCTACTCTGTGCATTTTATTATTTCCAATAAAAAAATTTACAAAACAGGCCTTGGCAAATGCAGCATTTTTTAATTAAGAACATGATTTTTTGAAATTTTGTGTTTAAATAAATCATTACATATTATAAAATAAAGTCCTCGCCGAGTCTGTCTGTCTGTCTGTCTGGACGCGATAAACTCAAAAACTACCAAACAGATTGGGATATTGTTGACACCAATGAACAAAGTGATTCAAGAGGAAGGTTTACATGTACAATTTTTTAATGTTTTGTACAAATTTGTTGAAATATGACGATTATTGTTGAAGAAATCGGAAAAAAATCAAGCCTGCTGAGAGCTTTCATCGAAAACGCTGCCTAATCCTTTTGAGATATAACAAAATAATGCATGGAGGAATTTTGTATCTTATATAGGACTAAAAAAAAGTCCGCGATGGCATATGTCTATCTTTTATGGATAGCTTACTATATCTATTTTTGTTTGAAAAAATGGTGTCATATAATGAGATGATTGGAAAGCAATTTATACGGATACAGTATTAATCCTTATCAAATTAAATACTTTATATTTACTTTTAGCATTTCATGCATATTATGATTGCCCTTTACACCATACAAATTAAATTAATATCTTAGAATTTATCACGAAATAATAACTATCGCGCGAAAAGAGGCCGGGTGCGGCGCATAGAAACATAGAAATAATGTTACATGTAACAGACGGCGCGAACAGTGCATATGTATGCAACAGTGAGCATCACGGGGTGCACGCGAGGCTGGGGTGGGGTGGGGCGAGAAAAGGGTGTACTAATGAGACATAGATATACAATGTCATAGTCACAGAGCAGAGGAGACATGCGAAACCTTGTTTATATTCTGCCTATTGAATTGAGTAATGTAAGGGGACGTAAAAATAAATTGAAAGAGGCAAAACTGATGGTTTTAATTACAATGTCTATTTTAATTAATACTGTGTATACATATTTTCTTATATAAGTAAGTTATAACAAGATTCTGCCGCATGGCACTGATTAAATGTGTTCTATTTTTATGTGTAGATATTTTTAGTTTTAGTTAAATAGGTTTAGTTGATTTCGATTTAAAATGTTATTCATGATAGGTATTATAAAGCCATAGTGTAAAAAAAAAATTTTTTTTTAAGTGATCAGGTATATACTTATATATTCTGACGAAAATAATTAGAAAAACTCAGTTTCATCGTAGTTTACGTTTAACAGTTGTAGCTAATCGACCATTATGACGACCGCTTAGCCTAGTGGGCAGCGACCCTGCCTGCGAAGCTGGAGGTCCCGGGTTCGAATCCCTGGTCGGGTCAGTATTTATATGATGAATATTAATACTGGCACCAGGTCTTGGTTGTTATATGTATGTGGTGTCTTCGCTTGGTACCCAAAACACAAGCTAATGCTTAGTTTGTGACCTAGATGTTGTTGTGATTGTGTGTGTTATTATTATATTATTATTATTAACAGCAGAATTAGTATTGAGTTTTAGGGCTGGATAAGTTCCATGGAGCCCAGAGAAATTTGTGAAATGCATGGGCGAATGAATGCAGAAGAATACCTAGACGTTTCTGAGATTTTTTTAGATGTTTTCAAGTGTATATTCAATAACTACGAGGAAAAACAGTACAGGAAATAATTAGTAACCCAAGCTTGTTTATAATGAGGCTCTCTCTCTCTCTCTCCTGCCCTTATCCCACTCTAGGTGGGGTCGGCCCAACATGGTTTTTTCTTCCACTCCTCTCTGTCACTCGTCAGTTCATCACGCACTCCTTTCGCTATCATATCCTCCTTCACACAATCTATCCATCTTTTCCTCGGTCTTCCCCTCTTTTTACGTCCTTCCACATTCATACTTAACATTCTTCTGCCTACATACTCGTCATCCCTGCTATAATGAGGCTATAACTCTGGTATTAAATTATTTTTTTTAGTACTTGTTAATGTCTATCGGGAGTGTCTACATCTATTTCATGTAAACATGTATAAAACTGTACAAATTGGAGCTGAAAGTATCAGACCATATTTAAATTATAAGTGTTCTGAGTTTCATCATGAAACTAACATAGTTCATGTTTTTTTTTAATCCCTGATTATAATATTGTGTATCAGATTAACAAATCAGGTAGACAGCAGCATCAGGGTAAAAAAAACTTAGCACCGAGCAGTAGTTATGGACATGTGTCAAATAACTTTTACAGTGTGCTGGACAAATATATAAAATAATATTATTCATATGTTTAAAGTGAAACTCTATAGTTAATGCATGTAATAGATTAATTTACATAGAAGTTGTATAATAATATAATAAAACTGGATTCTGCTTTAGGCTCCCAAGATCCAACGGTTGGTGACACCAGTTGTTCTGCAAAGACGCCGTCACCGATTGGCGCTGAAGAAGAAACGCCTCGCCAAACGTAAGGCTTCCGAAGCAGAGTATGCTAAACTGTTAGCACAGAGGAAGAAGGAATCGAAGGTGAGTTTACAAGCTTAATAAACTGTTGGACTAAGGCATTTAGGATCGACTAGATAAATCTTATTACATCTGAGGGCATGCATGCCAACACATAATATTTATTTAACAGTTGGTACTACTAAGCTACAAGTTTATCTTGTGGTAACACTGCTGACTGTAAGAGTAAGGTGCTGTGTCTTACCCCTTGATTTGTTTTTGATATAATGCAAGGTATTAAATCAGCGACAAAGTCAACATTATAAACAAAGAACGTAATCTATTTTAGAAAAACCATTATCAAATAGGTATCGAAAGCAATGAAATTCATAAAACTGAATATGAGATTGAGTAAAAGTAATCTATTTTTGAAGATCATGTATTGACAGCATTCTCATAAAAATTTACCTTGTGTTGCAATAAAATTTCGAAGATGGATTCTTTTAAGATTCACTACTGAAGTCACAAAATGAGTATAAAGATCTGATGAAGCTATGTATCTATGGTAAAAATATAGTATGGTTTCTAGGGTATGTGAATTATGCGGAACTACTTTATCAGTAGTGTTGTATAAGAATTTTTTAAGTTAAGGCTAGTCTTTATCATATGTCACAGAACATCCATTGTGTTTAATATAAAAATTGGCTAAATCTGAGTCAGGCTTGCACCATGAGAGTGATGTACTGTTATAACGTATTTGTATCTATTTACCGCTAAATATGAAACGATTTTATGGTTGGTTAAGCTTTTAAAACATTAAAAATTGCTTAATATTACAAATCTGTAATTTTCAGAATTTTCCCTTATGCAAAATTTCAAAATTTCTAGGTCTACAGGAAGTACCTACCCTATAGGTTTTGATAATGCACATCATCATCATCATCATCAGCCCATTTTTACCCCACTGCAGGGGCTTAGGCCTCCCCCAGGGTGAGGAGGGGGGCTTGAAGCTTAAGTCCACCACGCTGCTTCACTGCGGGTTGGGAACTGTAACGACCGCCATCTATTGACAGCGTCCGGGACCGACTGCTTAACGTGCCCTCCGAAGCACGGTGTCAGTGATATTGTGTACTTAAGTCAGAAAAACTCATTGGTACACGCCCGGATTCGAACCATGGCCCGATGGGGCCGAATTTGAGACAGGCTCGTTGCGCTCTGGGCTATCACGACATTTGCAATGATAATGCACATTTAACATGAAAATATCCCATATCTTTTTAGGGCATTGATAAGAAAATTTATTTTTTAGAATCTATGACGCCGTTGACTCCATATTTGATATTAGTTTCAACTTAATACCTCTATCCGTTCCAATGTAAAAGGGCATTATCAAATTTACGCTATAAATTACGCTGTTTTTTACTTTTATAGCTACAGAATTTGATAACAATTGTTTGCAGGTTCGTCGTCAAGAAGAAATCCGTCGTCGACGATCTGCGTCCATTCGTGAATCCAAGAGCTCCAGCCAAGGTGCGCCGCAAAAGTGATGGACTCAAAAATAAAATAGAAAATACTAAAAAAAAATTATTATTTATACCTATACCTACCTTCTATATTTATATGTAAAATTAGCTTTCGCCCGCGGCTCCGCCCACGTGGACTTAAAAACTATTTGACGAATTTAAGTGAAACTGTTTACAAATTTTTGGTAATTATCATCATCATTATAGAACTTTTATATGTTTTTTCTATTAGAGACCACCAGGGAGCACTGCAGTGAATGTGTGTCCTTTGTGCATTATATTTAAATAATACCTGGGACATCTCACCCAGCGCCATCTAGTCCCAAACTAAGCAAAACTTGTATTATGGGTACCAGACGACTGATATGCATAAAATATTCTCAATAATATATAGGTATTTTACACCCAGACACAGAACAAATAGACATGTTCATACACACAAATATTTGTTCTGGGTGGGGGATCGAACCCGCGACCTTTGGCTCCGTAGTTAGGGCCTCTAACCAATCGGCCAGTAATAAATGGTTATTATGGTCATCATTTTAGGATATTTTATTCCCAATTCTGCAAATGTTTGAATAATTACGAATATAAACATAAAACAAACTAAAATATTTCTCTATTTGTCACGCAATAGTTTTAATTTTGAGGTAACTCCTAAGATATTGGTTTAAATTGTATGGTGTACAGGGCAATTATAAAGTGCTTGAGGTAACTTACGTATTTCGTTTGAAAAGAATATCGTATCCGTGTAAATGGCTTCCCCATTACCACATAAGTGACCAACATTGTAAACAAAAATAAGCATAGTAAGCTATCCTTAAAAGATAGACATATGCCATCGCGAACTTTTCTTTAGACCTATACAAGAGGAACAACAATTCCTCCATACATTGTTCTGTTATAACTCAAAGGGATTAGGCAGCGTTTTGAATCACTCCGTCCAGTGGTGACAACGTTATGAAAATCCGTTAAGTAGTTTTTGAGTTTATCGCGTTTAGACAGACGCAGCGGAGGGACTTTGTTCTATAATATGTAGTGATAATACGTCTCGAGCAGGTCCTTAGACGTGTTTTACGGTTATAGGCTACCAGATGGCGTTACAGTAGATGAATTTCTCTATAACAGCTGGGCCGATTGCAATGCGATTTTTTGCATTGCATAGATATCACTTTTTAAGTGTCTTACGGTCATAATTATTAGGTGTTGCTGCAATAGATCTTTTTCTCAAAAACGACTGAGCCGATTTGGTATTGAAAAGGTGGTCCTCTAAAAATAGTGAAATAACTGACTGCATGTCGTAACAACTAGTTTTACATAATAATCATAAAGTATTAAGTATCACTTCATGATAAAGTAGGCATTAGCGTACCTATTATGGTACCTACAATAAAGAACGCGGTGTCTGTTTTAACTGGTTTTAACTCTGAAATGTCTATTCTGAAATGACTATTGTGCGGGTGTAAGCCTGCGGGCACGAAATCGGCCGGCGCGGCGGCGATATGGCGGCTGCCATATCACCGACACAGCCGCTACCGCTCGGCCACCGCCCATTTCGTGCCCGCAGGTTGGGCTGCTGCATATTTTATTTAATAATTGGAAAATTTAAAAAAAAACTAACGTAAGTCTGAAATACTTTTTAAATTTTAAATTTAATTTTGTTTCAAAATTTTTAAAGTAGTTATAAACCATCATATGTAATTATCTATAGGTACATTGTACAAACCATATAAAATTAGTTAAAGAAACAGTCAAACCGAACCCAAAGTTTGACTCGCACTTGGCCAATTCTTTTTTCCCGTATCCTCGATCATCATCTATCTGACACATACTTCATTGAGACCATTCCAATGACCCCAAACACAACTCTGTTGTAAGTTGGTGAGAAGTTGGGCTTGCTCCGGATTCCAAATGATGCTGCAGCATCAGGTCAAGGTCACCAAGTTTTTACAATATCTTTGAAATTTTTACCAAATTTCGAATCGAATAGGCTTGTGGAAGTCGCTACTGGAATAGACCTGATACCTAATCTTCAAACGGCTGAACAGATTTTCTTGAATCATAACTAAGAACACTCTTGATTAAGTCACCTTTCAAACAAAAATACTAAATCGAATGTCCATTCGTTTGGGAGCTGCTAGGCCACAGACAGACGCACACGTCAAACTTTTAACACCCGTATTTTTTGCGTCGGGGGTTAAAAATTAGATACCTACCTATTACTGTCACAAAATGGTGATGCCTGCGCCTTATCATAATTACATTCATGTCTCATTAGCAATACATGGACGCGATATAATAATAATAACACACACAATTACAACAACGTCTAGGTCCCAAACTAAGCATTAGCTTGTATTTTGGGTACCAAGCGAAGACACCACATACATATAACAACCAAGATCCGGTGCCAGTATTAATATTCATCATATAAATACTGACCCGACCTGGGATTGGAACCCGGGACCTCCAGCTTCGCAGGCAGGGTCGCTTCCCACTAAGCTAGGCGGTCGTCAAGATACAGGTTTAATCCATTGACTTTTCTATACCAATAGACGTGCGCTATAAAATTACAACTTAGTACGCGCGCCGGTTAGAAATGTTAGGTATAAAGCGCTCTACATAATTGTATGGCGTAAGCATAATACTTCGTCATTCAGTCATACATCGCGTATATAATACAAAACCACCTGCTCATCAAATACTTCATCAGGTGAATTGCTGATATAGTTCCAATCAACTTTTATGACGGATGTGAACATAGGCACAAGTCGCGTCGCAGTAACCAGTTTTAGGTGTAGCGGGACGCAGTGGAGCGAGGGGTATATGACTGAACCTGCGCAAGCATGCTTATAGCGTTGTATTCCGATCCGCCATAAAGTTTGAATGGAACTATATCACGAAACCGATTTTAATACGCTTTTTTAAGTACCCTATGTAGGTAATAAAGATTTTTGAGAATCTCTACTAAATACCTAACTCTTGTGATGCTTAACAATTTCGATTTTCTACTTGTCAGTTTCCACGTTTGAGGGTCCAAAAATATGCCAGTTGAAAAGGAGACATTTGCGCAGAGGTTCTCGCAAACCATTAATTATGATCGGTACTGGGTACCTCAAAGCATTCCGATACAAGTTCATACAAACGATATTTTAAGAAAATATATTACAAAATACAAATTAAGTAAACAACACAAAAAGGAAAAACTGACATACGAACGACAAACGAATACATATAAATAAATCTTAACACAAAATTGAATCTGTACATCCACAGTAACTCGAACGAAGCGAGAACAATTTTAATTCAACTCCAGTATTTCACATTTATTAGGCTGGTGTTGCAACAATCCTAAACCAGCGTGTTTAGCCATAACTCTCAAGTATGTAGGGTTCAATCTGCTTTGCTTCTCGACCAAGGATTTCAATACTTTTTCTGAGGAAGCTTTGAAAGGTATTTGGTGGTCTGATGCCTGTAATGAAAAAGTATAATTACTTAAATCAGAATTATGTTACTGTACTATTACAAGAGTAACTTTCTCGCAAGGCCTACAATGACGATACTGAACACTGAAAATCCTTATTTTCTGTAATAAAAGTAAAACATTGGTCAATTGTGTGTTTGTCTGTCTTTTGCGGTTAAATATGTTGTAACAATCATAGAGACACGTTTTGTAGTAAAAAGAACCCTGTTATATCCTTCTATAAGGAATACCTATCTCAGGTAAATATATCAACGTACCTCCAGCTTCGCAGGCAGGGTCGCTACCCACCAGGCTAAGCGGTTGTATTGTGTATAGTGGACATAAAAACGAACAAAAATGTTATTTGACGTGATGTCCTAAGTCGTCACGCCACCAAGATAAATAGAGGTAAAATTTCTGAAACTACTAAACATTTTCACCTTATTTATATTATAGATAACTAAGTATCTATCAAAAAACATACATTCAAAAATGGTATTAAAAGTGTGTGTTTAGTAAACCTAACTTCCGGATGTGCTACCTCACTATTGGTCGGTTTCGGGCTGTCACTATCGCAACGGTCGAGAGCGCCAATCAGAAGCGAGATTGCCAGAAACCAAACATCCGAGTAGTCAAAGCACGTAAACAATTGCCTGCTACCTGTCGTGTGAAGCGCATCGTTTTGTCGCTATTTCTTGCATTTATTGTAATTGTCGTTGGGCCTCGTCGTAACACACCAACAGTTGCGAGTTTTACACGTTTTTCGAACTATACAGTGTGACGTGAACATTGTATTAATAATTGTGAATCATTGTATTAGAAATTAGTAATTGCACGGTTACAACAGTGATACGCCGTCGATGTGAAACAAGCAATCCATCCAGGACTATATACATATTATATATTAATAGAAGATCTTCCAGTGCCAGTATCACCCCGACGAGGAATAGGCACCGCACCCAGCTCACCAGGCTTCGGCAGTCGTGATCACAAGTAAGCGTTAGATTATTACGTTAGTTAGACCTTATTTTTAACTCCAGCTATTTTTACCTGTAGTATATTGGGCTAAACAACGCTTTTATCGGTTTTAAAATTTCGAGTGCGTCAGTAGCGCCAGACTTGAAAGCCAGTTTCTTGTGGCACGAACATCGGTTTGAACTGTTTACTTACATATTCTGCCGTTTCACAATAGGTATCTGTTATCTAGATATTTAGTAAGCTACTCAGATAGCCGCTGGGATGCCCTACAGCCCCTGCCGATGATAAACAACAATAAAAGCCACATCTGAAAACATAACGAAACGATAGAAGACAATACTAGCAATAACATTTTTGAAAATATTACTTACGCAAGTAGGTAGGTAATCATATCACACACATTTTTAACCCCCGACGCAAAAAGAGGGGTGTTATGAGTTTGACGTGTGTATCTGTGTATCTATCCGTGGCATCGTAGCTCCCGAACGTATGAACCAATTTGGATGCGGATTTTTTTATATGAAAGGTGAATTAGTCGAGAGTGTTCTTAGCTATGTTTGACGAAAATCAGTCCAAGATGGCCGCCGCCACAAAATGGCGGATATCATATTTTTTCACTACAGCAATATGGGTATTAAAAGAAAGGACTTGACTAGTAAAATACTATACACTATGACAAATTTCAAATCCAAGATGGCCGCCGTTACAAAATGGCGGATATCATATTTTTCATTACTCCATCATTATGGGTATGAAATGAAAGGACTTGACAAGTAGAATACTATATATACAGAATGACAAATTTCAAATCCAAAATGGCCGCCACCATAAAATGGCGAAATACATTTTTTTCACAAATCCCTCGATATGGGTAGCAAATGTTAGGGCTTAACTAGTAGAATAATGTACACTATATTGAAAGGGAATGAGGAATATTAACTAACGAAAGGAAAACTAAAAATTTGAAAATTATTTTTCTGTCTTATCATGTATGAAATAGTTTAGCTAAATAACTAAGTTTAAAAATATTGAAAAAAAAAATTAAATTTAAAATTTAAAAAAAAACTAACCTTTAGACATCCTTTAGACCGCTAATTATTAGCTATTTTAAGTTTACTTAGCGGTCCCAGACCCCTTTAAGAATCAAAAATCATTTGACAATGAACAAACGTGTATTATTTCACACTTTTTAATGGTTTGTTTTTTTTGTGTTGGGGGTTTTTTAAATTTTTAATTTAATTTTTAATTTATTGAACGTTTATAAGGTAGCAGGTGAAAATGGTTAGCTCGTCATGGCCATTTTTGCCTTATATTTTCTCGGTAACATACACTTTAGATCAGTATGTCACGTAACATTTCGTGTTTGTTTATATACGAATATTACAAATTACCAGGGGCATCGTTGTAACTTTAAAAATAAAAATGACGGAAGTCTCGTACAAATGTTCATCCCCAATTTTGCTCATGTAAGAGTTAAAATATCAATAATTGCTTAAAAAATTACAGTTTCCTATTCGAACTTGCCTATTTTACCCCTTTAGAAGTAGAATTTCGGAAAACCTCTCTCCTATTTTACCCCTTTAGAAATAGAATTTCGAAAAATCTTTTCTTAGTGATGCTTGTATCACAAAACCTAACTTTAAATTATTGTGTGAATTATTATGTGAATTGTTCAGTGGTCTTAAAAAATTAAATTATCGTAGAGTGGTCTTTTGATTTTATAGGTAGATACAGATCGCGTCAAACTTTATGGCGGTACTGAATACAACACATTATGCGTGCTTGCGCTGGTACAGTCGTACATTACTTCTCGCTTCACTGCGTGCCGCTACATCTAAAACTGATATTGCGACGACGCGACTTGTGCCTACTTTCGGTTCCGCCATAAAGTTTGATTGTAACTGAATACGCCTTATAGCCTTTTCACACGTACCGGGTGCTGCCGGGTAGCCGGCATGCCGGATTCGAGCCGGGTACCCGATGGCGAAGTGTATGGGCCTGCCCGGTAAATTATGCCGCCGGCGCCGGTACGTGTGGAACTACCTACATGCCCACACACTTCGCCACCGGGTACCTGGCGCCGGCTATCTATAAACCCGGTACGTTGTGAAAATGCTCTTAGATATTCGGAGTTAAAGTGCTATTCAAAAAATCCTAACAAAATAAGTGACTTCCAGTGGTCATATGTCGATACCCTCAGTAGTTGATTTGACAACTAATTCTTTAACGTTGCATTTAACATTAAAACTATTATTCATTCTTTCACTCATACACACGCACATTTACTTAATCCATCCCTTCCCTCCCCATTGACCGCAGCAAGAGCGAATGCCCGAGAGTGTATTCAGTATCAGTTAAAAATTAACGTTCACGCTTCCGCAAAAAAATTACCTCGTGCACCGCTAATTAAAATTAAACATATAACCGCAAAGAAAATCAAAACTCATCAAACTCAAAAACATTTCTGCAAGTGTTGAAGTGAAAGTGTTACGAACCACCGCCAAGCAGTTCATGTCGAAGAAAAAGGTCAGAAAAGTTCTTTCCTTCCTAGCTAGTATCTAACCCCACCTGTAGTTCTTGTACGATGCGCACACAGCACAAACACGAAAGGTGTTAGGTACGAATTTTTTTATATACTTACCTACCTACCCATAACCGTTTTTTATTTCCTCTCCGGTAACTTAGCTCGCGTTCGTTATCTGTACATAGGTAGGTATTAATAATTATTTGAAAAACAATGTAGGTAGGTACCTGCCTACCTATTTGCCACGAGTCATGAATTTTCCATGTTTGTGTCGTTGCTTTGGTTTCCATAGTACCTACCTACCTACCTACCTTCAGGATATCCCAGTTGAGACCAGGCAATGTTACGTATCTGTGTACGTTATTATTATTATTACTGTCGTATGAATGTTATCGATTTTTATAGGTAGGTAATGAAAAGTATGTACCTACTAGGTAGGTAATAAAAATGAGTAGGTACTTAGGTGGTAGATAAAATTCTAATTCTTTAAGAAGCTACTAATCAATATCAAACCTCTGCGAAAATGGGATAATGAGTATGATAACTTAGAGTAACTAAATTGACAGCAGCGTCTATTACGTAAAGATACTCGTAGCATTTCTATTGTTCTGTTCAACCACAAACACAAAAATTTGTGGTTTACGTTGCCGGTTTGTAGGCGAAACAGCCGACGATCATCGTTTTGTAAAAACACCCGCAAGCCCCCTTCACTCACCTGAAACATGAGGTGACTGAGTCCATGTTTCAATTAATAATATCTAGTAACTTATAGGCACGGTCTAAGATATATTGCGGTAAATCCTTTTTAAATATTTTCAGTTAGACCACGCGTCTAATGTAGACATGGGTCATATATAAACGGAAATAATTGAACCACTGACCCTACCAAAGGCCCATGGTTCAGCAAATTGGACAAAACAGTTGGACCACCACTCCGAAAAGGATCCAAAATTGAGTCTGAGTCGAAAGCTAAAGTTTTTACTAAATTAAAATTGCAATCCGTAAATTCTTACTGTATTTTTAGCTATCCAATACATCTCTTCCAAGAGGATATTGCAATTTTCAGCAGATGCCGGCAAATAAGAGAAGCCCTCGTACTGTAAATTAAAAAAATCACATTGGTACAAAGATTGTTTCACGGAAGTTTCTGCGGGCGATCTAACCGATCCCGGAGCGAAATTATATAGATGTGCATTCTGTGCAGGGAACATTTTTTTCATAGCTCAGATTATAGTTTTCTTATATAATAATAAGAAATTGAGCGCCGAATGTTAGAAATGAGAAACATGGAAAAAATCTACTAAACAAGTCAATAAATACATAGATACCTTAGAATCTTTGTGGAACCCCTCTCTTTCAATCACATCTACCTCCATATCGAGTTCGCTGGTACGAGTTATCCTATTAACAGCGATCCCTTGAAGGATTGTTGGTCTGTACTTCACCATATTTGGAGTTTCCTTTTTATTTAACAGAAGAAGTATCAGAAGGGCCTGGGTTGAGCTAATTTCCGATAACCAATTCTTCAACTGAAAAGTTTTATATACGTTTTTTTCTATGAATCGCTGCACAATGTCTGACCAAATTATTATTATGCACATATCTACTAAAATTTCATGGCAGATTAACAATGGTATAAAGCAGTAGGATAATATATTATATCATATTATTTTGGCGATTTGTAAATTTAATAATGGGTGCTAACGGTAAGGATTCCCATGCCATATATGGATAAAGTCTTTTTATTCCTTTTTCCCGAAGAGATTTTTCGGCTTCAATCGAGCTACCAAGTGAATTCTTGCGTACTGAACATAATTGGTTATTACTTCACGTGGACTATCAGTGGTCTGTCAGGGCGTTCAAGTACTACATAACGCAGTTTAGGGGTAGGAGGGTCTTGTAAAACATTAAAATGATTTACAAGGGCGAGATAAGGGTTCGAACTAATGATCTGGGGTTCGAACAATGCGTAATGTAGGTATCATTGTTTTTTTATTTAAGTAAATAAAATACTAGGGAGTTGAAATCTCCCAAGTTGGCAGCACTTGTCTATGTTTTACGGGGACTCCCTCGAGTGTACTGTACGTCATTTTTATTTTATTTTCGTTGCCAGTATTCGTGTTTACGCAGAAGCACATTGCTGTAGTCAATGTTGTTAAAGTGAGTTCATACTGTTATGTCCTTAAAAAAGGGAGATTTGCATCATCAGCTGTTCTTGACCTATAAAGGCTCGAATTCTGATTTGCCAGCCTACATGTGTCAAAAATTCCAACGAAGTTTAGAAAACGGCTGAAGAAAAACTACAATTAAAATAATATTAAAACAATAACAAACGAACGTTTACGCAGGGTTGAGGGGGGGGGGGGGGAGTTGTACATGAAAACATGAAGGAGTGTCAAAAATGTTCAACTACGTTACGTAATAACTGAATGCCCTCGTGCTGCGATTGTCGATTGTGTGCTAGGTAGTTATATTGTAAATATTTTTTTATAAATGTTACCCATTATGAATAGTTACCCACTACGAATTGAATGTGTTACCGTGAATGTCCGATGTTGGAAAATGTCAAGATGCACCGGTGCTTGTTAATACACACCAAAATGTATTTAAAGACTTTTAGAAACACCAATTCAGAAATCTTATGAATATTAGGTAAAATTCTCGCGTAGGTATGCTTGATCGAAAAGCGTAACAATATGACTGGCTACCTATCATTTAATTTAATAAACTTTTTTGGGTTTTTATTTCCGCGGTAAAATGTGTGATTGCACTGTATAATTTATTTTAGTTTTCGGCTTTCTTTATTTTTTCTCAGTAGGTACCGTGTGCCGAGTCTCAAAGTAGGTACCTACCGAGAACACAAAGCGAAGTGAAAGGAACGATAGGTATAATACGTTTAAATATGTTTGTGACGTGATTTTATCAATTATATGCAATTATCAAGTTTATGCAAAAAAAGCAGCAAGTGACGGTTAGTAATAAATATTTATATTTATATTTGCTATTTAAGCCCTTTTATTTGATACCCAACAACGGAACTTTAAAAAAAAATGTTTTTAATTCATGGATTTGTGTCATTTAGAGGGCTCGTATTGTATTTAGTGTAACGTCACATAGCTTTCTCTCTGCAGCTTCGAATTGGCATCGCTATCTCTGTTTCAATCCTTCTTCCCCGACCTTCTTCTTCTTCTTCTTCTTCTTAGTTATGGCGTTCTCTGCATTTAAAGCAATTTCCCCAGAGTCGAGTATTCTGTTCGTATTTTTAGTAAAAAATAATAAGAATAGGCAGCGTAGTACGGATATGGAGCTTTTTCAAAATATCGCCAGAAACCACGACGTTCCACGTGCGCCATTTTGAAAAAACTTCCGCGATCTGTTCCTGAGTGACAGTGATGACAAGAACAAATTCCTAAAAATACCTATAAAATACCCATCGAAACAGCCTGCGGGCCGTGACTGTTTTCGCCCCTGAAATGTGTATGAATTGGAAGCAAAATTTGCAGAATCATTATGAAAGGACGTCCCTAGAGTGGTACGGTTTGTTTTTGTATATAAATTCCAAGAATGTCGAATTTACAGTTCATTACTTTAAAAACCGAAGAACTGACGGAAATCATGTTTTTCAGGAATTTATTCTAACAAATAAACAAGATATCAAAAAAAAAAACAAAAATATACCGCCCTGTGACAGTATTCCTCCTACCTATTAAAATATTTTCTTTCAATATTGATACATACATAGGGCGAGGATTAGACACGGGCCGAACCCTCTTTCTTGTATGAAAAGTCTACCCTCTTAATCAGCGGACGATTAAGGTGCTTTCTAACGATACTTAATTCGTCGTAATGTGATAATCAGTACAAAAGTTATACGGGAACAGATGAAGACTACATAGGTACATACATACGGGCTGAAATCATAACCCTCCTTTTGGCTTCACAGTAGTCGAGTAAAAATTTTAACTATTTAATTTTAAAATCAAAAGTCGTATGACTCCACGCTCCGCTACGCTTCGCTCCTCATATTGATAAATAAACCTAACTTACAAACTTAGGAATTGTGGACCATCAAGCTTGGCCGAAATTAAAACTGTTCAAAAAAAACTTTCTGAGTGGCTCGTCATTTCACTCCGCTTCGTTTCCGGCATTGACATATCTGATTGACATAAACAAACTTAACCCATTACCTAACCTAACATATCCATTTACCTATAAGAAAAGGACCAAGTTTTTTTTAACCCCCGACGAAAAAAGAGGGGTGTTATAAGTTTGACGTGTGTGTGTATCTGTGTATCTGTCCGTGGCATTGTAGCTCCCAAACGGATGAACCGATTTGGATGCGATATTTTTTTATTTTGCTACCCATATTGAGGGATTTGTGAATAAAATATAATTCACCATTTTGCAGTGGCGGCCATCTTGAATTTTTTTAAGGTTAACTAAGCTACCGAACTGTATCTTAACACTCCCTGTTGTAAAGTACCAACTAAGCTTGGTAGGTGCCAACAAGCACTGGTGTACTTAAAAGATACGCAGCATTTCGGACGTTCACGGTCAAAGACTTCTATTTGCTTTTGGCTCAGAGCCTACACTTAGTTAAAATTAAATAATAATAGACGGTATCTAAACATATATCATACATGTATATAAATCTAATATTAAATATAGAAAAATTCAACCTGATAAATTGAAGATAAAATCCTATCTCCTTGTTCACTATCGAATAAGCTGGACATTTTCTCTAAGCCCAGTACACTTAAGAATTTTTCTAAAGTAGTGATTGCACTCAAAGACGTCGTTGATTTATCCGAGGTTATTATAACAGATGTCGATTTACATTTGGTGTGTAATTTAACCAATCCATTTTTCTCTTTGTTGTAAGACTTGTAAATCTCTAATTTTTTCTCGTCTGTCGCAGCTGCCGTAATACGCGTCCGATTTGTGTTAAAGGCTTCAAAAACGACGTCTAAACTAACGGATTTTGAAATTAAAGGCAACGGTTCTTCTATATTGGCTCTTGAATCATCATTTGCAATTGTGCTGTTAAAATCATACAATATTCCCTTAGGTTCAATTTGTAAATTCGAAATCGTTAGACTCATAGGCAATTTTGGAAAGACATTGACATCTGAATTTTCGAAACTATTAAACGGGGGTGACATTTCAATAATCGATCCGATGAAAACGGGGAGCTGGATATTGCAACAGAGCATACTGTTCATTGTCTGCTTTAGTAATGACATGGGCATAATGCCTAACTGAGTGTGTAAACGTACCTCGTCTCTAAGTTTCTTTGAAGGAAGCTTTAACGCGAAAGAACCTTTTACCGGCGGTAATAAAGGCGAATTGAGAATTTTCGCAACTGATAGTTTACGGCTCTTTGGAACTCTCGGTGGCTTCAATATACTTATCAATTGGTTATTTTCGTTCTTTGGTACCACAGCTCTGTTGCTGAGTTCACTATTTAACGTTTCGTTCCGCAAAATACCACCCATCAACTGAGGTAAAATCGTACAGATCTGAGCAGGCAGCTTAGTGTTAAGTATGACGGTTTTACATTTGAAAATGTTGATTTGCGATTCGTTTTCTTTAAGAGGTGTATACAGATCGTTGTTTTGTATATCGTCGACCGACGGTTTATACGATTCCTGTTGTATTGTTACATCGAACTGCACAGTTATGTTTGTGATGCAATGCTTAACGTTCACTTGGTTAAGACCTATGGTATCTATCTGTAGAGGGGGGAGGATCTCATCGAACCCAGGAATCAATATGAGAAGGTTCGTTTGTTCTCGTATTGGAATATTATTTTGATCGTCTTTAAGCATTTTTCTTTCTAATGAAACCTCTTCCTGTGGTTTAACTTTCCGCGTGTTCAGCCGTACTTGATGTTCTGCTGAAAAGAAATCGATGTTAGTGTTCTGAAGTGGGTACCTAGTAATTTTTTTATTAATTGTACGAATGATTCTTACCGTTTGCATTGCCTCGTCGAGATTCATCGTTCAATTTCTTTTTTGGAGAACGTTTCACAGGTTTGTAGCTTTCGCTGAAGTACATGCCTTTAGCTATTTTCTGAATTATGTTTTCGACAGGATCGTTCCACTGTTTATAAGATGATAAAACATTTTTATCAGATTTTATGGCATATTTTTTATTATTTACGATAATGCTTCCTACGTTATTAACATTTTTGGAAATAATGTTCAAATTAGTTTCTGTACCCGCGTCTACTAACATTGGTCTATTATTTTTAACTTGTTTAACAGTTGGTTCGTTGCTATTTTCGCCATGTTTAAAATAATCTAAATTAACATTGAAATTAGAACACTTTTTGAACAGCAATTTTATCATTTTATCTCTTTCTTGAAATTTTGGCTTTCGCGGCAAATCGAGTTGTGAGCATTGTTTCGATTTTCGACTCGTCTTTTTTTGCTTTTCACTTTTGTTCTTATTGCACTTATTGTTGTCTGGACCGGTCGTTTTTTTCTTTGGGTTTGTGAGCTTTGATCTATTAGTCAACAAATTGTCTGTTAAATTATCAATATCATTTTGCTTGTTTTGTGATTTTAAATTACGGCGCACTAGATTTTTTTTCTTATTAACATCTTTATTTTCTGTCCACTCAACCATGAATGGCCAAATATGATCGTCTAAACCTAGAAATTGTGGAGCTTCGTAATTGAGGACAGGAAAAGCAGAACTGATCTGGTCTTTTCTCAATATGACACAGGGAAATTTAATTTCAGCAATGCGTCGCCTTATTTCTTTTGGGTTTAATTTTGGATATATTTGGGTGCTTGGCATTGTCATTACAAGACGCTGTTTCCTTTGCATCATAGGCGAATCGATCCCGCTCAACATCAAATCTTGGCTTTTGCTTAGTTGTCCTTTTCCGTCCATTTTGTGCCTTGACTCTACCACTTTCATCGTCCTTTGTGAGTTATTCACTGAAACTCCTATTGAAAATCAATGCTTATCGTAAGTAACAGGAATTAAATAATATGGTAATTAAATTAAAAACAATTTCTTTCGCAAATTACCTTTCCAACCTCCAGATCCACTTGTTAGTCTTGTGTTAGATTTAACTAAGATACGGCTATCTTCTAAGTTCTCGTCACTATCGTTAACACCCTGGTTATTCCTAATAAATATATGTTCCGTCGGAGTTTTTATATTAGATTCGCTAGTAAAATCAATTGAATTATTTTTACTATTCATATAAGCTGTATATGTTTTGCTCTGTGTTCGATGTTGCGATACAATATCACCCATTTCTTTCGTAGCCACGTTATGCTTAAATGGTACATGATATTTATGTTGGTGTGAATTATATTCATTGTTTTTTATTTTATTTTGGATTTTCTTACATTCCATTTTATTGTTTTGCAGTCTCAGTTTAGTAAAATCAGCATTAGGTTTTTCAATATTAGGCTGATATATTTTTCTTTTGAAGTCCTTATTGTCAATTATTGTTATCTGATCTAAACTTGAACAGGGTGTGATAATCCTTCTAGGTTTCGAGTTCCGTGTGTCAACGCATACGCTTGAAATGTAGGCGATTTCTGTAGAGCTACAAGTTTCCAATATACTGGAATTAATAAATTGGAATATGTTTAAATAAAACAAGAAAATTATATTTATTTTCAGAAATAAAAAAATAAACATTTATTTCAGACTAGGGTCTATAGGTAGAGAATTACAATGATCTTAAAGCGTGTTTATTTCTGCTTTCAATATAGGCTGAGAAGTTTACAATATTTAGGAAGTTTTAAGTTACCTATAGGATGTTTATAACACTAACCAAATTTATTTACTAATGTAGTATCATATGAAGTAAACTTACATTACGATTGTTTTTGATTGTACAAATGGTAGACAATTAATTCACTTGGGAGGTGTGTGTGGTAGGTGAGCCGGGATGACAGGTTATCAGATTTTTTCCCAAATTTCAGAAATTTTTAGGATTGCTACAAATTAGGTTTTACTCATTTTTAAGCAGAACCAACAGCTTAGGATTGAATTTGTCAAAAATAAGAACGAACATTATTTAAACAATATTTTTTTTTTTAAATATACACAAATAGCCGTCGTTTTTATTTTTATTAATCATTTTTAATCATCTTTATTAGCATCGTCCGTTCTTAACTCGACGGGGTTGTACCCGTACCCGTGTGGTTGGTACTTTCTTATAAAAAGCCGTTGCAGAATAGACTGCATTAAAAAATCTACCGGTTGTTTGGCATCCGCAGTTTCTAGCACAACCACTCAGACAACGACACAAAATAGCATTTAATACGATGTCTAGAGCGGGATAGTCTAAGGTGGTGATTGGTTCTATGTTTCCATCATGTCCACACTTTCATCCTCGCATTTCAGGAGACAGTTGGTTCCCTAATCACTCTTTTATTTAACGGTAATGACGGTAGACTCATTTTGAGCTTGGTACTGGACTGTGTCTCGGAGAGCACGCTGATCCGTCGGTCCCGGTGGCTATCAATAGATGGCAGTCGTTAAAATCCACCAACCCATATTAGAGCAGCGTGGTGGATTAAGTTCCAAGTCCCCTCATCTTGAGGGGAGCCCTAAGCCGCTGTAGTGGGGCACTAATAGGTTGATGGATAGATGGACTAAACTAAGAAAAATTACAGTAACCATGTCGATTGAGATCAGCTTCAGTATGAAGGCAATAGTAAGATATAAAAGCATCCTGCCTACGAAATCAAGCCGCCACGGGGCACGAGGAATAAGTATTCTAGTCTCTTTGAATTATTACAATATCTATCCACAATAACTATCTAATTTAAACACGTTATTAAATTAATAGATTTTCGATTGTTCATTGGGAAAGTGATTTTTGAACTAATCGAAACACTTTTATCGTAATGTTCTTTCTCTAGGAGGCTGCCAAGAGTCTACGCGATCCAGTATCGATAGCGAGGACTTGCCTTGTAGAATCCAACTATATAAATGGTTGACAATAATAATCGCGACTAACGAACATGTTTTGACAATCAGAAAGGTGTGATGTGACGTCTACAACTACAATACAAAATAAATCACCTAGTTACCTATATGTTAAAATACTTTTCACAATAACTACAAACTTACTTCTCCTTTCGATCATTATTACGTTTCTTTGATATGGTCTTTTTCCTTTTCGTGGCAATAATGTTTTCTTGCGATAGTACAGGACTAGGCTTCAACTGAAAGTTGATTTTTCTTAAAATAGTCCAAATATCGTGCGGACGTACTTTTTTGTTAGATGTTTTTTTTCTTTCTGCATCATGGAAATTATTTGTAATTTTCTGATTCTTAGCTTTTGTCTCTCTAAAAGTATTTGTTGTGTAGCAACTGAATTCTTGGGAGCTGCAACTGTCTTCTAATTCGTAACGTTCATAATTGTTTGATTCGGCATTCAACTTCTTTTTGTGCGTTAAACGTTTGGAGCGAATGTTGGTTTTCGATGAGTCCGATTCGTATTCAGGACTGTTATTAGTACGCGACAGCTGTGCCTGCATGGCCTTTTTGGGGATAGGTTTCTTAAGCTTTTTGATCTCCCCTTTTGAACGTTTTGTGTGTTCATCTGAACTGCTTTTACATGAATTTATAGGTAATGGACGGTACGGGGAGATTTCATCGACTTTTTTATGTTTCGCCCGTTTCCCATACATTCGAGTATGGACGTATGTTTTATCTAAAGTAACATGCGAATTCTCGGTTTTATTTTTACGTAAGCGACTGTCACTTGGAATATAGTTAATGTTCATTGAATTTGCTTGTTTTATAGCTTTCAACAACGATTTCGAAGGCATCGCGTCAGTTTCTTTTTGATGTTGCTTGACCGCCATTACGTTTCAATTTTCAAATTATACCTACCAACAATGGTGAAATAAGTTCATAAAAAGTTTTAAAAGTATCTAAAAAAATAAGTATCTATTTTATTTTTAATAACTTACGTATTCAGACTATAACTTCAGTTTATACAAACGAATAAATATGACAAAAATTTGGGTTGAGTTTCCAAAGCTATCAACCACCCTTGTAATATCTATTTAAATATCTATTCTTGAGGTTTGATAATTTAATGAATGTAACAAGCCACCCAGAAGCTCCACGATTTCTAAATTCATAGATTAGATTCAGTTAGGCTTGTTTACATCAATGTGAAGAGCGAAACGGAGTGGAACAACGAGCTACAAATTTTTTATTTTACATTTTTCATATTTGCACATTTCCAAAAATTCTAGAAGTTGGTTCCGTGCCCTTTCACCGTCCGCCCCTAACACTTCTCAATTGTTATTAATAGTTTTAGTGTGATAGTTTTGGAATCCCCTGGCAAAAGTTCAGCTAAAAATTTATGTGTTACGAGGGTATGTTGTCCAACAATCAACCAGTAGTAGGTACACAATTATATAGGTAACCATCACGATATTTCGTAATTGGCACAATGTTACCGCATTGTGTCATTTCTTGTGGTCATTTCTAAACATTTTTGTTCTCCACCATTTTCAAATTGTAGCACCAGTAGCGTAAAAGACGGACGTATGCTGTGGAGTTTTAGTTTTTAGCCTCTAAAGTAAATTATTTTCATATTCTTTGGGCATTTTTTATGCTTTTGTTATAATACATATGGTCCTATTTACTTTATAAATTTGACTTTATTTCTAAGTAAAATAGTTCTATGTAATAACTGATAAATTTAACGTAAAAATTTGGTATTTTTGTGGAAAATAGTAGTAAGTTATACAACGAACCATATTGCTATACCTAGTACACAATGACACGTAATCCACGTTTCATTCTGTACTGTGTACAGTTCACGCCAAACTTCTAGTTAGTTCTGAAATTGACGTGGGTGCGTTTTGCACAAATGCGGGGTGCGCTCTCGACCCTCTGATATCCATTTTTCCTATTGCGACACTACTCGCTTCGAATTCAGAGCGAACTAGAAATTTGGCGCGAACTATACCAGCTTCTTGTAATATAATTATCCTATTTCTTTATTTCTCTCAAAAGTTATATAAAGGAGGGACATATTTTTAAGAAATTACTAAACAAGCGTATAATACTTACATATCTACCTATTTGGAGGTGGTTCATTATTAAACTAAATACAAAATCAATCAAATAATATTTCGAAAATAAATTCCAATTGTGGTTATTGTGTTTAAATTCTTAATAGGTAGGTACCTACATTAATGCGCACGGATCTTTGCCGCTCTGAGTTGCCTGCAGAGGTTGCCTGCGAATGCAATTCACTCAATGCGTAGGTAGTAGTGGGAGGTGGACATCGCGCGCGCGAGCGAGTAGCAGTAGCGCGAATCATTCACCTCTCCTTCATCTTTATTTTATGCTACTGCGACGCTTTCTGCTTTAAATAACTTCACGGCGGCAAAGTTTCGTGCGTATTACTGTAATGTAAACAAAAATGTGGACAGACCATTGATTTATCAATTTTACTAATAAGGTTTTGTAGTCGGTAAAGAAAAGCGAAATAAAAGCGTCCACAACGTTCGTGGGCCGATGCGGCCCGCGGCCGCTCCAATGTGTGCGTCAGTCAATGCAAATACTTATTTATTTACGGGTCGGACGTGTCACTCTGTTTACGGGAATGTGATGAGAATTAAATCGTGATAATGTTCAAATTAAATTAAAAAATAATCGAATAACCATCTGCAGGCATAAACTAATATTAAATTAAAATGTTTACTTACCGCAAATACGATATTCAGTTCTTTTTTGCGTATTTGACGAGTAGTTTTACAAATTTTTACGACACAAGTCGGCATCTCGCACGTTTATTCGGCGCTATGATTAAAAGCCGGATGGTGGACTTATTGCGTCTTGGATGACTTTCTGCGCGGACACTTTAGAACACGGACAGCCCATCGGGGCAAACAAATTGTTTAGCAACATTCCAAGACCCAAATAGATTCCTTATAATTTGACTGAAGTAGGTACAGGGTAGTTCTTTGTTGAACAACTTTCCTATTCAGTCAGGGATATAATCATTATAAAACTTCAAAAATCAAAATGGGCTCGCTAAATATGCAAAATCGTTTTTTGAATTTACAGAGGTACCTACATGCTACAGGTAAATATGTGACACAAACAATATTTACCTACTACCTGTGCTACCACTTAACAGAATTGTTAAAATTAGTTTAAATTATTTGCAATCGTTAGCGTATTATTGGCGTATGTACCTATATAGGTACATATAAGTCGGTGGTGGGCGTTTTATAAGAAACTACTTACTAAATTTAAAGTATTTGAATATCGACCATACTTTCTACTTACTTTCTTCCCACAATAATTTAGAACCATGTGACAAATTTTTATATGGAACAGTTCTACATGGAACTTCTCTTAGAATGATAATTTATTTCATAAAATCCAAGAGAATATGGCTACTACATTGACAAACTCGTAGGATGTAAACGTCATTATTTTATTCGTTTGCTTGTTTTTTGTTTAAATTATTTTTAACCGGCTAGCTCTCTGCAAATTAGAGAGACATATACCTATATTACCTATGTCAATATTGTCAATGCCTCAGGTCAATGCCAAGTCCGGAGAGTTATTTAGATTTTAGAAGGGAAGGGGTTTACTTCAGTTAAGTGCCTGAACTATGCCAAACTAAATTGCTATTTTACCCGCACCATAGCCGCACACCTTACATCTATATATTAATACGTAAAGGAAAAATTTTGTCCCTCTTTTTAAGAATATTACGCGTGAATTGGTGGTGTATTTTTATACTAAAATTATGTTATTACTTAGATTCTCCGGCTCAGCTCAGATGAGAGTCCCTAGTACGGCGTCAATTTGCCCTCATCAGTAACGTGGGTTGGGTGCTCTTCCTATGAGGACAAAGATTTCCCCAGGCTATGTGGTATGGTTTTGACGTTAAAAGCAATGATTGATTTTAAATTGGTCACATGTTTAATTTAATTATAAATAGAAACAGTCTGAAAGTAAATGGCAATACTAAAGTCCAGGTTTAACAATCTAATTACTATCTAGGTTTCTATACTAAGGATTGGCCCGAGAATCAATGCACCTGCACTCTATTAGTGGTAATCACTTCGGGTATGTGAAACCCTTCACTATGCTCTTTGATGAAAAGGATTAGGTATCATACCTCTTGTTTTCCTAGTACGAAACGACGCGCTCCTCGCGATCCAAACCTCCGATATTTACACCTTTCGCCAAGCCGTGGATATTGCAGGCCGCATAGCAGGAACGATAACGATAGCTGATGACGGCGTGTGGCTTGTGGAATGTCCTCTCGTTCTTTTTTAGCATTGGAAAATGCTTTTTTAATCGTTCTGGGCTAAGGCCCGGTTTTACGGGATAGTGCAACATCGCGCTTATGGTGCCAATTTTGGGGATAGGAGTTTCGAAGAGGGCTCAAACGACGCGGAAGTACAAGAGCTATCGATTTGGGTGGGGTATTTTTCGAAATTTTTTCGAAAAACGAAAAAAATGTCGAAAATTTGCTCAAATCTCAAACTTCGGATTCGATTATCTCGAAAACGAAAATCGGTCTGTCCGAAGGCTGTCGAACAAGTCCAAAATTTTAGAAATCGGTCGAGCGGTAGAGGCTGTAGAGCGGTCAACGTGAAAAAATGTAACTTTTTTCGCGCGCGGCGTCTATGAGTCGTGCTCTTCGACGAGTCATTTACCTCGCCTGCTCTATCTCTACTATAGTAAGAGCCGTGTTCATCGATAAATAAACAGGTGTTTAGAATTTAAACTACTGTTTAAAATCATATTACCATACAAAATATTGTATAACTTTAAGCTAAAAAAAATAAGATTAAGAACCTATTGCTGAATTGTATTTGTGACAAAAAAAATGTTTTTCGGTTTACATATTTATTTCCTTCTTCCCAAGTTTTAGTATTTTTAAATTTTTGTCGAGATAGCACTGCCTATGTAGTTGTCTATCTTTTTCACAGAAATGAAGATAAATTCTTGTGTGAAATGTCTAGTAGCGTGTTCGATCAGCGCCATCTATCGAGCTATTGGGAACTTTTTTTTTAAATTAGCTGTCGGAAAAGCCCTCATTCTCTGTGAGATTATCTGTCATAGTCAAAGAGTAGGGACGTCATTGTCATAGGCTGTGGTCATAGGCCCAAAAGTCCTATGGTCATTATTCTGCGAGTTGAGTTTAGGGATGCATAAAATATTTAATATCTATATATATATTCGATATATCGACCGTTTCAAGCCGATAACATCGATATATATCGATATAACAAACTTAATACTAGGATGCTTCTCATACATGAGCATGAAATAGAATTTTGCAAGTCTTCTGGAGTAGAGTCTTGGTCAATAATAGAAGAATGACTACCAAAGCTGCCTAGAAAAATCAAATGTAAAGTGGTGATGGCGATGCTTAACATCGCCGTGAATACCACTTTGATTTTTGGTAAACTAGTTATGTACTAGCTATACTAGGTAAGAATAAATTATACAATTACATTTTTTATTTTTACAATGAGGTTTCTTTGATATTTTCGTAAACATTAAAGTTAATGAATGCCTTTGCTTCTAGAACCATGGTTAAAAATATATATATATAATAGTTATCATGTCAATCATCATCAACAATGAATTTCATACAATGTCATAGAATGCCATAAAATGACAATGAACAACAGCTAGCTGAAAAGTAGTAAAAGCATATACATTGTAATAAAAACAAAAATAACACATACAGCAAAATGAAAAACAATTGTACCTATTTTATTTATTTATTAATCATATAATACAATACAAATAATAATATAATACCCTGCAAAACTGTTTCATACTGTATGACACAGTATGATGTATCAGTATGATTTGACGTAACTGACACTTTGGCAATTAATTGACATTTA
Source organism: Luffia ferchaultella (assembly GCA_949709985.1). NCBI lineage: Eukaryota > Metazoa > Arthropoda > Insecta > Lepidoptera > Psychidae > Luffia > Luffia ferchaultella. The sequence goes on from OX453254.1 coordinate 9,646,865, forward strand.
GAGTTTTTTTTTAGTATATGCCAAGAAGATTATATTTCAATTAGTTTTTTTTTTTAACTCTATAAAACCTTACATTATAAATTATTATTATAATTAAGTAGATTATTTTTGTTATTTTATATGCAGGCATTTTATACGCATCAGTTGTTTCATCTCCCTCACAAATCATTGAACCCTTTTGACAAGGCAAAAGTAATATGGAAGGTGTCTAATTTTTTAAATGAAATAGACTTTCTTTACTGGTTCCTCTACATCAGGTACCATTCAGAGATGCAACACGTATTTAATTTCCCGTTTTTACTTACATATCCTGTTAAGAAATTAATTAAATTAATATAATATTCCGACATCAACAAAAGTATTAAAGAATTAATAAGGATTATTATTTAAATATCGATATATAAATATCACAACCAGGCAAATATCGATGTTCGATATGACGACCGTTAAAATATCAATAGAAATATTGATATTTTTATGTGTATAATATCGATATTATCGGTATTTCGATATATCGTTCATCCATAGTTGAGAATGTTGAGATGAGATTAGTAAATTAGTAATCTGTGGTCACAGAGTACTTTGTAGTGCTTTGTAGTGTCTGTGGTTGAGTTGAGATTTGAGATGTGATGAGGAGTGCCACGGGTAATAATCTTCATACAAAAAAAACTAGACAGGGTGACGTCGACGTGTGACGCTATTGGTCATAGCAAAATGATATATGAGAGTACGATGACAGTTGAGCCCCTATCCCCCTTTCAAATTTACCGCCATTTCAAAGCTGCCGTCGCGGCCATTTTTTTTTTGCATTGTTGTTTGTAATTGTTGAGTTGAATTGTTGCGTCGATTAATTTCCGCCTTTTCCTTTACTTTATAATTAACAATTTGTTGTATTTACTATCTTTCGATATGTATTACAAGTGCTGTGTACCAGGTTGTACAAGTTCGCGACAGGACGCTATTCTTCATAAGTTTCCCGTGTGTGAGACAAGACTCAAAAAGTGGCTTGATTTTATTCCGAGTGATTCTTTACGAAATAAAACATTAGGTGAAATCGCTCACCTCCAAGTCTGTCACAAACATTTTGAGGCACGTTTTGTGACTCAGAAATCAAGGCTTTTGATGACGGCTTATCCCACACTTTTCCTGGAATCAGAGATTAACAGTGGCACTCCATTAAACTTCCCAGAAAGCAGTGGTAAGTTTTAAAGATAATTTTACAATAATTACGTTTACCTTACTTAATTTTCCATTACGTTAGAAGCTTGCTATGCTATATCTTAATTTTCCGTTGGTGTCAATAATAAATTAATGCTGTGCTCTTGTAAGTTGTATTTTTATCTGATATTAATAAAGTAAGAAATAATGAATAGATGTCTTGAATGCTTTCATCATGCATGTTAGGCACAGTCACCCGCATACACTGTTTCAACACTAACCCTCAAATTGCTTGTATATAGATAGTGTGTTTGAAAAGCTTTAATTTTTTAGGCCCTATGATTGCTTTTGCTGACCATCAATATGCAAGGAAAAAGCATTATGACCATCTGTATTGTAAAACTACAGTTTCAGAATCACATCCAGAAAGGAAGCCTATAAACAAAGGTGAGAAATTTGGTTACAATCAACATTCATTTAATGACTGCAAAAGAATGACCGCCAAATCTGCCTAGAAAAATTTGCTAGAAACTAGGTAGTCACGGCAATATTAAATTTTTGGTACATATGTCCTATGCATGGTATTTTTAAAACAATACGCAGTTGTGATTTATGTCATGGGGTTTCCTTGATATTTTTTGTTAAATATTTAAGTTTTTTTAAAGGCCTTTGTTTCTTGAATCATGGTTTATAAATATATATAACAGGCAATGATAGTAACATAAATCGTCAAATATGAGTGTCATAGATCATAACTATTATTTCATGTTTTGTGTGGTTATTACATTATTAAAAGGTAGGAAAAATAGGTACTATGTAATTGATAATAAATGAAACTGGAGCAAATTGTGAAACACATTAACATTGATATGTTATCAAATATAACTGATTGACATTTTAGACAATACATTGACATCTAGTGTTAATTTTTTTAAATATAGGTCAAGGAGTTTTATATACATATATATTTTTTCAAATATCTGTATCATGATTGTAATTAGATTATTTCTATACAAGAACCAGGTAATATATATGCAACAATTCGTCCATCGCTTTCACAACCAATTGAACCATTTTGACAAGGCCATATTCCATAGTTCTATGGTAGGTGGCTGCTATTCTTTGGATAGAAGTTTCTACTTTGTAATCATCATGATGATGTTCCATTGTATTAGAATTATGTGTAGCAATTAATAATTAATATTAACTTTGAAGGGTAGATAAAATATAACAATGTAAACTGTAAAATGAACATTTATAGGGAACAGAAATTTTATATGTGAATCTATATTTTCCAGATGTACAGTCATCTACACCAAATCAAAGTCAAGCCATGGATGTCACACCCACTACTGTACAATCCCAAATAGACACATTGCCTACTGGTTCGTATCTACTGACACAAATAGTATATCTAATTTCTATATACATAAAAATTAATGGTTGTATGTTTGTCGTTTATGCGCTCTAAAACAGTTTGTCTGTTCTTCGTTAACTGTTCGTTGTTGTTGTTCATGAAGGTCTGTGTATAAGAACTTTTTTAAATTCGACCCTTACGGGGGTGGAAAATTTCTATAGAACATAATCTGTCCAATTTACTTGAAACCAAGTATTAATGGTCTTCAACACAATTTAATGAAACAAATATTCTGGCATTTTTCGAAATCAACTATTAAGGGGGGAAAGGGGGAGGCAAAGTTTGTATAAGTAATAATATTTTTCTGGTACAATGTATTTGAAACTTAGTATTAATGCTCTTGAACACAATTGTTGAAGCACATATTTCTTTTCTAAATTCAACCCCTAAGTGGGGAAAAGGGGAAAGCAAGCAAAGTTTGTATTCATCCAATTGCAATAGAACTTTTGTGAGTTATTGGGAATGAGAATGTTTTGTAGTCCACCCGAGTCAAGCCAGGTTCGACCGCTGGTTATTAATAATAGATTGATAGCTACATTTCAAGTACTGTACTGTTTAAAATATCTGTTTGAGAAATCATCTATGAAAATGTAATTTTATAGATATGTATTATTTTCCAGATGTACAGCCATCTACATCAAAACAAAGTCAAGCGATGCATGTTACTCCCATTACTGAACAATCCCAAGCAGACACATTGCCTACTGGTTCGTATCTATCGATGCAAATAGTATAGTATATATAATAGATTTATAGCTAGGTTTCAAGTACTGTACTATTTAGATATCTGTTTAAGGAACCATCTATGAAAACCTAATTTATAGATGTGTATTATTTTCCAGATGTACAGCCATCTACATCAAAACAAAGTCAAGCCTTGGATGTTTCCCCCAGTACTGAACAATCCCAAGTAGACACATTGCCTACTGGTTCGTATCTATCGACACGAATAGTGTGATATTTATAATAGATTTATAGCTAGATTTCAAGTACTGTACTCATTGACATATATGTAAGGACGGAGTGAACAATGCGTCTCAATGTCTCCATGTTAAGTGTCCTAAATTCTACTTTTAGGATGTCAACTCAGTCACGCTTGGAACAGCGTCGCGTGCACGTCATTGTAATGCTAGCTGTTAATTCGTAAAAAATGACAAATTAAGTAGTGTTAGATTGCATAAACTATCATAAATAAAAAAAACAATAAACAAAAAAAAAAGTATATTTCTTATCCTATTTTATTTATGTGACAAAAATTCATACCTAGATGTCATATAATTAATAATATTGAATAGAATATAATAATGTTAATAATAATCATTTAAATTAATTTTGATTCAATTTTATGGAAGAAAATATTACCAAATATAATGTCGCTCTATAAGGTGATTGCAGACTGCCATATGACTCAATCATGGCAACACTATATTTTTAGTTTCATTACACTGCTAAATGAGTCATTTAATTTTGGGCTAGGTCTGGTACACCTTAATAAAAAATAGCAAAAAAATCTTTGTAGTAATACATAAAATTTTATTGATGTAGTATCTTTTAATAGGTTGATTGCTAACTGACGACATAATTTTTATGAACAAAAACAAATGGCGTTTATGTAACAGTAACGATCTGCGGCCACCGCTCGTTTTGTCAAATGTTCTATTCGGCCTATCCTGATATATAAATTGACTGTACTATTTTAAATGTCTGTTTGAGGAACTGTCTATGAAAACTTAATTTTTAAATGTGTATTATTTTCCAGATGTACAGCCATCTACATCAAAACAAAGTCAAACCATGGATGTCACACTCACTACTAAACAATCCCAAACATTCACATTGCCTACTGGTTTGTATCTACCAACACAATTATTAATTATGGGTTTATATCTAGAATCCTAGTAAGGTAGCATTTTGAACAACTGTTATATAATAAGGGTCATTAGGCACTGGTGGCCTAATGGCTAATGTGTAGTAACATACAATATTTTATCTACAACCATATAATTGTCAAATAAAAGGACTAATGTAAAATTTAAGTTATTTTTGTAAAACATAGGTCTTTAAAATCTTTTTGATATTGTGATTAACATAATAAGGAAAAAATTGATAAAATGTATGTTTACATTTTCAGATACACACAAAAGGGTAAGACAGTACAAATTTATGGAGAAAATGGGCTCTTTGTCTCCAAAATGTAGACAAATCTATAATGAATATAGAAAAGCTCGCAAACTTTTAAGCTTTACCCGCAGATCTAAAAGGGCTTTGCAGTTTAGTAAAGAGCACTCCTTTGAAAACATGATACGAAACTTGAATCCTTTAGCAAGAACAATAATTTCAATGCAAATAAATATGTGCACTAAAAAACCAAAAGGGCGAAGATTCACCTTAGAAGAAAAATTAATTGCACTGTCAATTTTGAAACAAGGTCCGAAATCCTATAGATTTCTCCAAAAGATTTTTATACTGCCATCGGGAAGCACTTTAAAAAAATTAGTGGCAAAATTAAAAATGACAACGGGCATTAATCCACATATTTTTAATGCTATCAAAGAGGAGGTATGTGGAAAGATTAATTAAATTCCCCTATACTGTAGGTACACCTCATTGGAGTGTATGAACTCATTAAATGGCCCTTATTTATTTATGATTATAACTTTTATTAACTGTCCTTAATTGATTTATTCACACTAAAATCATAGAATTTAGTGATTTACATTTTTTTCTAGGTAAATACTTGGAAAGAAGAAAAGAAATTCTGTAGTATCATATTTGATGAGATGGCCTTACAAACAGGTTTAACATATAATCATAATGATGAAATTTGTGGATTTGTAGACACCACAGAAAAAAAAAACAATTTGCTGACCATGCTTTGGTATTTTTAATTAAAGGACTTGTATATAAATGGCAACAACCCATCGCCTATTATTTATGTGAAGGCTCAACTTCAGCAATTGAAGTAAAAAAAATATTAAAAGTTATTGTTTCGGCTGTTGGTGAGGCAGGACTAGTTCCACTCACTGTAATCTCTGATCAGGGAGCCTCATTTAGATCTGCTCTAAAAAGTTTACAGACTGAAACCGAAGCAGCTCAAATAAAAGAAAATAAAAACCCAGGTAAGACAAATCAGAACTACTATTTACTATAGTTTGGATGCCAAGAGACTGCATTCATGATGAATCATTATCATATGGGAACAATTAACATTAAAAATACGTTTATCGTTGACCTCACTACTGACACAAAATTAAATTTAAAAAAAATACTTATATTCTTATAACAAATCACAATGAATGTTTAAGTACAGTGCTAAATGTAATGTGTATTAAATAAGAAAATACAATTTTTAGATCCAAACTGTCACATATTGGAAATATTTTCTCTTAGCGGCCATACTTGAATTAATATAATTATTTATTAGTGTATATTATTGCTGTTTATTTATTATTGTATGATTTTTACTATTGTTTCTTACTGGAACTTAAATGAACATTTTCTGTTTAGAGACTTATTGTGACTTTTAATTTTTCCAGATGGCACCATACATATCAGTGGTTTTGATATGTTTGTCATATTTGATCCGCCCCATTTGATAAAGGGGATAAGAAATAATTTCTTAACAAAAAATATAAGATATCAAAATCAAATTTGTAAATGGGCAGATATCGTTGATGTCTACAAAGCAGATTGCGCGCACGCAGAAACACGTTTATTACATAAACTTAATGACGAACATGTCATTCCTGAAAAAATTAAAAAAATGAAGGTATACTATTTGCAATACTTGAGCTACATTTTTATATATATAGCATTCCGCCCACGGCTTCACCCGCGTGGGCTATATAGTTGTATCGGGATAGCTAAAGGGATGCGGCGCTCCAGGATATTGTGAGACTATAAAACATTCTGAAACTTAATTACTTAGGAAATGTCTTTACTTAAATTTCATCAAAATCCATTTAGCCATTTTAGCATGAAGAATAGCTGGTATCCCAAAACAACCATATGTTTTGCCAAATGAAATTTATCCTATATTTTATTTTATAATTACTTTATTATTATATATATTATCAGAAATTTGATCAATATTGTCACTCCTGATAACCTCCTTTTTATGTCTGCTCTTGGAATGTTCTTGGAATGAAATTCATGTATAATAAATACACTAGATTTTAGATTTTGTAATATTTGTTGAATTATAATAGGATCGTTTTAAATATGTATCTTATATGATACATGAATGATACAGAATGGGTTTTGTAAGCCCCCATCGCTGCCTACTTTGCTTGATCAGAATGGAAACAAAAACGGAATAGGGCTAGGAATAGAAACGATAATGGCAACCAAAATAATTTTGTCTCTCCTCTCCCTCCACTTAGGGTGAATATTTGTGTGACGGGGACGAAAGTGGGAAAAGGAAGAGAGTGAATGAGATAAGACAGATAAAAATGTGAATCATATGAGAACTGGATACTGCACAAGCGAACCTGAGTGTGGGTCGCTATGTGATTGCATTTTTGTACTTCATGTTTTAATGTCAATTATGGTTTATTTACAGGTTAAAAATTGTGTCCGAATATTCAGTAAGACAATGGCTGGAGCATTAAATTTGAACTCTGAATGCAGTAAGTATTTCACTTTATGCAACCACAATAACATACCTCACAAGAACAATTTTATTATCATCAGCCCGTATCTCACCACTGCAGGATAAAGGCTTCTCCCAAGGCTCACCACCACATACAGTCCTCTGCTATAAGTCAACTTTTCATGTATGTGACTGACATAATGCCCTCTCTTCAAACCAGCTGATTATTATTTTTTAGCCAAAAGTAACCTGAAAAATTATTTCATGATTTTTTGTATGCTATGAATATACTCAAACCATATTTTTTTAACAACTTTCACATGCTGTCAGCTTTAGCTTCTCTGCTACTGGAGTAGCTGACGTTCAAAGCCCTTAAAGGCTAAGGGGAAAGTATTGTTTAATTTTCAGTTGGTATGAAATTATTTTTTCAAATTCAATGTTACTTTCCATACAATTGGTCTTCAAAAATTGTGGTAATGGCGACAAAAACAAATGACGAAGTTTTCCGAAAGTAACCCAACCGAGCCGAATACTTTGGTCGGCCTTGTTAAAGTTGTGTTTGCGTAACTGGACAGTTTGTCTTAGATAGACAAAGTTGTGCACAACAACTTTTCTTAAATTTATTATTCTTTACTAATATTTCAAGTAATGATTGTTTCAGAGAATTATTCCGATGGGAGGCCAGTAAGCACAACTCTTCAAAATACTGCGAAACTAGTGTCTTTTCTGGATGATTTATTTGACAGTGTGAATGGCAGTGCACTGTACAAAAAAAAAAAAGGAAGAGGCAAAGATTTAAGAGCGGCTGTTACAGAAAAGAGTAGACACCATGCATTCTGGCAAGAAGCCTTAATAAAATTAAATAACTTAAAGTTCATTGATAAAAATGGTCATGAAACTGTAGTGCCCAGTATAAAAAACTGGATAAGTACTATAAGAAGTTTTATGAAGTTGTGGCAGTTTTTGTCCAAAAAGAACATAAAAATTTTCAGACCGCGTTACGTAAACTCTGACACAATAGAAAATTTTTTTGGTCAAGTGCGGTCATATAATTTTAGGGACAATAACCCAACATGCCAGAACTTTATACATACTTTTAAATCCCTTTTAATTACAGGATTCATCAAATTTCACTGCCCCTCATTTAATTGCGAGGATGATGCAACTGCACAGTTATTAAAAATAAATAGGTTATTTGTAGAAGAAGCCGAAACAGCAAATGACAGCAGCAGGGAGACTGGTGAATCCTGTATGGATACTTATTCAGTAGTAGCACAAGAAGCAGTGCGTGAACGTATGAAAATTCAGTCCCGTGCTTATACTGCAGGATGGGTCGTTAGAAAAATTTTATTAAAAGTAAAGTGTAACATGTGCAAAAAAGATCTCACCACAAAAGAAAGTTCAGAGGTCCATAGGTGGATAACCCACAAAGAGTATATAAATTTGTCTCGAAGAAACTTGACCTATCCTGCAGAGAGTATAGTTAGATATTTTGGTAATATAATTGAGGAAACGAACAATTTCCTAGAGAAAAACCCTCAGTTTAAAAATATTCTGCCAAAAATATTCGATCAAATAAAAAGTAAATATAACTTTGAGCATATTACATGCCAAAAGCACAGGACTGAAATAATTGACGCATTGCTATCGATAACTATAAAATTGTGCATACATAACTGGTGTACAATTATAAATAAAATTTTAAATGGCGTAGATATTGTTCGTTTAGAACATAGGCAGCTGCCAGAAATGCAGGGTAAAGCTTTTTTGAAATATAAAAAGAAATTTAAAAAGAATAAATAATTTTTTAAATCAAAACTGTTTCATTTATTGATCTTTTAAATTTTTCCGAATTTTGACAATTATTTAATAAATACCCATTATGGATGGCTGTAATACGTGTTTCCTTTGCCTAAATACAAAAAACTAAAAAGATGAGTGATTATAATTCGTGTTTCCTTTGCCTGAAATTTAAAAAAAAAACGTCATGTATCAATTTGCTACGACCAATCATGGCTAGTCGAGTGAATTTGGGAGTTGTCTGTCTGAACCCTATATAGTTTGTGAGGAGTGCTCTAAGAGTCTGAGTTAAAATTGAGTTTAGTTTTATTGTAAAGAAGAAACATTTAAATTATTGACGGTCTAGAAAATGTCAGTAAACGAGGATATTATCCAATATGTCCCTTTTATGTCTTTTGTTCACCCATCGTTTTGGCACGCGCTTACTGACATGAAACTGGAGGTGGACAAATTAAATGAAAATTCAAAACAAATTTATGGCCGGTTTACACATCGAGATGATGTGGGTTCTGTTTTTGAAGTCGAAGGAACGTCGTTTAACAGGTATATGTAAATTTTAGTGACTGAAGATTTGGAAAGATTGCGATCAATAATGTTATATTTTAATGATGTAGGTACTTAGCCTCAAGTTTTATTATTTTATTAATATTGGAATTAGTACGGCTTTCCATAACTACCACCCTAGAAGTATTAATAATAATTTAGGGGATGGTGGGGTGAGGACAGAAAACCAACTTTAAAAATGGTATGGCTTTCCAAAACTACCACCCTAGACGTGTTAATAATAATTTAGGGGATCGAAGGACGAGGACAGAAAACCAATTTTCAGGAATGCAGAAATGTGAAAAAATCAACAGATCTCCTGCTATCGCACGAACTTCTTACGACATTGGAAATGAACCTAACGGAATAAAGTAAACACCATATTTTGGATAATATTTTTCGAAATAAATTTTTTCGCAATAAAAATAACACAACTGTATCTGAATAAGCTTAAAACTTCGAAATATAACATTCTGTACGACATTTCGATTGAACAAACCGAATTAGTACGAAATGTAACACCGACGCATATTCAACTTCCAACTAAGGGCACCCTTAACCTTACTTCCGGTTGTCCGATTCTAACAATTTTAGTCTCAATCGATCCCCCGTCTAATTAACCCGAGCCGTATTTTTTTTTTTTTTTTTTATTCGGACCTAGTTCTCGAGATATCGAGCTCCCAAAATGAAAATCGGGAAAAAAATTGCGATTTTTTTCGTTTTTTGCCGATAATTTTTTTGTTTTTGAATTTTTTCCAAATCGTTTTATGCCATCTTGTAGAGCTCGCCGAGCTGCGTCTTTTGACACCACGTTCGTCCCGATATCTTGAAAACTGTTTGTGCAATCTACCTGTCTCACAAAACTCCCAAATGACCCCATATACTCCAACGAAATGAAAGTCATTTCCAATGACAAAAACTAAAAATAAGAACTGAAAACTACGCACCCATTACCACCGACATGACTTTGCTCCTTGCAGTGACATAATCAAAGGATCGACTATTGAAAGAGGGAATAGACTTCAACATTAAAATAAATTGAAAACAGTAACTTTAGTAACAATTGAAAAATTTGATTTGCATGGTGTTCGGCGGCCACTACCGCGGCACGCACGGTTCACTCGCTCACCTCGCGCGTTTTTTATGTTCCTAGTGGGTTGGAACCATCGATTGTTGGAACAGTAGTTGAAGTGGCCACATATTCGGTTTAATTGTATATTTTTTTGAACTAACCTACCTATTGATTGAAAAATGGCGGGAAAGAAACCTACCTTAACTGAATTTTTTTAGTACCAAACCTAAATAGTTGAAACTTATTAGAAGAGTGCCTGGCCATTTAGTGTTAGTTTCAAGTGTTTTGAGTTTGAAGGTTATCAAAAATGTCTTAGTAGCAGGTAAGTATTACTCATTTTTAATTTAGGTTTTTTTGTATTTCCGCATTTCTAAAAGTTCTAAAAGTGGATTTAATCTCTTCATCTTGCCCCAACACCAATTAAAGCAAAATTAAACAAATAAGTTGAAGAAATATTAAAATACCGTCAGTTATTATCTTTATGATTTAATTTAAAGTGAATGTAAAGTGTAGAATCTTTCTTATTATCAGTACCCTTAGGGTGGTGGTTTTGGAAAGCCAACCCTTGGAATTGACTAACCTATTTAATTTAGTGTTTGGAGACGCCGACTGCAGGCAGATCCAAATTCCCACATTCTAACTACACCAAATATATGTATGAATCTATGAACTTGTCTATGTGTTTCATGTTGAATTAATAGTTCGCCTCAAACTTTATGGCGGATCGGAATATAACGCTATAAGCGTGCTTGCACAGGTACAGTCATATACCCCTCGCTCCACTATGTCCCGCCACACCTAAAACTGGTTACTGCGACGCGACCTGTGCCTATATTTACATCTGCCATAAAGTTTGGAACTGTAATATATATATTCGTATGCTATATATCAATTGACTAGTACTCATATTAAAAGCTCTGCCTAGTTTGTGGCTAAATGACCATTTGTGAGATGGTCCAGATATAGAGAGATAGCACAAATGCACTAATTTGACAACCTATGGTTTTTGTGCGATTTACTAAATAATAATTTGCCATTTTTTACCATTTGAAGTAAAAATAACCATATTAGTAAAATAGCAAATATATAGCAAAATAACACCTGTACAGGCATTGCACAGAAGTTTAATGGAGCTTGTAGTGGGTTTATGAAACTCCATTAAAACTGTTTAAGCCAACTTGTATATGTGTAGTGCACAAGGCACGTACCTATACCTGGGCATGTAGAAAAGATTTGATTTTGTTCTGGCTTATGCAAAATGTTAGGGTCATGTTGGGCTACAGACCTTGATAACTTAAAATTTGATGTTTTAGGTCACCTCAAATTTTACCACATCATGTTAATGTGACTGGAACAATAATGAACAAAAACACCATAGAAGACTTTAAGGCTATAGACAAAACATCACTATTAAACTCTGTAGGAGAAATGGTGTGGGCAAACATCAAAAATAAAACATGGATCAATAATCCTAATGTTTTGCTCAACTTTTTCATTTTGTCCTACGCTGTAAGTATGTGTTTTAAATGTCTTTTCACAATTGTTTTATTATTAGGTACCTTACTCAAAACAGCAACATATTTTCCACAATACCTATGAAGACAATAAAGATAACTCTTTGGTTCAAACTAGCAGACACGATAATAGCAAATGTCAGAATTGTGAATAAACAGTAGTACCATTTTTCTGATAATAAAAAACCATACCTACCTACCCCCATGATTAAAAACAAAAATCATTGAAACAAAAGATTTTAAAATATTAAGTGATTTGGTATAATATTTTCTTAGAGTGTTTATATTTCTATGAATAAACTTACTACTCATTTACTATATTTTTTTTAATATTTTTGAAAAATCTGTGTTTATTTTTTATTTTTGCTAAGTTCTATAGCTGTCTGGTATTTCCCGGTTACTATAAGAGGTTATTAACATGTATTCTTTATATCAAATAAATTATGTTCATTTTGACATTTGTGTAATGTAAATTTCAATTATAATTGCAGGATTTAAAAAAGTATTCATATTATTACTGGTTCGCTTTTCCTGCTCCGAGTCAACCCCTTGTTTATGTTAAGCAAAAAGGACAACCTTTAAACACACATCTCCATGAAAAACAAATGAAATCATTAGCAGAAGGCTACAAGATTGTGGATAATTCACAGCAAGATTTTTTTATAATCATTGTTAATGAAAATTCTGTGGAAGTTAAGAAGTTATCTGATGTATTGATGTCAAATAAAGATACCCAATCAGATTTTGGTCATTATTTGTCCAAAATATATTTTGGTTTTGCTGACCCTAGTAATGGATTTAACCCTGGTTGGCCGTTACGTATGTTCTTAGCTGCTTTATTGGAACACTGTCCATGTCTTGTGGGATCTGATATTCATATTATAGGTTTAAGGTCAAAAGTAAATGGAGACATCAGTGGCAGTTTCTATTTTAGCATCAGGATTCCTGAGGTATGAGTATCTGTTAATTAATTCAAATAAATTGTAACATTGTTAAATAGATTTCACTCAATATGTTTTGTTGATTTTAGGAAGTTAATTCAGTCGAAAGTGCTGGCTGGGTAGGTTGGGAAAGGAATGACAAAGGGAACTTTGGACCAAGACTAGCAAATATGTCTGCTTCAATGGATCCAGTGAAGTATGATTTTATATATAAATTTAATTTCAAACTAGCATGTCATGTCCCATGCGTGCCAATGCCATTACATTCACGAATGTTTTGTAGGACTAAAATTATAACATCCTGTATAATTTGAACCCAAAATTATTGACATCACTAATGAGATATCAAGAAGTGTCAAGAATCCAATTTTCACCCAAACAAAACTGAATACTTCCAAGAGATCATAGAGTACTTTTCATAGAAAAAGTAACTGTATTTAACTGCAAAGCAAACTTACAATCCTGTAACAAAAACTAACTAGAAAAAACAAGCCAAGTGATAGCCACAAAGAAAAGGTGCGTGTCGTGCTCGTACAATTGCTGTTATAAAAATATTGTGAACATGAAAATGCAATCATATATGAGTAAGAGAAAATCATAGGGATCCAAGTGGTATTTAATCTAAATACATTCTGTCATGTGGATCTCTATGGAGATATTGCTGCAAGTAAGAATGACACTAAAGTGGGACATTTAAATGTTAAGGAGAAATAGTAAGGGGGTAAGATTGTTATTTTGCACTTTCTTCAGTGTAGCATTAAGGGTTTACCTCTTTTTTTCTTATACATTTATGTCCAAAGATTGATTTTGACAAAAAAAATATCACTTAGATTACTACAGTTTCTCCTTAGATACAATATATTCTTCATAATTATAACAAAAAATATTTTTGATATCGTTTTGTGGAGGTCGAGTGTGTAACTTTTAGTCATTTTCTTATTTAAATCTTTTTTTTAAATTGGTACAAAAAATTCATTGATTAAAGATAAATCATTTAACATTGGCTTTTTCCACTATAGTGGAAGGTACCCAAAGGAAGGCCGATCTTAAAAATGGCCTGAAGGTCTGAATTTTCATACAATGATATAGACTACAAGCCCGTGGAAAAATTTAACATGTGAAATGAACCACCGTGAATAACGCTTAGAAGGCTGTTACTATATCAGAAAATAACTCTGAGCACTATGCTGTCATTTCTGAGCGGTACAGGTGAGTACGTGAGTGAATGGAATTTCTCAGGTACAAATTATGACAAATTATTAATGTACGGCTTTGTTATAGTGTATAGATGATTAAAAATAAATGTCGAAAAACCTAGTGCCGTACTGATGCCGTGGTGGTGCCGGAAGTCACTGCAAATGTTTAATTCGCCGATAATTGCAGAAGCAATATAGGTCATTTATTATTGTACGGCATTTGCATAATTCTTTTTGTACACATATACAGATACTTTACCCGTAAACGCCGTACATATTTCCAGCGCAGGGGTCGAAAGCCAAGGGTCGCAACCCTTATCTCTGAGCAGATTACCCTTATCACTGACTTCAGGCACCACTACTTTAGTACGGCACTAGGTTTTTCGACATTTATTTTTAATCATCTATACACTATAACAAAGCCGTACATTAATAATTAGTCGTAATTCCTCATCCGTACCTGAGAAATTCCATTCACTCACGTACTCACCTGTACCGCTCAGAAATGACGGCATAGTACTCAGAGTTATTTTCTGATATAGTAACAGCCTTCTAAGCGTTATTCACGGTGGTTCATTTCACATGTTAATTTTTTCCACGGGCTTATAGTCTAATAGTACTGTATTCATTTGAAATTGGTCGAACCGATTCGAATGATATAATTATGTAGGATACAAAATATCAGTTTCTGTTCTGTCATTCTTTTTTTGAAAAACAGATTTAAAAATTAAAACGCTGTCATACTGTTTGAAGTAAAAAACAATCGCCATTAAATAAAATTTGAAAACTGTATAAACATCTATAATTTTATCTATTTTGAGAATAACAAATAACATTGGCTCTTTTGCTATTGAAATGAAAACAATAAATACTATGATTAAGTTGAGTGTGGTATTGAGCGCGACTGCTCGTGGCGCAGGCCGTGGTCCGTTGAGTTGATTCCAAGCAGATTCGCTTGGCGGTATCCTTTCTGGAAGCATGGGGTGGAATTTCTCACAC
The DNA here is from genome assembly GCA_949709985.1 of Luffia ferchaultella. Classification (NCBI taxonomy): domain Eukaryota; kingdom Metazoa; phylum Arthropoda; class Insecta; order Lepidoptera; family Psychidae; genus Luffia; species Luffia ferchaultella. Next base: position 9,662,096 of record OX453254.1, read on the forward strand.
CACTAATGTCTTTAGCTAATGAACGCAAGTCGATATTGGTACAGGTAGACTAACAGCCGCCCGATCGGCGCGACGCTGGTAGGCGTGGCGCTGGTAAGCGGTACATTTTTAGTTTCGCGGCCCGCCGCCTGCGACCGCGCTGCGGTGTCATTGTCGCTTTCTGCGGCACCCTATTCTTGTGTGAACAATGGTCATTACTATACAAATTTTGAATTTGTTTATTAATTATTTTTTTTGTAAATTAATTCATTTTGTAGTTATCTGAAAGAATTGAAATAAATCTTTATTTTTTCCTTTCAAAGACTGGCTGATGCGTCATCAGATTTGAATATAAAATTAATGAAATGGCGTTTGGTGCCCGATATAAATTTGGATGTAATAAAAGAAACTAAGTGTTTGTTATTTGGAGCCGGCACTCTTGGTTGCCATGTTGCCAGAAATTTGATTGTGAGTTGAAAATTTTACTAACAATTGCATGCCCAAAAATTAATCACATCTGTGTCCACTGTCCACTCGGGTTCCGCAATAAAATTATATTTTAATAAAAAAATTTTTTGGTCACTTTTCTTTCGTAATTAAGTATATAATTGGATCAATAAAATGTATTCATGTAACAAGAATTTTCTAACTTGCGAACCATCATTCAGTTGAAATTCTCACTTCTCACAATGTATATAAAAATTTTTATTGTATGATCAGATGAACAAGGATTAGCTTTTAACACTCAACACTAATTAAAAAAAAAAAACATTGTCACATATTACAAATTATCAAACTGCGATAGGAGCACACTGGTTCAAATAGTCAACAGTCAAAAAGACCACAACATTCCTTTTTTCACATGCTTTAAAATGAGACATCTTACTACTGTCTCATATTAGTGAACTATGAAGGTAAACACACAAATCCCTTCCATTAAACAAGAACTGCCTTCTCTTTCATCATAGATGAGATAAAACTCTACCGGCGAACAGAGAAGGGAATACTTTTATTAGTTAAATATTATTTATAAAATAACAATTCAACAACTAGTTTTTTTTTTTCAGTAAAAATAATTAAGTCAAATATGTTTTATTTCGTAGTTACGTAACATACTCTTGAAATACGTCACAAGAGTGAATTTATTACTTTGTGGGAAAACGTCACCACAAAGGTGCATTCAAAAAGTGCTGGTTCCTCTCCGAAAAATACGCAAGAAACTGAGGGATGCTCTTTTTAACAAAATTATAAATAATTTTTTTAACAATAAGTGCTTAAAGATTAAGTTATTGAAAGAAAACGATAGGTGAGCAGTGTACACCCAAGGATTTTTATCATCTAAGTAGTCTGATACTTTTCAATAAGCTTTTGCATAAAGCTTTCATTTTATTGTAGTTTTAAAGTTGTTAGGGTCGAAGGGATAGGTCTTGGGATAGATTTTGAATGTCACCTTTGATCTTATTGTAAAAGGGTATATACATTGCCCTTTAAAAGATTTTGTGATTTTATTGAGGTGGCTTACATGTTTAGCAAGTTTATCTTAGGTTCTTTTATTAACATTAATGCAGTTTATTACAAACACCGAAATTACGAATTTACAAATTAAATTTATATGTCATTTATGGAACCCCGGCTCCAATGCAGCCTTCCAGATGTATTGTACAATGATGTTACAGGAGAGGAATTATTATTGTCAGTGTCAATGTAATTGTTGCTCCATGCATAAACTTTTCATTCACTCAAGGACTCAAGGATTCAAGGACTGACATGGCCAATTTATGTAGATATAAAAACACTTAAGTGTAAATGATGTACATTATAGTATATGCATCAGTTTCTATCTGTTAAAGTATTAATAAATATATTCATTAATAATTACTATTTTAAACTGATATTTTACAGGCTTGGGGATTTCGACACATAACTTTTGTTGACAGCGGCAAAGTGTCATATTCAAATCCAACTAGACAAGTCTTGTATAATCATAGTGATTGCCATAAAGGAGGTAAAAAAAAAGCAGAAGCTGCCGCTGAAAACTTAAAACAAATACTACCAACTGCAGTAAGTGAGTTCCTTGACATTTATTTATTATTTTATGTTCCCGTTCAATTCAAGATTAATGCATCTGTTGATTGTGAATATGATTCAGTTTTTTTTAATTTTCATAGGTGTCATAAGATCACTGTTATCTTTAAAATATATAGTTGCTAGCTTTCGCCCGAGGGTCTACCCACTTAGATATGCATAATGTCATTATAACAATGTTAGGTGCCCTGCTGCCACAGCCCACTTCTGATACCCCACTTGTACTATTCCATTTCAGAATTTGAAAATTTGCTATTATTCATTTCAAATGTTGATGAATTTTGTAGCCAATCAAAACTTTTGACCAGGATAAGTAGTAACCTATGTTAGTACGTCTTACCTCCTAAAATTGTGTAAAAATCATGTCTTTTAGTTGCTCCATCGCGAAGAGAAGAAAGACAAAATATTGTATCTCACGACAACCTTCGGCTGACATAACACTGTAGTCTATTTTACTTCCATACATTCAGATACCTCCATATTCAAAAATCCTTTTGTTTCGTTGCTTTTACGACGTGAAGAAAGGACTTTAGTCACCTATAGGAACCTTCGATTGGGATATACAGCAGGCCTATGTAACATTTATGTCTGTTCAACTGTGTCCATTAAAATAATCACCTCGTTTCGTTACTTCGTCACAACGTGAAGACAAATAAATGAATAAACATTTTACTATAGTCAAAATGGGATTCGAATCCATCGGGAATTCACAATGTCAATAAGGTCCAAATTTGCTTGTCATGTTAAAGATTATATATTAAGTTTTTTCATTCAGTTTCCCATTGTCACACAATTTTTAATCTTTTTTTGTGTATCCCAGCTTTGTAATCGAAATAAATTCAGATTCCATTAAAAAATCACAAATGTCAATAAAGTCAAAATTTGTTTTCAGTCTCTTAGTGTATCTCGTTGGAACATCGACCAGGATGAACAGCAGTCTATGTCACTTTCCGTCCGTTCAACTATCTCCACGAAAAAAACACGTCATTTATTTGCTTTGTTACAAAGTACAGAAATGACTAATTCTCATGGGATCATTTAATCATGATAAACAATAGGCGATTAATTTCCGTTCCTCCAACTAACGCCGTGTAAAAAAATCCTATCGTTTCGTTGCGCTGTTACGATGTATAGAAAGAAAGGTCTTTGGTATCCTATGCGAACCTTTGAATGGGATATATATCTATCTTTATTAAAAACCACTTTATTTCACTGCTTCTTCACAAGTTTAAGAACAAGAGACAAACACACAAACATTTTCACATTTATAATATTAGTAAGGTATTATTATAAATGTGAACATGTAAGTAACCTATTTATATGAGTTTACAATTTAAAATTGGCCCTGTGGTTGTCCTTAATGTCCCAATCAATAGTTAAACCCTTCACTGTTTTGTTAAGTAATGTCATTAATGAATTCTTATAGAAATAGTCTAAATTTAAAAAAAAAATCATTTACAAACATACATACAGCACAGTTCAACAATCATACAGCTGACTAACTCTTGAATAGTTTTTTTGGGTTCCCTACCCTACCCTAATGGGTTGGATTGGTAGGTTGGAACCCTATTACTAAGACTCCAATGTCCATTCGTCTGTCCATCTGTCACAGGGCTGTATCGTCTGTACCATAATAGGTGGACACATGTTCAAAATAAAATAAAATTATAAATTGAAGGGGATCCCCATGCAAAAAACGGTTTTTTTTTCGACGTTTTTGGTGATTGATGGTTGTGAGATCATTGCTTACACTTGAAATGTTCATAAAGTATGTAGTATTGTGGTCCCTATATCAACGAAGTGTAAAAATTAAATTAATCCATATACAAAAAAACCATGTTTTTTGTATTGTATGGTGGTATTATATGGAACCCTTGGCCTGTTTTTAAGTTTCCATTCCATTTCACCAGCCCGTTATGCCTCACTGCAAGGTCTTAGGCCTCCCCTCCGGCTGAGGGGGCTTGGAGCTAATCCACTACGCTGTCCGAGTGCGAGTTCATGGATTTTAACGACTACCATCTGTTGATGGTACCCGGGACCAATAGCTTAACGTGCTCTCCGAGGCACGGAGTCAGTGATAGTTGTGTACTTACGTCAGAAAAACTCATTGGTACCCGCCTGGATTCGAACCACGGCCGCACGGCCTTCATCAACATCACCATCATCATCAGCCCGTGTCTCTCCACTGCAGGATATAGGCCTCTCCCAAGGCTCGCCCCCACACACGGTCCTCTGCCTTTCGCATCCAAGTACCCTTGCAGCACGGGCGCATGGCCTTGTAAACTTGAAATTGATTCGCTGCGCTCAGGCTATCACGACACGGTTTTTAAGTAAATATTAAATGTTGTTTGTTACAGCACAGTCAAGGTTTAGTAGCTCACATACCAATGCCTGGTCATCCAGTTGGGGAGTCATTGAGGGAAGAAACTATTGATAACATTAAGAAAATAATTCAAACAATCGCAGAACATGATGTCGTGTTCTTGTTGTTAGACACGCGGGAAGCTAGATGGATGCCTTCATTGATAGCAGCACATTTGGGAAAGGTAACTATCTACATAGTTTAAAAATCATAATGTACAATACTTTAAGTTGTTTACGTCGTGTCTGGATGTAAAATATCTATATGTATTGTAAAAAAATTAGAGATGCACCGAATGTGGGTTCTGTCGAACGTTTTAAATTGGCGCGAGAAAAATAATTTGGTTGTTAATTATTTATAAAAAATAAATTTATTAAAATAAATTTTTAAATTTAACACATTTATAATATTAGACAGCTTTTAATACAAGTTATCAGGACGAAAGCTAGCAAAAGAGTGCGGCGTGAGGCTGTGATTCAGTATTTATAATGATGTCAAAACATCGACAGGATATGCGTGGGTGGTGTTTTTCAACCTTCAGTCTTCCACTGAAGTATGATGAATTCGCGTGGGCGAATCATCTCGACCATGAATTTCATAGCTTTGTCATTGGACTTTGTCACCTTTGCAGACATAAACAATTTTAATTGATTTCGCTAATGGTTATTGCATCCTGTGTTTTGGTATTGGGCTTATGACTAAGTTTATACATTTTTATAAAAATCTTAATATTTCAGCAATTTACTCTCCTCCGCTTGAATTAAAATTATACCTGAAAGGTTTAATTTTATTTAGGAATATTTATAGCCTCTGTTTCTCTATTAGATACAATTTTAGATAAAGCTGTCCTTACATATTTATTCTTAAATTTATAAAAGTATAAAATGATTAAGACTATGATTATAGTGATAATAAAGAATAAAACATAGATGCTATAGTGTATCGCATGTTCCTTTATATTACTGTCATAAGTTCCTAAAGCCAAAAGTTGTTGTTCTATTTTTTCATAATTTGTGTCGAACTTTAAAGGTTTCAAAGGTACAATGTTTTTAAAGGTTAATTTAGGTATGTAAATTTCGTCAAAAGTTTCAATAGTTTTTTGAAAATATGTATTATTAATTTTTAAATCACATTCCTTTTTTATTAATATGTTGCCACGTAAATTTTCGTGATGCGATCCACTACTGCAAAGTGATGTAATCGTTGTTACATACTTACTGTAAATATATAGAGTTCCTATCTCATCGCTTATGTGATATTCGGGACACTCTACATGTGTCGAGATTTCATTTCTCGGTTTATGCTGTTCTTTTGTCTCTACCAAATATATGTTTTCGATCCAGTAGTGTTTTGAGATTTGAATTTCTTTATTTCGATTTCTGATTATTTTTATTTTTGGCGTTAATAAAATTTCACAAGTACTTAAATCAATTTCTTTAACTATCGGTAATCTTGTTATAAATTTTGGTCCTACTCATAAGTGTGTTATACAATTCTCTTAACTCTATTTCATAATATCTAAGACGCTCGTATACATCAGAGGTAAAATTATATGTAACATATATAGCATTTAAATTTGACAAATATTTATCGACTTGTTCGTACAAATTATCGGTAGGTTTTTGATGAATGATATACCAATAGCCGTCGATCTTGAGTGCCGGTCCGTGAGATATCTCGACTAAGTTTCCGCTTGGCTGGTTGAAAGCTGGGGCGGCGGCTGCTGCTGCGCACCATCTTGTGGCTGCAATGAAGAGGGCGTATCTGCAACGCGGAGTTCATCCTTATGGTACTTCATTTTATGATTGCGTGGACCTATAATCAAATAAGTTTCGCGTTCGAGGACTTTGGAAATGGGATAGGGACCAGTGAAAGGTGGTTCTTTCTTGTTTCTTCTATGTTTCCGGTTTGGTATGTATACTAATTGTCCTTTTTTCAGCGGCTCTGTTATCTTTCTTCGTTTGTTTTCCCTTTGTAATCTTTCTCCTTTTGCTAAATCCATATTGTCGACTATGTTACTGTGTAGAGTTTGGAGTAAATCGTATCGTTTCTTATTATAGTTTTGAAGTAAAATTGCTTCATCAGGAACTTCAATTTGGTTCGGTTCGATGCCGAATAGTGCTTGATGCGGTGTGCACTTTGTTATTGAGTGTTCTGTACAGTTATAGGTGGTTACAGTCAGAGACATGAGTTCATCTTTTTCTTCATCGGGGTGTAATTCTCGCATTATTCGATATTTTTCGATGATTGTCGAATGCGCTCTTTCGATGTCAGCGTTTGATGTATGATGTCTCGTACTGGTTTGATGTACTTCGATATTAAGCAACTTCGTCAGATGTTCTTTAAATGTTAGTGAATCCATTAATCTGTCCGGGTCGTGTATAATTTGTTTCGGTTTTCCTAAATATTTTATAATTTTACATAGAGTCTTGATGTATGATATTGAGTCATTTCCTTCTATTTTTTCCGCGGCGAAGTATTTTGTTAATTTATCGATTATTGTTAGGTATTGTACTCCATCGATTATCAACGTATCTATATGCCATATTTGTAGGGGTGTGGTTGGAGTAACTGTGTATTCGAATGGTGTTTTGTTCGGTCTTCTGTTGTATTTATTTTTCTTACAAATTTCACAGTTATGCACGAATTTAAGAATATCGTTTTTCATTTTTTTCCAGTAATATTGCCTTCGGAGCGTTTCGTATAACAAGGCACTTCCAATGTGTGAATCATCTTTTTCATGAGTATTTTTCATGAGTTGTAACTGTTGTTCGCGGTTTTTTATTTCTGTTAACATCTCGGTATAACGTTTTAATCTCAAGGTATTTTTATTAATATTTTTACGGTAAAATTCCGATAATTTTAAAAATAACGCTTCGTTTTGTGTAACGACTGCATAATCGTTCTTTTTCGGATCTATGTATTTTTTCCAGTGTTTAGAAAATTCTTTATCAAAGTTTACTAAGGGTATTTTAATGTGAATGTCGTTTCCTTCCTTTTTCAATTCAGATACAGGGTGTTCTTTTAAAAATATTCTATTTTTTCTTGAATGAGCGAAAGCTTCTACTATGGGTATTCCTGTTTCCTCGTCGTCTTCGTTTGAGTGTACTGTCGCTATGTCGCTACTATCGTTGTTTTGTAGTTCTATGCGGCTTAATGCGTCTGCCACTTTATTTTGGAGACCTTTCCTATGTCGAATGTCGTAATCGTATTCTTGAAGACGAAGACGCCATCTAGTTAACTTGCCGTTAGGCTCTTTTAATTTAGCAAGCCATGTAAGTGGTTGATGGTCAGTTTCCAAAATAAATTTTCTACCATAAATGTAAGGGCGGAAATGTTGACAGGCCCATAATACTGCTAGTAGTTCCTTTTCTGTTGTATTGTAACGTCTCTCGGTCTCACTTAAGGTCCGGGAGGCGTAAGCTATAGGATGTTTGTTTTGGGATAGGACAGCGCCAAGGGCTTTATCGGATGCGTCAGTTGTAAGGGTGAAGGGTTGGTCGTAATCGGGATAGGATAGGACAGGTGCGTTGGTGATTAATTCCTTACAATGATTGAACGCTCGTATAACGTCATTCGTTATTTCGAACTTTGCGTCCTTTTTTGTCAAGTTTGTTAATGGCTTTGTTATTTTTGACATGTTTGGAATAAATTTTCGGCAGTAACCTACAAGTCCAAGAAATGATTTTACGTTCTTCACTGTTTTTGGTATAGGAAATTTAAGTATTGCTTCTATTTTGTCTTGCGTCGGTTGAATTCCTTTCGGTGTTAGTTTATGGCCCAGAAATTCGACTTCCGTCTTCATAAACTTGCACTTATTTTTATTGACTTTTAGGTTTGCTTTTTGTAATGCTTGAAATACTCGTTTCAACCTCTCTATGTGTTGAGTTTTGTTTTCTGAGTAAATGATAATGTCGTCAAGGTATACAAGGCAAATATTTCCGATTAATCCTTTAAGTACTTCGTTAATCATCCTCTGGAACGTTGCGGGAGAGTTCTTCAGGCCAAAAGGCATTTTCAAATATTCGAAGTGGCCTTCCACAGTGATAAAGGCGGTTTTATCTATCGAACTTTCTTCCATTGCTATTTGATGGTATCCACTCGTTAAATCGATCGTAGAAAAATATTTCGCACCGTTGAGTTGTGTTAGTATATCCTCGATGTTTGGCAGCGGATATCTGTCGGATCTTGTTTTTTCATTTAATTTTCTATAGTCGATGACCATACGCCATTTTTGTTGACCAGATTCATCCATTTTCTTTGGTACTAAGTGTACAGGTGAGGCCCAGGGTGAGTCAGACGGACGTATGACATTTTCCTCTAAAAGCTTCTTTAGTTGTTTTTTTATTTCCTCTCGTTGTGTTTGAGGTAGCCGGAACGGTCGTTGATAAACAGGTGAGTCGTCTGTTAATTTAATTTGATGTTTTGTTTTAGTTGTGACACTGTCTGTTATGTCTTCAGTAAAGATGTTTTGATATTGTTGAAATAAGTTTTCTAAATCGAACTCAATTTCCTCGTGGTTCATATTTAATTCTATTAAGTTGTCTCCTAGTATGAGGTTGTTGCCTTTTATTTGCATGCCTGCCTGTTGCAGTATGTCTAGCCCAAATAATACGTTATATTTGTCCGAAAAATGAAATAAATAAAACTTATGTGGTTCGTTTATTTGTTTTTTAAATATTCTGTTCCATGGTGGAGTTATAATGCTACCTTGGTGTTGCGATAACGCGTGAGCAGTTTTAACTTCGAAGTTTTCTTGCTGTATTGGAAATTCGGTAAAATAATTTTGGTAAGTTTGTGGTTTGATAAATGATCTTGATGAGCCTGAGTCTATTAGGATTTTTAAATTTTTATATTGTATATAAGGTAGTTTTGGACTAATTGAATTTATTGCTATTCGTTCTCTGCTATGTCCGGATCCATAGGAAAATCCTCCTCGTCGTAGTTGTTCTCCGGTATTTCTGTTTGTTGCGGTTCGTCGGTGTAAACTCGTTGATACAAATTACCGTTCGAGTCATATATGATGTCGGGATTTTCTTGTGTAATTTCTTGGTTAAATAATTCGTGGGCGACCATACCTCGTCCGAGATTGATAGGTGGACCTTTCTTAGAGTTATTCGAACTTTGTGTTCGCATAGTGACATCAGTGTCATATACATTGCGCACTGTTTGATTTGGTCTTGGTTGTTGTTGTTGTTGCTGTTTAAAATGTTGGTGCCATTGTTGTTGATTCGGCACGTTGTGAGACCAATGTGGCTGCGGGTTATAATACCACGGTCTATGTTGCGGTTGCGCTCCAGGTGTAGTGAGGCGCGGTGCTTGTTGTGTAAATGTTGGAACTGGTAATCTCGTCTGATTTTTGTTCCAATTAAATTGAGGCGTTTTTAATTGATTATTAATTTGCTTTTTGTTAGATAACTTTCCATGAAGCTCTAATCTTATTATCATATTTTTAAATGTTTCTAAATCGCCAGTTGATTCATATAAATAACTGACATGCTCAGGGAGCATTTCTAATACCGTCATGCGGGCTATATTTTCGTAAACCATCATAATGGAATTTAATTGGTTTTCATCTATATTTGGGTTAATTTTTATATATTTTCCTCGTATGAGGTATAATTCTTTTTGGATTCTTTCCAATAATTCTGCGTAAGTACTATGTTTACGCATCGTTTGGATGCCAGCCTGGATCATATCCACTGTGCGAGGGTCTTCACATTTCTCTATGAGTAATGTTTTAATTTCTTTCCATGAACCGTTATGGGGATGGACACTCAGATGCTCTCTAGCTTTGCCTGTAACTTTAGAATTTATCCTTGCCAAGTTTTGGGGTGTTTCACCACCGCAAATTTCCAGAAACCTTTCTACATCCCTTATAAAGCCATAGATCGTGAGCGGATTGCCGTCGTATGACGCTATTAAATTTCCTAGATCTACCAGTGTGGTCGTAGCCATTTTTTCAATTATATTGAATTTTGCTGGGGCTATTAAAGGTTTAATAGGATTTGTTTCGGAAATGGACATAAATTGTCGGGATAGTGAGACCTTAGACAAGTTACTGTATACTAGTGTGTACTTACAGTATTATTTTTCTCATTTGTACGGGTCGATTCGGCTGCAATTTGGAGTTGAAACCCCTCGTAATTCTCTTGAGTTGCTCAGGACGATGTCTTGAGGTTCTTGATTCACTGACTCTACGAGTTAGTATTACACTGATTTTACAGTATTATTCAAATTTTATATAAAATTGAATAAAGAATTACGTTGCAAATGCCCCACGGCCGGGCGCCAGAAAAATAATTTGGTTGTTAATTATTTATAAAAAATAAATTTATTAAAATAAATTTTTAAATTTAACACATTTATAATATTAGACAGCTTTTAATACAAGTTATCAGGACGAAAGCTAGCAAAAGAGTGCGGCGTGAGGCTGTGATTCAGTATTTATAATGATGTCAAAACATCGACAGGATATGCGTGGGTGGTGTTTTTCAACCTTCAGTCTTCCACTGAAGTATGATGAATTCGCGTGGGCGAATCATCTCGACCATGAATTTCATAGCTTTGTCATTGGACTTTGTCACCTTTGCAGACATAAACAATTTTAATTGATTTCGCTAATGGTTATTGCATCCTGTGTTTTGGTATTGGGCTTATGACTAAGTTTATACATTTTTATAAAAATCTTAATATTTCAGCAATTTACTCGCGCTTTTATCCGATAAACTTGGCGGTTCGTGTTCGTTCCGTCGCTTACCATACCACCTGCGCACGTCCCGCTCGTCACCTGCGGTTATCCTACCGCTTCTCATTTGACGTTAAATTTGTTATCACAATTTTGAAATAAAAATAGTCTTTGTTAATCACAGTTTTTAAATAAAGCGTAGAAATTGTTGTTTTTATTCTTTTTAGCTTCATAATACGATACTGCATTAGTAAAATGGTAATCAAACAAGTAGAACTGAGTATTTAAATGTAGTTATGCTGATAATTGAAGTTATCGTAGTTGTAGACATTCAATATATCTTGGCGTATCTAACCGAAATTCGGCCGGAGACGAAGTTTGGTATAACCTGCCGAACCTTGGCAGTACCGAATGTGAACCAAATTTCGGTGCAACTCTAAAAAAAGTAGTTAAGTATATATATCAATACGCTACTACCCATAATACAGGCTCTGCCTAGTTTGGGATTAGATGGCCGTCTGTGAGATGACCTGGTATTATTATTATAGTCTGATAACTCTAATCTCCTATGTCTTTATTTGGCAAGGAAAGAGGCTTATTTTCGGCAAGTCTTTGTTATCGACCAATCGGTCCATTTTAAATTAGTAGCTTAAATCAATTTTAAGGAATATCCTTAAAATTACTTTTTATATCATTTATTTTGATTTTTCTGGCAGAGGCAAAAAGTTTAAAATATAATAAGCGACTTGCTTGACAATGTGTTAAATCGGAAGTAACAGTTGTGTGATAAATGGCGAAGTTCGAATGTGAAAAAAAGAAAAAATTGTGTGTGCGTGTAACCTTTACGCGCGATTGAAGTAAAACTTCAATCTTTCTTTGGCGTTGACGGCATATATCACTGAAATGATTAAATATTAAATTAAATAATAAATATCATATTATAATTTAATTATTTTTATTATTCATGTGCTTTACAAAGATTATTCAAATGTTATATTAATATTAAATTATTCATTCGAAACAGGTACTTGAATGTCATCATAATTTCTTATGTATGAAATTATAGGTTTGTGGTAACTATAATGTGAAACATAAATTTTACTCTCCAAATTTGCTACTTTTCTTGAAAATACAGCATCTATCGTTGTACCGAAACGCGTTGTTGATTGAAGTCGAGAAGTATTCATAGATAAACCAAATTTTTCTTCTAAAAAATCAACTAACGGCTGAGATTCCTGACAGCGAAAATTAATATTAAAATCTCCTGTTAGAATCATCGGTAATTCATGATAATTACTATTTAAAAGTCGAGAACCTTCAATTGTGAAGTGAAGTAATTGCTGATGAATGAAATTTATAATATTTGTCAGGCTAGTATTTGTAGAAATGTAAAGAACAACGATAATCACAGGTTGATCATTCGTATTAACACATCGAACCAAGGCGATGTCACCAATTTGTGAAACCTCATCGGAAATTTGTGATAATATAGTTGGTGAAATGTTTTGAATTGGCGTTCCATTATTCAGTGTATCTGTAGATGAATGATATACAGCTACTCCACCAGCAGTTGAGTTGGGTCGTTTGTATTGGGTAACGCAAAGGATTTAATAAATTCATTTCCTTAAGTTTCTTTCTCTGATACCACAATTTTGATCTTTCCGCTCCTGTAAGAACCCTTTGACCTGTTAAGTAAATAATAATTATTTTTGATAAGTATTCTTAAAAAGTTAAAATAAATGTATGTACAAGAAAAATTAATGTATGTCATTAAACTGGGGACACTAGATCCGTGTGGGGCACATGGTATATTCAATTTATGAAAATTTTACTTAATTTATTTTTATTTATTTATTTAAGCTGACAGCAATTTTTGCCTATGGTACAGGCAAACTTTTTATTAGAATCAGATGTAATTATTTGACGTTCAAAAGTAGTAAGTCTTCATAGGTTCTGTGGCGGGGCAAGATATTTTTGGTGAGTTTTTGCAGGCTATTATTTATTACTAAATAGTGCAGATTGGCATTCGAGACATTTTTATTTTGTAAAAAACTTGGTTAATCACATGTTTTATTTAACAACAGCTATCATCTTAAATATATTGTGTACTTACAAAAGATTTATTAACCTAATGTAATATGGGAGACTTGGTACATTTTTTTAAAGGAGACTTGATCTTTTTATCAAGTCTCTCATAAAAACATGTAAAAAACAGGATTTATTAGTTAATAATTTACCTAATTTGTAATACAAGAATTAAAGTAAAATTATCTTTTTTCAGTTAACCACGATGCCACGAGTTCTTTTGCTCTAAACGTTTGGGTTCATTTGAATTTCTGTTCATTTGGGTTCATTTGAGTTTAAAATAGAAAAAAAATTTTTTTTATAAGTCTTGATAAAGAATATCCAGTTAAGTGTTTGAAAGTGTTTTTTGGTTTCCACATTTATTTTTTAGACTGACAACAGCTGAATCTTTTTTGAAACTGATTAAAATAGTGACACTATAATATTTCAATTGATCTCATAAAAGAAATTGAAAAACCTTTTCATGCTAGTAATAGTGTAATGTTTAAAACGACTGATAAAAATAAAGTTACAATTAAGAAACACTCATTTAATTTTAAAATCACACCATGTGTCCCTTGCTATGGGACACAAGATCCTCCCTTATTTTGATCAAACTGAATCATATCTCCCATGGTATGGGAGACTTGTTCCTCCCTGGATCAAGTCATCCAACTAGGTGGATCATGTCTCCCTTATATGTGTGACACTTGGTACAAACACCATTCATCAGTTTTAGTTGAATAGCTTTTACATATGTGGTGCAATCCAAAAAATTATCTTTATATAGTTGATAGATGGCATAATTATGCATTGTTTAGTCATGAAATAAGTTATTTCTATTAAAAAATATAGACATGAGGTCACCAAATTAAAGTGGGGGATCAAGTGTCCCCAGTCTCCCCTACATATACCTACATTGGTTTATGATTCATTACATTGAAAAATGAACACTTACGTTTTTTACAGGTCAAGTTATTAACGGGTACTTGATTTTTACTTTTATTATTATTTATTGATGAAAGAGTAAAATGTTCCTGGAGCTTTGCCATTTTATTTAATATTCACTATTTCGTTTTATATTCTATTTAAATTCATTAATATCACTTTCACATTTTATAAATATTTTCATTTGTTAAATAAAATAATTGAGAGTAGAAAATTGAAGGTTAGATCAGTACATGTCAATGTAACATTGTTATCTTTGCGTTTCGTTATTGGAATATTAGTAGGTACGTTTTAACAAGATTTTTTTTATAAACGAAAAATTAATAGAATATAATTTATAACAAAATTTGATAGTAACGTTACTAAATAACACAAAAAATTTTAATTCAATCGTTTTAGTACTTTATAAATTTTTTAAACGCGTATTTAGAACTATATTTTTAGAAGTTATGATCGTGACACGGAACGTTGAGTGACAATCAGTTGAGTTTTATCCATATTGACAGAGATGGCGCTGTCTTCACTCGAAAAACCATCGAAAAACAAATACGTAAATGTGCTTTTTATTTTAAATTGTAATATTTAATACCTCTTGAAACATCAAATCTTATTTTTAATGCTAAAAATTATTATTTAACACGTTCAATTTATTTTAGATCTTATCAGTAATTAAAATACTTTATAAGTTTGCAACTACACAGACTATAATAAGCGTCACTTCCGTCAGAAAAAAAATCTGAGTTACCCCCTAGTCGCGCCTAAAGAAGTTTTACTTCAATAAATTGCTACTGAATTTCAAATTGACGTAATGGATGGAAATCAGTGAATTTATTTTGCTATATTGTAAAGCAAAGTAATGACAAAAAGTATTTGTCACGTGTTTTACTTAGCAAACAAAGAATTGTCAAATGCATAGAAAATCGAAGGGGATTCCAATTGCCAATTTCTCCCTACAGAGGGTGAATCGTTGACATGTCCATTGATGTATGTCACATGCATAATAAAATTTCTAGTCTATGGTGTATTGTACATTATTTAAATTAATTATTTAGTAAACAACACAGGTGTATATATTAATCCACCTATTCTACTGTTTTCAAAGAATATCATGTAAATTTGTCTCCAACGGACCATAGCTGCCAACAAGGTCCTCTTTCCTTCCAGACTGAATTGCGCCACTTTTTTTAAATTCAGGTTTACAAATCCTTTAAATTCAATGTTGAGTACATTGTATAGTCAGTGAACTAGCAAGATTTGACAGTGAGGACTAAAAAACTTCAACAAAATCATTGGCAGTTAGCCGCTTGACATGACAGCAGTGAAATCGCCACTACTGCCACCATCTATATTACGCTTTGTGTTTGTAACCCCGTTGAGAAAGAAATTCACGAATATTGTGGAGAAGCGAGTCGGTGTGGGTTTCCGCAAACAAGAATTGACGATCACTCTCACGTCATATAGGAGTACCACGACAACTCCCGCGCAACCGCCTTCACACCCACCTATTTGACTCATTTTCAATACATAGTCCAAACTGATATTGCGTACAACTAATACCCGACCCCTAACAAACTGTTTGATATAGATGAACTAAGTTAATTCTTATAATGATAACTACAGGGGATAGACAGATGTGTTACATTCACAGCACACAGTTGGGTAAAGGCTGTGTTTTGTAATTGTCCGTATAAGGCTTTTCATTTTAGGTATAAAAGGGCTTTTCATCAGATCGGAGGTACAAAAAAGCCGGCTTCAACTAATTTATGGGCTAACCCTATTAAAAAATATATATGTTTCATCAACAGATAGTAATAAACGCAGCTCTGGGTTTCGACAGTTATCTAGTAATGCGACACGGGGCTAGCGACAACGAAAAAGCAGAACTTCCAGAAGTGACGAGCGCTTACGTCACTGGTGGACAACTCGGCTGCTACTTCTGCAACGATGTTACTGCGCCGGGCAATGTTAGTACAGTTACTGTAAAAAAAAATCAATTTATTAAGGCATTTTAAGATTGATAAAGTAATTCATTTTAATTAATATGGCGGTTATGAAATACACTGACCGATTTTGACTGACCGATTGGCCGAGTGGTTAGACACCCTAACTGCAAAGCAGAGGGTCGTGGGTTCGATTTTTGCGCGGAGCAAATATTTGTGTGCATGAACATGTCTATTTGTTCCATGTCTGAAAGTAAAAAAAAAATATCTGTTCTGATTTTGTAATAAAAGAGATTTTCGTTTTAATGGAAGTATTTAATATGGCGGCAAACTTCACGACACAGATTACAAGTATAGTCAATGATTAGTTCACAGCTACCAACCTAACAAAAAAGTAGAACAATACCAACATAGGCATACACCATGCATGTTTTACATTGCTATTTTCTAACAGTATCTATATATTATAAAATAAATAATATTTAAGTATGTATAGCAGTTGTCTAGTACCCATAATACAAGCATAATACTCGCTTACTTTGGGACTAGATGGCACTGTGTGAGATGTCCTATATATATAAAAAAAAACACTCCAACTAATGTCATAGACTCACCCTAAACATTAACCGAGTTTTCATTTTGAGCAGTCCCATTTTCGTTCCACATTATGATGATTTTGTTCTAATATTTTCATTGAACACGATAAGATGACTAAGCTTCACTATGAAATTATTACTTTGCTCATTTTTAATTTGATTTCATAGCTTAATAACACTAATGTATAATACTCATATGATAAATACCATCTTAACAAGTCCGCACGTGTTTATCGGTTGATTTATTGATAATTATAGCTGTTAGCTGTTCGCCCGTTGCGAGTTTTATTGTAAACTTCGATTACGACATTTCATACAAAAGTATATTTAAAGAAATTTAATATAGAGCCATCTCTGAATGACTTGGAATATTTTATTTTTTATTTCTAATAGAAATAGAAATGTTCAATCCGTGTGGTCGTCAATTGCGCACACGAGCGGAGGAGCGCACAAATTTTTTTTAAACAAAAACTTTTTTTCCAGTCTCTGAAAGACCGGACTTTAGATCAGCAGTGCACAGTGACACGGCCCGGCGTCGCCGCCATCGCTGGCGCACTGGCTGTCGAGATGCTTGTTGGACTGCTACAACATCCATTGAGGTGAGAAACGAAAGTTAGCAGTGTTAATTCTACATGCATATAGGTAAACATGAAAACCTGTTAACAACTTTATAATAGATGTGGTTAAATAGGTATAATTCAACAACTAAGCTAGTCGTTCCTATCTCGTTGCGGGAGCAAGGGGCTTTAATACCGACCAACAGGTGCGTTTTGAATTAGCAGAATAGCAACGTCATTAGACCCGTCAGCTTAGAGTTGTTGGACTTAAAGTCTTAAAATTTTAAATCCAACACAAAGTCATAATTATCTAACATGTAGCATTTAAGATTCTAATGTCTGGCGCCTTACCAAATTTTATTAAACCATTTCGACTATAGCTGGTGTTCCACTGGAGTATACTAGAGTGGAAAGTTAGCATAAAGATGTTAGTTCACCTATAAGTAAAGCGCGTTTCGTTAACCGTGCTTCGGAGGGCACGTTAAGCAGTCGGTCCCGGACGCTGTCAATAGATGGCGGTCGTTACAGTTCCCAACCCGCAGTGCAGCAGCGTGGTGGACTTAAGCTCCAAGCCCCCCTCCTCACCCTGGGGGAGGCCTAAGCCCCTGCAGTGGGTTAAAAATGGGCTGATGATGATGATAAAGCGCGTTTGTGCAATTTTGAAAATGTAATTTTTACCAGCACATATAAATGTGAGAAGAGAGAAAAGAGTTTCCATATGGTTACTTTCAATGATACCATGTAAAATATAATTGGTGACGCGGGCAACTCAGTTGTGAATCGGCTCACTCGAATGAGTCAAAAAGAAATCAGTGAAATGTATTGACGATAAATAGCTGAATAATTGATTACAAATAATTATCAAATACATAAATTATTTCTATTATAAATTATTTATAGCTAACAAAATCATATGAAAAAAAGCTATAGATAATTGCCACTGACTGACAAATCGCCATGGTTACATCGGTTTTATCCCCCATTGTAATTATTGTTTGCCACTATAAAAGTTTTACTTCGAAAGTTCTAATTTCTTTCATTTTACGAAACTCTCGCCACATAAAATACGAATAGGTAGGCATAATAATCTACTTTTTAGAAGCTTAGTCGCCAAAAACGTAAACCTAAAAAAAAAGAAAATCATATGAATTTAGTTTTAATTGTACCTACAGATCCTACAGATGGATTAAGGAAACAGTATTAACGTGATTATTACTAATACTTTCACATCTGCATTAATCATTGGCAAACCTAGGATTTTTAAAATATTTCTGAAATTAAGATAAGAATGACGAGTTTATTGAATGAGTCAATAGATCAGTAATTCATGTATCATTTTGTCGCCACACTATTTTTATTTCATAAAAAAACTGTACAACCCAGCATTGCCCAGCAAACGTCAATTCAGTCAAATTTAATTAAAAATTTCAGTATTTGAATTACTTCATTCATCTTATTTACAGATCTAATGCGCCAGCAGCATACAATTTGAGTGAAGAAATTGATAAAGGTCCAATTCCTGAATCACAAGGTGTTCTAGGACTGGTACCGCATTCGATCAGAGGTTTTCTGTGGTCATATCAAACTATAGTACCTACTATGATGAAATTTAAACAGTGCATAGCTTGTTCTGATGCTGTCATAGAGAGATATAGAACAGATGATATAGATTTCCTCTTGAGAGTATTCAACGATGCCAACTATTTAGAAGAAGTGACTGGATTGTCTGAATTGCATTTGGCTGCAGAAATGCTTGATGTAAGTGGTTATATACCCTTATTTTCTACATATCGATAGGCAATACCCATTTTTGGTGACCACCTATTTTATCATTAGCTGACCCAAGAAGTCATTTCAATTTTAATGTTTAGTGGTGCAAATTGGAATGAAAATGACATTTATTAATAAAAAATGTCAAATCAGACAATTTTTTAATGGTTAAATTTGTGACCGAGTACACCAGAGAACATGAAATGATAAAGCCCGTCTTCCAAAATTCGCCACTAGCTGCTAAAAACGATTTACAGTCATGAACATTTCATTAATAAATCAATCTGATAAATTTTTAAGAGGGTTGTGTTAGAAAGAAACATTTATTCGACTTGACATTTGATAAGTTGCTTGTGTGATAAAAGTACCTACTACAAAAGTCATACTTGTCATGCGTTCTTCATATAGAAAATATTAATCCCGTTTCATCTCTTGTAATCGTGACCCATAAATGCAACTTTATCTTCTCACCATTTATATATGTACACAGTATAATATAGTATAATATTTATCAACCTCTTCCGTTTCCTCTCTGGCTACAGGATGCATGTAAACCGGTCGGACATAAGAAAACCCCCTCATTCCCCTTCCAAGCTGCGACGATCTACACTCCCTCCCATAACCACGCCTCCTTCGGTATAGGTATCAGGATTTATCCCTTTCATTTGCATAACTGGCTAAAGGAGAGGCACTGATGATGATGATTCATCTCTTGTAATCCTGACCTTATCACCATTTGCAATATCAAATAATATAACATTTGCCTTTCAGGTACTCACACTGTCAGATGATGAAAATGAAGAATAATCAAAACATAATCCAAAATATGATCCATTGCCTATGTGCCAATGGAACTTTGTTTAAATGTTTATGTAATACATTTACTATAAATTTTATTCTGAAATTTATCTTCTGTAGATACTTTAAAGACTTTAAGAACTAAATAATAAGCCATATTTATGAAACAATAAACAAATATGATGGAATTATTTTTTGCTTTTATTTAAAACAAAAAACCGGCCAAGTGCGAATCGGACTCGCACATGAAGGGTTCCGTACCACCATACAATAGACCCTGGCTAACGAAACGTGATACTGAGATTTTGTTTTTAAATTTTAAAGATGTGGATATGGCAAACCTTTATGAATTAGGAATACGCAATCTTGATAATTGCCAACAGATGTCAAAGCAGACTTGACTTTTGGCTAAGTCTATAGAAATGTTTACTAAATCTATACAAGGCCTATATTTTTGTACGCTATTGAAAACCTGATTTTAGGGTTCCGTATTCAACTGAAAACCCTTATAGTTTCGCCATGTCTGTCTGTCCGCGGCTAAGACTTAATGCTATAATACTATAATAAGAGACCTTAATACCAGAAAGCTGTAATTTGGCACAAATATACAAATCAATCATGCTTATAAGGTGGTAAAATAAAAAACTTAAAATAAAATTAGATCCTCCCGTCCACGTTAAGTGGGAACCACTGTTTCAAACTGAAAACGATAACGAAAATCTAATTAAACGAATAATAATTTTAGTTCAACGAAATATATTTTGAAATAACTATGGAATATACAAACTATTCTACAAATATCAAAATCATTACAGTGCACTATTCTGTAGCAGCCATTATTTCATAGAAACATCGTTCTTTCTCGCGAAAAGCAGAGGTTCGCTCTTCTTGTTTTGCTTTAAATTTACACATCATTGTATAAATTTACTTCCTAGATAAACTTTTTATAGGTCTCGACATAACGCAAGATAACCGTTTGTTATTCCGAAAATTGACACGACTTGACAACAAACCAAACAAGTGTAGAGAAATTGCCATATAAAGAATCCTGTTTCAAGGTCAATATCACGTTTCGATGGCCAATCTCTATAAAAAAGGCGCGCGACGTTAATCGAACTTAACCATTAATCGTTATTATTATGTAATTTAAGAATTATTGTATATCGATCCTCTCTGGCTGGTCCGAAAAGTAATAACATGAGTGCACTGATAGCTAGAGACAATTTTTATTACAGTGAACCTTTGACTTTTAGTATCGATTGTGAAGAGAATAAACTCTGCATGGAAAGCGTAAATTTATAGTACCTAGTAATACAATGTAGTTTTCATCATAAAATGTTAAAAAAAAAATATTTACAATAACACCACAAAGACAAAATGCATCTAGTTGTCGCTTATTGGCTAAACGCTATCTGGCATTTTCTATGGAATTTCAACAAAATTTTTACTTATAAAATTACATTTTATAAGTTATATATTATATATTTATAAAATTACATTTTATAAGTTAACCTATTACTTGTTAAATAATACAGTCTAGTTAGCTGTGATAGTTTTCCTTTTAACTGCGTTGTATATACTCCTGTCATAACTTTTTCCACATATCCAAAAACAACAGTTTAGCTGGTAGAGGGTGGGGGGGGGGGACACATGACTCTAACAAAAATTAGGACTTTAGTAGTGCATATCTCAACAACTGTTGACTTAAATAAAAAAAAATTGAAACCTTGATATCATTTTTTAAGACCTATCGTTTGACCTCTCGCGTTAATATACGATGAATTATTTTTTTCGTACTTCAGTTACAAGCATAGCGACCTATCCCAAAAAAAAAAATTCACTATGTCGTTGTGCAGCGGTTCATAGATTACACCTACCTTCCAAATTTCATCTATATATTGCCATTAGTTTCCGAGAAAAACCACAGACAGACAGACGGACGGACTGGGTGCTAGGACATGAAGGAATCGAAGGGAACGAGAGGGCTGATGAATTAGCAAGGGAAGGATCTTCTAACTGTGTATGTGGTCCAGAACTATACATTGGGCTTTCAACAAACACCATCAAAACAAAAATAGATGAGTGGACGAAGGAAGTCCAAAGTCAATTATGGAATGAAGCTCAAGGGCAAATACATTCCAAAATGTTCCTAAAAGAACACAAACCTGCTAAGGCTAGGCAACTTCTAGAACTAGACAGGAGCTAGACGCGACTAAGATTGGTCACAGGAGTGCTGTCTGGGCACTTCACCACCAACAGGCTCTTGCAACACATGAGAATCACAGAAACAGCACTGTGTAGGGCATGTGGTATTACGGAGGAAACAATGCTACACATTCTCTTTTTTTTTTGTTTTACCCTTGCGATGGGAAGGCGGATTAACTTAACAGCTTCCACGCGCCCGAGCACGCGGGGTATGTGGCAGTTGCACCCACTAAACAACCGCCTGAAGCAGAATAAGGACGCATGTCGTTAGCCCGAAAGCTCTTACGACTTCATCGCAGCGGCCAGGTGGCACACTAGGGTGTCACCGGCGCGAAGTTGTCGGGTAACCCCTCGGGGAACTCGGGGAATTGTTGGGTAACCCCTAAGGGTTACTCGAGGCGAAATAATGCCAGAGGCGCGGGCCCCCGCATAGGGGATCACGTATGAAGCTTCTAGGAAGCAGCAGTATGCTATCCCAGACCGGATGAGTTCTGCGACCTGCTAATTGGTCAAATCATACAATACATGAAATGCGTATTTGAGAATGACAATTAGTAGGGTCGAAGGATGGGGACACAATAGATCTAAATAGGTCGCAGTGTAGGGTAAGCCCACCCTAATCAAATAAGATAAAATACATGTATGGCGACCTATCCTAAAAAAAATTCTTAATTTCACTACGTCGTTGTGCAGCGGTTCATAGATTACACCTACCTTCCAAATTTCATCTATAAATTGCCAATAGTTTCCGAGAAAAACCACAGACGAACAGAGAGACGGACGGACGGACATGGCGAAACTATAACGGTTCCTTTTTTGCCATTTGGCTACGGAATCCTAAAAATCATATGAAGACTTGCTTGCATTATCACGTTCATTCATTCATCCTTCTACTGCGAGCAACTCAATACGATATTTTAATTCTATATAAAGGTTACGCCCAAAAGCGTATTAAACCGTTCTAAGTTAGAAAAATGTAAGTGTTCAGTTTTAAATTCAAATATTTCGCGGCTAAATAAAAACATTAAAAGTTTTATAATTTATTCGAAGATAGTAATTAGAACCGGTGCGGTCCGTTAGGTCTAATTCCCGTAATGTCTAGTCGGTTTAGTTGGTCCAATTCCCAGAAAGTCTATTCTCCGAACGTCCAATTCCCAGAACGTCCATTTTTATATTAGAGCAACCAACGTAGGAGTTACTAGTAATAGTTAGGTTCCATTTTTACTACATACCTACTTATTTAAGGAAAATATTTAAGTTTTGTTTAAAAACATTTTATTCAGATAAGATATAATAATAATAATAATAATGATAATATTTTATGGGACATCCCACCCAGCGTTAACTAGTCCCAAAGAAAGTAAGTATTACGCTTGTATTATGGGGTACTAGACAGCTGATATACATACATAAAAATCCTTTTTTTCATAATATATACAAATATAGATACATTTACAACACGGAACAAATAGACAAGTTCATGCACATCCCGGGCGGGAATCAAACCCGTGACCCTTGGCTCCGCAGTGATTTGATACGAACAAGATATAATTTTGGGTTTCCTAGTTCTTCATGAAAACAAAGTTGGTGTAACAAACTAATTGCTTTTACTTAAATAAATACAATATGTGATACATATTAAGTCTTTTTTTTTGGAATAAGACGGTAGATTTTTTAAAATTAAATATTTAGCCTGTCAGTTAGACTTTCGTGGAATGTGCGTTCGGGAAATGGACGTTCATGGAATGAACTTTAAAGTAAATGGACCGTCGGGTATTAGACTTTCGGGGACTCGGACCGACTAAACATTATGGGAATTAGACCTAACGGACCAAACCGATTAGAACTAAGCAAATTTCGTTGTCGTTTTTAGAATTCTCCTTTTTGTGCTCTCGTAATGAAGTAGCTATCGTCATATTATTTTGTCGTCTTGTTGTATATTATATACTATCTGTCGAGTTCTTAACCGATATATGACTTTGTCACTAAATATCGAATCAGTATCGTAACGTATTATAAACCGGAAATTTGGAATTGTGTTGCGAATGAATGACTCGATAAAGGTGGATTTCATACTTCGCAAAATATCGCTGGTCAAGGTGCATGAAAGGGTAAAGGTATTTCGAAGGTAAGTCGACGAACCAACGGATGCTGAAGCCTAGCAATGACATCGAAGCCAGCGTAAGGAGGAATCTGCAAAAGCGGTGAGTTCATACTTTCATTCAGTAACTCAAAAATCAAAGAATCCAGTTTCTCGAATAGTTTATCTTTGTCGAGTATACAATCTACATCCCCTTTTCTTAAATTAACCCCAACCCATTTTACCGATCATAAATAACCTAACAGTAAGAATTGTAGAAATGCCAAAAAATGGTAAGAAATAGTATGAAATACCTAGCACAAAATGGTATAAAACGATAAACTTATGGTAGGTACTCATTTTGGAGAGTGCAGATTGAGTAAATGAGTTTCAAAAATCACAATCTAGCCATACTCGCACGAAATTGGAAAGCGGGAATTTGGTTACGTGGCGCTCGCTGACTGCCGCGGCAATTAAGCTCGCTCCGTTCACGCAGTTTTTATATACCCAGTCAAGGCAGTGTCTACGCGATTTCACCTTTTTTCCACATCCTTTGATTGGATGACTGCAAACGGAATCATGAGTTAAAAAAATTACATTTACCGCTTAGTGGGCAGCGACCCTGCCTGCGAAGCTGGCAAAGGTCCTGGCGAAGGTCCCGGTTTCGAATCCCAGGTCGGGTCAGTATTTATATGATGAATATTAATAATGGCACCGGGTCTTGGTTGTTATATGTATGTGGTGTCTTCGCTTGGTACCCAAAATACAAGCTAATGCTTAATTTGGGATCTAGACGTTGTTGTGATTGTGTGTGTTATTATTATTATTAGATTTTTTCCAGTATAATTCATTCTGTTAATGTTCTCATCGGAAAAAATAATTCATTCATTTACTTTGGGCTCAAATCATAGATCTAAAGAATGAAAATCTATCTCTTTTATGAAAGCGCCAATAACAACGTTTAGAACATTACGACTGCAGTATTGTTTCGCTCGATTAGGCATGTAAAAAACACGAATTTCATTTTTTTGAAATTAATAATCCTATGTGCTTTCTGCAAGAATGGCTACTGCGTAGGGTAGTATCAAGTCTCCTCTACACGCTTTTCTCAAAATTGTGCCTTCCAATACTAAACCCTTACTAACATAGCAGTATATGTATACTCTTGAAATAAACAATTCAGTACACAGTATTTTTTTAATGATTTCCCTAATTATTCTTTCAATTGATGTAGGTATATTTGATGTAAAGGTAAATAAATAACCGTCGTGATAGCCTGAAACGAACCTGTCTCAAATTTATAAGGCCATATGGCATGGTTCGAATCCGGGCGTGTACCAATGAGTTTTTTCTAACTTAAGTACATTAACTATCACTGACTCCGTGCCTCGGCAGTCGGTCCCGGGCGCTGTCAACACATGGCGGTCGTTACAATCCCCAACCCGCAGTGGAGCAGCGTGGTGGATTTAGGCTCCAAGTTTACCCCTCACCTGGGGGAGGCCTAAGCCCTTGCAGTGGGGTGAAAATTGGCTGATGAAGAAGAAAGGTAAATAAAATATCAAATTCACTTACATAACGTTGCACAAGATTGTCCCATAATAATTTGGCAGTTAAATTCAGAACGTATGCAAAATTCAACACAACAAACGATATCACGACACAGTATGGGAAACTGATTCATAATATCATTTGGCAATATGTATCGATAGCCTGAAATCGAGGTTTTTGTAATATGCTGACGAACCCTGTACGTACGATTTTAAGGAATAAATAAATATATGACTATGAACCGCAAAATCATCTCGATTTAATCTACATTATGGGCTTTAAATGAACATGTTTGAAGGATTTTTAGGGATTCCTGAAAGCATGTAGACTTCGTCGCGATGTGGTGACGAACGTGATACCATGTCAGCCCTTTATACCCCACTGCATTAGCTTAGACCTCCCCTGGGGATGAGGGTGCTTGGAGTTTAATCCACCACACTGCTTCAGTGTGGGGTGGAGAATTTTAACTACTACCACTTGATGATGGCAACCGGTACCGACGGTTTAATGTGCTTTCCGAGGCACAGATCTGGAGCGTGATCCAGAAAGGAAAAATAAGGAGCGGGTATAATAAA
The DNA here is from genome assembly GCA_949709985.1 of Luffia ferchaultella. NCBI lineage: Eukaryota > Metazoa > Arthropoda > Insecta > Lepidoptera > Psychidae > Luffia > Luffia ferchaultella. Next base: position 9,688,291 of record OX453254.1, read on the forward strand.
ACAAAAAAAAATGTTTTTAGAATGTAATTTCTATAAATATTTCTAATATCTTAGTGAGGCATAGTGAACACTATCGGTTTTTGAGATGGCTGAAGAGGGTTTTGAATAAGTTTAACAGGTTTTGGTGGTTTTATTTTTCTGCCGTGCTTGCCAGTTTTACGCTGCCACAATCCAGAACGGGGTCTGTTACCGAGCCACCTATTACGCTGCGGAGACCCGATGGGTGTGTTCCCGTGTTCTATGTTCGATAATCGCCCTGTGAAATAAATACATTTTATATAAATATGATCATGGTATTTTAATGTAGAGAACCTAGCTGTATATTATTTTCTGTACATAAATGAAAGGCAATGGATATATTATGGGAAAAAAAACTTCGTTAACATTCGGATCGCCAAGTGGTTTAATTTGTGTCGTGCCCACTCATGCTATATCCAAATGTGAAAAGAAGTTCGATAAAAACAAGGATGTATCTTTACAGGCAGACACTTTTTGTTATACTTATTTAAAGGTTATTTCTCCTTCATCATCATTCTCTTCAATTACAAATTATTATTAAACTATCGACCCGCCCCGGCTTCGCATGGGTAGCAAAGCATATATGCCGTAGTGTTTTTTTTCTGTCGTAGTGTCGTAACTGCTTATTGCGTCGAACATGTGGATTAGATTTAAATGTAAAAGTTCATCCTACTTGAAGCATTTTTAATGTATTTTATTTCCAATTCTGTAAATATTTGAAAAAATAAACAATATATACATAAAAACAAACTAAAATATTTCTTTATATACAACATTGATAACTCCTACCTAACTTTGTATAACGCGTTTCGCGTCGGTATGGGCCACCTGGCGTGGCGCCGGGCTGCTTGACTCGTGATAGTTTTTATTTCGCGATATCTCCCAAGATAGTAATTTAAATTGTATGGTATAAAGGGCAATTATAATGTGCATGACATGCTGAAAGTAAATAACGTATTTAATTTGATAAGGATTAATACTGTTTTCATATAAATTGCTTTTTAATTACCTCATCACATAACACCATTTTTTTAACATAATAGGTATAGTAAGCTATTCATAAAAGATAACCATATGCCATCGGGGACTTTTCGTTAATCCTATAAAAATGGGACAATTCCTTCATAAATTATTTTGTTATATCTCGAAGGGATTAAACAGCGTTTTCGATGAAAGCTCCCCAGTCGGCATTATTTTTTCCGACTTCTTCAACAATGATTGTCATATTTCAAATAACTTGCACAAAACATTTATAAATTATACGCATAAACCTTCTTCTTGAATCACTCCGTCCATTGGTGTCAACCATATGCCAATCCCTTGGGTAGTTTTTGAGTTTATCGCGATCAGACAGACAGACGCGGCGGGGGACTTTATTTTATAATATGTAGTGATAAGCCACCATCATCATCAGCCCATTTTACCCCACTGCAGGGGCTTAGGCCTCCCCCAGGGTGAAGAGGGGGTTTGGGGCTTAAATCCACCACGCTACTCCACTGCGGGTTGGGGATTGTAACGACCGCTATCTATTGACAGCGTTCGGGACCGGTTGCTTAACGTACTCTCTGAGGCACGGGGTCAGTGATAGTTAAGCCACCATAAACTACATATAAATGTTCATATAATATCTTTAGTGAACTAACAATAATAAATAAAATACATTTTTTAAATACAATGGTGTTCCCAAACTTTACTACTATATTATGACTATTTATATAATAATATATCAAGGTAGTAAAATATTTATATAATAATATATCAAAGTATGTATATCAGTTGTCTAGTACCTATAATACAAGCTCTGCCTAGTTTGGGACTAGATGGCTGTATGTGATATGTCTCAGGTCTCATTATCAAAATATAGCCTCATATAGGAAAAGCGTATACCTAGACTACAAGCCCTTGGAAAAAATTAACATGTGAAATGAACCACTGTGAATAACGCTTAGAAGGCTGTTATTATATCAGAAAATAACTCTGAGCACTATGCCGTCATTTCTGAGCGGTATAGGTGAGCACGTGAGTGAATGGAATTTCTCAGGTACGAATGAGGAATCACGACTAATTATTAATGTACGGCTTTGCTATAGTGTATAGATGATTAAAAATAAATGTCGAAAAACCTAGTGCCGTACTAAAGTGGTGGTGCCGGAAGTCAGTGATAAGGATAATCTGCTCAGAGATAAGGGTTGCGACCCTTGGCTTTCGACCCCTGCGCTGGAAATATGTACGGCGTTTACGGGTAAAGTATCTGTACAGATCGCGCGGCGAGAATTTGGCTTTGACCGTTATTGCGCAGAAATTTGAAAATTGGGTATCAACGGGCAATTAGCGGGGTGCGGGGCGGGTGTGTAGGCGCACGCGGTGCTCTGATTGGCGCTCCAGTCGTTCCCTGCCTCTCGCATGCCCCGCGCACTCCTGTTGTACAATCACATTCACAAGTGAATTGCTATTTTCGTTAATTGTTTATTGTTGTCGATTGTTATTATTTGTTGAGTTATAGTAGGCATGGGCTACTATTAAACAATATGTAGCTAGCAAAAATGTTAAATGGAATTTACAAGAATGTACCAAACTTATCAAAGAAAAAGTATCCTTAATGGGTGCCCAGGAATGGGAAAAAATATGTAAAAAGGTAAAAGATATAGAAGAAGAGTACGCCAAGAGTGACCATGTAGTTGATTTACTTACCGAGCAATTTATAATTCGCGTCGATGATAGTTCCGAAGACGATGATTCTGATGATGGTTATGAAGATGATGATGATTTTATTAAAAAACAATTATTTAGAATTTTCATCGCTGTCTCTGTAAACTTTAAAAGGAAATAAACATTTTATATAAGTAAAATAACTATCAATAGTTTTAATAAATGAAGAAGTTTATCTATTTCGTATTATTTTCTAGCATTATTACCACAGTACATGAATTTTGACCCACTCAAATATCCAACCTGGTACATAAAAAAGGAAAAGTATTGTGTGCGTGACAGTACCCATGCGCAGTAATCCCCTCCACCCCGAAGGTCAAAGCCAAACTCTCGCCGCGCGATCTGTATATGTGTTCAAAAAGAATTACGCAAATGGCGTACAATAATAAATGACCTATATTGCTTCTGCAATTATCGGCGAATTAAAAATTTGCACTGACTTCCGGCACTACCACTTTAGTACGGCACTAGATTTTTCGAAATTTATTTTTAATCATCTATACACTATAACAAAGCCGTACATTAATAATTAGTCGTAATTTGTACCTGAGAAATTCCATTCACTCACGTACTCACCTATACCGCTCAGAAATGACGGCATAGTGCTCAGAGTTATTTTCTGATATAGTAACAGCCTTCTAAGCGTTATTCACGGTGGTTCATTTCACATGTTAATTTTTTCCACGGGCTTGTAGTCTAGTATTAAAATGGCCAGTAAATAAAAATTCATATTGTATAAATATAACGTAAAAATACTTTGTAATTTACAAATCATGCCCAAAAAGCCAAATAGTGAATACCTAACTGATATTGGCGTTTGGAACATGATTTGTTTTCACTATATCAAGTGCGCACAGTACCATTGTACTCATACATACCAACAACAGCCATGCAATGTTGATCAAAACTAAATTGTCTTTTTGAAGGCATCTGCACTATAACTCTGTCATCTTGCTTTCTCAAGATTGTCCCAGATGTGCCAGCAGCATGGATATACAGCCCGCCTTTACCTGAATATATTATTTATAGATATATCATGATTTTTTCCAGTACGAATTTTACTTGTAGTCACTCAAAATTATCTCCACAGTGAATATTTCAAAACGTCAAGGGGTGTATATTCAGTATATACGCCGTATATTTTTGTGCTCACATTGTTGTGGTCACAACGCTGCCGTATTTTTATCTACATCCATGTTTATGACCTATGCCATTTTTGTAGAGTTTTTTACATCGATCCAGCTCTTTATAGTTTGACCGAAACCGCTGTACCGCGCCTTAGGTATGTGCGCGGCGAGACGACGGACTGACAGAGCAGATCTGCCTCCCTCCGCGCCGCGCACATACCTAAGGCGCCGTACAGCGATTTCGGTCGAACTATAAAGAGCCAACACGTTAGGTCCGGGACATAATTACGAAATTATTAGCTTTTAAAAATTTGGTAATGTGGTCACATAGACCTTGCTAAAACATGAAGTTTGAATGTCAACGTGATAGATCTGTGACTTATCGTTTCGAATATATTAGCTTCTAAATTTTTGTCACATAAACCTCACTAAAACATGAAATTGAATACCAACAAGATAGGTATGTGCCCAATAGTTTCAAAAATATCAACTTTTAAAAATTTGATCATGTTGTCACTTAGATCTCCCTTTTATCATGAAGTTTAAGTATTGACACTACAGAAGTGTGACAAAAATATTAGGTTTTAAAATTATGGGCACATGGTCACATAACTCAAGTTAGAACAATTAATTTGTGTACCAAAATAAAGGTTGATGATTCATAGTTTTGTAAGTGACATTAATGCTGTATATTAGCTTCAACAAATTTGTCGGATGAAAAAAAGATACAAAAATGGTATCGGTTAAATAAGCCAATTTCTGTCTATCCTATTATCTGGGAAATTAGCATGTATGATTGTTCAGCACGATACTAATGCAACAGCCGCCACTTATGAATGTCTTGTTTATTGGCGTGGTTCATACATATTGTAGAGGAAGTAGTTCATACATACTGTGACGCCTATCTACTCTCGCGACGACGTTATCGAACTCACTAGAAAAAGCATGACACCTATCTACAATAGTACAAAAACAGGTCATCGAACTTACGAGAAAAATTCCCACAGCCATTCAATAAAACCGAAAAGTCTAGACGAACAATTAAATTAATACAGAGGCGCATCGTTCAAAGGAATATTCGCGATATTTCTAAAAATCGATGCTCATTTTTAGAGACGCCAGTCGGCGCTAAAATTCCGTTCCCACGCTCGGTCGAGAAATTAAAATGTAATTTATAAATTTCGAGAGATAGAATGTTCTAGACGGTGACTAGTGGAAGGGAGAGAGCTATATAAGGCGATGGTCCGCGGCGTCGAGCAAGTTGATTTTTGGAAATAAGTCAACCGCGACAATTTGCGAAGTGCGGAGTGTTTTAACTGTGCAATTAGTGTTCGATATTGTTTGCTCTTGGATTATTTTGTGATTTGGAATTATAACAAAGTAAAGTGAACTAAAATCAGTGTTTCAGTGCATCGTCAATATTAGAACCGGTAGCCCGTAACAATACTTAATAATAAATAATGATGATGTAAAGTATTATGTGACAACCCTGACCTCGATTTACTAGCCAAGATGCTGCTTGTATTTCCTAATTTAAACTTTTTAATTGCTGTAGCGATTGTTTTTAAAATCGTTAGCTGAGGATCCGCATGGCTACCGAATATACATCTATTGTCAAGATTTATAAAATTTAATCATTTTGACAAATCACCAATACATGTCTCCGATTAACTTTTGGATTCTGTCATGCCTGATACCACGACTTTGGATTTCGAAATTGATATCTTTGACTTCAGAACTCTAAAATTAGTCAGAGACAAGTATACTAAAGCTTTGTCAAGATAATGAATATCAAATTTTTTCTAAATTCAAAGTAATGTATAAAATAACTTATATACTATTAATACTATTATTAATAATATATTATTACTACTAACGATTATAATTTATATAACTACTTCTATCTATCCATAACAAATTATAACTTGTACATTAATTTACATTAGAAAATATTTATTAGCTTGGTACCTAATAGCACGGACGCACACAGAGACATTGATGTGGCGGAAGTGTAGAACATGACACACACACATAAATATGTACAAGCTGGCCTGAGATTTTTATTGACATTATATTTCATATCTAAACATATAATTAATCATGGACTGGTACCTGGTTCTTTCTCCACACAGTGCACGATTGTTCCAATTGGCAACGCTCCTAATAAATATGCATCACCCTCGTTAGCACGTACTATGAAAAATTTAAGGTTTTAATAAAAAAAATTTTTTTAATGCTTAAAATAAATAAAACAAGATCAATATTTACCGGGTATCCTAGGCAAATGGCGTGACGTTTTAATAACATCACCGGCTTTCATGTTTTCTGTGGCTAAAATGTATTTTAACTTGTCTCCTATTGCTACCAGAGCAATGTGTGCTGTTCGACATCCATCTTCCATTATCTAAAAAAAAGATATCTTTATGACCTGGTAAACTCAGTACCTACCAATAGTCATGGTAAATGAAATGAAATGTCTGCGGTTTGGTTGCCAAACCCCACATGTACCTTTTTGTTTAAAAACTTTTTTTTTTAATGAGAACGGGAATGACTATTTTTGTAGTAAAAAACCCACCAACTAACTGATGATGGATGATACATCTAGATTAGTTTATTAAAGCTATTTCCATAATGTTGAAGTTCCATAATGTATAAAATAATTTCATGGGGTAATGTAACTGACATAAAAAATATTTTTATCTCACAGAAAAGGGCTATTCACGCAGTATATAAAATGGGCCCAAAAGAGTCTCTTAGAGAACAACTTAAATAAATCAATATAATGAATGACTATATATTATCAGCATATTTTTTAAAATGAATTAATTTATGTCCATAAAAATAATACTAAATTAATAAGAACTTGATATACACAGTCTACACACTAAACACAAAAAGATACCCACAGTACCTAAGACTAGGCTTTGGAAAATAGGTGTTTCCTTAAGGCAATTTCAAAAAACTGTTCTTTAACAAATTAAACACCTATATTAAAAATAATTTTAGAGCAAAATCTAAGGTAAATGATTATATTAACGACAAAAGTCCATGGGAGGTGAGGGAATGTAGCCATACTATGTGACCCATTTTTTTTTTACAGTTTTAAATCATTTGGCTCGTAATTGTTTTTGTTAATGCAACACTTGCCACATGAGATCATGAGTGTGTGCATATACCTACAATCACAAGTGAAAAATAAAATGTAAAAACGTATTCTAATATGAACTTATTTTACCAAAACAAATCTTTTAGTCTTTTATTCAGAATTATATTCTCATGTTTTTTAGACCAGTGTTTCCAAAGAAACTACAGTCATTGAGTAAATTGTTTCCACGAAAACCACTATGAAACATACACTTAAAAATCATTAACTAACAACCCTATAACCTTGGACAGGGTTGGAGTGAGAACCGCACGCGACGTCACAGTTTTGATCTACCTGCTTGCCCTGTTATGTACCCATATGTAATCCGGGTTGAGCTTGAGAACAGTGATAACTATATTTGATATTTATCAAGATAATCATCAAAATAAATATAGGTAGAGTGATAATTATCTTTGATAAATATAATCTAAATTATTTGATTTGCCATGCACAATTTGTCACATTCAACGACTGCGTGTATCGTTAATGCAACTTGCGTTGTGTAAAAAATATAAAATAGATTATTTCCTCACCATTACATAATGCCACGAAACAGGGACCCTGTTTGGTCAAACTTTGACTGCATTAAAACCAAAAACAATGAATTTTGAGCTTCTTAGATATGTTGTAATAAATATCGCGATATGATGTTTCAGCTTATTGTAGGTCACGGCGAAATTGAATCGATAGCGCCGCACGCAGGGTTGTCACAGTGAGATTAAAATGTTTTTGTTTCAGTTTTTTTTTCTAATTTAATTACACCATAACTGAATCTAAATTTGTCTAAAAGAGCAAGACATGACAAATATTTGCAATAGGACGCATGATCCTATCCATACTATATACTAGTAATTTTATGTGTATATGTATAATAACAATGCTCTTTTACAACAGCTATGTTGGAATTATTAATTATTATGATATATCAAATACTAGAGATTATGTACGTTTTTATATATTCATTGTTAAACTGCATTGTTACAGTGACTATCAATAAGAGCTCATAAGTATATTAGGCCTATGTCAAATAAATGTTTTTAAATTGATTTGCAAAAAAGTCTAGAAAGAATTTTATTTTTGCTTTTTGACAAAATTCTAAACATTACACTGTCAAATTCTGTCGTTCTTGTGCAATTAGAGAGGGCTCAATGTTCAGTTTTAAAAGTAATGATGGGAAAACCATTTCAATATCCTAAAACAACTTTGTATAAAGATTTGGGCGTGTTAAGCGTTAGGCAGCTGTTTCTCTTGAATATTATAGTAAAAATGCATAAAGATATACTAAACAGTCTTCAACATATCTCAATGTCGGAAAAACGGGTTTTCAGGGCATCGAGCACAGCCGTCAAAACAGCTTTTGCTCGACGCTTTAGTAGTTTTCTTGGCCCATATATTTACAATAAAATTGCTAAAGTTTGCAACATTAAAAACCTGTGTATTAGAGAAGCACAATCACAATCACAACAACATCTAGGTCCCAAACTAAGCATTAGCTTGTATTTTGGGTACCAAACGAAGACACCACATACATATAACAACCAAGACCCGGTGCCAGTATTAATATTCATCATATAAATACTGACCCGACCTGGGAATCGAACCCGGGACCTCCAGCTTCGCAGGCAGGGTCACTGCCCACTAGGCTAAGCGGTCGTCAAATCCAAAAAATCCAAAAAAAGCAAAATCCAAAGTCCTCAAAATTTTAAAAAGTTACTCATATCTCAAAAGTGAAGCATTGTTGAAGGTGATCAAATAAATCTCTCACATTCTTCACCACACCCCCACACACAACCACACTCACTCACTCGAACTCATAAGCACACATTTATCCAGAATCTTTTAAGAATAAAAAAATTATAATAATAATAAAATAAAACAAATAAATAAACAAATAATAGCCATGGTAGTGTGGTACTGTGTTTGGTAAGTTTATAATAAAATGATAACTATTTTAATATTGATAAATATTTCTAATAAAAATAAAATAAATAAAAGTAAATAATAAATGCCGATTAATATATTTGAGATGTAATGTTATGTTGAATGTAATGTTAACTTGTTTTTGCTTGCCACGTGACAGGCTGTGCCTAGTGTGGAGAGCATTGATGTCCTGTGTTGCATTATGTATGAATTATTTTGATAAATAAAATAAAAAAAGAAATGTCAGTGTTTGGGATTTTTTTCGAATTTTTGAAAAATTTTTATACAAAATACCTGAATAACTTTTTCTTCTCGAGGAGGTCCTTCTGTCGGTCCATTTCTAAACCAATCAATCCAATGGTATTTGTGTTTGATGCCTCCACCAATACCCTTTGCAACCACTCGACCTAAAATAAAAAACTATGAATTTATGAGAACTGGTATTGAATTATTTTTTTATAATGAATGTTAAAAATAACCATGCGTTATTAAGATTGTGTTTAAAACTATAGGTAACTCCAAATTTGTAGAATAAATTTTTGGTATGTTTTATTTTACTATAGTTTGACTGACACCGAAGGCAGTTCGTAAGCGTTGACGACGAACTAACAGATCTGATCTGCCTCCCTCCGCGCCGCGCACATACCTAAGGCGCGGTACAGCGGTTTCGGTCAAACTATAATACAGAAGTTTTAAAAAGTTTAAATCAAGGGACAGTATCAATGAATTATTCTCCAATTTGAGTCACAAGTATTCAAAGTAGTGAAAACTGGCTGGTACAGATTTCCAAAACTACCACCCTAAAAAAATTATTAATAATTTAGAGGGGTGAAAGGCGAGGATACAAACAAACTTTCAGAATCGTTAAAAATGTAGAAATGCTATAAGTTCAAAATGAAAACAATGTATCTGTTACAAAGCCATTACTGTCATTAAAACACTTGAAACTAACAGTAAATCAGTTTTACTATATACATCTTGTAAATGGCTCGTCGCCACGCTGTACTTCGCTCCTCCTAACTTAATCTATTTGGGTCAGCTTTCCAATGCTGCCTGATAGCAAATCTTGTTTATAATAATGATGAATTTTAAATTTGGCTATGATAGAATGATTTACCCTATCAAAAAAATAGGTTAGGTTAGGTTTCACTTGTGATAATCTGAGGAGCGAAGCAAAGCGAGAAAACAATAAAAATCTCTATATTTTATACATTTACTTTAAAAAAATACTGCATGAGGTTACACATGTTTAAATATTTTTGAATTTTCGTCAGGCAACATTGTAAAGTACCTATATATTTAGAAATAGTAGATAATCAATATGTAATGTATATTACTATCTAGGTCAAATTCCGAATGAGTCAAAAAGCTTCCGGGTTGTTTTTCAAATTTTTTTAGTTAGCAACCTTAAACAAAAGATATTTAAAGACATTAAAAGTGTGGTAGCTTTGGAAACCCAACCTAACTGGCTACCTATAACTTCTTTTCTATAAATACAACAAAATAGGTCGACGTTTTGACTAAAAATGTACCTGTTACTGGATCTCGACCAGCCAGGTTTGTAACTTCCAAAGGTTTTACTGTATATTCATCAGTAAAATGAACAATTCGTCTGTAACTCTTGCCAAATCCAGGTTTTGGTAAAACAACATTTGGTTTACTTGCATAATTTATAAGAGATGTTGATAGAACTCTACGACTTATCTGAGTAGAAATGGTCAGAGTTGAAAATAATTTATTTAAGGACATTATATACAAATTAAAATATAGATGACTTCGGAGATATGGGTATATCTTAAAGCTGATCAAAGTCACGGCACTTCACAGCAGGTGTTGGAGTTACTTTTCACTTTACATTGCAGTGATGTTTTGTTTGCGGGCTTTAAGTTTTGTTGGTTTTGTTTGTCACTTTTTGAGGTCTTCAACAAGTCTTCAAGCTCTTCAAGTAGTGAATATCATGCATAATAGTTCCATGATATCATGGAACGTAGTACATAATAGTTCCATGATATCATGGAACGTAGTACATAATAGTTCCATGATATCATGGAACGTAGTACATAATAGTTCCATGGTGAATATAAAATGTACTCTATGATAGTGAAGTAGTGATCAGTGATCAGATTTTGTGGTGACCATAGACATACATATACTAGCGTAGGAGTTATGGAGACCAACTGACATAAAAACATCGCATGACCGAAACGGAAATGAGTATGTGTGCAAAATTCACATGAGTTTGACTGAGCCAGTTTTAGTGATGTGCATGGATGTTTTTTATATTATCGATAGCACGTAGTACTTTCATGATAACGTGTCGTTGAAATTATCGCGTTATCATAAAGCGAAATCGGCAATCCTATTATTTTGAATCTGCTATACTACTAAATTTTTGTTTTGAGTTACTTTTCCTAACTTTTAGTTTTTTTAAAATGACAAAGCATCAATCAATCTATTCAAATGCCATTTCCTTTACTTCAATATAATTTTTTTTTTTTTTAACAGTCGACAATTGAAAATTTGCAGAAAGAAGTAAAGAAAGCGTTAATATCATTATGGAAATTTTTATATTTAGTTAAATACAAGCCAAGTAATAAATAAAACAATATAAATAATTTTATATAAGTAATTTTTATTTTTAATGACAATCGTCATGTTGCAACGGATAACAACAAACGTTTTAGCACTCATTGTAAACAAAAAAAATGAGAATGTACAAAACAAAAACATTTACAATTTAGAAGTTTCATGATGAATATGATATTTAACTCGATAGAGTTGAAAGATAAACCAAAACTAATAAAACAGTGGAGTTTTTTTTTTAATTCGTCATTAATAACTGAGAAATAAATTATTGAAATTTATGTATTTTCGTGCGGTTTGACTGGTGGCTTCTTACTGCAAGTGACGTCACATTGCCTACTTGATTGAGTGTCGCGTCGTCTCACTGCACCACAAATTATGCCTTGGATGAAATTCCTATATTTCATCCAAGTCTATAATATCTTTTGTTTCTTTATGTAATAGGTAGTTAAGTTTTATTTGATTATAAAGGATTTGCCTAAAATTGATATTTTCACTGTGATGGACTTTTTTCTTCAAATCCGTTTTATATTAGTGCTGAAATAAAGGATTAGCTCTAAAGTTGAAGGTTCTGATGATATATCTCGGTAATCGTACGCTGACACCGATCGCTTGGGCTTCAGATTGACCTGTACAGAAATTCGTGACAGTTGGCATAAATTCTCTGACTTTAGATATTAAGTATATACTGCGGCGTTAGTATACTACTTAATATACTAAGTAAACACATATGAAAAAGAAAGCAACACATACCGGCACCAATTCAGAAGGTATAGATCCTTTCTTCAAAAGCCGTCGGTGATTTAGTTGGACAAAACAGTATTCCTTAAAAGGTCTACTGGAAACCATAGAATGTTTTCGAGGCGTTCCACCTGTTCTATTTAACATTTTTATCCACTGTTCTCTGCTAACCGCGTTTACAGGAAACCTGGATATTATGAAATAGTCATCATTATCAGGAAGCATTTTTTAACACCGCTGTTTCTTGGAGGAAAATGAGGTTAAATTATTGTATACAGTAACTTCGCAATTCAAAGTTAAATTATTTTCGATGTTCTTAATTAGAAAGCAGATAGAACGTCAGACTTTAAATCATAAATAAATAACGATTAAAATTATTTGTGTATATATCTTATATTTTCGAATGAGCAATTCTTTTATTTATATATATCCTACGTGTAGTATATATGTATAGATGTCATACTTTCTCTTACAATGTGCTGCCAGGCTAAATAAACCTCCCAATATGTTTAAAAACAGTTAACGACATCTTTCCAGTGGAATAAGTGCAATTAGGTAATGTTAAATATAAAAAGTATTTATATTTGAAAATATCGACATATCGATAGATTTTGTGCAATCCATATGCTAAATTGTTTGATTGTAATTTTACACAATATTTTTGTATCTTACACATAATTGTTTAAAATAACAAATTATTTACAAAATAGAGTGTTTACCGTATACACAGACCAGTCAACCTATAGACCACGCTTTAATAAACGTTGATACGAAAACGAAATCGCCAAAAAGTGGCGGGGTGCGGGGAGAGGTCGGCTAGTTTTCATTGGCTCGTTCAAAATTGACAATATCGCTGACAAATAGGCTTCCGACATGCTTCCAACTGACCGCTCACAAGAGACGTAGTTATGTAGTTATGGTAGTGTCACTACCATAGCCTTGGCGAATGCTACTCCCTGTCAAAGCGTGGTCTATAAGGTTGACTGGTCTGTGACCGTATACTACTGATGTATAAGCAAGTAAATTTAGGATTGCTTTTTATAAAAATAAGCATTAAGATAACAGTATGTTATTGGCAGTACTTACATGTGAAATCTCTCTTTATTTGGGTTATTATCATATGTTACAGTGCAATCTAAAACAGAACAGGCCACCATTGTAATTTACAAGATTTAATTTATGTAGTTCATAACGATAAAAGCACAAAATAGAAAACAAAAACTGGACTTTATTTTGACAAGTCGCTAACGGAAACTAAATCTGTTCAAAGAGTTTTTATGACAGATTTTGTGCGTTTCTTTCTCGCATGTAGGATTTCCGCAAAGAGCTGGATGTCATTCGCACACTATGTTCCTCTCTTACTCTAGTATGTATAGCTTTATGGTTTTAAGAATGGATGTTAAGAAACGCTTCATTTATTAAAATGTTTACTGATACATATAAATTATAATATTGTTAAATTTAATGAACGCACCCACATAGTGCGTACGTTTTGCCCTCTAGCGGCAGTTTACTGTTATACACCGACCGTGACGTGAATGTGGCGTGTGTTGTTTGGATGAGAGCGAGTCGTAAATAAAAATGCATTCGAGTGATAGAAAATTAGTGTTTTAACAGTTACATGAGCATGTAATAATATTATATAATCATAACAACTTTATTGATGCATAAAAAGTGGACACATAAAGTGGTCTAATTTTGGTATTTTGTCATATGTTGCATGCCTGCATTGAGGTCTGAAAAGGATAAAAAAATAAACAGCAATTCTGATGCTCAAGTCATAATGAGGTATGTTCCCTATTAATAAACACCAACACTCTATTAATTATCCAGATTTATTTTCTGTCATAAGTTTTGCGTATCACGGTGCTTTGGTTACCAGTATTACTGGTGTTACATTATTTATTCACAATTGTTTTTCTTTTTGATGGAGAATCCCTTTTAATGTTACTTGTATAAGTATATGTATATATTTGAAATTGGAATGTGTATGCAAATATGTTTAATTTTGTGTTACAGAAATAGATGCAACCAGTCTTCCGGCACGTTATTGCGCTTTTTCGTGACAATGCGGTGCCTTACAAAAGTAACTATGTCGATTTAGAATACTTTACTACTCACAATGGTGATTATAATTAGCACTGAATAAAATCAAAATGAGTCACAATCTGGCGGGAATGCCCTCGTACCGGCTGCCAGGCCCTGGCCTCGGACCTCCAGACTTTAAGCCACCAATGGAGACATCCACCCCTTCAGCGCCAGCTCCAAGCAATCCTAAAAAACGGCGAAAAACCTCGAATGCCAACAATGCACACACTCCGCAGCCCCCGCCCACTGCACAAGATCTACTACCCCCACCTCTCACTGGTTATGGTGATACTATTGTTGCTTCAAACCCATTTGATGACTCACCTTCAATTGTTGCTCACAATGGACCCATGATGAGTCAGAACGGACCGATGATGAGTCAAAATGGTCCAATGAGTATAATGGGCCCTATGCATTCTATGAGTGGTCCACCAATGCGACACATGAGTCCTATTCCTCATATGAGCCCGATGAATCAACAAATGCCACCCAGAGGAGGAATAAGTCCAATGGGTAATATGAGTCCAATGGCCCATATGGGAGGAATGTCACCTATGGCAGGTCCCAATATGGGCATGAGCAACCACAATATGGGTCCTACTATGGGGCCCCAGTCAAGATCAATGGGTAGCCCAATGAGTCCTATGAACTCAATGCCTATGGGTTCACCTATGTCATCTGGTCCAATGGGAAGTCCAATGAACATGGGATCTATGCCAGGAAGTCATATGAGTAACAGTCCGATGGGTCCTCCGATGCACAGTCCTTTAGGTGCAGGATCAATGAATGGACCACTTAATGGTCCAATGGGTGGTGGAGGTCCTGGTATGAACGTTCCTAGGATGAATGGTCCCATGGGTCCCAATTGCTCAAACGGAACAATGGGACCTACCAGCTCAATAATGTCTACGAGTCCTATGCCAAGTGGTGCGATGGGTCCAGGTCATTGTGGTCCCATGAGACATGGAACCCCTATGGGATCTGGTATGGGCAGTGGCCCAATTGGTGGCAATGGGCCTATGACATCAATGGGTCCAGGTCCTCCATATAACAGCGGTCACATGGGGCATGGAGGCCCCATGGGGATGGGAGGCAGTGGTGGGATGGGTATGGGTCCCGGTGCCAATATGGGTAGTTGTGGTCCACTAGCAGGGATGAGTGGGATGGCCATGGGTGGCCCTGGAGGCCAAAATGTGGGTCCTATGGGTCAAGGAATGGGAATGTTTGGACATAAACCTATGCCAGTCAGTGCTGGTAAAGTGTACCCTCCTGACCAACCAATGGTGTTTAATCCACAAAATCCCAATGCACCTCCCATCTATCCATGTGGTGTGTGTCATAAAGAGGTGCATGACAATGATCAAGCAATACTCTGTGAATCTGGCTGTAATTTTTGGTTCCACAGGTGAGTTGAGGAATAATTTATATTTTTATATTGACAAACGAAGTCTTTTGCTATTTCCTGTATTCATGCCTACCCGATTAATAAGTATTCATTATTTAATTGGTCATATTGAGTAGTGGATCATTCACATATGTTAATATTTTTAGTTCTATACTACATTAAGTCTCTTTTAATCTTGATGTAGTCTTGATGGTGTTTATGTAGGTACACCATAAATTTACAAACTGATATACAAGTTAACAATTTCAATTAACAATTCTGAAGTTAACAAGTTAACGTGACAATAGATCTAAAAATGTAATTAGTATATTTACAAACATTCCAGGGGTTGTACGGGCCTAACGGAGCCAGCGTTCCAGTTACTCACGGCTGAGGTGTACGCGGAGTGGGTGTGTGACAAATGTCTGCACTCTAAGAACATCCCCCTGGTCAAATTTAAGCCATAGCGATGCGCCGCGTCCCCCTCGCCCCTCGCCCTGTATACCCTATGATTATCCCCATCACCTCCAAGGATCAAATTTGGTCCTCGCTGTACATCACAATTTAATTTATTTCACTCATCACAAGATGCCATGTGCAAGAATGTAAAATATATCTTTGACATGTAAATGTGCTATCACTTAGTTAAATGATAGGAGTGACTCTAGATTATAATTATTGTCTAAAATTGGAAGAGTCTTTTAAATATATTATATATAAAATAATAATACATCAGTACAATTAATGATTTGTACATTAACTTATGATGTGTAAAAGTATTTTATTCACACAGTGGTAATGATTCCGAGTGTAAATTTTACAACAATTATCTTCATCCAAAAAGATTAGAATGCAGTACAGTAAATAATTATTTGCAATCAGAATTATTTTAAGTAAAAATTTTTTTTGTCTAATTAGAATAATTAATATGATTATAATTAAAAACAATTTTTTTTTTTTTTTGAGAACGGTGATTGAGGGAATAAACTTGTAATTTTTTCATTATGGTACTGCAATCCAGTTTTTGTTGCATCCAATATTCTATTGGTTATTTTTGACCAATTTTTATAAAACTTTGTTCCCGATTAAAATTGTATTGTGAAATATTTCAGAACACAAACATCAACGAGCAATTGATGTATTCATATTTTGTAGGAAATAACATTGGAATATGGATAAAAATTATGTAAAACGCTAAAATTAAAAAAAGTAAATTAATCTAATTATTTGAAATCGCAGACTGTCCGATTTTATCTAGTCTGTATACTTATTGTGACGATTAATTTATTTTTCTGTGGAACTGATGTTAGAGTCTTAAGTATTCTAATGTATTAACTTAGATATTTCTTTTATATCATTAAGAGAACCCTATGCGTAGCGTGCATAATGCCGGGAGCGTCACGTTTACAAATTCTTCATACTTTTAAGCCGCAGCTATCACGGGGGCTTGTGTCGTAACCTTTTCTAAACTAAACGCATTACTAATCAAATTGGAGTAAGTCTGTACAAAAAGTCATAGTGTGTGCCCAGCCTCAATTGGATAAGGAACTCGCATATCGTCGTAAGCAATTCATCAATACACAGTTTTTGTATGATGTTAGCGCAATTTCCGCATCTACTAAAGCAATATCGCCCGATTCTTGTAACATGGCGGACTGTTGGCGTCTCAATTTACACGTTGTCCATTATTGTAAATATAAATTGTAAATTAGTGTAAAGCGTTCTCCGCCTTATATTAAGAAGTGTAGCCTATGTCAATATGCGTTTTTATTTATCTCTCAATTTGTCTCATTGAGTACTTCAATAGAGGTCAAATAATTAACTGAACAGTTATAAGTACTTCATGAACAAAGTAGAGTATGAGTCAAACATGTGAAACATAATTTGATGTTTTTGAGCATACATGCACAATGGATGTAGAGATTGAAATTAAAAAATTGACACCATTTTGAGTTTAGAATTTGTGCTTGCATATTCATCCAATTAAACAAATTAAATACATGCTTTTAATGAAAGATAGTTGAAGACTAAAATGCAATATAAAAATAAAATACTAAAAATCGAAAGAATAAATATGTGATACATACTTGACATGTGTAAGTCATCACAGTTTTTGATTAACGAAAGTGTTCTGTATAACATCATGGACTAACATAGTTTATAACATACATAATATTTCAATGGTTTAAAAAATCAGATGATGACTTAAATGGATTTTTAGTTGACTTTTTGAGGTGTCAATCGCTAAAAATCATCGCATATTGACGTGTGGCTTTAACTGTATAACGCTTAGTATAGTTCCAATCAACCTTTATGGCGGATGTGAACATAGGCACAAGCCGCGTCGCAGTAACCAGTTTTAGGTGCAGCGGGACGCAGTGGAGCGAGGGGCATATGATTGAACCTGCGCAAGCATGCATAAAGCGTTGTATTCCGATCCGCCATAAAGTTTGATTGGAACTATACCTACTGCGAGCGACAAATTATTAATGAGATGTAACTATGAAGCCTTGTACAGGCATTGAAATGGTGAACCTCCGAATGTCTGGACCAAAACAGATTTTAGAAATTTGCGAGGTCAGAGTTTTAGTATTTAATTTCTTCTATTTGGTACCTTACATTAGTACCTCGATACATAGCGAAAAAAATAATGAACTTTTTCAGTCACTGATGTCAAGATGTTGGGCGACATCTCTTTTGCCTGGTTGTAGATGTTTTAACTTGTTTATTTTTCTGTTGAGACTCGGTACCTAATTCCTACTTGTACATATTTACATATGGTTTTGTGCTAAGTATACAGGACGTTCAAAAATGTTTCATTTTGATAGTTGATTATTTTTATGAAGTTTTTTGTTTTAACAATACATGTATAGGTAGCAATTATCTACTGAATCTACGAAACTACGAAAAAATCTCTACGGAAAGTTGTACTAGTTAAAACGCCTACAACTAAGCGAAACATAAAGTCCATGACTGACCTGTTCTTCATCGTTTGGTAGCAAGGTGCTAATTATATAATATTCGGTACCGAATAGTAGAAATTAAGTACTAAACCGTAGACCACTCAATTTTCTGTAATCTGTTTTAGTCCAGACATTCTAACGCTTATATTGAAATGCAACTGAAGAAATAAAAGTGGTGGATATCAATAATTGGTCAGGTTTTTATCTGTTGCAATGAGCGCGTCTCCTAATTTTGTTTTTTTTTTTTTATAGAAATATATTATGTTAACAAAAACCAAATGTAAGAATATTAAAAATATAATCAAAAACGGCGAAGTTACAACTATATAAAGTTGGTGGCGCCGTGCCAGCATTCAGTATAAAACCGCACACGGCACTATGGGCCAGCGCGGGTCATTTGTACGCAGTCCGTACCGAGTGACGTCATACGCGGGTTGAAAATACACAAGATTCGATTTTTCATATCTCCGATAATAATCTATATTCTTACAAAATTCGAAAAGTATAATAATTATGTTTTTATACTCAAACGTGTACCTATAGTTTAGTGTGTGATACACTTAACTTTGTTGGAAAAGGAGACGCTCTCATATCAATCACACTTTTGTTTTATAATGTTGTGCACTCCAGAGATACCAACCATACCATGGAATATTTGCTAAAATTGTCGTCACTATTTGGTGTTTTCTCGCTTTGAAAATTACTGCTGCATAAATCACTGCGCTGTTTCGCCCTTAAGTGTAATGTACTTATATTTTTTATGAAACTACCTAATTTATATGTAATTTATGACCTTGTTAGGTCAATTCTATACAAAATGCAAATTTTATAACAAAAAACAATATCGTGTTTTTATATGACAATGAACAAAAGATATGTATATTTCAGTTCTTTGCTCTGAGATCAAGCATGATTCAAATAAACTTCATGCGTTTTGTTGAAATAGTCATGCAGTGGTCACAATTTAGAGGGAGTGGCAATGGCTCAGGCAATGTGAATATATTAAAAGAACTTGATTATAGGCAAACGCCTTTAGCGTTTGTCTGAGCGATATTTTTCCGTTATGTACTGTTATGGAAGTAGCTGTATTCATGTGTTCAGATTTGATAGAATTTTTTTGTAAAATTCTGTTCAATTGATAAATCATATTGATTGCTTTATTATAATAAACGGGCTCCTTGAACAGATTCGGTCTCAAAACATGCTCATATTGAAGGCCTCCATGTCATGGTTAAGTTTCGAGGCCAATGCAACATGCATGAAAATCAAGACATTATTATTGTTCAAATTGGTCTTAACCTAATATCCAGCTGTGCCATTTCTTGCTTTCTTATATAAGAAAGCAACAGGAAGCTACCAATAGCACATTGTGAAATGTCGGAAATAACTAACAAATTTCAAATTATTTTAACTACTTTTTTTGGCTGATCAACCATGAATTGAATTCAAACCAAATTCATTTTTAATTTTGAACAATCGCTTTAATACAAAAAGTGCCACTTCAAGTTAATAAATTGTGCTGATGCAATGTAGCCCTCAGTTTGTATTGGCTTGTTATCAGAGTTAAAGAACTAACATTGGTGATTCTAGAATGTACACACTGATGAATCCATACGCTTTGATAAATATAAGAGTGATAAGATGTGTTTTTTTATGTATTTTTTTTTTTAATTTTTTGGTGAATTTTGTTATTTTAGACAATGATTCATAAAATATTAATTAAATATATGAAGTGTAAATAAATATTTTAGAATATTAAGATGGGATTAATCATTGAAATGTGTTTGATAAATTGTAGGTCTTTGCACAAAGTTTTAATGTTTTGCCCGATGCCATTTTGTTTGTTTGTGTATTTTACTGTGTCTCTAATGATTCTACTTTTTTATAGTTCCGTCACAGACAAGTCAACCTTGTAGACCACGCTTTGACAGGGAGTAGCATTCGCCAAGGCTATGTAGTGACACTACATAACTAAGTCACTAGTGAGCCGTCAGTTGGAAGCACGTCGGAAGCCATTAAATTGTCAATTTTGAACAAGCCAATGAAAACTAGCCGACCTCTCCCCGCACCCCGCCACTTTTTAGCGATTTCGTTTTCGTACTGACGTTTATTAAAGCGTGGTCTAAGGGTTGACTGGTCTGTGAGTTCCGTCGTCGCCATAATTGTTTTGTTTTTTAATAACTTTTTGTGATAACAGTAGGTAAAAGCCCAAGCCTCTGATATAGAGAAGCGATTAACTAGTCCTCACACTTTACTAACCAATTTTGTACAAGAAGAGGGTCAGATTCAGGTATTACGGATAAGTTTTCATTCGGTTTTTCGAAATAACCGTGTCTTGGTATGTAAGAAACTGTGGTTAGAAAGAAACATAAACTTTAAAATTCAAACACTCTTTTAATTGGTAAAATCTTCATTCACACTAAATGATGTGTTGTTCTTATTTGTAGTATAACATAGACAAAATGACCGTTTTAAGACATCCACACTGGTGTTTGCTCCTTAATGTGTTTCGGCGCTTTAGTTAGTTGTCCTAATGAGTCATTGTTTACTAGCATTTAATAAATGTATACAGTATGGTTAAAAATAATAATGCGCATAGATATCTTCATTAGGTATACCTACTTCGACAAAAGTTTTCATAAAGAAAATAATACGTAGTTACATAGAGTGGGTAAAGTTTACAGTGAAATAACTGATTTTTGGCTATGTGATGTATCTAATGTCTATATAAGTTTCATGATTCATAAGATTTCTATGTGCATTATATCTTTAACTGTAACGTTATGTATCTATAAAAATTGTCATTGTTCTATGGCCTCCTTTACTAGAAAAGAATGAATGGAGATTTCTGTCTATGATATTAATAAACAGGTTTTTATAGGACTACACGCCAACGCCGCTAAACAGAATTTGCTCATAATTTTGCACAATTTCATGTTTTTAACATTTAGTTTTTTTTTCTTCAATCATGATATAATAATAATCATATAAATTCATAATACTAGAAATACATAATAACTGTAGATTTCGAAATGGAAAATCAGAAAAAGTTACTAGGTACTTTGCAAACTCTAACGCGCCGTATCGCGCGGGAGCGTGGTTGTGTATCTACTATGAAAGACTACGTGTATTAAATGCCCATAACAATTTATTTGGCATTCATTTTGAACTGAAACATTTGTAAGCCTTTCAGATTTTTTTCGAAAACGGTAGATCTGACATAAAAACACGTTCTGTATATAGCGGAATGCTTTACAGTCCTGTTTCAACCTGTAATATTAAAATCCTCTGAAATAAAAAAAAAATCTGTTTAGTTACCAACCCACCTAGTAGGTACCTACTTGCATTGGTGGGTATTCAATTTACTTATTGTAATGTAACACGTTAGGTATGCTTAAATGCGACAAAACGCTTACCAGGCCGACAACTAACGATCAACTCTAAAGGGCGGCATTCAAATCACGTGATCAAAATATCACATCTCCTTCGCAGGCATGAAACGCGCGTCGCAGATGAGACGATGAAGTGCCATGTCAACTAGATGGTGTGATAGGCAGTGACCGGCCTTACGTATTGCTCTAAATTAAAAAATCTGTAAAATACTTGCCTGTCTATTCATTAGCATAGCGTATTAGGCCGGCTACTGGCGATCACATGAGGTGGGATGTTTTGATCACATCGACATGGATAAAAAAGATTTTACTTAGCTTTTAAATCCTTAAAGCCCCTTGGAAAAAAAAATTGACATCATTCTTATAAATAGATTGAAAATACAAAGATTTTCAAGTTCTATAAAGGTTAAAATTTTATATGTTTGTACTTGGGTATTGCAAAAATTTCTGATAGTTACATAGAAAAAATGGCTATGTTTTTTTTTTAAAGTCTTATTAGGCTTTACTTTCAAACTTGAGTATTTACCATTATCTATTCTAAAATATACCTTGATTATTACCTATGTAGTACCTATATTTATCATAGGTAGATAAATTCTGTAGTGACTAACGGCTTCGAAGTTGAAGCAACATTGAGAGAAGCAAGCGGCAGACACTTTTTTGTTTATATGCTTGTTCCAATGAAAACAGTATAGGTATGTACATTTCAATAAGATTTCTAAAAATAATAATCATATCTTCTTAAGAAATCAATTGTTTATATGAAAACTGGAAAAATCGCGACTTGGGAGCTATACTTATTAGGTAAAAGACAGCGTACGTTTCTAACATATTTCTTTCATCGTGTCTAGTATTTTTGAAGTTATGTTTGAAGGCTTCCATATTTTCTGTTAATTGTTTCTGAATGTTTCAAGTATAACAAAAATATTAAACTTCACTTGTTGTAGAACGCGTAGAAATTATTCTAACGAAAACGGCTTCTAAAACGAGAGAGAGTCAACATTCAAGTAATGTTAGTGTAAAAATATTCTTTGACATTATAAATTGGCGGCATAATTTGTACAGTTAATTGTAATCTAGTTGGTATGTTTGGCCTGATTTTATGTAGTTAATTTAATACAGTGTACGCCGTCATGCTATTATATAGTTTGACCGAAACGCTGTACCGCGCCTTAGGTACGTGCGCGGTGCGGAGGGAGGCAGATCTGCTGTGTCAGTCCGTCGTCAACGCTTAGAAGCTGCCTTCCCTCCTCGCCGCGCACATACCTAACCCGCGGTACAGCTGTTGCGGTCAAACTATAGTATGACTACTTAGACTCAGCCCTTAAAAACATGATTTTTTCATTAACAAACGCACTAATCGACCAGATCTCAATGTCTTATTTTTGTTCATCGGTAAATAATGTAATGAAGGGTAATCAGCGATAGATAATAATTTATTTTAATATGAGCTAATAAACACATCTAATTTTATTTTCAGTTTTTCAGCTGTAAAAGTATTCTATTTGCTAATACTAAAATTGGAAAACGGTTAATATAATATAAATCACATTTGATGAAACATGATCATGGTAAATCTTTGTATCTTTTACAAAAATGTAATCTTCTTAGTTAATGGAAATGTAATCTTAAGGCTATGCTCACAGGTATCCGTTATCTGTTAAGTAACAAGGCATACAATTTTATTGTTTTAACCAGTGGATAGCGGCCAACGGAAGCCTGTGAGTGTGTTCCTTAATATATAATTTTTTTGAAATGAGATGTCAAAAGTGAAAATAATGCCAGTGCTGTTGCTTATATAGTTTAGACATTTTGAATAAAGGGTTACCACTTAAACTTACCGTTCCAACAAGAACATTCGATGATCGCAGGAAAGGCCAATGTTAAACCGTTCATTTTTAAATTCTAGAGCTCTAAGTAGAATATAATTAGTACCTATCAATTAAAGTAAATGTATCTAATACTTACAGCCATTTATCGCTGAAGTCTTCTAATGTATTCTCTTGCCTTGTCGTAACTGTTAATTTATTTAAAAATATAATCGTCATTCGGCTTAGTATGACGGCGGTACACTAATTACCATATATGAATACCTTATTTCACTATGATTCACTCAGATGATCCATCAAGGGGTCATTTTCCACTACGCTGTTCCACATTTATCTCTTCAGTGCTGGACTTTAGACGCAACGGACATTACAATATTTTTTTTTTTGGAATTTCAAATTGGTCAATAGATCAACGTAGAATAGTGAAGAGGAAAATCATCCCTTGATGCATCATAGTGGAACAAGGCACAATTATCTACATGTCGATGTTACAATACATTGTGTATGTATTGTGTGAAATAGAAAAGTTGTATTTCTGAATATTTTATCGTGTATTTAATAACATGACATCAGCGACAACTTAAACCTGTGCATAGTTTATTTTGTATTATGTGAATATTAATAAATAACAAGCAATAATAAAATGTTATTATGTTTCTCAATTTTCACTTTTTCCCCGTAGCCAAAGAATATTGATGTAAAATCAGTTGATGGACTTCAAACTGCTTGTTAATTTCAAGGAATCATTATTTAACGGGGTTGTCACCACTGGTGGTCACAAATTAAAATCTGACGTTATTGGCACATGATTTCCAGTGCGCAGTTGAACAAATCCATTTTGATGTATAATAATAATACATAGGACTTTCCACACAGCGCCATCTAGTCCTAAAGTAAGCAAGTATTATGCTTGTGTTATGGGTTACTAGACAACTGATATACATATCTATGTATGATACAATATTGGTTCTTACATTTGTATGAAGGTTAATTTATTATGACATAATATCTTATTTTCGTAATATAGCTTAGGAAGCCACATCAAAAAGTATCCACTAATTTTTTTTTTCATAAATGAAAATGTTTAAATCTGTAATGCTATCAAAATGTATGTTTTGCTATGATCACCTTTGCAAATCATTGTTTACTTAAAACTGTTTAAACTACATTTCTGTTTATGAACACTGGTCAGCCTGGAATAGACCATTTTTATGTAACTATTGTATTCCAGGAACTTAGTTTACTCTAACATACCACCATGTTATGAAGTACCTCATTCTGTGGCAGCACCCATAATCTCAGTTTTTAATACCACTAGCAAGTGATAGGCATCAGCTTTAAAATCATTTTTTTTTTACATAGTTGATTGCTTGGCAAAATAGCCATTAGTCGGCCAGAAACTTGTTTATAATACATTGTAAGGGTTGATATGAGTATAGTAAACAAATATTTCCTGTTTCAAGGCTTTGACGGACACTTCTCTTTACTATTATAAATAGATAACTTGTTATTTGACCAAAAATCACTGTCGTTTGACAAGTAGGTATTTTTAGTAAACATTTAATTTGAAAGAGGGATTAATAACTGCATAAAAAATTTATTGTCAAAAATTTACTAAGGGTGGTCTAGTAGACACTTAAAACGGGAATAGAGCATGCCATACTTAATTATTTTCTACATACATCCATGTTTATAAAATATTAAATAAAAATATTCTTACTCTATAATGGATGCTAAATATCTTAGCGCTCGCCCCACGATATACCTAGGCTAAATGAACCTCTTGAACGTCATACTGTTATGGACAAATCGGAAGAATATCTAAATATTTGATTAAAATTAGGAAGAGCAACAATTCAAATCAACGAGTCTTCGGCCGGAAGCTGTTTGGAGGCTGTCAATGTTTGCTAAATAAACCATCGCTATTTTGCGCTTGAGGCGCAAACTCAAGGTGTTTGGCCGGCGCGGACGGAGTATTTTGAAACATATGCAACCACGACGCCTAATAGACCTGGCTAAATTGTAGCTACTTTCGGAAGTAATAATATATGGGACATTCCACACAGCGCCACCTAGTCCCAAACTAAGCCTAGCTTTTATTATGGGTACTAGACAACTGATACTTATACTCACACACTTATTCTTAAATTTTTTATATTATATGCACATAGATATTTTACACCTAGACATTGAACAAATAGACATGTTCATGCAAATATTCGTCCCAGACGGGAATCGAACCCGCGACCCTTGGTTCCGGAGTTAGGGTTTCTAACAACTCAGCCAATCGGTTAGTTGCAAATCGGAAGTATAACAATTTATTTTAAAAAATGTATTCAAATTCAGATCTCAGAAATTTTACTGGCCTTGTCCATCTTGTATTTGAAATTATTTTTAACATTCCATAAGTACATAAGATATTAAAAATCATACTTATCTCTTTTTCAAAAATTCTCACATGTTTACACATATTTCTTTTCTTGTGTACAGCGCAGCGTAGCAATCTTTATGCTTATTGAGAATTTTTTTAATTACACAAATATTTTACAAGATACACCACCACCAGACCAGAGGATCTTTATTTGTCCAATATTCACCTATTATAAACATACTCTTCTCAAACCGGATGACCACATTTTAGAAGCATCACATCACAAAGTCCACACTCACTATTTAAATAGGCCAAATCAAAAGAAATCAACCATATAAATATTGTAAATTTAATCTTTCATATGGCATACATTTTCATTCTAAACATAGTATACATTTACATCATAGTTAATACGTAGACTTAAAAATAAAAGTCATATACATATGTGCGTAGAACAGTAATATTTCTCAGTAATCATAACTTAGCCAAAACTATGTTAGTTCTCAAAAGCATAATTAGTAAACTGCGCTTTGTCAAAATGGTCTGAACTTTGCTGCTTAAACCTTTAGATACTATTGTATCCATTTTACGAAAACCTGAGAATAAAATATCAGTTATGTGCCAGTCACATTCGCACGCCTATGTCTATTTTACGCCAAATTCGTTATTTCTGAACTTTTATTTGGAATAAATGGGTATGAAAATTTAATAACAGAAGACTAGTTTACCATGAATTGCGAATGTTCTTTAATCAAGACTCCTTCATAATTTATGACGTAATATAAAATTCGATTATTAAAATTGCTTCCATTTTATTTTGAAATATTCTTCAAAAATTTCAACCACTTCTTTAGTAAAATGAATAAATAAAATTAATAATTAAAAAATAATAATAATAATAAGGTTTCTATGCCTCATTTCTATATTTGATATTTCAATTAAAAAACTTATTTTGAAATATTTAATTGGATATAAACATCAAGCCATATGTACTGATAGTCTTAATTAAAACCCATAATTTTACCAAAATAGCTCAAAACTATGGAGAGATATCTTACCATAAATACCTACCTGATTTACAGTGCTTGCCACATAAATGTGCCGTTCTGAGGTTAGTTATAAAAACGTCGCAGTAATTTAATTTCATAGAAGCGTTATGGCGGGAAGTATGGCGAACCTGCGCAAGAGGGCATGCGTATCGCACTTCAGAGCATATAGATGGCAAGTAATGTACCAATTATCATTGGCTACCATGCATTGAGTATTACGGCAACTAAATTATGACACTTTCATGAGCTTTAATAATAATTGTAAATGGGCTATTTCAGTCACCAGTAAAAAGTTAGTAATGTATTTACACTTCAGAAAAATATTTGTACACAAAACATACCATAATATGTATAAAATTAGGTATACGAGGGCTTCTTTATATGAATCCAGAACTAGCCACTTAAAAAAAAAATGTAAAAACATGTGTGCAATTCACACGTGCTAGAAGTGAATTCTTCAAAAATTTTGTATTCTACATATACAATACAATATTGTAGAAACAAACTGTATTCTACAGCCAAAGGGTTCCATTTTTAAATGCTGTAAGGTAATTACTTTTTAAATACTTTTTTTGGAAGTGGCCAGTTCCAGATTCATAAATAGCAGCCCTCGTATTACAGCTCACATTATTAGAAGTATAATTATGGTCTTATGTAAACTTATTTATTATTAAATGTAAAATAATCAAATAATATAGCAATATGAGACCGTAAATAATTATATGATACATCGGAGATGCAAAAGATTATGATCTAATACTTCAGAGATAGGATGGTAAGTAGAATTAGATCATACCTATATGAGTAAACAGCTACAAAACATTTACTCAAGAAGAAAAATTAAGTTATTATTTAAAAACTAATACAATAAAACACTTAAAATCCAATCTGATATATAAAAATTGAACAATGTTTGATCTTCTCTTCATTTAAGAATATAAACAGATTCGGGTAATATAGATAATTTGCATGCATTTCTCAGTGAAACAGAAAAAAATACAATAAGTATGTTAGAAAACTTTCTGAGTTTGAACAAGTTCATGCAAATTAAATTAAGGTCAGGTAGGCCGAGTTTTAAACATACATGTTGTAATTAGAAACACAAACTAGGACTTGTAATGTTTTACCTGGTTTGATCATAAAAACCTCATGACTTAACATAAAATTTAGAAGTAATCACTGATTTTAAAAGATACTTAATGTGAAATAAAAGGTTTTTACGATCAGGAAAGATTTCTAAAGTTACTTTTTAAAATAGAGTGTTTTAAAGAATGAAAACTAATTTTCTATTCCGCGCGTCTCGGCGACATCCGGAACACCGCTCACTCCTATCTCGCTTAGTACTTGGTGTTAATTATTGATGTCATTCAGTTAAAACAAAGAAAATGTAAATTATTTTCATTATAAATATAAATATTGGAATGGAACTAGGAACGACACTGAAAAGGGGAATCAGAGCATTGAGTGCATAAAAGCAGTAAAAATATACAAAACCTAAATAGAAAATCAGCTCTACATTCAAATACATAAGATAAAAACAAATCAGAATTGTACAATTTAATGTTACTATTGTACAACTCTGAGATACAGCTTTATGCATAAGATTTATGCATAGACCTTACTGCTGGTTGCATATTTCAAATTACATGAAATGTGCAGATTCAGATTCAATTCAGACTTGTGTAAAAAATGTTAGCCATAAAAATGTCTTTCCACATTAGACATGTTAAATACCAAGAAGTGAAAACATAATAATTATCACAATTGTAAACAATTCAAAACATTAATCAAAAATATTTATATAGCTGGTTTACAGAAATACTATGCTCTGTGACTAAATTAAAAATAACATATTTATTATTACAATGAAATAAAAACTTTTATTTCGTTAATATCAGTTTTAGTTTGGTCCTACTCTAGTCTATACTGGGTTAATAGTACTTAAACTGTTTTTTTTTTTTTAAATTCTAATATTAATCTGTGCCGTAGGATGTTAACCCTTTGTTTTGTATTGCAAAAGAAACCGCTGTATCCATGAAGTCAAACTGATCAGTGCAAAGGTCTTCGCCATACAGACTTACATTACCATACTGTCTATATTTATCAAAATCAAAACAATTGTTGTGTTGGTCACCAGATGAAGTTTTGCTGGATTCCGGACAAGCCTTTGGAGTGACCATGGATTCTATTTTAGATGTTTCTGTGATAGATTTATCATTTCTTATATCAGTGCACAAGCATGTTCTATTCAGATCTTCCCAGAATTTTCCTTGGTTTCTATTAGAAATATCATCAAATACAATAGGACTACTGGGTGGAGATGGTGAATCAACCTGTATAGAACTGAAATTGCTTTCACTGGGCATCGGACTGTTAGGTGAAGATGATGCATTGGCTTGTAAAGAACTTAAAATACTATTACTATCTGTACTAGAGTCTGAGTTATTTTGCAGCCCATGCGCTGATATAGCCATCAGTATTCCTTCGTTTTCCACTCTGTTGCGCCTTGGTAGGTTTTCAATTAGATCAACAATATCAAGAACTCTATTGCCATTTTCTTGAGTAGATAACATTGGCATTAACCAAGATTCCAGGATTTGATTCATCGAATTATCAAGACACGCTCTTGTCAACTGTAATTTAAAAAAAATAATAATAATTTGAACTTATACTTACTTGATACCTATATTTTATGCATAAGAGTAAAATTTATGAAATATGTATATCAATACCTGCAAGTACTGCCATCTATTTATGCATTGATCTTCCACCCAAGACATATTTTTGTGCACCATTGACATAGGAACTGATATAACTTCATTATGTGAAGTATCTAAACAGGTGCATATTGTACTGTCACTGCCGCTCATATAGTGAGGAAATGTAAGATGATACCTCTGAGTAGGTATGATTTCTTTCGAATCATCTTCTTTTTTTGACTTCGAGTCTTCTGAATCAACATTAGGACCTAATTTATTAAAATCTTTTTTCTTTAGTTCAAAATAATCCTCTAGCATATCAAGGTTATGCTCTCCTAAACTGCCAGTCTCGATTTCACTGTCAGATGAACAAACAAAAGGTGTGTCTTCAGTAGGTACTTCAACATCAGAATAAGAATTTTTTTCGTCAGTCATATCTGTTTTTAAGTGATATTTCCCTTTAACTTGCCAAGCGAATCGAGCTTTTTTAAGTGGGCGTTCTGGCTCCGTGGATTTGTCGCCATTTTCTTGTCGTTTACACGATGACTCGCCCAATTGTTGTGAAATATTCATCGCGTACAAATAAAATAGTTCAGTTTATGTACTCTTTATTATTGAATTATTTACACCGCTTAAAAACAAACTTTGACATTTGACAAGATAATTAACGTCGTTAATTAAGTCAGCTGTTCACAACAATCACACTATATAAAAAAAACTGAATAATACGAGCTCATAACATAAAATATAATGCGACATGGTTAAAAATGAACAACCTCTTTTAATATAGGTACTTTAGCACACATATTGTTAACTAGATACACAATAACCAGACGTAGTATCCATTGTATTGATTCTACACCTCTGCACTTTTCCTATTATAAAATGATGTTTATAAAATTTACACTAAATGGAAACAAAATAAAATAAATATTGTACTTAGTGAGAGCCATTTAGAAGCCATAAAATTTACTTAAAATAAAAACATGTAACAATTAGTTGGTCAATCAAAACTTGAATTGACTTGAAAGTTAAATCAGCGCAGAGTTTACTTCAGTTTACTGTACATTATAACTAGGGATGTAAAGATATATCGAAATATCGATTTCATTTGCATAAAATATCGATATTATTCTGGTATACATATATATATATATATATGTATATCTAATACCAGGCATATATATATATATATATACCAGGCAAATAATATCGATATCGATATACCAGGCATATACATATATATATCTATACCAGGCAAATAATATCGATAGTTTATGCACATGATATCGATATTTTGATATATCGTTACATCCCTAGTTGTGATGTAAAGTAAACTGAAGTAAACTCTGCCTGCGGCTGCGGCTGTTTTGTTGTTGTGTGTGTGTTATATATATATATATATATATATATATATATATCTATTTTAAATACGTCTTGCATCCCTGAATGGTATCTGATGATCAGAAATAGAGTGACCTTTCATACTACTTTTGCCTTGCAAAATGTTCAACGGTTTGTGAGGGCGATAGACCAACTGATACGAATGTAATACCTGGTTCTTATAATGAACTAACCTACTTAATTATAATAACAATATATAATGTGAGGTTATATAAATATTTAGCAATAACAAAGTAAAATATAATCCTTTTATGCCTATATTAAAAAATGTCATACTGGTGTTTCTCGTTTTGCTGTGTTCGTTATTAAATTTTTTTTTTAATTTATTGGCTTTTTCTACTTTTTGCTAGCTGTTGTTAATTGTTATTCTATGACATTGTATTACATTCATGGTTGATGAAGATTAATGTTTACAAAGATATAAAAGAAGCCCCATTGTATTGTAATTGTATTATTTCTTGTTACCATGTATATAACTCGTTTACCAAAAATTAAACATCGCCGTGACTATCGTTCACACTTGATTTTTCTAGGCAGCGTTGGCGGTCATTCTTTTATTATTATGAAACATTCATACGACAGGTTTTTTAAAATATCGTTTTAAATCAATATTATCGGCTTAGAACGGTAGATTATCGAAAATCGATATTTGTCTGGTTTCGATATTTATATCGATATTAAATATTTTTTCATCCCTAAATTTACACTTTTGCACTAGGAGCAGTGTTGCTATGTTCAAAATCTAGTTAATACGGTGATTAGAGAAAAACAAAAACGTGGAAAATTACAATGTGCTAGATTTTCAATAAAACTACCATTTTTGTGCACTATTCATTACGGAAAAATATGGCCAAAATCGTTTACGTGTGGTGATTTAGCTATCAGTGTAATGCGTTTCAGACGCTTCGATTTGGACGTTTGTAAATGCTACGCACCTGCTACGTTTTTGTGGTAATACGGGTTATACCCACCGCTATAGGTGGGTCGTTCGTGTTCATTTCAAATGTTGACCTTTCATACGGCATTTTGAAATTTGACATTATTCCACGGATCATCCACAGATTAATACCGTTCCAGACACAATTTACTTTTGTTAGAGGCTTTGTTTGTGAATTAATCGTTCAAAACAGATTATAGTGTAAGAAACAAAGCGTTCGTTCGTTCGTGTAGCGTTCGCTGTGGTGGCGTTTGTCTAACTGACTATTATTGACTATTATTAAATGCGTATGGAACATAGCCACAGTACGGTACCACAGAACGATATGGCAAACATTGTGCTTGTTTATGGGTTACTAGACCACTGTTAAACAGTTTCGATTCTAACCGTCCAGAGTCCCGTTATATTTAAAATCTACTGGTATTCAATAACAATTTCGCCGAAAGAACTATATTTTTATTTGTAGCTGTTTTCGAGAAAATCAATTTTTAATATTACTCGTTTTTCAAATAACCACGCAACCCTGGTTAACGAACGCGGCGCGGTCACGCACGGCGCATACGCTGACAAGTGCCGACATGCAGCCTTGAAATCGTTTGAAATTTGCTGTCAGCAGCGGGCCGGGATTATATGTGGCATGGTAGTGTAAAGAGTATACCTATACACGCAGGGCGGCGCGTGCGGAAGTCGCATTTTGACCGTGGCCGAGTGAAGCTTGTGCCTCGAGTCGATGACCTGGAGTGTTTTTAACATCAGCTGTTTGCCGTTAATCGTGTTCTTTCTTAATGCAGTTTATCGTTTATAATTGCTTCACGTGTTTCACGGGGAGATAATTAAAGGAATAGTTTATCAAACGGAATACACCACTGCAGATCAGCAAGGTTACTCAACATTATGCCATTCGTCTAGGCAAGTGGAATGTTCGTATTTGTAATACTAAAGTCATAATGTCTTAAAGTAGTGAGGGGAGTGCAATGGATATCACGTACTTCACGCGGCATATTAAAAAAATGATTGTGTATTATCGTGTCATGAAAACTTAAACATTTATTCTGTTAAATACTTTTTTTAATTGTATATGTTGACCACATCAAACAAATTAGGTACAGAATAGTAAATAGGTATCCAAAAACTTAATACGAACGAAGACGTTGATAACTGTGAATTAAACCTATGTTGATAGCGTGTTCTCTGGATTGTTGTGACTTCGTGGTCCACCATTATGAAATGAATCATTCATCGTTGGTGTGATTTACAAAACCGAGGATTTTATGAACATTATTTTGTGTGCGCGCGCGCGGACGCGTCATAAGTAGTGGTAGGTATGATGTAGGTAGCCGCCGTGTGTTTACGTTTCCATGTTTTGCGTTACGTTACGCGTGCGCTGTACAGGGTTGACGAGACTGGGAATTAATTACTTTTTTTATGTTTTTCATGTATGACATTTTTTCCTGCACTTGTTGTCTAAAGGTCAAGAAACCAATCAGTACAACACGCTAAATTTGGGACAAACAAATGATGCTATCCATTTAAATGAAATTTAAAGAGATTTAAATGTTCGTTATAATGTATACATTCTGTGGTATACATATTAGCGAACCGCCCCGGCTTCGCACGGGTAGCCGAGTATGTTATGCCGTAGTGTGGCCGTAGTGTTTTTTCTGTCGTACCTAGTGTCGTATCATTGCATATCAGATGAGCGTGTTGCGTCGAACATGTGGAATAGATATTCCTAGTTAGATTTAAATATAACGTAAGTTCACCGTACTTGGAGTATATTTAATGTATTTTATATCTAATTCTGTAAATATTTGAAAAGTAAAGAAACCTACATAAAAACAAACTAAAATATTTTTTGGTGTACAACATTAATACTAATTTTATTTTTATTTTATTTATTTATTTAACAAAATCTACAGCCAAAAACACAAACAGTTAAGTTATTAAATATGACACAGAGGAAAGACCATTTACAGATTTCACTTAGAATTAAGAATTGAATTTTTTAGCAAAAAACAAACTTATTTTCTATACCCATAATGATAAAAGTAATTTAGATTTAATAATAAAATACAAATATTCTATCTATATAAATATACACAAATACATATACATATATACATAATGAACAAGTTAATCACATGTACACAATTTATTTAATATATATTATATAATATATACATTCAATATATTTATATGCAACCAGAGTATATGAGTAGAAAGTACACATTAAATACATAGATACAAATATACATATATCTATAAGCAAATAATATTATTATGGGATCTCAAGAGCACTAATTACACCTATCTAGAAACAAACCTATCTAGGTCTCATTATAGACGAAATAAGAACTGGAGATCGCACGTGGACTTTATTTTCAATAAACTTAGAGCTGTACTCAATATCATTGGCTGTACTATCCAAGTTGCCAATTTTAAAGTTTAAGTTGCCCTTCAATATTCGAAGAATGCTGTATATGTCATTGGCTGACACTATAATTGACTATAGTCATGCTATAGTCTAAGTAGAAGCTAAGGGAGAACATACCAAACATATTTAAATTATATTAATAGATTACAAGTTAGATTATTTAAAACCATAGTTCCTACAACCATTACAAATAAATGTCATAATACTGAAGTAAAATTATTTAAGTACTTAACGAATATACTTGAAAAGAGGTCAAGGCGTAAAACCTTTCGTAATCTAAGCTATGTACCTAAATATGTTATACCTAAAATAATGAATGTGTATGGGAAAAGAACATGGAAGTATTTTTTACCATTTATATAAACGTCATAACAAGTGAAACGTATGATTACTTATGTCAGACCCCAAATAAGTGTAAACCAATTTAAAAAAAAAAAAAACAGTTTTCTCACTGGTCACTCAACGCCCCTCAGAAGGAGTGATCTCGAGGACAATGGCCATCCAAGTAGGTAATAATGTGTCGCGTCAGTGTGGGGCCGCTCGGCCGCTTGTCGTGAGCTAGTTTTTATTTCGCGATAACTCCTCAATTTATAATGTGCATGAAATGCTGAAGCTACCTAAATAAAGTGTTTCATTTGAAAAAGATTAATATTGTATCCGTATAAATTGTTTTCCAATTACTACATCATATGACAACATTTTTTAAACATGAAAATAGGTATAGTAAGCTACCCAAAATACACACATCAAAAAAGTCTAGGCAACACATACAAATTTCAATTTTACAATGTGTTTTCGCATTAAATCCTTAGTATTTTCTTATTTATATTATTTTTTAATGCTTTTTCGATATAAAACAACAATTGTTTTTTTATATTTATTTTTTAATAATCTTAATTAACAATAATTACGAGTAAGTACTGTATGTACGTAGTACGAAGTAAGGTGCCTAATCAACTAAACTTAAACTAAAATTAAATGGTTGTACAAAAATTGCATAAATTAATACAAAGTGTGGCTTCCTCTGTTATGGAGAACTTGCTGGCACCGATTATTCATAGAATCGATGAGACTGTTAATGTTATCCTGCGGCAATTGCTCCCAATGCAATTTTAGTAAGTCCATCAGTTGTTGGGTTGTTGTCACTCCATCCAAGTCCTTTAAAACACGTCTCTGGAGCATGTCCCATGCATGCTTGATGGGGTTGAGGTCTGGCGATTGTGTAGGCCAAGGCAATACCAGGATGTTTTCCCTTGCCAAGTACTCCCGTGTGTGAAAAGCTGTATGCGAAGGCGCATTGTCATGCATCAACGTGAAATCGGAGCCAAGCGTTTGTGCGAATGGACGGACATAAGGCCTTAGAACATCCTCAACGTAATTTACAGCGTTCATGTTACCATTTACAAAAACTAGCCCAGTTCGTCTGTTCTTCATAATACCCGCCCATACCATAACTGTTGAGCCGTTGTATGGATGCACTTCCTGAACGCACCTCAGTCTTTCAGTATTTCTAGGACGACGGTACACTCTTACCCTTCTAGTATCAGGCTTGAACCCAAATCGAGACTAATCGCAAAATAAAATTTTATCCCATTATTGTTCCCGGGTCCATGTAATGTCTTCCCTACACCATTCATTTCGACGAGCGCGATTCCCGTGACGTATCGGTGGGCACCTATTTGGCCGTCGTGCTCGTAGGCCATACTCATGCAGTCAATTTCGCACAGTTTGGCAGCTAACAACAACACCACTTGAATTTTGTAGCCTTAAACCTATCTCTCGAGCGGTTAACATCGGCTGGCGTCTTGCAGTCAGTTGTATGTATCGATCTTGCCGTGTGGTTGTACACCTTCCTCGACCTGGGTGCTGCTCAGCAGGATCTCCCGTGTTAGTGTAGCGCTGATGAAGACGGCAAATAACGCTTCTGTTCACACTAAAATACCGAGATACCTGAGATTGACTTCTTTTCGCTTGCAACATCCCTACAGCTCTTTGCATTTCATCTGCGTTCAAATGACGTCGCTCCATGACGTAAAAATGTCTCAAAATCCAAACTTTTTTCAAATTATTGATATAGAATACTAAATTTTAATAAGCAATGAAAACGCTATAAAATTCGAACAAATGCATTCGCTTTTGAATTTGTGAAAAAAAAAAACAAATGATACTCAATTTTTATTTGCAACCAGCCAGTATTTCCTCTAGATCAAAAAAGTTTGCATAGGTTATTACCTACTTGGTAAGAAATGATATAATAATTGATTAATAATTTGAAATAGTATGTGTTGCTTAGACTTTTTTGATGTGTGTAGATAGACAAATGCTATCGCGGCATTATTTTGTTATATCCCAAAGCGATTATGCAACGATTTCGGTGAAAGCTCTCCGTTGGCTTGATTTTTTCCGACGTCTTCAACAATAATCGTCATATTTCAACTTTGCATGAAATATTAATGAATTATACACATAATCCTTCTTCTTTAACCACTCCATCCTTTGGCGTCAACCATATGAAAATGCGTTCGGTAGTTTTAGAGCTTATCGCGTTCAGACAGACAGGCGCGGCCGGGGACTATATTTCATAATATGTAGTGATGTAGTGATATAGATATTTTACACGCAATACGGAACGTGACGGAACAAATAGACATGTTCATGCACACTAATATTTGTACTGGGTGGAAATCGAACCTGCGTCCTTTAGTTTTGTACTTAGGGTCTTTAACCACTCAACCAGTCGGTCAGTCTAACGTCCAAAACAAATAACAAAAGACTACATCTACAATTTTATTTATTAATTTTTATCTGCTCGCAAGAGGCCAATGTGGGTTAATAGATACGAGAACGCCCCTTGAAAGTCAAGTAAGGTAGACTGGGTACGGTTGTGACAATTTTCATTTGTTCGCCCATAATTCTAGTCGAATTATTTAGTCCAACGATTATGTCTTTCTTCAAACAAACAAATCCTTTTTAACACAGTTAGTCGTCATTATGAAGTATATTTTAAGATGTGAAGGGAAGTTTGCTTTTGGTTTGGGGGGAGAGGGTGAAGTTGGATACCGCCGCGCCTCAAACAGAAAATTTTTACGGTTTTAGTTATGCTACTAAGGCATATGTGGTATCGTTTTCTTATAAAGCAAAGACGGACGATTCATTTTTGTGACATTTGATAGACATTTTCGTACAAAAAAATGGGCAAAATCAACAAATAAATAAAATATCTTTTGTTTATTTTTCTATTTCATTGTTAAAAATTTGAAGAATTCTAAGTTTATATGAATGAAAAAAAAAACTATATGAACCCTTGAACAAAATGCAATTGTAATATAGGGCTGGTTGCATAAGTATACCTACTTAGTAAGAAAAACCTTTATCTTGCATTCTCAGAAAGCGTTCAAGAAATTAGACACATTTCTTAGTCCGCCGGCTCGTGGTAAAAAAAGGCGACGCAAAGCACGAACGGAACGGGTCGTGCCTGTAACTTGTAAACAGGGAACCCGGTAATCTACACTGTGACCGGCGGCCTTGCCATACCGAGCGTAGAAGACAGGGTTCCCTGTTAAAAACCCTTTCGAATTAACGTTAACCCGTTTACAAAAACGATTTTTTTCTGTAAAGAGACGAGTAAAATAGACCCTTTATCTTGTCACACTAAACTTCGGAGGTCTGGTTGGCTGAGTTTTCGTAAGCCGATTGCAATGATTTTTGACTTAATAGACGCTTCATAACCTGTTCTCTGTTTCTAACTTTATTTGCATCGATTTTTGATGCATGCTTCTTAGTATTCTTCGATTTTGGGCACGCCAAGTAGCAGCCTATGGTAATAAGGGATAGATTAGCTTTTTACAAGATGCACGTAAGAAATTAAACACAGACAAGTACGTGATAAAAAATTTAATCATCGTGTTTAAGCATTTCAGCAATCTCATGCACAAAACCACAGCACTATACATGTCGTGGCAAATCAGCTCTTCAAAGGCCACCCTCAGTGATTAGGACGATAGAGAACAAGGTTTTTGGGGATAATCTGAGGGCTGCTGTTCGTATTTTGATGTCTGAAGACTCGGTGGCTCCTTTGGGTCTCGAGTACTCTACCTTACCTTCAATAGAGCCCGCGAGTCTATGCCGATCGGATGGATGATATGGCTTTGGTGCCTTGGGAGAAGGGTGGGTGACTACTTTGGGACGCTACCTGTGGCAGTACCTTTGCCACCTTTCACCTTAGTCATACCACGAGATCGGTTTGGAGCTGCTGCGGATACTGCAGTTGTCAGGAAACGAATTAAATACTGCGCTTCGGAGTGTCAATACTTGTTCATTCCTCTTACCGTGGACACTACTGGCTGTTGGGCAGTGACACTAAACGTTTCATCGCGGACATCAGCCCTCGTTTTAGAGAGAAGGAATTTGACTCTCGCTCCAGGTCCCTCCTAGCACAGAGATTGTCCATTGCCATTCAACGTGACAAAGCAACCAGTATCTTGGGCGCCTTTGTGTCAGGGGCGATTAAAAAAAAAGATTTATAAATTAATATAAAGATATTAAAATATGTTTATTTGACTAATTCTGCCTTATAATTATTAATATATTATTCCATGGATGCAGCTTCATCGCATCATTAGCAACTCCACAGTACGTAATACAATTTGACTAGTGTTGTTATGGAGCTCCGAACTATCGAATATCCGAATTAAAAATATATCCGTAATGTAACCGAATCTGATATAAAAGTTTCGAATAATTTCGGATAGGGACGCAGAGTCTAAATGAGACGTGTTGTGACAAGTTTTTGTTTTTGCCTGACAGTTGACTGACACACTAGCCGTGCGCGTCTGCTGTATTGTTTATTATTTCTATTGCTTGCTTGCTTAGTTATAACGTCTTAGTTATACCTATCCGTAACCAAAACTATCCGAAACTAATGGATAATCCGAAATAATCCGATCTAGTAATGTACCTATATCTATGGTTTCCACTTTAAAGTCTGGCACACAAAAGTTGAGCGGGAGAAGGAGAGGCAAATTAAAAAAAAAATTGTACAGTTAAGGCCTCGCTAGCCGGACCTCCGCTTATTCGAGAATCGCGGTAATCCGGACGGATGATACGTACGGGCGCGGCGCGGCGCAGCTTCATCGGGGGCGTTCCCGGGCGTTTTTACTGCTACATAAACTTCTCTTTTTTAATCTTACGTCAAAGGCTTAGACTTCTTACATGTCAGTTTTTCACTAGTGTATCTTGTCTGTTGTCTGTCTCACATGTATCTTACGATAATTAAAGTATATAACTAAGTAAATATACATAAATACTTAATTCTTTCATTTATTGAAATTTTCTACCTATTAAAATTTCCCAGACGACCATCCGGACACCTTGATAATCCGCCAAAGGCCTGTTTTTTGCCTTTATACGGATTAGCGAGGCCCTGGGTATTTCTCTGAAATACGGTCACTTAGCAATTTCTAAAAACTTTCAGATAACAGGCTATTTGTATCCATTATGGATAATAGATGTATTTTGCAAAACTATTAAGCCATGGTGCACTCATTATGTTCATGTATTCGAGAAATATTTAGCAACGATTAATTGGTAAAGACACGTCAGAAACGGCTAAAGCCACGAATATACCTATAAAACATTCTTAAGTTAAATACAGGTGGTAGAAAATCCCCTAAGCTATCAAAAAACCTTTTTTTATATGAACCTATGGATTTGAAATAAATATGGAAGGTTAAATAATATAAATAGTAAAGACACATTAAAACTGGTAAGGACAAGAAAAGGACAAAAAAAAAAACAAAAAGGACAACACTTTTTTAACTAAGTTTGCATAACACTTGCTGCGTCGATAAAACAATACACCTCCATTGACGGGCATTACTCTGAGCACAATGGAAGACTTGCGCGTTTTTCGTGGGCGGGGAGACTCATTAGAGGGAATGAAACATTTATACATACACTATTTTCTTTCAAAAGACGCTAAAGACAAGTTTCTGTCCTCAAATATGTACCTTCCTATAGTATAACGTGCGTTTATTTAAAATTTGTTTGTTCTTCTTATCTTACTTAATTATTAGTAGGTACAGAGTATCAGGTATGAGGAAATGATAATTTGATAGAGATTTTTATATCTACGTGTTTTTATATTGTCTGACTTTCGAAATAAAATAACGTGATCGCAACCAGTGGATACCATGAAAACGTATGATTTATTGGTATATATAATTTATAAATTACGTATTTTAAAACAATTATCTTAGAATTATTTAAAAAACTTTTATAATGTGATGGAACCCTTCAACTTTTATTTCATTATATTCAGTTAAATTAAACGTCAGTACGTAGATAGGTACGTAGTTACTTACGTACATGACGAATTTCATAAATTACGTCACGACAAGGTTTTAAGTTAGGTTAAGGTTAATATGGTTTTAATTAACAGTAACAGATGGCGTAGCGAATTCAATCCTAGTTTAACAGAACTTTCCAATCAATGTTAGGAACAAATAATTTTATTAATTTTTCTGTCTGTTGCTCAACATTTGAGATGAAAGAAAACGTCAATATTAGAATTTATACTTTTCGTCATGGAGCAGAGCCGAATAATAAGCAACGTTTACACGATAACGTAAGGTACGACCATAAAGGTATATATACTAGCGTAAGAGAGGAACACAGTGTGCGAATGACATCCAGCTCTTTGCGGAAATCCTACATGCGAGAAAGAAATGCAAGAAAATCTGACATAAAACCTCTTTGAACACATTTAGTCTTCTTTACTCACTTGTCAAAATAAGGTCCAGCTTTGTTTT
This sequence comes from Luffia ferchaultella, assembly GCA_949709985.1. Classification (NCBI taxonomy): domain Eukaryota; kingdom Metazoa; phylum Arthropoda; class Insecta; order Lepidoptera; family Psychidae; genus Luffia; species Luffia ferchaultella. The sequence continues at coordinate 9,729,893 of OX453254.1, forward strand.
CTATTTTGTGTTATAATCGTTTTGAATTCTACAAAAATTAATTCTTGTGATAAAAATGGTGTAGTGTTCAGTTTTAAATTGCACTGTAACATATGTTAATAATCCAAATAAAGAGACATTTCACCGGTAAGTACTGCCAATAACATACTGTTATCTTAATGCTTATTTTTATAAAAAGCAATCCTAAATTTACTTGGTTATACATCAGTAGTATACGGTAAATACTTTATTTTGTAAATAATTTGTTATTTTAAACAATTATGTGTACGATACAAAAATATTGTGTAAAATTACAATCAAACAATGAAGCATAGGGATTGCACAAAATGTATCGATATGTCGATATTTTCAAATATAAATATTTTGTAAATTTGATATTACCTAATTGCACCTGTTCCACTGGAATGATGTCGTTAACTGTTTTTAAACATATTGTGAGGTTTATTTAGCCTGGCAGCACATTGTAAGGGAAAGTATGACATCTATACATATATACTACACATAGGGTATATATGTAAATACAAGACTTTTTCAAATGAAAATATTAGATATATACACAATTAATTTTAATCGTTATTTATTTATGATTTAAAATCTGATGCTCTATTTAATTTTAATCGTTATTTATTTATGATTTAAAGTCTGACGTTCTATCTGTTCTCTGATTATGAACGTCGTAAATAATTAAACTTTGAATGACAAAACTACTGTATACAATAGTTTAACCTCATTTTCCTCCAAGAAACTGCGGTGTTAAAAAATGCTTCCTGATAATGATGACTATTTCATAATATCCAGGTTTCCTGTAAACACGGTTAGCATAGAACAATGGAAAAAAATGTTAAATAGAACAGGTGGGACTCCTCGAAAACATTCTTTGGTTTGCTTTAGACATTTTACGGATAACTGTTTTGTCTAACTAAATCACCGACGACTTTTGAAGAAAGGATCTATACCTACTGAATTTGTGCTGTTAGGGGTTTCTTTTTTTTTCATATGTGCTTACTAAGTATATTAAGTAATATACTAATAATACTTAATATCTAAAGTCAGAGCATTTATGCCAACTGTAATTTCTGTACAGGTCAATCTGAAGACCAAGCGATCGGTGTCAGCGTACGTTTACCGGGATATATCACCAGGACCTTCAACTTTAGAGCCTAAACCTTTATTTCAGCACTAATATAAAATGGATTTGAAGAAAAGTCCATCACAGTGAAAATATCAAATTATCACTTTGTCTTTTACAAAAACTTGTTCCTTTATATTCAAATAAAACTTAATTACCTATTACACAAAGAAACAAAAGATATTATAGACTAGTCCAAGGCATCCAAGGCATAATTTGTGGTGTAGTGAGATGACGCGACACTCAATCGAGTAGACAATGTGACGTCATGGGCAGTAAGAATCCACCAGTCAAACCGCACGAAAATACATAATAATAATAACGTGCACATTACAACGTCGTGGCCCCAAACTAAGCATTAGCTTGTGTTTTGCCTACCAAGCGAAGACATCACATACATATAACAACTAAGACCCGGTACCAGTATCGATATTCATCATATAAATACTGACCCGACCTGGGATTCGAACCCGGGACCTCCAGCTTCGTAGGCAGGGTCGCTACCCACTAGGCTAAGCGGTCGTCAAATTAATAAATATCAATAATTTATTTCTCAGTCATTTATTGACGAATTTAAAAAAAACTTTCACTGTTTTATTAGTTTTGGTTTATCTTTCAATTCTATCGAGTTAAATTGTATATTTTGAACATCATGAACTTCTCTATTGTAAATGTTTTTGTTTTGTACATTCTCATTTTTTTGTTTACAAAAAGTTAAAATTTTGTTGTTATGCGTTGCAACGTGACGTATTGTAATTAAAAATAAAAATCGTTTATTTATATTGTTTTATTTATTACTTGGCTTGTATTCAACTAAATATTAACATTTCCATAATGATGTTAACGCTTTCTTTACTTCTGCAAATTTTTTATTATCAACTGTTAACAAAAAAAAATATTTATTGGAGTAAGGGAAATGGCATTTGAATTGACTGATTGATGATTTGTCATTTTAAAAAACTAAAAGTTAGGAAAAGTAACTCAAAAAAAAAGTATGTAGTATAGCAGATTCAAAATAATAAATAGGATTGCCGATTTCGACTTATGATATCGCGGTAATTTCAACGACACATTATCATGAAAGTACTACGTGCTATCGATAATATAAAAAACACCCATGCACATCACTAAAACTGGCTCAACCACATGTGAATTTTGCACACATACTCATTTCCGTTTCGGTCATGCGATGTTTAGATGTCAGTTGGTCTCCTACGCTAGTATATATATGTCTATGGGTACGACACGTAAGTTGGAAAAACGGCGTTGCCTTTTAAATAGCGAATTAATGATAAGACAAATAATTTGTATTGTATTGTTGTATTTTATTGAATTGTTCTTTAATTGATTGTCTTATAATTATTATAAATCAATTAACTTAACTGCGATTCAATAAAATAATATAAACTTTAAAAAAAATGCGAGCTTGAATAAAAAGTTATTTAAATGTTTTTCTTATCTTATATTATAATCTCTGGAATCGCTGCGCAAAATCCATCGGGTAACTCCGGAGCACGTTTTATAGTACGTATTTGATGCAGCTCAACTACCAAACGTCCAATCTTATCGCAACGTAACCGGATAGTAGGTAGGTACTGATAGGTACTTAGTTCTTAAAATTTGGAATAATAAAAAACGGGTGAGTTTAATTTTTCTCCTCGCTATTATCATAAATGAGAAATTCTTTTTTTATTAAATGTATATATTTTTCAAATAAATTATTATTTAAAATGAGACAATAGAAAATACTAAAGGTAGATTGTCAAACACGATGTAGGTATAATCTTAAACAATGTCTTTAAATAAATGACTATTTGAGCACTTACACCTTTTTGTATTGTCTATTAAATTCAGGGAATTTCGTGTTCATATTGATATAACTTAGTTAGATAATAAATTAATTAGTTTCATAAAATGTATACCTATTTTTATAATTTATTCATGAAGGAAACGAGCAGCGGTTACGATTTGCTCAGTCTTTTAACGGTACTTTAAAGTAGATCTACTATCAGCCGGCGTACTGTCGGACTATTTTTGCCCATTCCTGAGGAAAGTTCTTTTGAACGTACGCCAGAGTGCGCTGAATTTGCTTGGTGTCTTGCGGTGAACACTGAGGACACGCACCTCGTAGCACGAAAGGCGCCAATGCTGGAATAGGTTCACATTATTAAAATTTTAATAGTTAAATAATAAGTACTATCGCTCAAATTTATATTTTAAGGTAAAAACTGATTGCTCATAATAATAATATTTTTAAAAAGTAAAATCTGGCCTTCCAAAAAATTAATAATATATTTAATATAACAATAAATAATATATAACAATAAATTTGAGCCACGGGTTGAGGATTTTAAGTGGATCTTTCTTAGCTCAGTGGCGGAGTTATTTAGAAGAAAATGCAAAACATTGGAAGACCTTAAGAAAATAAGAACTAACTTTTAAGTCTTCTCCCTATAGGATCGCAAGGCGCTTCCCCGAGGGCGCATTTCAGTTGCCGTTGTATGAACCTTTTATCGTTCAACGCTTCCTCGAGTGCCGTATCTGTGACTTGAGGTCTTTGCTGGGGCGCTCCAACGCATGCAGCTACGAATATGCACAGGAGAATAACGCGCGTTTTGTCCTGGAAATAAATTAAAATAATGTTATGGAATGTATTGAAATAGAAGAAGTCTTTATAGAAGAAGTCCCTACATAATTTGAAACAAATAATTTACAACGATATATTTATTACGTTTTATGTTAAAATATTTTAATTAATAATTTAACTTTTCTTAGTCCAAAACACTTGAATAATAATAATAATAATACCTGAGACATCCCACACAGCGCCATCTAGTCAAAAACTAAGCAAAGCTTGTATTCTGGCTACCAGATAACTGATATACATACTTAAATATTCCTTATAATATTATATTAAGAAACAATACACATTAATACCTAATACCTAGTGGGTTAGGTATTAGCCAGTATTAGCTGTTTCTTAATGTGGAATCATTATGGAATACATTTCATTTAATTTAGTCCTCTTTTTGTCTCGTTTGCTAACCGCAACGACAAAGCCGCCGTCAGATGCATCTATATCGCGCTTGGCTAAGTTTTTTACATTTGTTACAGTAAATAGAGCGGCGTTTTCTCAGACGAAAATATTTCGTAATACAAGCCACAGACAAATACCAACATTGCAACAACGAACTTTCACTTTTACAAGCGAACAACCCTAATTTGCTGTTGAAATTACTTAACTGCGAATTTGGAACAGACAAGGCCTATTAAACTTAGATTAACGATTTCAACTAGATTTTACTCGGGAACATGCATCAGTTATGTAAGAAGCAAATAAAAGAACGGACATAGCGTTTTACGAAATAGTTGGTACCTACTTTTGACTTTTTTTCGTAGGCCGCCCGCATAAAAAAAACCAGTCAAGTGCGAATCGGACTCGCACACGAAGGGTTTCGTACCACCATACAATATAAAATAAAAAAATGAGCACGACGTTAATCAAACTTAACCATTAATCGTTATTATTATGTAATTTAAGAATTATTGTATAAATATATTTCATTTTTAATTCATTATTTATTTAGAAGGCGCTCGATCCTCTCTAGCTAATCCGAAAACTAATAAAATTAGTGCACTGATAGCTAGAGACGATTTTTATTACTAATTTTATTATAGTGAACCTTTGACTTTCAGTATCGATTGTGAAGTGAATAAGATCTGCAAAAAAGGCGTAAATTTATAGTACCTAGTAATACAATGTATTTTTCATCATAATATTTTTTTTTAAATTATCTTTTGCTATAACATCACAAAGATAAAATGCATCTACCTTTAGCTCATTTTGGCTAAACGCTATCTGTCATTTTCTATAGTAGTTAGGTATGATAGTGTTCCTTTTAACTACGTTATAATACTCCTGTCAGAACTTTTATCCACATGTCCAAAAACAACGGTTTAGCTGGTAGAGGGGGTGTGGGCGAGTGGAGAGGGGGGACACATGATTCTAGCAAAACTTAGGACTTTAGAAGTGCATATCTCAACAACTGTTGACTTAAATAAAAAAAATGTTTATAACCTTGATATCATTTTTTAAGACCTATCGTTTGGTACCCCTCGCGTTAATATACGATGATTTTTTTCGTAATTCAGTTACATATATGGCGACCTATCCCAATAAAAAAATGTTCTTAATTTCACTACGTCGTGGTGTAGCGGTTTATAGATTAAACCTACCTTCCGAATTTCATCTATATATTGCCAATAGTTTCAAAAAAAAGCACAGACAGACAGACAGACAGACGGACGGACATGGCGAAACTATAAGGGTTCCTTTTTTGCCATTTGGCTACGGAACCCTAAAAACGGATTTTTAAATACAGTAGCTTTGGTGATATTACGAATAAATTATCTTCATCAGAAAAAAAAGCTTCTGTTGAAGAATAAAGTTTTCTTATCTGCTGAATCTAATAATCTTAAAATTTTGTTTTTGAAATATGATAACTTAGTATATCTATAAAACTTGTATCTTTCACATTAAACAATAATATTTTTTATGGCATACATTAAAAGAAAATTTTGGCAGTCTTAACTGAAAAGTCATATTGTCGTCAACACCGTAATATTATTTTTGAACGATATAGAATGAACCATATCTCACACTACAGATATCTTCAAAAAGTGGCCAAGAACGTGTAGTACACGTACCTATCAAATTATGGTTCCATCGTAACCACCTTCTTTATCTTCGTGTAACTCAAAAACTTGTCAACGTATCTTGTTCAAAACAATTTTCTTTAAAAGTGTTTGTTAAGTGCTACTTTATTGTTGTTTTTTTTTTTCAGAAATTTGATCCCGCACGGTTGAAAATGTTAAAAGAGATACACATTGTTAAGGACTTTGGAGCTCATATCTCGCGAAATATACATTTTAACAAAAAGTTGCGAAATAATCACCGTTGAGTTTTCAAAGATCTGTTTAATGGTACCTCACACGATGGAATGTGGTTTTTTTAATCTTTAGTTCATGTATTGAGAGCTAACCCTAAATAATTAATTTTCGTAGTTTGTCTACAGAATCGTATGGCGGTACATATAGAACATGTCTTCATAGGGAGACATTCATATCTGTCTAACATCGATGAAAAGATGGCGGAGATATAAGCCTGTTTGTTTACTAATTAGAACACTTACTTGAAACGTTTATTTAGAGACAAAAAAAAAATTTTCAAAGGTCGTTATTCTAGATTGAAAACTCAAAACACGGGTACTTATAAGAGTCTTATCCTAAATCAAAATGACATTATATTAAAATCAAAACTTAAATCAATATACCAATATCGTCTATTCAAAAACAAAACACATGTCGAAAAATAAATTATTGATTCAAAACAGTAAATTCTGCTAAAACTCTTGTATAAAGAATCAATACTATAATTCAATTATAATTTGATTATATTTATTTTTTCATAATTTTATAATTAAGGTTCTTAATTTTTTTTAGATTTTGTTTTATGAAAAAGTGAATCGTTATGTCAAAATGTTATTGTCACTCCTTTTTAGAATATATGAATATGCCGAGCATCGCAAACGAACGGATCTTGGAAGGAAAATACCGGGAATATTAAAGGTAGCAAATGTATTTCAAGAATACTTTATTTTATATTTAAAGATAATAAATTCTGTCTGTATTCTTGGATCTATTAAAAGTCACATCACAGAGTTGTGAATCTAAACGACACATGCCACCAATCTATAAGGTGAATCCTAGGAATCGAATATAAATACTCTGTGAAATCAAAGAAAAACCATACGATCTAACATTAAATATATAAATAAATCAAAATAATAAATTCATTGTTAGTTAATCTATTACATCGTTTTTGCTTAAAAATATAATAGTTTTCTATACAGAATAATTAACAAAGAAAAAGGAAGTGAACAGAAATAAAATAAAAATATTTTAATATGAAAAACAATTTGTTTTAACATAAGTGGATAGCGGTTGACGAACACCTGTGAGCATGGCTCAAGATTTTAAAAAGTTTTGAGTTAAAAATACTTTTTTTCTAGAACTAAGAAAGCAAGCAACGTTTTCTTTCGAGAATATGATTTTAGCTTTGAATGAAGAATATACTTCCTAAAAAATATTCAATCCTATTAGTTAAGAAAATATAGTTTTCTTTAAAAGAACAAATTCTGAGTACCTGTATTATTAAATTTTCCTGATTCATCATTTACCTACAGATAATTTAAAAAATACAATCGATAAAAGCAATGAGTTTCATTCAAGAACAGGCAACAACAATTCACCGTTGACTACTACGTGAGCAGAAACTTAATGACATTTGCCAACAGTCACTCATTATTCATTATCGAAACCGAACGTGGTGTCTGACTTAACCATATGGTACATGCCTCCATCATCATGGTGCTTTTCCTCTATGCAACAGAATACCTAGCTTGACCTACTCGTTTTGTTTACACAAAAACCAGCATCGCCGTTCTAACCCAGCATTCTGTAACTATGCTCTCAGTAGACGGCCATGTTTTCTGAATAAAGTTACATTCTTGCTATCAAATACACATAAAATTCATTATCAAAGTACTAACACGTGTGCACATACATTATTTTGTGAATGCATACGGAAGAAAACTGACTCCCACTCTCAAGTCAGCGGATCCTAGTTTATTAGGTAGAACTGGAAAACCGGTCAAGTGGAAGTTGGACTAGCTTATTAAGGGTTCCGTACAACCACACACTAATCGTGTGTCGTGGTAGCCCGAACGCAGCAAACCCGTTTCAAATCTATAAGGCCATATGTGGCCGTGGCTCGAATCCGGGCGTGTACCAATGAGTTATTTCTGACTTAAGTACATAAACTATCACTGACTCCGTGCCTCGGTGAGCACGTTAAGCAGTCGGTACCGGTTGCTGTCAATAGATGGCGGTCGTTACAATCCGCCAACTCGCATAGAGCAGCGTGATGGATTTAAGCTCCAACCCCTACGGCTTGAAGGGAGGCCTCAGCCCCTGCAGTGGGGTATAAAAAGGGCTGATGGGCTGGGACATACTAATCATCGCAACAACCCGCGAAAAATATTAATTGTTTTTTTGGTCACAGCTTACAAACTACATTTTGAATCGGCAGCTTCAGTAATTGTTTAAATACAGTATATGGTTCATAATATGTATACAGACATTCCAAATTCCTAACTACTTAGCTTAGCTTTTAGGATAGACTACGTAACGGTGCAGTGGTCTAAACTAGGGTCTAAAAACTAAGCACTTTGACACCACACTTTCTTTATTTTTGAAAATACTTAGTGAGTTCTATACAAAGACACTTTTTGTTTCATGTACGAAACCCCCTGAAAAGTAGTTTAATTGAAATTCTGATTCCACGTTCGGTTAGAGTCAATATTTTACACAAAATATCTTATTAATTTCAAGTCTGTAACTCATCCGTTTACAAGCTAAAGACACTTGATTACAAACAGACAGACAATGGGCGGACGGACGGACAGACAGACATACGAGAGTGACAGTAATAGAGCTTTGTTTTGCCCTTACAGAGTGGTCACGGAACTTTGTGCTCATTTTTTTTCCGCCTGACTCAAGTGAATCCGATGTTATATTTAAGATGGACGTACTAATTTTCAGTTATGGTCTGTATAAACAAAAACTATAAATGAGATAGTCCCGGATTTCGGGAAGCCGCTGTAAAGATCTATAATAGGTATAATTTTCTATAAGTTTAACAAAAGTCCTGGGAAGTTAATAACATTCTCAGAACGAAATTAAATCAATGTATTTGTAAAAAAACTGAACTATGTAGGTACCGACTCTAATTTTCCAAAGAATTTTTTCTACATATTTTTTTGAAGGTAGTCAATTCCGTCAAGTTCGGCGTTTTGTAAATAAAAGATTGTTTTTATAAAAGTTTTTCATGCTTAAGCTAACCTGAAGCATTCATTAGAATCACACAATTACTGAAAGAAAGCCGCACACGTATTCTGCCGTATAACCAATACTTTAAGAGATGCATTGTTTGAAACGGTTAAGTGGTCTAGTGACCTCACAATAAATTACTGAACAAATGAATAGATAATTTCACGTATTAAAAGCACCGTTAGTTCTTAAAAGTGACTTAGTTTGTAGCACAAAATAAAAAAAACTTAGTATCCAATATTAACTTTTTTGTTTTGATTTCATTTTCATGAAAATTACGTGTTTAAATTATCTTTGAAAAAGTGTGACCATTTCGCGAATGGATCCTCCATCCGCTATACTAAAAAAGAAAAATTACTTCAAACTTTGCATAAATATTTCCAACATTCATCGATTTCTTGCAAGATAGAACCATGGACTAGGGTTTTATTCTAAGCGCTAGGGAAAAATATAACCTTCGCGTTTTCTGACACCATTGAAAGAGACAGAGGTGTATGTATTGTATATTTTTGTATAGGTACACAAATATGTTGTAAATACACGCAAAATATGCAACAACCAAAATATAAAATTATTGTAACTGTAACATAAGTTTTATCCAGGTTTGGTTCGAGCGAAAATAAAATTGTGTATCTAAAAGAATTTATTTCGCCTTAGACAATTATAACTAGATATAGATATCATCATCATCATCATCAGCCCATTTTTACCCCACTGCAGGGGCTTAGGCCTCCCCCAGGGTGAGGAGGGGGGCTTGGAGCTTAAGTTCACCACGCTGCTCCACTGCGGGTTGGGAACTGTAACGACCGCCATCTATTGACAGCGTCCGGGACCGACTACTTAACGTGCCCTCCGAAGCGCGGTGTCAGTGATATTGTGTACTTAAGTCAGAAAAACTCATTGGTATACACGCCCGAATTCGAACCATGGCCCTGTGGGCCCTTATAAATTTGAGACAGGTTCGTTGCGCTCTGGGCTATCACGACATTCTGGGCTATCACGACACAAGATACAGATAGCGTGTTGTGAATTGCATTGGTGTCATTTATTTAGGATATCTAAAATGTCAAATATAATTGTCACTCTTTTGATTTTGATTATAATACCGCCATCCATAAATACGTTTATGAGGTCATACCGTACTATATCAACTGATTTTGTGTTTTATTCACACAAAGTATTGCATCATCCATTTGTCCATCAGCCATTTTTATACCCCACTGCAGGGGCTTAGGCCTCCATTCAAGATGAGTGGGCTTGGAGCTGAAATCCACCATACTGCTCCAATGCGGGTTAGCGGGTTGTAACGACCGCCATCTATTGACAGCAACCGGTACCGACCGCTTAACGTGCTCTCCGAGGCACGGAGTCAGTGACAGTTAATGTACTTAAGTCAGAAGAAACTCATTGGTACACGCCCGGGTTCGAACCACGGCCACATGGCCTTATAGATTTGTAACAGGTTCGTTGCGCTTTGGACTATCACGACACGAAAGTATTACATGCAATCTTCAAAAATTTGCCGCCTTTCAAATTGAGTCGCGTGCGGTCTTGAATCCCATGGTCCTAATAGTCGATGGTGGAACAAAGCAATTTTTATAAATATTTTAGTTTTAAAACGTGTGATCGAGGTCAATAAAATACGGCCATTGTGTCGTATTAACGTGCGACACATAAAAAATTGCGAAAGACAAAATGATAATTCGACGAGATTGCAGTCCTTCGCCTAGTTTTGGCGTCAGTCTCACCTCATGATGACAATAAATTGCTAGCGCGAGGGCATTCATCTAAAATTTCGGCGAGAACCATCGAACTTTAAATGTAACAGACTAGAAGGCGCACGCTTGCTAAACTCAACGACTCATTGCCGACAAATGTCAACTTTATTTACTTTATAATAATCACTAGCGACCCGCCTCGGCTTCGCACGGGTAGCAGAGCATTATCAGCTTGTTGCGTCGATCGTGTGGATTGGATTTAATTTCCTTTAAATGTGGCGTAAGTTCATTCTACTTGGAGTATTTTTAAAGTATTTTATTTCCAATTCTATAAATATTTGAAAAAGTAAAGAATAAATACATATAACTTAAACTAACTACGCGTGTCGCGTCGTCCTGTATGACCGCCCGGCTGGTCGCGCGATTTTTATATTTCTCGATAGCTCCTAAGATATTAATTTAAATTGTATAGTGGAAAGGGCAATCATAATGTGCATAAAATACTGAAGGTAAATAACGTATTTAATTTGATAAGGATTAATACTGTATCCGTATAAATTGCTTTCCAATTACCTCATCATACGACACCATTTTTATAAACATAAAAATAGGTATAGTAAGCTATCCATAAAAGATAGAATAGTTAAATAAAAGATAGTCCTATATAAGATACAAAATTCCTCCATACATTATTTTGTTATATCTCAAAAGGATAAGGCAGCGTTTTCGATGAAAGCTCTCAGCACGCTTGATTTTTTTCCGACTTCTTCAACCATAATCGTCATATTTCAACAAATTTGCACAAAACATTAAAAAATTGTACATGTAAACCTTGGTGTCAACAATATGCCAATCCGTTTGGTAATTTTTGAGTTTATCGCGTCCAGATAGACAGACAGACAGACTCGGCGGGGACTTTATTTTATAATATGTAGTGATAATAATAATAAAAATATCTGGGACATCCCACACAGCGCTATCTAGTCCCAAAGTAAGCAAGTACTATGCTTGTATTATGGGGTACTAGACAACTGATATACATACTTAAATATTCTTTTTTTTCGTAATAAATACATATATTAATACTTCTACACCCAGACACGGAATAAATAGACATGAACGAACGTTCATACACACAAATGTTTTTCCCGGGCGGGTATCGAACCCGCAACCCTCGGCTCCGCAGTTAGGGTCACTAACCACTCGGCCAACAGGTCAATTTTAAAACCTCATTATCGGCATCTACCTTTAATTCAATAGAATGTCTCAATAGTTGTGACGGGTTCAATACAAACATGTACAATAGGTAATCCATACGGGCTTTCTTCATCTATGACTCAAATGTGATAAAAATTATCACATTTTCGAACGAAACGGTCAGCGTTACTCATCTACTGAAGTAATTCAAACGGGTTACCGAAGTTAACTTTAACAATTTTTATTACACAGTAAATAATTTCAGCTGAATTATTTTACACAATAGCAGACATTGCTTGGAACATTTAAAACATATAATTTATTTATTTTCTGATATCTTTCAACAAAGTGTAATTTGTGATCTGACATTTATTAGAAATAGACGCAGAAAATATCAAAGACCCGTATCTGATCCATAGGTTCCCTTTTACTTTTTATTTCGCTCCGGTAGGTGGTTGTTATTTTTCACGAACGATGCGAGTTTATGTGGTAAAGTAGTATGCTAAAGCCACACCATGACTTAAAAAATAAAATAAATTAAGATAACATAATGAAGCACAAAGTAAAATTGCATTTCATTGAATTTATAGGGTTTCGTACATAAAATATAAAAAAACCTTTTAGGATCAGACTGGTGTCTGTCTGGTCTGTCCGTCTGTCACAGTATATTTTCTCCGAATTTACTAGTATTTAAAAAAAAAAACTGGCCAAGTGCGAGTCGGACTCGAAGGCTTCCGCACAATATAAAAAACATGTTTCTTGTATGCGACCCCCTTAAAATTTTAACTTTATTTTGTTTTTTATTATTTGTTGTTATAGCGATCAAAGTATGTACTCCATGAAAATTTTAACTGTCAATTACCAAAAATCTCGGACAAAAAAAAAGCGTTTTGTGTATGGGGACAGCGTTTAATTGATAATTTATTTTTATTATTTGTTTATTGCGGCCATATTATCTAGTACATACTTCTTAAAAGTTTCGAGTGTAGGTAATCAATGATCTCACAACCACCGATCACCAAAACATCGAAAAGACAGGTTTCTTGTATAAGAACCTTCTTTAATTTTCAACTTTATTATATTTTTATTATTTGTTGTTATAGAGGTCATAGTAAATCTGTACAAATTTCAAGTGTCTATATATTATGGTTCAGACGATACAGCCCTGTTATAGACGGACAGACGGACGGTTAGCGAAGGCTTAGTAATAATATAGTTCGCGTTTGTAGCCTTTTGGTACTGAATCCTAAAAATAGCATAAAATTATGAGCAATTATTACAAAACTTAAGGCACTTCATCGTGAAAATGCAGTAAAATAGATCGTGAAAGCAGAATCACAGTGAAACTAAAAATAATATTAAATGGCTTTGAACGTTTATTTATTAAAAAGCTACATCCCATTGCTCAATTCCTAAATGGAAAAATTTTATATTTGTAATTCAGTAAATAACGATACATACCTACCTACTTATTTTGTTTATTTTTTTTTATAATCGAACAACATAATCCATTTTCTTAATGACCTTCGATTCGATTCGATTTTAAATCGTAATTATATAAAATAAAAAAAATACCGCATATTAAGGATATGGTAGTTTTTTGATCAGTTGAATAGGTAAGCTTGAACGCCGAGTGATCGGTTATATTGATAATATATTCACAGATACATTTATTGCTGCTGTGAAGTGTTCTCATGATCCCGATACATGTACCTGTTCGTCATCATCAGCATCATCATCTTGTAACATGAGTTGGATTTTATACTAAGTATATCACATATCTCGATAATTATATGAACATATTTGACCTGTAAACTGTTTAAAAAAATCTCCATATGCGAAATCGCGAGTACAACGAGATCAAGCTCTTTGCCTGGCCAAAAACAAAAAACGGACAAGTTTGAATCAATCTTGCGCATACAAAAATATGATGCCCTTCAATTTCCGACCCTTGCAGGGATCATTGAAGCGATCGCTGGCTGGCCTTGTCGTTCAAGTAAAGCGGACTCTGCCAGCTGCTTATTTTGACCTATTTATTTTTGAATTTCTACGAACTATTTATCAGCCCAAGAGTATACGGAGTACAGATTCATATTTTCTATCACGACCTGTAGATACAATAAACTGATGTATGTAATTCGATATTCATTATTATAGATGCCTTAAACGTTACGTGTACACATTGAAATTGCGTTTAAAATAATTTTAGACATTTTCCGCTCCGTCCAACTAGGTCAGACTGTATCCGTTGGTTCTCATGTAAATATTAGTGAATTGTTATTAAATAACTGCCAATCACTAGCACCGATTCCGGATCCGGGTCGCGAATGTGATCGATAAAGTAATTGAAATCATGAGCATATTGTTAAAAACACTTTTAATGGAAACTGCTATTGCTGCTATTATATGGAGGTAGTACATTATTTACATAGATCGTTGATATGGATATAATCCTTAACCTGATCGACGCATGTCTATGAAATTACCATTAATAATATGTTATATGTCTTGCATTTTAGGAATAATATAGGCTTTAAGACTAGATAATAATAATAATAATAATAATAATAATAATAAGAATAATAATAATAACACACACAATGACAACAACGTCTAGGTCCCAAACTAAGCATTAGCTTGTATTTTGGGTATCAAGCGTAGACACCACATACATATAACAACCATGACCCGGTGCCAGTATTAATATTCATCATATAAATACTGACCCGACCTGGGATTCGAACCCGGGACCTCCAGCTTCGCAGGCAGGGTCGCTGCCCACTAGGCTAAGCGGTTGTGGAAATAAATAAATATAATAATAATAATAAATAAAAATAAATACTGTAACCACCATAGTGTAACAAAAGCACCGCAACCATAGGAAATAGTGACGTCACATAAAAGTCATCTATTCTACAACGACTTCTAGATTATTGACGTTTATAATATGTGTGTTCATTCATCTAGCAATTAACACTATTAAAACTATCATCGGATTTTTTTTTTAAATTATGCGCATAAATGTCATGAAACTCTATTATTGTTCTAAGTCAAAAGTAAACTTGTACTGCTAATTTATAATTCTTTCTCCTAATTTATAATTAATAGATAATTGCGTTTTTACATGGTACTTAACGAAAATAATTAAGTAGGTAGGTACCTCTGATGCCTATAATTACAACAAATTTATTAGCACAAAATTATAACCATAAGCTATGGAGCCGTGAATCGGATAAACTTCGTCATTTTTAATCCGTATCCGTACCTACCTACATCGAACCAAATAATACTAAAATGTAAAATGACGTTATTATGTAAGACATATCTGTGCTAACTGCATGTAAATAGAAACATACAATCCGTTTCGATTTCCTCGTATTAAACTGCACCACTCACCTGCATCTTTGTGATCAGCTTTCGAAAAAACCGGCCGGCCGTTGAAAGTGGTTCCTTTGGCACGGCGAGTGGCCGAAAAGATAAAACGTAACTATTGTTTTTATAATTATTTTTTTTACAATCGATATTTTACAGGTCAATATTCCGCACTAAACCGTTTAGTTTGAAGAGAGGATCGAGTGTGCCGACTTGTTGTGCGTTGTTATATGCTGTAACCTCTTACTTAACAACCTTAACAAGCGATCCCCTCTCTGTTTAAACTTTAGTCGTGGTGGTGCTGCTGGCGTATACCCGTCACGCGAGTGTCGTAACTTAACGCGTACGTAAAATTCTTAGTTTATAATTTAATATTTTATCGTTTTAATAAATATATTATACACGACCTTACAATGAATAGAGTGAGGATGTGAAAACCTGAAAAATGTTCTTGGATTAGTTTAAGTATGATGTTTTTAACGGATACCGGTACTTTAAGGGAGAGTTTATAAGTGATGTAATTATTCGGAAGTATTTTTCAAACGTTTTCGTCGAGGAAAAGGAAAAGTTTTTGACCAAAGAGTAGAAATTCTGATTTTCTGATATAATTTTGCATGATTAGTAAAATGATAAATAAATAATGGGGAGGGCTTTGGAGCTTAAATTCACCACGGTACTCCACTATGGGTTGGGGATTACGAGGGTAACGACCGCCATCTATTGACAGCGTCCGGGACCGACTGCTTAACGTGCTCTCCGAGACACGGAGTCAGTGATAGTTAAGTTAATGTACTTAAATCAGAAAAACTCATTGGTACACTCCCGGATTTGAACCATGGCCCTATGGCCTTATAAATTTGAGACAGGTTCGTTGCGCTCTGGGCTATCACGACTACATTAAAGATATAAATATCATATAATTGAAAAAAAAAATTACAATTAATTAAGTCTACTTGTTTTAAAGTTTAGTTAAGTAAAATAAAATACCTACCTATTTAATGTATTAAAAATGGAAAGTAAAATAATGTGAGTGATACGATATCGGTTGCTAAGAGGTCACGATTGTGGGTGGGGCAGTGACTCATCCCCATGAAACTGTTCCACAAACCCAACGCTCGAACTTTCTCGCCAAGACCAACTACTGATTATCACTCCATTAGAACTTGATTAATTGCCAATTACAAACTCAACAATTTGAAGCCATTCAAATTAATGATCCCTGTGGCTGACCTTAGATATATTCCTGACAGAGATTTTCCCATCATTTTCCGAATTTTTTCCAAGCATTAAGTATTCTCTAAAAAATCCATTCTTGTGAAAACAATAGGTATTTAGATCGATGACAAGCGACGAAATTGTCAGTCGCTCGTGCATCACCACGGTAATAGAATAACTTTATGGTGCCATACCTTATTTTAGTACTGAGAGATATTACAAAAGAGTATTTTATTATTATTATTATTATTAAATGAAAATAAAAATAAATTTTTAAGCATTTATAAAATAAAGAAGTAAGCACTTGCCTAGTTATTATTATAATTTTTTTTGTTTGCCTTGTTTCGTCGAACATATGGATTAGATTTAATTAAGTAGATTTACATGTCACATATATTCATCTTGTGTGTATGTGGTGTTTTCGCTTGGTACCCAAAATACAAGCTAATGCTTACTTTGGGACCTAGACGTTGTTGTGATTGTGTGTGTTATTATTATTATCTTAGTTGTAGTATTTTTAATGTATTTTATTTACAATGCTGCAAATATTTGAAAAAGTAAAGTATATATACACAAAAAGAAACTAAATTATTGCTTTGTGTACAACATTGATAAATTCTGCATAATTACATCATGTGTGTGAGTGTGGGGCTTCTTGAGTTTATTTTGTCGCACGATAGTATTAATTTCGCGATAAGTCCTAAGATATTGTGTTAATGTATTGTAGATTTAAATTGTATGGCGTGAAGAGCAATTATAACGTACATGAAATGCTTTAGGTAACTAACTGACGTATTAAATTTGATAAGGATTAATGTCGTATCTGTGTAAAGAGCTTTCCAATCACCACATTACATGCGAACATTTGTTAAAACATTAAAATGGGTATAGAAAGATATCCTTAAAAGATAGACATTTGTCATTCGAAATTTTTTTATAGACCTATAAAAAAGAAAAAATTGTTTCATATATTGTTTTGTCATATCTCAAAGGGAATAGGCAGCTTTTTCGATGAAAGTTCCCAGTCGGCTTGATTTTTCTGACTTCTTCAACAATCAGCGTCAAATCTCAACTAATTTACACAAAACGTTAATGAATTATATACATATAAACCTTTCTCTTAAATCACTTCATCCATTGGTGACAAGCGTATGAAAATCCGTTTGGTATTAGTTTTGGAATTTATCGTGTTCATACATACAGACAGAAGTGGCGGAGGGACTTTGTTTTTTAAATAGGTATATTAATAGGAATATTAAAATAAGTATAAATTTATCAAAATTTCTCAAATGGATATAATAAATACTAAATTTATCTAAAATCGGAATATAATTACTTCTTAAAATTGAAACTATCGTCTATCCGTATTGACGAACAATTTTGGCCCATTCCCAGGGGTAATTTCTTTGGACATAAGCTAAAGTACGTCGAATTTGTCGAACTTCTTGTTGTGAACATTGTGGGCAAGCACCGCGCAGTACTAGTGGCGCCACGGCTGAAATAAAAAATCAGAAAAGTTCAATAAGAACTTTAAATACAAAATAATATTACAAAATAATCCTTACTGCTGACTCACAAACATTTAAAGATTGTGTTAAAATTGCCGTGTGGCTCAAGTATTTTCATTATTTAAATTCATTGTCAAACGAATCGATACATTACATGATTACATTATCTTGAGAGATTTGGTAATGTTTGTAACAGCTAAAGGCATTGCATTTAATTTTAAAAGATACTTACAAATTCGAATAATTTTATATTTCATAGACTTTGAACTCGAATAATTTTTACTTGTTTCGACGGTATAGTACTTACGTATTACATAGGAAAAATGCCAATAAAAAAGGGTAAATTTTCAAAAAGAGCCTTTTTTATTGCTTAATTGGGTAACATCATTATATTTAACAAAAGTTCTGTAAAGCCATAATACTCGTATAAGTTTTGTATACGTATTTCATGGGTGAAGTAAAATAATTTGAGGAATATGGGACATAAAACAAAACGTTGTTGTCAAATTTATTTTCTCTATGATGTTGATGTTCGTTTTTGAAAATAGAATTTCCCTTGCTGAGCTGAGAATAGTAATTTAGGTTTGTATCTGTGGTTTGAATTGAATGTTTTTCATCAAGCAATTGAGTACAACTACAGCATCTATGAAAGCACAGCATGTATTCAAAAACAGTTAATGCTGTTAGAAAGAATACTAAGCTTTTTTAAGCTGCTGCGTACAGAATATATTGAATAAAATTGACTGAAAAATCGATTGTCAACTTTGCTCACTTGAAGCTCAAAAATGTAATAGGTACTCATCTACTCACGACAGCCTTAGTTGAAACCAAAACGAAATATTTAGTAAGTAGTAATAAAATATTACTTCTGAGCCTTCTCCCGACTGCGTCACAGGGTCCCTCTCCTGTCGCACATTTGAGGTGTTTGAGTATTACATTCTTGTCACGTAGTGTCTGATCGAGCTGTGTGTCAGACATTTGAGGTGCGCAAGCACACGTGGAAAACAACACGCTGCATAACACCGCCAGTAAAACACACTAGAAATAAAAATCAAAGACGAAATGAAGATTAATTGCATAACTTGGTCACTAAATTATAGAATAAAAAAAATAGTAATATTTTAAAGTTATATTTTAAGTCCAGATTTTTTAAATTATTCTTTAGAAAAATGGTTTTACTTTGTTTTATTTGCCCATTGCGGTTACTAGTAGTATAATGGTATTTTCTTTTTTAACACCTATATATAATCGTATTAACATAATAACTTAACTTGTAAAGTACTATTCTAAGTAAAGAAAATGAACCAACGCATTACTTGCCTACAATATTATCTAGTGAAAGATATAAAGTATCACCAAAAGTTAATAAATTCTTACCTTCATTGTAAACTCGTACATGTATTATTACTTGACTATTGAAATATTCACTTTTAAAAAGTTATCAAAAATCTCGGAGACCTAAAGTGGTACGGCCAACGTCCGAGCAGTGAATGGGAGTGAAGTGAACTCGTTTATCATGCGTATTATCCTTAACTTCCTGCGCTCCCTTTTATTATATCGTCATTAGAGTACGACAATGTAACTATGCTCTACTGATAGCCACTCACTACTAAAACGAATCATTAGAATGTAATGACTTAATGAAGCTTAAAAATGATTGTTGAATCGACGTGTTTTGGGGAAGAATTCAATGCAGTCGAACTGGCAATTTCCATTTCATTTATTAGCTAAGTATTTGATTTTTAGATTATTAAGCTTTCGCCTTTTTGAAAATGTGGTGCACAACAAAATCGTTATTCTTCAAATAATTTATATTTCTTTTTTATTTTTTAATGTTTTTTGTTAGGAACTAATTATATTTTAAAGCACTTACTAAATGCGTTACTCGTGCTTAAAAACGGCAACAAAAAAGTAGTAGTCGCCTGCTAATGCCATATCGCTTGAAGTCTATATATTTCTAGCAACAGGCAGAGTTACCTACATGGGTTTCAGTTTTGCGTTGTTACTTTCCGTCTTTTTCGATATGTAAATCTAAGTTGCCAATATCGATGGTAGGTACCTACTTTTAGAGTATATTCAGTCTAGGCGTTATACGCCTATTAGTATAGGTGAGAACGGCGTTGTAAATAGTTAGGTTTATTACAAGGTTTATGTGACCACTTAATAGATATAACATTTACCTATCCTGAGACAGAGGCATCCTCTAGAAGTTTCCACATTTTTCTGTTTTTGGTGAGACGAGTCCATGCTGCACCCTACGATCGATGGTTACACCTGCTGTTTACTTGATGTCGTCTTCCCATCGTCAAAGTTGTCTTTTTTTTAGTTTGTTCTTCTCTTACGCAGCAAAAGAAAAGCAAATCAACATGATTTTTTGCATATACTTACTTAATGAGCTAGAGAGTAAAATAGTCTGCTTTTTATCCCGGGAAAAGGCACGGTTCCTATAGAATAATTACTCTTCGTGCTAAAATGGCTAAATGTATATTCAAGTCTTACATTGTTCTGGAGCGTCGCGTTCCTTTAACGGAACCGCGGGCGGAAAACTACTCTAAAATAAAGTACAAGAGCTTATATTAGGTCCAAGTATGTATTTGCTGTGCTGTGTTCGTTCATAGTGTATGGTGAATTGTAAATATCTAGGTTCTATAACTACTTTGAATAATAAACAGTGTCATTTTGCGTTCTGTTGAGCACTTAGGTTTGAACAAATAAAAAATCACATAAAAATTAAGTAACATCAACACAGTGCTTGAGCGTTTGTGCTTGAGAGTCTTATTTATTAGTTAAATATATAGGCATTCTAGCACATTTGTTGTGTCTATCTACTAGATAATAATTTATTTTGGATTTTAGATAATAATAATTTATTAATAATAACAATTTGGGTCAGTACCAATTATAGATCATCAAAAGATGAGCGGAAAGTTTCTGCTGGGTTGGGTGCCGCTTCCGGCTACCTACCCGACTTCTTTGTGCTGTGGTACTCGTTTACATATTGTTACGAATGGACAGAGTAATTACCGCCATCTAGCGTCAACTAGTAAAACCACTTTGTAGAAGGGTTTACAATAAGGACAACACGAAACCCCTACTCAATACTAGATGGCGTTAGAAAAAAAAGAATGTCCTAGAATTATCCAGTCTAGTCGGTTACGTTCGTGCGAGTGGAGTGATTTCTGGAATGTTCTCGAGGCTAGTTACGACCTATATAAGTGGCCGCAGGAAGACGAGCGGCCCAGTTCCAGTTCAGTTTTGGGCTACTTACGACGCGACTTCGAAGCGAAACTAGTGATACAAGTGAAACCTACGACTTGGCTACGACCTAGGAACATCGTTAGTGCTTAGTGTTTGGACTTAGTGCTTTGTGTTGGACCTAGCGTTAGTGAATAAATTCTTCAAAAGAGTCAGCAGGTCTTTCTCTCCAAGTTCGACGAACCTTAACACGTAACAATATGAAACATTTAATTAAAAAAATTGTAAAGTTACGATTATCAGATATTTTTTAAGTTTTCAAGTTGGAATTATTAGCCGTTAAAGAGATCGCCATTTTCCGTTGTCAACTAACAATATCGTTTAAAAAGTTACTATGTATGTTACGATTTCAAAAAGCATTAGGTATGAATTTATTTCATATTTAAATCAAATAGAATCCGTCATTCGTACTCGTAACTAGTTTTTATTATATAATTTTTTTTTTCTCAGAAGAGGAGAATCTTTTCCTAGACAATACCCGCAGTGCGACGATCTGCGGGTAGTGAGGGGCTGAAACCCTCTAAACTCCTCTCCCTGACTTCTTACTGTCAGCCACGGGACTTTCACAGCGTAAACGAGCGCTTTGGGGCGAGCGGGAAGCTCGATACATGCGAAAATTGGAAAAGTAGACTGGAACCAGATGGGTCCAGCGAAGTCGAAGGATAGTTTCATGACTTTTTATGGTGTCATAAAAAAATCGTTCGAAAATCACCAAAGAGAACTGAAATAAAATTGTTGTGGATATTTATATACCCACAACAATTATAGGTACTTCAGACGGGACAAATGATGGTTTATACTTCCTATTCCTAAAGGTAGGATCGACTGTATTATACTTATAAAAGAAGGGAAGGTTATCATGGTCTTAGATACGCCACACCACCGCCGCCGCCAGCCAGTAGAATGTTGCAGTAAAATAAAAGCCGCCGCCAGCCAGTAGAATGTTGCAGTAAAATAAAAGTTAAAACGCAGATAAAATAAATTTAATAAAACGTTACACAAAAACTATTTACAATATTATAAAGGACCAATTTAGATAAGGACTTGCGTACTTGAGTGAGGTGATTCTGGTAATGTTTGGTATTAATGACGGTGTATTACAGTGTGTAACATTATCATTTGAGGTGGCGTTTCGGTACCTGATTGGCTTGATATGTTTAATGCGTTATCGTTAGAGCCAATCAGAAAACAATTTGTATGATACAAAGTCCGACCGATGACCGACCTGCTGAGGTAGCAATAAAATGTTGTTTTTTCTATATATCCTTGACAGTGTGAATAACCGGAAACTATTATTAAATTGAGGTTGGTTATGAGTATTTTTGTTTTACGTAACAGTGAGTAAAAATGCTTGTATGTCTTTGTGCAATAAAACACGTGTTTTTTCTTTTAGTTTAGTCAGTAAATAAATATTGAAATATGGCCGCACAAAGATATCGTGGTCACCACTTACTCGTGCGTAGTATTTACGTTTGACATATATAGTAACCACGCGGTACTGCGGTGATTCTTTTGGAAATAAGATGTTATTACGAAATTTGGACCTAAATATATTTATTCAAAAAATGGAATCTCTACGGTACCTAATGCCTATAAAACTTTTGAAAGTAATTAAAATGTCTCATATATTTTCAGTAAAGTGGTTTATAGCTTTTTTACTTTTATAATAATATATAATAATAAAAAAAAATAATAATTATTATTATTGTATATTATAATTTGACCGAAACCGCTGTACATACCGCGTCTTAGGTGTTTGCGCGGCGAGGAGGGAAGGCAGCTCAGTACTCTGTGGGCAGCTCCTAAGCGTTGACGACCAAAGACTGACAAACCAGATATGCCTCCCTCCGCGCCGCGCACATTACCTAAGGCGCGGTACAGCGGTTTTGGTCAAACTATAACTTATGCTTCAACTGAACCAGATTTTTTTCCATACACTTTTCATTTTTCTTTTGTTATTTTTTAATGATGTACTGGGATAGTTCGGTTGTTTGTATTTACCTACTTAATTAAGTAACATTGTTTAGGTTACGACAAGCTAATTTTGATAATTTTTTGGAATCTAAAACTTCGCAAGCTTTATGTAAATAGGTACCTATTTGTATTCCACCACGTGAAAAATGGTAAAAATGTTACGGGAACTGTCATTCATTCAGCCAATGGAGATCTCCTTAACTAAATTATTTAACCGATTTCAATTGATAATCAAATAAAGCAATCAACGAGACGTCTATAGTCGAGTATATGCCACTTGCTTAGTTAATATTTACTTCAACATTTTCCTCGAACATTTGGGATCTCGAGGTAGGTAATACTGTGAACTGGATTTTCTTAGTATCTTTATACCTAGTTATCTGAACTACATCCGGTCAGAGTTATGTAAATACGCTAGTTAAGAAACATTGGCACATAACGTACCATAATTAGCGATTATAGATAATAAAACGTAAATAAAACACTTCAAACAAGTACCTACATAACAATAAATTCTGTTTGTTAGTACCTATGCCTAATGTATTTATTGAAGTAAAAAAAAAACTAAAATAATTGTAAACTAGGTAAGTATTTCACTCATTAAAACTAATATATCACAGATTCATTTATTATTTCATATCAAGTAAGAGAACCATTTGTTAGTAAAACGCCTACCTACGTTACTTTCGTAAACGCTTATTGCTAGCAGCTGCCTACTTGTGTAGAGTCTAGAACACGAATAATTTACTTTTCAAGTATCAAAACTAGTTCTTCTTGCTAATTTTGGAGATACACATGGGGCGTATTTCTACGACCTACACAAAATAGGATTGCACTGATCGTATTTGAAAAATATGTACTGCAAATTTTATTTCTTTATTACAAAATGTGTATATCTATACTAATATTATAAAGCTGAAGAGTTTGTTTGTTTGTTTGTTTGTTTGTTTGTTTGTTTGTTTGTTTGTTTGTT
Source organism: Luffia ferchaultella (assembly GCA_949709985.1). Taxonomy (NCBI): domain Eukaryota; kingdom Metazoa; phylum Arthropoda; class Insecta; order Lepidoptera; family Psychidae; genus Luffia; species Luffia ferchaultella. Next base: position 9,754,184 of record OX453254.1, read on the forward strand.
TGTTTGTTTGTTTGTTTGTTTGTTTGTTTGTTTGTTTGTTTGTTTGTTTGTTTGTTTGTTTGTTTGTTTGTTTGTTTGTTTGTTTGTTTGTTTGTTTGTTTGTTTGTTTGTTTGTTTGTTTGTTTGTTTGTTTGAACGCGCAAATCTCAGGAACTACTGGTTCAAATTGAAAAATTATAGTTGCGTTGGATAGTCCATTTATCGAAGGAAGGCTATAGGCTATACTACATCACGCTACGACCAATTGGAGTGGAGCATCAATGAAAAATGTTGCAAAAACGGGAAAAATTATTCCTTTTGATAGCTTCCGTCGCGCGCGCTGCGTAAACAGTTGATGTTAACCAAAAATCATGTACTACGGAATTGTTCCCCTTTAAAAGTTCTAACCAAAAGTCCTCGACAGTATATGTGTATCTTTTAAGGTTAGCTTACTATAACCTTTTTTATGACAATCAAATTTGTTCTAACATAATGTACAATTTGTGAAGATGTTTTTAAACGTGATATTAATCCTTATCAAATTAAATACGTTAGTTGTCTTAAGCATTTCATGCATATTATAATTGCCCTTTACATCACACAATTTAAATTAATATCTTAGCAGTTTTTATCGAAATATGAAAACTATAGCGGGAGAAAACAAATTCGCTGACTGCCTCTGTTCGTTAACTTTTTACTTCCAAACCACGCAATAGACTTTGATACGGTTTTCAGTATTATCTTATTTTTTTATTATCTTATAATCTATTAATCTATATAATAGAAATACTTATTATAAAGCTGAAGAGTTTGATTGTTTGTTTGAATGCGCTAATCTCTGAAACTACCAGTCCGATTTGATTTTTTTTTTGCCTTTGATAGCCTGAATCTAACGGAGGGTTATAGGCTATATATATGAAAACGAACTATCTGTCTATTCGAGCAAATAGGTTTCGGCCAAAACAGCTTAACCGATTTTGATGCAACTTTACACATATGGAAAGGATGTAGTCAAAAGTGACATACAGAACTTTTTGTATGTCTGTCTGTACGTCCATCTGTCTAAACCAATTTTAATGAAACATCACAAGTATGAAAAGAAGGTCATCAAAACTAATAAATGTTACTTTTTGTCCGTCTGTCTGTCTGTACGTGTATCTGTCTATTTGAGCTAATCTCCAAAACGGCTAAACAGATTTTAAGGAAACTTTGCAGACGGGAAAGAAGGTTGTCAAGAGATTTGACATTAGCTACTTTTTGTCCGTCTGTTTGTCTGTACGTCTATGTGTCTATTCAATTCAATTTTATCTATTCGAGCTAATTTCCAATACGGCTGAACAGATTTTAATGAAACTTTGCAGACGTGAAAGAAGATTGTCAAGAGTGTCATAAGCAACTTTTTGTGTTTGTTTGTCTGTCTATATGTCTGTCGTTTGTCCACACTGATCTATCAACTACTACAGCCAAAACTACTAAGTCTAGGAAGCTTAAATTTGGAACATAGGTTTATTTTATAACGTGAGCATTAAGTTGGATTATTGGAACTTAAGGATGGGAATGGAGGGACTCAAATAATGACGTGTTTCAGGGTTTTTAGATTTCCACATTTTAAGGGTGGGAAACGGGAGATGAAAAATTGTATCGGTTTTTTTAAAGGGTGGAAGGGGAATGAAGATTGAAAGTTTGAATGGGTGTAACCAAAATTGGTTCCAGCAAAAAGTACGTATAAACCATCTCGAACGTTAATAGTACCTATAACAGGAATTCGTAGTCTACGCAAGCGAAGCTGCGGGCGGTCGCTAGTAATTAATATACTATAAAATGTTAAAATTTTAAAATCAGTTATTTATACAACTGTTATACATTTTATTACACTCTTATTACATAACAAGACCTACTATTATGACGTGAATGGGTGTTCATGATTATTAGTCAATCACGGGACTCACGGGACGGTAATACAAGTATAATATAAATAAAAAAGTACCTAGCTATATTTTATTACGAAGATTAGTAGAGTGCTGTGTTTAGTTATTTTACTTTAGAGTAATTCCCTGTTACATCACAATATTCAAACCATAAATTTAAATTATTTTAACAAGAAAGTAAAATATTGTTTTGAGATTCTCAGGTAAAACACAGGATTAAATTATTTCACTCACTATAAAGGACCAACTTTTTATATTCTTTACAAAAATATATTTTATCTTAATTAAAAAAAAAATAGTTTTATAATTACTTTGTAAATATTAGTAGGCCGATGCCCAAACGTGGGACATTCATAAGTTGATGATGACGAAAAAGATGTTTTGAAGAAACAAGAGACACACATACATACAGCGCCCTCTGGTGGCCGTAAAGTCTTTTCGTATTATTTTCATATTTTATACATAAACTATAGCGGCTGCCCACAGCTTCGCCCGCGTAATATAGACTGCACATTTCTGTAAAAGTTAGTATTAACATGCGAGATGGTTTCTGTCTTGGTTTCTGCACACTCTTTGCTGGAACCAATTTTTGGTTACTCTCATACAAACTTTCGACCCCCACCCCCCTTAAAATTTAAAAATCCAAAAACCCTGAAACGCGTCATTATTTACCTACTTATTAAAAAAAAAAACCGACACTCCTATTTTATTTTTTTATTATTTATTTTTATTTCTATGTTTAAAATAAAGAGAATATTAATTTATATCGTCTTATAATTTTGTATAATACGTATATATACGAAATTTAATTTTTTATCTAATTAAATACCTACAGATTAAATTACACAATTTATTGATACAAAAAAAAATCATCGCGTCTATTGTTGCGTAGCCACTGCTACAGGAAATAGGATTATACAGATTATTACAGATAGGACACCGCAGTGTTACCAACTCTCAAAAATATTTATCCCTAAAGTTGTGTCAAAAACCCTTAAAATCGCCTTAATTATTGAGTTGTCCCCCTAAAAAATATATAAATACAAATTCATAATGATTTAGAAATGATATGCTGTAATATGTTTCAAAAGTCTATTTATTATAAGTTATTTAATACATAAAATATTTCGTCTTCTTCTGAAGATTCAGATTTTTTTAAATCATACATATTTTTTGGCGGTATCCTATATGACATAACCATGTCATATATATAGGATACCGCCAATAAATATGTATGATTTAAAAAAATCTGAATTATCTGAATGTCAAACATACGTTCAAGTTTAAAAAAATATAGACTTATACACAACAATAACCACCATATGAACAGACAATAAAATGGCCAGTGGCGCCAGTATTGCCGCCAGTCACCACAGAGTGGTTGTAGAATTACGTACTAGATGTCGTTATAAGTCGCTTGGTCAAGAAATAAATATTAATATTATCAATTTAAAAATATTAATGAGTCAAAAAATCCCTGAAAATACCCCTAAAAAAATCCCATCTCACTTATTTACGCCCTAAATCTGGGGGGAAAACCCCTAAGTTGGGAACACTGGGACACCGTAAAGAAATGGCTGTGTCGGCTTTTAAAAAACATGCGTGAGTAAATAATGTTGCCATTTTATTTAATATGGCCTTATACAGTCTTGTGATTAATGTGGTAAAAAACTTACTTGTATTTTTTTAAATAGGCAGTTATAAAAATTACAATAATAAAATGAAAAACCGTCGTTAAAATTGGTTATTATACCTGAATAAAATAAATTTATACTCCAATTTGTTTAGAAAAGTACATATTCATCAATACTCACTTAAATCCACTAAACGGTAAATCAACAATTTATATGTTTCTTATCAATTTCAATTCATCCTCGCATCCCATCTACTATAAACACTCGTGGCTTAAGAATGAATTCAATAACAATAACAACAACGACAACAACAACAACAACAACAATTATTATTATTATTATAATATTCATTATTATAATATCTCACCCTCAATCTCACCAATGCAATTCGGTAAGGCATACAGCACTCATGTTAACTATCGAAAATGAGGTTAAATATTAAAAACTCTTTTTGTAGGTACTTTTAATAAAAAAAAAAATAATTGTTTTTTAGTTATTAATGTTTTAAAATGATGGCTGACAAGATCTGATGTGACGACATAATTTCAATCCCAAGAGTATAGAGATGAAATTATTCTACGCCACTGGTGCACTGACTCATAACTTGGCTAGGAGTTTATTTAGAAATGGCGATATTGGTGATCACTATATTACCAAAACTATGTAACACACTGTGGTAGTACACACGAACCACAGATGTAACACGAATTGGAATGGCTGTTACATCGTATTCACAAATCATATTGTAATATTCGGCATGAGCAATGTGGTCGGCTAAGGATGACAAAAAGTTACGAATCCATTTTACATACATATAATATAGTACATATGCGTGATTAAACCAAAATGGTTATTATAATCTCAGAATTTTTATGTTATGCAGTACAAAAAAAGCTTAGTGAATGGCAAGTTGGTAAACAAGGATGCACTACTATGATTTAGCTATCTCACTCAGTTCGATTTACTACTTTCAAATCTGACGGAGAAAAATAATCTTTAACGTAATGGCATTGTAAAGTATTCATACTTAATTTAAGTAAGCAATCCATAGTATTATAAAGTGAGTGCTAAAACAAATTTTCCGACCAAATAAAGGCTGTACAAACTTTTTTTTGTCGAAATATTCCGAAAACGTTTCATTTATGCAAATAACCTTGAACTGGTAATTTATAGACCAAAAGTCAATGGAATTTTAGTATAGACTATTTCATTGCTTATACATTAAATACTTCCCCACGTTTCCATTACTCCCGCCTTCTCTCTCTGTATAATGTTCATACTGGTGTATCCTATATGTCGGTGGTGGTATTTATTATAAAATTCGATAAATGAATGACACATGAAATATAGTTTCACTAAGTTTGTATTCTTTTCCAATACGAATTTTATGTGTAGGTCACACAAAATTCATAGCGAATGTTTTCAAAACAACAGCTGGCGTATATTTGTTCGTCATTTTCTTTTTTTTGTCGCTGATATTTTTTGGCGCTCGGTATTTCTCATTCGGTTCGGCATCTATCCATGATTCTGAATTATTTATTCTGTGGTATTCTGTACCATAGAGGTACCCTCGGATGTAAGGTCTTTGTCCGTTTACTGTCAAGTTGGTATTTGCTGACGCTGTAAGTGATAACTTCCGTGTGAACGTTAAATTCGTAAGAGTAGTACAATTTTCTTCGTGTAAATATATCCCTTTAGTAATAAATTGAAATAAGTAAATTTTTAGATACTTTAAAAATTATAGTTATTTAGTTGGAAGTAGTTTATAAAATATAGTTCCTGCTTTGATATCAATAGCTATTTGTCAATGCGTTGCTGCCAACTTAATCAAGTACTGAAATAATTTCGTAGCAGTCGGCGATCTGTATTTACGTTTATTATTTTGTTACTGTTTGACAATTTTCTATCACAGATATTGCTGACTTTATATCAGAAATGCTGTAGACCACGCTGGAATCTCGATTAATACGCTATATGATCGGATATACTGTGAAAGTATGGTAACGAAATTACCGCCACCTTAGTGAATATAGTATAACAAAATATGGTCGTGCATTTCGCCTGAACACATTAGTGGCGATCCTGGTGATGTGTGAACAAACTGAAATAGATTATTTGGACGGCGAGGTGGTGTGGGTGAAGCTGGGCTCGTGCTGGTGGCCCGGGGAAGTAATCGGTGCTGATAAACTCCCTCCAGATGTCTTACCGTCGTTTCGGAAACCTCCAATCGCGGTGGTCAAGTTCTTTCAAGAGGATAAATAGTAGGTTTTTGACTAAATACTAAGTCTTTTTTGTCGTTAATACAGCAATGCAGAAATTAAATTTAGACAAAGAATGTTATAGAGCTTAAAAACTTGTAAACTATTGTTATTTGTCTCATAGATTCTACAAATATTATTGGGACTGTCTGTGAGTGTTACAACTTGTAACATGTAAAACCTCTGCAATGTGTTTAATACAATCATATTAGTTTTACATTAATTCTAATTTCATTGATTACAACTATCAAGGCTAGTAATTTCTGAAATTATTGTAAATATTTATTTACTAACATATTTGACCCGTTATAAGCAGGGAACTGAATTATGTACATTTTATAGACCTCTTCGAACAAGTCCGTTTTGATACATAGTGTGACGTGTGCCTGAGTTGGGTCTGATTAATGTGTCATATTCAAAGTCTACCATTTAATTAAGAACATCCTAGCTAGCCACCACCTTAACCTAGCCGCTATAAATATAGTAAAAAAAAATTTTTATGGTACAGGTAGTGTTGGTGCAACATGTTCGGAAACAAACTGATTTATGCTGTTGTCTGAATTTTGAATGCATTCTCTCCTTTAGATGTTTGTGAATTTTATTAATAATCCATATTAAAGAATGTCCTAGTGCTACATATAAGTTTCAACATATTATATAGTGGATATTTTTTATTGTTTTTTACAGCGAGTATGTCCGAAACATAAGCTCTATATATAAATACAATTGTAGTCGGAAAGATGAGTTCATCAAGAAAGGTCTTGGTGAGTTGATTATTATATTAACCCATTACTTGTAATAATACATACAGTGGTGGATACCTAATTAGAAACACCTAACATTCAAACCCAAAATATATTAAACTAATTATTTTGATAAAAAAATTTACAACTACCAAGTTATATATTATTTACAATAGATATAAATTTGTATATTTAAATTTGGAATAATTATTTATTATAAGAGCAATTTTTTTTTTAATGGTTTAGAATAAATATACTCCAGTACTGGCGGTTGGACAACTAATTAAAAACACATTTATTTTGGGTTCTAAATTTATTGAAAAAAAAAAATATATATAATTATGGCATGTTCTATTTGCATATTCAGTGCTCTTTTTTAGAGTTATTCCTTACTAGCTACTTAAAATTATTTTAAAAATGGAAAAAACCAAGATTGATGAATCTACAAGAAAAATTATAGTAAATATACATTTAAATAGAAATTGGTTGTATCGGAAATAGCTGAACATTTAGGATGTTCTATACAAAATGTATTTAATGCTGTTAATCATTATGATTGAAATGGAACCACAAACAATGTACTAAGAACAATTCGTCCAAGGAAAAAGACCGTCTAAGAAGACAGAAAAATATTTTTTTTTCTAAAAAAACATGAACGAGAATGAAATTTGAAAAAAGTTTCATCGCAAGAAGACCCTAAGTGAGTTTCAGCAAGACTAGTTCTTTGACGATTAATGGAATCAGAATTATTTGGTAGAATATCTCACAATGTACTTACTACAGCTTCTTACCATAGGCAGCATGTGAAACACCATTTAGCTTTTGCAGGAAAAAATGGCAGTCGGACAACACGGAAACGAAAAAATGTTTTATTTTCAGGCAAAACTAAACTTAATGTGATTAATTCTCATGGAAAACAATATATTGGATAATATATACAAGAAAAAGTATAAAGCATGGCGGTGGAAATATAAAGAATTGGGATGCTTTTCAGGGATAGGTGTCGGCCCTGTCAGGAAACCTAAAGGAATTTTAGACTAGTTCCAGTATAAAAGAGAAGACAATGATTCTTCGTGCTGAATCTAATTTGCCAGTTACATGGGTATTTCAACACAACAACAACCCAAAACATACAGCTAATAGCCTAAAACATTTTTTAGTACAACAATTGATGTTGGTGCTTGATTGGCCAACAAATAGTCCCAATCTCAATCCGGTAGAAAATTTGTGGTGCATAGTTAAAAGAACTTTATCTGATAAATAATACTGTAATCAAAATGAACTTTACAATGTATTTGTCGAAGTTTAGACACCTATTTCTGTAGAAAAATGTCAAAAATCAATTGAGTCCATATCACGTCCATGTAAAGTCATTATAACTAATAAATTAATAAGTAATAACTAATCCTACCAAATATTAATTGTGTCAAAAAATATGTAAAATTATTATGTTTATTATTATTATTAATTTGAATTTTATGTTTTGAACAATTTTTTTTACTAGTTTTAATAATGTTTCTAATTAGTTGTCCGGTTCAAAATTTTAGAGTAAAATTAATACTTGCATTATAATATTAACACTTTAAACGCCAGACACATTTTCTTATCTTTCTGTTGAGGCCGAAGGAGACACCTTGTGACCGACATGATGTGATTTCATTCAGGCTATGGGTGACAACGTAACCGCGGGCTCGACACAACTTCAAACTTTTTTCTGCTGAGCCATCGGGCATATACATCAAGCGAATTTGTTTCTCATGGGACCCCCGCGGCCCTGTAGACAAGTCTATCAGTTTGGTTTTAAAAAATATAAAGAATACTTAAAAATATATCACTAAAAAACTTTACAATACGACATTAGACGAAATTGACTGAATTTTGTAAAGACGTAGGCTGTGTGTATAATGTGAAAGAGTATTTTTTAACATTTTTATTGATAATGACAACCGATTTTGGTGTGGTTTTCAAACAACAATTGGAAATTTTATTTCTGAAATGAAAAAATAGTGATAGGTCATAAAAAGAATTAATTATTTGTTAAATCATATATTTATTACTCATCACAGAATTAAAAGAACTTCTATACTAATAATAAAGCCGAAGAGTTTGTTTGTTAGAAAGCTACACTATTTCCGAGTGCTATAAGCTATATATTATCACGCGAAGTCATCTAGAAGCTGAGAAATGTCAAAAATGTGATCAAAAGTATAATTTTGGCGCGTGCGAAATCGCGGGAAATAGCTAGTATCTTAAAAATGAATTTTTTGAAAACAAAGCAAAGAAAAGATTTTTAGTGACAGGTTTCACTAAATGTAGACACTTTCTTTGTCTTATTTTAGCAAATTTCAGTCTCATAGTTTTCATGTTCTATTTATGACATGTTCGGCAAGTTCTTCTCTAGCTTAATGAGTGTGTTTTACTGCTTTTGGTTTTGATGTGTCTCGTTTTCCTATGTTTTTGACATTAAACCCTTCAGTATCTCTTTCCTGGAATCAATAACTTGAGTTTTTTTTCCAGTGACTTGCTGATCAAGTATCGTAGCATTGACAACAGTCCTCTTGCATTATTTCGAAATCTTCACAGTTCATATTAAAATACGGCTATACACAATGTAGAATGTTTAAGACAAATGATAGATATGATTGATTTCAAACAAATCAGATCATGAACCACAAAAATGAGACAGCACACTCGGTTCACATCATCTCACAACTTGTTTCAAGGAATAACCGACAGGCGTCACCCATAAATTACACACCGAAACAAATAAGTGCAAGCACACCTGCAAGCGTCATTTTTCTTTCAACTAGATTGTAATATAAAAAGCAGAAAATATAAAATTTCTTACCTTTATTAGTTTCTACCCCTATTGTCTCAAATTAAGACAAAATATAACAATATACAAATTAACAGCCCTTAACTGTTTCATTCGTCCATTGGTCTTACCTTCTAGTGCGTGAGCGACGATGTGACCTGCATAGGCCTGCGGGAAGTAAATACTGATTTTTCTTCCCATGGGGCACGGGGGACACCATGTGTTCGACGTGAGTTTTCTCTGAAATAATAGAGATTTGCTTGAATTTAAATTGTAATAGCAGGTATTGATATTTTCTATTGATTACATAGATAGAATACATAATACATACTGTTTTTGTCATGGCCTAAATGGGTAATGCACTGTCACTCACATGGTGTCCCCCATGGCGTTTAACATGTTAATAAAATATTGTATTTATTTAGATTTTTGTTAGATTTAAATAAATACTCAGTTAGTACTGCCACATTACTAGATTAACATTTTTCCTCTAAAATGCACATGATCAATCTAAAAAATTAACCAAAATTAATAAATGTTTTGAATGCTGTTTCTAATTAGTTGGCCACAACTTTATATGAACTTTGTAAATATGTATATTTTTTTTGTTAAAAAATGCAACTCATGGTTTTATATGCTATTGAATTTATTGATAAATTATATATTTATATATAATAATAATAATAATAATAATAATAATAATAATAACACATACAATAATATAGTACTGTATACTATATATAACAATTAAAATAGCATTCACATGGACCTTGTGATTTGGAACTCACCATCACAAACCCCACCTTCTATTTTAAAGAGTCATAATGCACAAAACTACTGTTACAACAATACATTGTTTTCTTTTCGTGTTTTTTTTTTTCGGAGTGAGTAGAGTTACTACCGTGCTGGATATCAATTAGTGTGCTGGTGTTCTTTTCTTTAGAAACAAGGTTCAATGGTGATCCCAAATCTTTGTTAGGAACACTATAATAAACAGATACAAATTTGAAATACAATATTTTACCTTACTGGGGAGGGTAATGTTTTTCGGGACAAAAAAAATCAATAACCAAAATATATACATGTATCCTAGATATTTCTTTGGCATACTCTGTAGCCTAAATTACTACAGTGCATTATAAAATGGCTTGATGGATTTGAACATGATGTTAAAAATTTTTTGTTTATATGACATTATGAGTATTAAATGCAGTCTAGTAAATAACCCAATCCCCATATATATATACTAGCGACCGCCCGCAGCTTCGCTTGCGTAGACTACAAATTCCTGTTATAGGTACTATTAACGTTCGAGATGGTTTATACGTACTTTTTGCTGGAACCAATTTTGGTCACACCCATTCAAACTTTCAATCTTCATTCCTCTTCCACCCTTTAAAAAACCGATACAATTTTTCATCTCCCGTTTCCCACTCTTAAAATGTGAAAATCTAAAAATCCTGAAACACGTCATTATTTAAGTCCCTCCATTCCCATCCTTAAGTTTGAAATTTCTAAAAAAGCCTTTCTTAACTTTATAATGCTCAAGTTATAAAATAAACTTATGTTCCAAATTTAAGCTTCCTAGACTTAGTACTTTCGGCTGTACGTCAGACAGATAGACAGACAGACAAACACAAAAAGTAGCTTATGACACTCTTGACAACCTTCTTTCACATCTGCAAAGTTTCATTAAAATCTGTTCAGCCGTATTGGAAATTAGCTCGAATAGATAAAATTGAATTACAGATAAACAGACGGACAAACAAACAGACGTACAGACAAACAGACGGACAAAAAGTAGCTAATGTCAAATCTCTTGACAACCTTCTTTCCCGTCTGCAAAGTTTCCTTAAAATTTGTTTAGCCGTTTTGGAGATTAGCTCAAATAGACAGATACACGTACAGACAGACAGACGGACAAAAAGCAACATTTGTTAGTTTTAACGACCTTCTTTTCATATTCATTGATGTTTCATTTAAATAGGTTTAGATATATGGACGTACAGATAGACATACAAAAAGTTCTGTATGTCACATATGGAAAGGGTGTAGTCAAAAGATTACATCCTGTTATATGCGTAAAGTTTCATCAAAATCGGTTAAGTCGTTTTGGCCGAAGCCGATTTGCTCGAATAGACAGACAGTTCGTTTTCATGTATATAGCCTATAACTCTCCGCTAGAATCAGGCTATCAAAGGCAAAAAGAATTTTTCAAATCCGACTGGTAGTTTCAGAGATTAACAAATTCAAACAAACAAACGAATGAACGAACGAACCAACTAACAAACAAACAACAAACAAACAATCAATTAATTATTCAATCAATCAATCAATCATTAAATCAATCAGTGCGCGCGACGGAAACTCTCAAAAGGAATAATTTTTCCCGTTTTTGCAACATTTTTCATTGATGCTCCACTCCTATTGGTCGTAGCATGATGTAGTATAGCCTATAGCCTTCCTCGATAAATGGACTATCCAACACAAAAATAATTTTTCAATTTGAACCAGTAGTTCCTGAGATTTGCGCGTTTAAACAAACAAACGAACGAACGAACAAACGAACGAACGAATAAACAAACCAACCCACCAACCAACCAACCAACCAACCAACAAACAAACAATCAATCAATCAATCAAACAATCAATCAATCAATGAATCAATCAATGAACCAATCAATCAATCAATCAATCTATCAAACAAACAAACAAACAAACAATCAATCAAACAATCAATCAACCAATCAATCTATCAAACAAACAAACAAACAATCAATCAATGAATCAATCAATCAAACAATCAATCAATCAATCTATCAAACAAACAAACAAACTCTTCAGCTTTATAATAAGTATTTCTATTATGTAGATTAATAGATTATAAGATAATAAGAAAATAAGATATTACTAAAAACCGTATCAAAGTCTATTGGTTTGGAAGTAAAAAGACGAACAGAGGCAGACAGCGAATTTATTTTCTCCCGCTATAGTTTTCATATTTCGATAAAAACTGCTAAGATATTAATTTAAATTGTGTGGTGTAAAGGAAAATTATAATATGCATGAAATGCTTAAGACAACTAACGTATTTAATTTGATAAGGATTAATATCAAGTTTAAAAAACATCTTCGCAAATAGTTCATAATGTTAGAACAAATTTGATTGTCATAAAAAAGGTTACAGTAAGTTAACCTTAAAAGATACACATATGCTGTCGCGGACTTTTGGTTAGAACTTTCAAAGGGGAACAATTCCGTAATACATAATTTTTGGTTAACATCAACCGTTTACGCAGCGCACGCGACGGAAGCTCTCAAAAGGAATAATTTTTCCCGTTTTTGCAACATTTTTCATTGATGCTCCACTCCTATTGGTCGTAGCGTGATGTAGTATAGCCTATAGCCTTCCTCGATAAGTGGACTATCCAACACAACTATAATTTTCCAATTTGAACCAGTAGTTCCTGAGATTTGCGCGTTCAAACAAACAAACAAACAAACAAACAAACAAACTCTTCAGCTTTATAATATTAGTATAGATATATATATATATTTATTATAACACTTTTATGTTACCATTTCAATATAAACTAAAGTGTGTTTAACATGAAGACAGTATGTTATATCTTTGTTGGGCTTTAACCAAAACTAAAGTAAATGCATGCCAATTAATAAAACTAAAAAGTTTGAAATAAATTAAATCATTTAAGAAAAAAACCAACTGCAAAACCACAAAACTGAAAAGGAAAAAAGTTCTTAAGTGAAAGGAGAAAAACAAGCTATATTCTATAGAATTTGCTTTGAACAAAGTGGAATGCACCATGCAAAGTTTTTTTGTCCGATATCTATTTGAATACATAAAAAAATATAGTATCATATACATATGACTTGAATGGTATATATGATATTGCAGGTGGGGACAAACAAACCAATATCAAAAATGTGTTTGTTGGTTGTCTTTATGTAAAAATCAATATTTTTACAACAAATATGTTTTGTAGTTTTTCTTTGTCCCTAATATTTTATACCATTCAAGTCATATTTAAATGATAGTATATTTTATAATCTGCTCAAGTATCAGACAAAAAAGCATTGCATGGTGTATGTTACGCTGTTAAAACTAGATCCTATGGAATACAGCTTGTTTTTCTCTTGTCAGTTAAAGCTTCTTTTCTTTTCAGTTAAATGGTTTTGCAGTCCAGTTTTTTTTTTAAATTAGTTTAGAATCTATTAACGTTAACTAAACTCAATCTAAAATGTCAACGCATACAAGTATTATTATGTAGAGATTGCTCATATACTTAAAAATGATCTAGCTGACAGAACTACAGTTTATTCATAGAAATTGCTTAACTTTCTTGTTTATTTATTTAATTCAATTTGTGAATAAATTATGTGTTGCAGTATGTACTGCAAATGTTTACTAGTCTGTTAAGAGTTGCTGTAGAAGTACAAACATAAATGTTTGAATTTTTCAGATGTATACCGTTCAAAACATGGTCTTATGGAAAAATTCCCTGAAGATATTATACGCGCCGAGACTGCGACCAATGGAGACATTGAAATACTCACAAGGGATGAATTTCAAGAGATGAAAAAAGAAAGCTATGCTGGTCTTTTTGGTGATACCGGTAAAAAGACTCCTGCCAATGCAAAAAAAGGTACTAATATGAACATTTCCATGACCTGAAAATATTAATAACATTTTGCATGCATTTATATACAAAGTGGAGACGACAATAGGACATCATGCAAAAATTCTTTAAAATGAAAAACTGTGTCCTATGACTAAGCCATTGAATATTTTTGATAGATTTTTTACATGTAGACTAGGAGCGTTATTACACGTACGACATTTAATTTATTGTTGTATTGTCATCTCCATGTTGTATACATCAAATTATTTTTCATTTGTATTATAAAATGTCATATGTAATTGTATTTCAGGAAAGGGCTCAAAAGCACAACACCCGTTCACCTCTACTGATAAAACTCCACAAAGATTGAGGGTATGTATAAATAATTAAGTTGAACATTTCAATGCAGTACTAAACTAATCATTTCAATCTAAATATTATTGTTTCAGTTTAACAAAGCAAACAGTGACTATAAAGTTCATATACTCGTACAGGGATCGAAGTCATCATCATCAAGCCAATTAGAAGAAATAGATTCAAGAGCATCAACAAGTCAAGCAGATTCCCCAGAGGTGTCTGACAGTTACACATCTAGGACACAAACAGTTTCAATGCCTACAACCATTTCAAATTCTGGAGTGTACTCATGTCATGCCTGCCCATTTACAACTACACGTTTAAATATTATGATACATCACAATAAAACGCACAGTACTACCTATGTACCATATACTCCTTCTCCAGTACGTAAGAAACCAATTAAAACAACTCCAAAGTCTACAAAAATTACATCAATATCTAAAACGCCTAAACCACGCAAACCACGCAAAGAAAAGTCGCGAACAAAAACTATCAGTCCTCCGCAAGCATTAAAACGGGCAGCTGAAGAAAAAGCATCTGACATGAGTATTAAGAAAATTAAAACTGATGAAGAAATCAAGAGCAGCCTGCTTGCTGACTGGGATGATGTGGATGAAGAATTACCCGAAGAATTGTTATCACTGCCAGCCGACACTTCTCCTGAAGTTCCGATACCTTCAGAATCTGCTTCAGTGCCTACCTTAGCAGAGAGTTCGATCCCTGAATTATCTACTGATGCTCTACTAGACGCCAAAAAGAAATCAGTCGAACCTTTGCCTTCCACAACCGAAAAACCAAATTCAGCAAGTGATTCAAAATATGAATTCTGTGAAGACGAGGATTGGCCTTTGGAGGCAGACGCAGGCCGAAAAATTCCTCGAGTTAAAAATTCATCAAAGAAAAAACCAGAGTTACAAAGTGGTAGTATAGACGAAGATGATGTTGCTCGAGAAGTCGCCGAACTATTAGACAAAACCACAGTTCCAGAACTTCCATCTGCTCCAGAATCGTTAAAGGTCGAGGAAAATTTTCCAGAACTTCCGATAGCTAAATCACCTGATAAAATACCTGAAACAAGCTCAGAAACTCTCTCAGTTGGTAATATCCAAATAAATAAAAATGTATCGGAAGTACAACAAAAAAAGACAATATTTAAAACGAAAACGTTTTTTCGCAGTCGACACTCTAGAAGTCAAGATGCTATAGGAAAATATGTTGCAGAACAACTAAATGCAGCAGAAAGAATGGATACTTCTGAAAGTGAAATTAATGGCACTGAATCTGTACCGTCTCCAGAAATGAGGGAATCGCCTCCTGCGGATCACGTGAAAGTAGCTCGTTTGGCGCCTAAAATACAATTAAAAAAGATGAAAGCTGAAGCACAGTTAAGAGAGAAGATAAACACTGATTTTGTGGCAGAAGATAATTCGTTGCCTACAACCGCATCACAAGATATTAACGATACGCTAGACTCACATGCCTTACAAGATGAAAATGTTGAAAGCGATTCACAGATTAAACATATTGACCATATTCACACCGAAGAAAAGATAATAACTGTAGATAATTCATCAATTGATGAATATGATCCTGGCAAATCAAATATTAACGCTGTAACAGAAACGCAAATAGAAACAAATTCAAACCTCAGTGAGAAACTCAAGGAACCCCATGTACAACCAGTCAGTCAAGAAAAGAATACTTTAAAATTGGACTCTGTAACAACTAACATTACTTTACTTAAATCTAAAAGTGAAACAGAATTACATTACATAAATGAAACAACGGCTTCTGCTGTAGATGCATTGTTGAGCGTTTCACGAGATGCTGACAGAGTAACCAAAATGATAAGTAATGACGTCCCTGAAGATTTGTTCGAAGATGACAAAGATGTTTCGATCGGAAACACAATGAATGGTTTAGATGGCAAAAATAATTTAAGCGAGGGCGACATAAATAGTATAAAGGTCGAAAATAATGATTCTGAACATCTTAGTAAAGCTAATGAACCGAAAGTATGCCCAAAAAAATTAGACATATGTGAACAACTACAACATGAGTATGATAACATTGATAAAGATTCCAATGATGTTATTAGCACGAATAACACCAAAATTGAAGATTCTAATATTATTGCTAGCAAAAACGATACTGACATTGAAGATTCTAATAATACTGCTAACAAGAATGATACTATAATTGAACATTCTAATGATATCAAGAATGATACAAAAATTTATGAAAATACAGAACAGATTAAAGATAGTACACCTACAGAATCAGATTTACAGATAGCAGAAACTTTGATTAATCTACCTTCTACGGCATTACAGAATAAAATTAACAAAGATGTTGAATCTTTGACAGAATTTTCTATGGATGTTGACACAACTGATGGTTTTGTTATGTATGATATGATAAAAAAAAATCCAGATAGTCAGGAATCTGTTGCAAAGGTGATTAGCAATGTTGAAATAGAAACATCAAATGATGATGAGAATATAAAAGAACCTTTAGAATCAAATGAATTGAAGTCTGAGATTAATAATGTACATTTTGAATCAGAACAGGAGAAAACAGATAACTTAAATGCAGCACAATCTTTAGTTCAAATGTCCGAAACACTTGATCATAATGGATCAAATAATGAAAACAACGTCAACAATCCGAATGCAACAAATTCCTTAGATATTGAAGATAAAATTGTACTGAAGGGGAATGATCTTAAAAACCATAACAACATTAAAGAAGAAACGGTTGCTGTTGCAAATACTGAACAAATACTAAACAAGAATAATAATTGTGATAGAAAAAATTCTAAACTTTTAAAAATTTTAGAAGAGCCTTGCATACCAAAAGTTAAGGAAAAAGTGAACAAAATATTACCACAGAAACAAATTATTGTTCAAAACAAAGAGAAAATTTTGAACTTTGATGTCTCAAAATCACCCCTTAAAAATACACCTCAGTCTCCCAAACAAAAAATCATCATTCGTCGCACAAATTCCAACAAGAACTTGATAAATTGTTTAAATGATGCATCCCAAGAAAAAATTATACTTTCGCGGTCCAACAAATCCAACCAAGATGGTGTATCTGTGCCTACATACACGATACAGGCTTCGCCCGATATATCTTCGGACTCTAACACTATCATAATTCAGCAAAAATTAAGGAAAATACCAAACACACCTAAATTACAGAAGATTAAACCACAGTCATCACTCATTAACATTTCGAATACAAAAGCAGATAAGGGAGAAGAAGCATTATTCGATATCAACTCTATGCCAATAGTTTTATCAGATGATATTTTAACTCCTGAAAGCATAGAAAAAATGCCAATCGTAATGACGGATGGAAATGTAATTTCTGCTCCACAAAAAATGACCAAAACAAAGCCAACCATTCTGCTGGAGAAAGAAAAACAATCTAGTATTAAGACATCAAACAAACCAGACATTAAAACGCTGCTCATGAGCACAGTAACCGAAAGTGGTAGGATGAACACTCCGAATATTATCTCCAAAACGTCGAAATTGAAAGCAAGTAAACCAATGTTAGTGATAGACAAACTGACAGGAAAACAACGAATCATTATGCCGAAATCAGAAACAATTCCCAAGGAAACGAAAATGAACACACCTAAGCTCGTGACTGGACAACCGGCCACTAAAACAGAGAAGTTTATCATACTGCCGTCGAGTGCCGCACCACGCGCTACTCGACCTCAAAAGATCGTGATCGATCCGCAGTCCGGCAAAGCGCACGTTCTTATAGGCAAGGCCTCCGAGACTGCCGCGCCTGCCGCCGACAACAAGCCTGTATCCGCCAAGCTGATACCCACTGTATCCGACGCTACAAACCCGGGCAGCACAGTCATGATCATCACCGACGCTCAAGGAGCGCAATCGAGAATACTTTTGACGTCTGAACATGAGAAACTATTGTTCCCCAATAAACCGCAGACCATCACTCAGATCAAAACGGTTCCCCAGCGTCAGACAATTGTAACTGCCGTTCAAAAAACTCATGTAATCGCTGCGCCGCCTCTGACCCCCGTCGCCAAAGCTCAAACCAAGATAATCCCCAAACAAAAGGGTGCTATTATAACGTCTAAAGGGCAATTAATAGTCGGCGGCCGCGTCGCCTCCAAAACCACCCAAAGCGTGACATTACCAGAAATACGACCGGCGGTTCCTAAGCGCATAATCAGCTCGGAGCCCAATAAAGTAACCCAAACCGTTAAAAAATCTGCTAAAACAGAACCCTTGATATTCCTTCAACAAAAATCTGGTGCGGTGATGCAGCTGACGGCTGCGCAGTTCGAACATCTTCAAAGAACGGGCCAAATCGTGCACAAGACTCCGGTACAGATGCAGCCTGTCATGCAAGAAAATAAAATAGTAGTACAAAAGACGGTAACAGTAGCATCAAGCGAACCTGTGGTGCCTCTTATACAGAAGCAGAAAGGACGTGCAATCCGGCCCTTAGCCGACTCGCCGGCGCCAGTTAAAAAGGCGAAACCGCACGAAATGTTATCAATTACGCCCCTGACCCCAATACATAGCAAAGCTGTCGTAGCGCTGGCGCCCGCCGTGGTTACTACCACCACCACACCTTCACCGGCTACCAGTGCCTACCCTGAACTTGATAATTTTGAAGAACTCCTGCCTTCCACAGCGATCGCCCGACAACCCGAGCAGTCGATCGCACCACTTACGACACCGGTGACGCCCGCACCTGTGCCCGTTCCCGTCCCCCCTCTCGTTCCAGCGATTCCGTCGCCTACACCTGCTACGCCACCCACGCAGCTCTCGGATGGACCTGCACATCAGCTGCTCGCGGTTCCAGGGGAACATTTCGGTGGACCTCCAGGATCGTTCTTCCTGTGCATCGAAGATAACGGAACTCTGACCCCGATCGACAACCGGCCTCTTGTCCTAGAGAATAACCAACTGGTGCCAATGGCAGTGGAGCCGGTGCTGGCAGCGCCCGAACGGCGAGATATTTTGGAGGCAGCGCTCGCTAACAGCGACGTATTTCACGCAGAAGCGCCGCGCGACGAACCGCCGGACTTTCGCGACCTGAACGTAAACGTGTCGGTGCACTGCCGCGTTTCCGAGACGAGCACCACACTCAACCAACCGATCATGACGCCCGTCGAGGTGCCCACTAAGGTGGACGGCGAGCCCGCCGTTGCCGCCAATCTGGAAGACGGGCTCGCGGTGATCGGGGTCACCCCCTCCACCGTGCCCACCTCACTTGACCTGCCTATCACCGTAACCGACCCGCGCATTGCGCCCAAAATCACGGACCCGCTGGGTGTGGGCGCCTACGGCACCACGTTCGTGCCGTCGCCTAGCGCGGAAATGACCTACGTGACGGCGGAAGAGACAGTGAGCGCGGAGACGGGTTCCATCTCAATGCCTCTGCTCACAGAAGAGGATGACGGCGTGGGCAAATCGATGCCAATCCTAACAGACGAGCTAGGAGAGCGTGCCGCTTCCTCCGTGGAGTCGGCGGCCGGCTCGCCTTCATCCCTGGAGTCAGGCGGGTGGTCGCGGCGCCTTCTCACGCCCGCCTCCGACACCTCCGACAACTCCGCTGAGATACCGTTGCAGCCAGCCATACAGCTCTCCGTCAACGATATCGACCACGCTAGCTAAACTATTTCGCTCTGCCGATTACAAAACTACGCCGATCGCTTTGGGGACAGT
Source organism: Luffia ferchaultella (assembly GCA_949709985.1). Classification (NCBI taxonomy): domain Eukaryota; kingdom Metazoa; phylum Arthropoda; class Insecta; order Lepidoptera; family Psychidae; genus Luffia; species Luffia ferchaultella. The sequence continues at coordinate 9,774,261 of OX453254.1, forward strand.
TCTCGCATTCTACTTATAAACAAATCATTGTTAATGTTGGTTAACACAATCACACGAGATTTAGAAAAGTTTGTTTCTAAACGTGAGCACGATTTTTTACTCAAAACTATTGACGTTATTTTGGAGTATTATGTCCCTATAAGATCAGATCCCCTAGGTAGCGGGAACTCGTATACACGAGAATGACAATGTCGGTGTCGTTGGTTGCGGCCCTGCACTCGTTGTAAATAGTACTGTTAAGTGGTAGATGCTCCTATCTAGCAGATAGGGTAATTTTCTTTCGTGTTATCATGCATTATCAAATAAAATTGGAGTAAGAATTTGAATTGTAAATTAATCAATTACGATATTGGATTATATCTGTAATATATTTTAAGTTAGGTATATGATATTTTTTATAATGACTCGCCGTTGCGCTAAATATGGCGTTGGACTAGCGCGCAATAGATTTGATCTGTCGCACGAGGACGGTGTTCCGCTACTGATTGCTGGTCAAAAATATAAGAATATTTTATTGTTAAGTACAATATTGTTGAAAATAATGTCATATATATTATACACGGGCACTTTTTGGTTTATATGATCTATCTAGATCGAGCCACGAAAATAAAATCTGTAGTTATTTTACTTCTGTGTAGTTTTAATAAATACAAATAAATAAAATTATATTGTTTTATTTTAAGATGTATAATTGTATACAGTCGCGGATTAGAGAAATGGACGCTGCCTAGCGCTGTCTCCCGCGCCGTCGTCTTGTCGCTTTGAAAAAAACTTATTATTTTCGGTCCTGGATCCACTCCAGTCCCGTTCCGTTTTCGTTTCTATTCTCATCAAGCAAAGTCTGAGGGAATGGAAGCATGGGTGCTTACAAAGCTAATTCTATAGTGTTTGTATATCATAATAGAAATAGAAATGTTACAAAATCTACAATTACACCAGAAAGCTAGAAGCAAAAACTAGTTTATTATCGTATGAGCAATCCGGGAAAAATTCTCTACTATAAATGATTGTGAAAACTGTATCAAAATCCGTTGCATGGTTAGATGAAGTAAGCAGAGAAACAAATTAACTCTAGGAAAGAGCTGCGCCATCACTTAATCGCGCACATAGTTGTATTTTATATAGGTTTTTTAACTTTATTCAAAAAAATATGGTATTGTGATGTGATGTGGATAAATATCTAATTAAATAATACCAGTTTTGAAGTTCCTATTAAAAAAAACGCTTAAAATATGAAAATCCAAAAACCCTGAAACGCGTCATTATTTATTTAAGATGAGAAACGCCTTTTGGGCCCACTGCCGTACGGCACTGACTTAGATATTTTTATTTGTAGGTAAAGCTTTGTTATAAATAAATAAAGCATAACTAAATTGAAAACTAAAAATACCTACCCTACAAATAAAAGTGCCGTGCGTGCGGCATAGATTACAAAAAAAGGTCTCAACTCTACATTTTGAAGCTATATTACGCTAGTCGTACATACCTTTATTTATCTCAATGTATATAAGAAATGTCAAGCCAAAGTGCGGCTGGAGCGAGAGGGTACGGAATTTCCCATACAAAAAGGAGTGAAACTAGGTGACATGTTATCTCCAAAGATTTTTTCAGCGATACTTGAATGTGTTTTTGATGTCTAGATTTCGAAACGAATGGCATAAAAGTAAGTAGACGGAGAATTCTTGAGTCATCTACGCTTCGCGGACGACATTGTTTTTGCGAAAAAAGCGTCAGAACTTGAAAGCATGAGTATTTTTTTTACTTCTTGGCACGTTCAACACTACCATCGTACACTACCTTGTGACTGGCTAGTGGCTTATACCTTGTGACCACATTTGTGTCAAACTTTCCGCTAGACGATTAGCGAACTCCCGGGCATTAACAGATTGCAGTGGGTACCTACCTATTGGGGTGATTCATGTAAACATGCAAAATAAGTATATCAGATATACCTTAAATACTTACTCAATAGTTTTCGTAACTGTATGAATTTTGTAAGGTAGTCCTGATGAACTAATATGAACTTATAAAACTATCTGGGTTTGTCTGCATGTCTAGCAAAGGAGAATGCTCATTCAGGCACTGACTTCTCATACATCAAAAATGATAAAACATTTGTGAACTATTATTATTTATTTTAGAAGTCGTCCTGCCATTTCTTTGCTTGTTCTAAACAGGAGATTTATTTCAAACATTGAAAAGATTTATTATTGTCTACGAATTAACTACCACCAGTTTTATATTTTTTCTGCATAAATTGCACAAATAGTTGCCATCGTAAATAAACAAGAATGTTGAAAGAAAATTCCGATCGATATTATTGTCGATTACAATAAAAAACAAAAAAAATATGTAATATTCCTGGACGACCATCATCGCATATGAAAACGCAAGTATTTGATTTCTTTAATTCTTTGATAATCCTTCGAAACTCCAGTTTTGATTTCTCTAATTACTGACGTTGATAATAAATTGTTGTTTTATACATCGTTTAAAACTACTTTGGAATCTGTTCATGCTTCGTTCATACTTCGATGGGCATTTATCCTTTGCCTGGCAATGGCTGTTCAACTCATTGGATAAAATGGGTTTCACGACGAAACCTTTCTTGATTGATTTTTGTGTCATCTGACGTGACTTATATTAACGAAGATATAAAAGAATGGCCTCTTGAGTAACATTCGCGTACTTGTTTAGCTTCTATAATCATCCTGTTTCTCCCGCCGCGTCCAATAAATGTACCTATTTCGAGCATCAAAGAACATCGAAGAAATCGGTAGGTACTGTATAAAGGAATAATCAACTTAGCAGCAACGCATCGAACAGCGATATTTAATGTTCCGTGGTTTTTTTGCAGCTTTGACGTTTTCTATGAAGTTTAAATACCTACTGTTCATTATCCACACGACTTTGGTTATTACCATGTTTGAAATCTTTATGCAGTCAAACTCTCCGTAAACACTTGGTTTCCTAGCTTATAACACGTCGTTCACAGCCATTTTGAAATCACAATACACGCACCAGCCGTCAAATATGCGTGTGCGTATCTCTGGTGCGTATGTCCATAGTGGTACGGCTATCTAGCACGGCGTTATGAATTACGATCTACACTAAATTGCTCGTAGAGCGGGCAGTTTAGGTAGTGAACGCGAGGCAACCGCCTGCTTGCTACTTGCTTGGAACTTTACATCTAGTTTTAACCACTACAGATTGGTTAGAACTAGTTGTAGCCGCAGTATGATGTTTGCTAGATCTAGTGTTAGCCGAGTGCAAACGGCTTTCATTTTTAGCTAAAACGAGGTTTAGCCATAAATGAATAGGGTACCTACACCTAATATTAGCCCACTGCCACTGGTTGCATCTAGTTCTAGCCGGCTATAACTAGGGTTAACCGTACGTCGGCTTTTAACTGTAACATATACAATTACGACTACGGGGCGACAGGTATCTAAATATTATAAAAAAAAAAATACTTTCCAAATTTATAAAAGGCTGTATATACCAGTGAACCTATACTCTAAGGAAACTCCCATAGGTTATCATTGATAATTTTTTTAAATTTAGCTAAATTAAATTCTCAAATCAGCACGATTTTTACATGTGTTTCACACCAAATTCGAATTCACAGTTAGAAATCTACATTTGATCTGCGCGGCGTACTTTTTGTGATTATGTCGCAGTGGCTCAAGTTACATTCTACGGTGAACTATCAGTGATATTGACCTGTTAATTATGGTGATAGGATATCTAGGATTAAGTGACCTTGCGCTGGAGCGATGCTGCGTACCAGCTAATAGTAAATGAAACTATGATTGCAGTCAGTAAAAATTTACTTGATTCAAAAAAAAACATTTTGATCATATTTAAGTGTTCATAAAACTAACTTGAAAATGAAACCTCTTATTGGAATACTGTTGGAAATATAATGGGTGCACTAAAATAAAAAAAAATATGTGTCAAAAAATAGCACTTTATTATTTACACAACATTTTTATTGGAATTGGAACGACAGACTTCCAACTTTATCACAACAAGTTTCATTTCCAATCCGCTCTAATTAATTAAACGAATCAACTGATGAATTCATTATACAAAAATAATTATAATGTACAAAATTTCCCTAAAAGTAAAGGAATAACTTATGGTTAACGAATTAACCTATAATACTTTTTTTGTATGAAAGAATAGTAATTACCTATTGAAGATTATAAATCATAGAAATTTGTAGACGCAAGCGTAGGTATAATTACATAAGTAATCTTAAAACACAAAAGGTAAACAGAAGGAACATTATCGGTTTAAGAAATCCTTCATTATTACAACAATATTGCTTGTATTTTATTGCATTTCAACTGTTAATCGTTAATCGCAATAAATATAAAATAATGTAGATACAACAAAGATAAACTTATAACTACTTATGAATTCGATGAAATCCTAAGTATATCACGACAGTCTCTGAGCAACAAACTTTACTTAAAGTTACAAATGGATAAACGAACAAAATTCTTTAGATGGTAACCTAATATTTTTTTTAAATGCCGTAAATTTTTAATATGAAACATATTACAAAAGCACTCGAGGTGCTTCCCGTTAATTTCCGTAGCACCTCAAGTACCATCTTTTTTTTTTTAAATTTAGGTACTTATCGTATTAAGGCAAAGACATTTTTGAACGTTCGTCCACGCTGCCAAGTTTTCGTAACGTTGTTGTGTTATAGATGATAATATGAGGTTTTATCTAGCTTTATTACTGCAGAGCTTGACGCGTAGTATTTGGCAGGAAGAGGCACATTAACCCGCCGCCGGCAAGGAGAGCGGCCACAATAAAGGTAGGCGCAGGGCAGTATGTGTCAAGCAATGTAGCGATTACAACATTGCCGATGATACCGCCAAGACGCGCCGCTACCATAGACACGGCTACGCCAGTCGCACTGCAACGTAGAAAGTGAAAAATTTAAATTCATTTAACTTTCAAGTAGGACATTCTGCTGTCACTTTTGAATGTCTTAAAGCTAAGTTTATGCAGGTTCGCACGCGTCCACTCCAAAGATAACACTGCAACCAACATAAAGTAGATTTTTTTTAGTGACGACGCGACAAACCATTGTCTTAGAAACTAAGTGGATTGGAGTAATAGATTAGAGTAATTTAATCCCAGCATTTTTATCATTTATATATTCTTTTAAATTTTAATATGCTGTAGGTAGGCAGTCATTAATTAAGTTGCCACTTAACTACCGTTACATACCGTTTTTATGTTTTCTATCGAAACTAGGGTTCAAAATAGTTTATTAGTTATTAATTAAAAATAAAAATAGTTTATTAGTTATTAATTTTTCAAAACGACAAGACCGGATGTGACGACATATTAATAATTCCATAGAGAATACAGAGTTTAAATTATTCTATGCCACTGATTGACCAACTGCTCGGTATGAATATTTTTTTCAAATTAGCGCACGTATAGAGTACTCATTCAGACTCATTTGTGTATTTTTATTTCCAAAAAAAAAACTCTGCAAGCAGTTGTCAATCCATGGTATAGAATTATTTCAACTCTATACTTTCTATGAATAAGTCGTCATATCCGAGCTTGTCAATCAGCGTTTTGCAAAATTTATAACTCAAGAACCATCTTTTTTAAATTACAAGAACGGAATAATTTTTTTATTGTTGAACTAGTAACTATTTTCGATAGAAAACATAAAAATTGTTGGCATGTTTAAAAAAAATGGTTACCGAATTATACCTTTATTTATTTTACGGAGTCTAGTAGTGCGTACTGCGAGTTGAGTTTATGTACCTACATTCTTAGCATTAACATTGAGTACCTATATCACTATTCTATTTAAATTTGATATTATTTTTATGTATATATAATATAATTACATAAATATACATACTGACTATGCCGTACTTTAATTACCTACATTAATTTCTTTGAATTTATTTCTAAGTGTCGACATCTATGTTCGCATCATCTACTTACCTATTACAATTATTGTTGAATAAAAAATATGACAACGTGCTAATATGGACTAACCGTAAATTCGTAGGGAAAATTTCTGTGATGAGGCAGTCAAGTGAGGCGTTTCCACACGAAATCACCGAACTGAAGATGGCACTGACGATAAGGTTGTTGGTCTTGTTGTACACGAAGTACATGGCCGCTGAGCACAGACCCGCAGAAAACGTTGCAAACACTGTAGCAACAAACAAAATTCTTTTAAAGCGTTTTATGATTTAGTATAAACAGTAAGTAATTATTAGGTTGCGTATATTGAAATGATAGCTGGAATAAATATACAACATTTAAAATACAATCTTATGCCATAATCTTTCCTACTGTGAAAAATTTGGCACTCAATTACCTACTCGTTATTTACAGATTATTTATGACCTAAGTCATTTAAGACTTAAGAATCGAAATTTAAAAATGGAACGAAAAACTTTATATCTTTTTAATTCCATTCGAAAGTAAATCAATTTAAAAGGTGCAAAGCTAGCATTGAGATGACAATGAGACACTGCAGAAAATGTGTGAACTACGGAAAAACTGGTGCGGACCCACGAATCACATATATAAGGACATAATCATTACTTCGGCTTATATTTATACCATCTTAGTCTGAATATTTTGCTGTCGTCAGATAACACTTGTGCTCCCCGAAACGAAAAAATAAGACCGTGTGGATTGCAGCCGAGAAATGGGACTACGTTTCGAAAATAGAACATCAAGGCGTGTTTCTGAAATCGTTACTCGACGAAACATCGTCCTGGTCCTATTCCAAAGATATCACATTTTGGTATTGAAAGAAACCACTTGGCACAAATGTACCCTGGGTCAAACTAAGCTGATTTAGCCCGATAGCCATTGCCCCCCTCTGTGTATTTGAGATGGGGGGTGATCAAAAAACCGCGCCGCTGCACTTCAGAAAAAAATCAAAACCTATCTGCCTTATTGCACAGCTTATCTATTATATCGTTTTAAGATAAATCAATAACGGCGTATTCATTTTTGTTTTAATATTTGTACTTAATTGAAGAAAAAAAAGTGGAACAAAATTAAAAATGTAAAAGCATCAACCGACATTCTTTATTTCACTGGCGGTTACTTAAAAATAATATATGAACATCGTTTAAGAATACCTACAGTTCGATAGCCCAGTTATTGTACATCACAAAAACATATACTTTGAAGCCATTAATTTGGGAAAAATAATGCAATAAAATAATTAAAAACGCGTGGCAGACTATCTTTTTAATATTGTATAATAATAGCGAAGATATTTGAAGATATATTCAAACGATCAAACGGATCAAAAATATTTTTATTTCGTAGTTATGTTACATAATCTTGAAATACGTCACAAAAGTGAATTTATTATTTTATGGGAAAATGTCCCCACATAGGCGCATTCAAAGAAATGCTGGTTTATACCAAATCTTTTAATACCAAAATGTGAGGTCCCCGTAGGTACATTACGCCGCAATAGCACCCGGACTAAAATATATCAGATGTATGTATGATCTAGAAAGTACCAATAATTAAGAAGCGTTCGTCCTTATGGGTGCTTATGGGTGTTTTCAAGTGACCAGGTGCCAACAAAATTGCAAAAGCTCGGAACATTGTTTAAAAATAGTGGCCAACTTCGAAAACTATAGAGCATTTAACTCAGAATGGTATACAACAGTCACATTACTAATAGGTTTTCAAAGCTGTGCAGACCAAAGACCGGACTTAAGGGAATCATGCTGCACCACGACAACGCGTCTTTACGCACTTCCCTCAGAACAAAGACGTTTATTCAACAATCTGGTAATCAAATCCTGCCTCATCCTTCTTTCAGCCCCAACTTACTTTCCCATGAATTATTTTTATTCCCAATTGTCAAGGATAAAATAAAAAGGAAGTTTTTTCAAGTACCGAAGAAACGGTGGCTGTCGGAATAAACGTTTTTTTTTAACTAATTTAGGTGGATGGAAATTAAGATAGTGGACAATGGAAAATACTTTGATAAAATAGAATATAAATTATAATATTAACTTGTTCACTTTTAGCTTATTTCAAAACGTAACGATGAACACAAGGAATTAATTTATAAAAACAAAAAAAAATATTAATAAGGCATGAGCTTTTTGAAATAGGCTACACATTTATTTTGTTTCAAGAATGGTTTCAGGGTAAAGAATCTCTAAAAATTACGTACTATTGTACCTACTGTGTCCATAGAAAATAATAGGACTGACCTAAAAAGAATTTCCTTCCCAGACGGTCCATACCAAGTACTGCGAAGATGTTTGAAGGTATTGCAGCGGCAACCGTGATCAGGGATTCTCGGAACACGTCAGTGTGCATGTGTGCATCGCACGCTGTTATGTCTGCGTTGTTTATATGCTGTGTCACATATGCTGTTACCTGTATAAATCAAAATACTTATTATTAGTCCTCAGTAGTACTTTTACGCACGGCAACCGCTTCCAAAAAGTAGGTATCGAGTTAAAGACTAGATTTTTTTTTAAATAATTGAATTTTAGGCTAATTATAGAAATGTTGGTCTGGAAGTGGGAAATAATAAGTTTCCGATCGTAATGCCGTGCGGTAAGGTAGCAATTTCGTCGTATGTATGATAAAAAATTTATTGTCAAAAATTAAAAAGTGGTACAAATTGTATCTACCATACGTTTTTTTTTTAATTTTTAAATTAATGAAAAATACTTTATTAATAAGATTCTTAAAGTTACGGACAACCAGAAAGTCTGATCGTAAACCTGGTTGATACCCGCATTTTGGTAGTAGTTCCCATTCGTCGGTACTAAATGAAAAATCGGCCAATGTCGAATCAGCTCGCATGTTGATCATTCGGTACCGCTTGTTCATACCTACAAGTGAACGTCTGTTTTTTTACATCTACACTACTATATGAATCTATACGTTCTGTCTGTACCTATATGTAACTTTTTTGTCAAATATTTGTGTTAAATATTTGTTTCATGACTTCAATTCTACCATTTTTAAATGTTTTGTCTGTCCGTCTGTCTGTATGTCCTTTAAGGATCTCATACGGAACGAAAGAAATCACAATTACATTAATATTCTTTGGTAGTTACATAACACAAATTATGTGGTGGCACGGAACCCTCGGTGTGCGAATCCGACTCGCACTTGGCCATTTTTTTTAATAATACCTGGCAAATGTCGGCCTCTACGTCGTGATGATCGTGCGCCCATTTGTCGAAGCGGTTGAACATCTCCGGGAACCACATCATCAGACCGTAGTATCTGGAATAATCATTATTTTAATTATGTATTGTATATATTATAAAATAAAAAGAATATTTGAGCATGTATACCAGTTGTCTAGTAACCCATAACACAAGCATAACACTTGCTTACTTTGGGCTAGATGGCGTCTGTGTGGGATATCCCAGGTATTATTATTTGTATTGCATTCATCAACTTACATAACATATACAACTTACCTAACTGAACAATTTTTGTGGAAGTTTGGATCAAATGACAGTATTTCCTATAAGGTTCTCATATGGAAGGCGTTTGTCGGATTTGGTAGTCGTTTTTACCTCTGATTAGGCATCCGGCATTACTCTGAGTCGGGCATATCAAAAAGTCGCTCGTCGTCTAAGGCGAGAAGGCTGATTCTTACGAGGGCACAATTAATTATTTTATTATAAATAAGTAAACAACTGATACCTACAAATCTTTCATTTTTCCTCAGGCACTTCTAATATCGAATTCAAGCATTCCCTTTTTTTATATGGAAACCCTACTCCTGGGTGGCCGAAACTTTTGATACCTATATGAACAGTCTCGCAAACATCTAGGTATATTCATACAAAAATTGGATTGCAGTCCTGTGAAAAACTAAAGAGAAAGATACAAACGCCCGGGTCAAAAACATAGTTGGTCGTAGGTTAATAATTGATAAAAAATTACCCTATATGGAATGTGAAATTTATAGTGATGGAGATCGCCGTGAACTTCAATATCGGTGGCACGAACAGTTGTTTGCTGTGTTCTATAATGTCACTCATCATACCCCTCATTTTCGATTTTGGTTCTTTGGGCTCAATTTTCTCGAGCTTCGTGTGAGGTACGTCGTCCACCAAAAGTTGCTTGACAGGGTACAATTCACGACTTTTGCCCGTATTCATCATGTAAATTCCTCTGAAAACTTCTAAAGCGTCGTCGTGGCGGCCTCGAGAGATCAAGAATTTGGGTGATTCTGGCAGCAAAAATAGTAGAAGTGCCACCAAGAACGACGGTAACGACATCACCAGTAAGAATATGCGCCAAGAGTTGTACACGAAACCATTGGTCTCACCGCCGATATCTGTAACGTAAAAAAGTTCCAATCAGAAATTTACATTTTTTTTATATAAAAATAAGTATTATTCATATTTTTACAATATTTTTATTTTATTTTATTTGTATGGAAAACCAACAGAACAATTGACTTATTGACAGAATAATAGTTACAAAAGGCCAATAACAGGTTCTCACTTATAGATAAGTATAGAGTAAAAAAAAAAACATACTTTATCAACGGATAGCACAAGAAAAGTAAACAATAGCAAAAATAGTAAGAGTTCCAAGTACACATAGTTACACACTAAGAAGTAAAGAATTCGCGACGTAGTGCTCGCCTTGCCGATGTATATAACTGTATTCTGAAGCTAATATTTTCGTGAAGGATTAATCTTCACAAATTCCTCAATTTATGTTGGAAAGAGAACGTATTTCAATTCCAACAGTACTTATATTGTATTTATTGAAAAAAATCGGGAAAGGTATTGCAAATATCATAATAGAGACAATTGATTAAATTTTGCGATTACAAACTCAATTACTTTTTTAGTAATTACCACAAATATGCTTATTGTGTGATGGTATGAAATCTTTGGTACGCGACTTGTTTAATAAATATAGTCGTAACTCCTTCTCTCCTAGAAAGACAAGAACAGAGTTACGTACCGCTGGGGATGATGATCCAGGCGAGGCCAGCCACGAACAGGTTGCCGAGCGTCCAGAAAGCGGCCATGAAGCTAAGCATGGCGCCGCGTTTATTTTTCGGTTGAAACTCAGCAAAGTAGGACCAAATCACTGGACCCGAACCACCCAATCTGTATAGGATTTAGGATGATGCTGAAAATCTGTTACTGCTTGAGAATGTACAATCTCGGCTTAGAACAATAGTTCTTTGTGGACCTTAACTAAAAATACTATCTAATTAAAATCGAATTATTTTAACACTATAAAAATGTGTAAATACTGTCGTTTTGTATTCAAATTTTGAACAAATTTTTTTTTGTTATTAACTTCATTAAACTAAATTATGTAACATTTTGGCCGCCAGCTCTTTGGCATTTTGTTAATAAAAGCATTGTCTCATCACTGTGAAATTTCAGTGTTTTTTGGATGAAAACCTAAATGGTGTTATTTTCATACGTTTATTTTGAAGTCAATTTAAGTCCAGAGTACCCGGAGTATCCGTAGTGTCCGGAGAGCATGTGTGAGAAGAGTGATGAGTGTTGATGAAGCGAAAGAAGTATGCCAGGATCGCACTATGTGGAAATCTGTAGTCTCTGCCTACCCCAATGGGAAGCAGGCGTGAGTTTATGTATGTATGTATGTATGTATGTATGTATGTATGTCAATTTAACACCCATACGTGAGTTCTGCAGCTAACAAAACAAATGAAAGTCTGACGATGCAAGATCAGGATTATAAGGAGGATGCGTCAAAATTTCCCAAACAAGCTCGTTAATTGTTTGCCCTGTCATGACGTTTACGGTCTGGTATTGGCATGATAGAACATAACTACTTTTATTTTGACGAGTCCCATTAATGGGACCACGGGGAAAAAAATTGAAAAATTCTTGTTACGTTCGTTTAACTTGAATAAAAATAGGACGGAAACTATTAAGACTAGTTAGCTGGGGTAGTCACGATTATTAGAAGTTCTAACAGATTTTTTGGCGCGCCGAACGCCTAATACCACAGACAAGTCAACCTTATAGACCACGCTTTGACAGGGAGTAGCATTCGTCAAGGCCATGTAGTGACACTACTTAACTACGTCTCTTGTGAGCGGTCAGTTGGAAGCACGTCGGAAGCCATTAAATTGTCAATTTTGAACGAGCCAATGAAAACTAGCCGACCTCTCCCCGCAACCCGCCACTTTTTGACGATTTCGTTTTCGTACTGACGTTTATTAAAGCGTGGTCTATAAGTTGACTGGTCTGTGCCTAATACGAACGTTCAAATATATACGTACAAACATTGACATCGTACATATATTAACTTTTTAAACTAAGCTTTGTTTAGCATTAAAACGATTATAAAAACTATTTATTGCCATCTTTTTGTAGCAAAAGTTAAACGTGAAAATACTAACGCAGCGCCATTGACGAATCTAAAGAACATGAAGAGCTCGTAGTTCTGACTGAAGGATGAGGCGACGATGGCGAGCGCGTTCACCGCCGAGATGGCGATCAGCACGCGTTTGCGCCCCAGCGAGTCCGCCACAGAACCCCAAGCGTATGCCCCCACCATCATGCCGATGAAGATGATGCAGTTCAGCCATCCCTGAAGCGAGACAAGAGATCATCTATTAATTTTATACCACGTAAGTGGAAAGAGGGGATCCACAAAGTGTGCTAACACGTAACAAGGGGGACGTGCTGATAATCAACCTGCGTAGTGCACAAACGAAAAATCATCGGTTAGTCCACGTAACTTTCCACGATTTGTGCTGCGATATATCAAAGCCACTGAACTATATACTACTAGAAACGACAGCACAGCGATCCAGACGTTTGCGCCATGCTTTGTTGCCGACCGGCAACAACTCATTCAGTCACTCGCCCATGTTCATCGCAACCGCGTACCAATAATTTGATTAAACAACGATTCAAAAATGCCGTCGTGGGTGTTAAAAACCTGTAAAAAACCATCAACTGCGAAGAAAAAAGATAATGGCATACCTTATCGTTGATAATTAAAGAAAACAAAACTAAAACCATCCAAAACTAATTTTTGTACCTACATCATTTTCTACCGTTGCCGCCATACTTGTTTTAAGTACAAGTAATGTCCCGGCATGTATAATACCTACTACATACTTGTATAATACTTGCGAATTCTGTGTATTCTAGTGGAAACGACCCAAGTATAACACGTATAAGACATGTATAATACAGTGTATTATATTTGGTAGAAAAATCAATGTGGTAGAAACAAGGTGATAGTGCCGCGCGCACAGATTTTGTTCGTGCTGTCCATTCTACTAGTATTTAGTTCAGTGGTCAAAGACATTTATTTTCAATGTGTCAAATCAAATAAACTCCGAGATTAACAGAGATTGTTATTGTCTTTATTTACCTTAAGGTACTTTTTATTGAATACAATTTTAGTCATGATATGTTTATAGAGTATATGTATGATTTTATAGAGAGCCCGCCGCTTCTTGTCTAAAATGACGTAGTTCGAATCCCAGGGCATGTACCAATGAGTTTTTTCTAACTTACGTACCTACATACCACATACATACGTATTAGAGCAGCGTGGTGGATTAAGCTTCAAGGCCTTTCCTCATCATGAGGGGAGGCCTAAGCCGGCAGTGGGGCATTGGTTGGCTGGTACAATTTTAGTAATAAGTTTGGAACTACGCATTTTATATATTAGTTGGCTTGTCATTGTAAGACGAATAAAATTGGAGCCGATATCCATAAACATTTTGACAATTTAGTTTTTTTTGCGATCAGTACTTTTATGAAGTAAATATGAGAAGTACAAAGATGAAGGCAACGCAGTTTATGAAATGGCATACTTTGGTGTAGGTGGTGAGCTTTAGGTCGCACTCCGCCGAGGGCAGGATGAAGGACATCGATATGACGTCCATCTCCTCGGACGTGCTGACCAGGCCGCACACCGCCAGCAGCAGGTAGTGGAACCGGCCATAGCCTGCAAACCAAACAGTTTCCTATGAATTTGTTTAAACGTCATAACAGTTTATGATCACTGAGAGGTGATTAAATACCCATATTTATACAGATAACAGTACCTATGGACTAAAAAGTATACACAAAAATTAAACACACAATAAACAATATCGAAACGACGATAATTATATAATAACATATATTTCTATGTCAGTGCAAGAATTTCAGTGCGATTGTTGACCTCGTTGACATAGATTTATTTATATATGTCGTAGGATGATTTATTAATTGAAATTTTTGCGAAAACCAAATCATTCCAAACTTATTACTAAATTTGCGAGAATCAAATCACCCTACGAGATATATATTTTTAATTTTTGTAATATTCTTATAAATATTTATTACTCAATACATCTTTAATGTTGAGAGTATCTTTTGAACCGCAAACAAAGCTGTGAAAACCGTAAGTTGCAGACTGGCCAGCACATCGCACGAATTTTCGTCCTTACAAATTCTTTGCAATTCTAACCTCAATTACTCAAATTAATCCAGTCAATTATTTTTTTCTAAAATTGGACATGCATCTAAATTAAAAATTAAAAAAACTAGACGTACCGTGTTTTACAAACCAGCAAAAGCCGTATTAGCCGAGTGGTGGGGAGCCCGCTTCTTGTTTAATAGGTCCTGGTTCAAATCCCAGATATCGCCAAGTACCAATGAATTTTTTTTTACTTAAGTACATAACTATCACTGACTCCGTGCTTCGGAGGGCACGTTAAGCAGTCGGTCCTCGACGCTGTCAATAGATGGCGGTCGTTATAGTCCCCAACCCGCAGTGGAGTAGCGTGGTGGATTTAAGCTCCAAGTATCCCTCCTCACCCTGGGGAAGGCCTAAGCCCCTGCAGTGGGTTAAAAAATGGGCTGATGAAGTGAAGAAGTGAATGGAAGTACCTAATAAATATAATTCAAAGGAAGGAGGGGCGTGTCTTCGTGTGTAATGCAAGCTGTATCTATCTAAGCATTGGCGTCTTACAGTCAAACTCTGGTTTGGACGTCACGCATATATTAAAAACATAAGCAAAACAGGATTTGAAATAACTAATGTGCCTCAATTGCGTATTTTTATAAGAGTCTAAAAATATAAGAAACGACGTGACAATGAACGTGAAAAATTAATTGGAATTTTCGGTAACACGCAGTCGAAATTTTGCAGGTGATACCGTAATATACAGAATTGGGCGTAAATTTGAAATACCTAATAAATTCATTGGAGTAAATTAACATTAATGGCAATGGCAATTTAACAAATGGCAAACTTTATTGGGTCCTGCTACCCAAAGATTATGTTCATTATTTTGATTAAATTAATACTTTTTCCTTAACGTTTTCTAGTTTCATTTTTTCCTATATAAATCAAACGGTGATTCCATACTTCAACTCAATATTTTGCTTACACGTAAATTAAATATATAGAAATTTAGACTCAAATAAATGAAAAACTAAGAACCGTAAATTAATTATAAAAAACTTAAACAGGTATTTTGTATCTATGTGGAGAGCGAAACGGCATAAATGGCATTTACAATATGTTTACAATATTATAATAATGTCAAACACATCATAAACAAAGATTAAAGGTAGTGTTTGAACCGTTTATCTAACCTAATAATCTAACCTAACTGAGGTTAGACGGTTCCGTCGCGACGGGACGACACCCAGCATTCGTGCAATCCAAATGTTGGACGCTGTACAATACCACAGTACATTTTACAACCTTAACCCGGTGCGTAATACGTATCTTTAAACAGGCTGTAAATTTTATCACCATATAAATTTTAATATTATGATCTTTAGTGAAAATAATCAGTACCTACAAAAATGTTGACATATAGCGCGACAAAGTTGTCGAATTACCGTCGAGATGCGTCGATCAGCGGCCGCCGCCGGAATGTTTTTCTCCTCTACACCCACGATTGTAGGTTTCTCATTCATATTTAACTTAGTAACCACGCTGCATCGATAATCCTTTCGGGAAAAGTATTTTTGATGTGAAAAAATGTGACCTGCTTTTTTTTTCAGAAATGGAATCCTTAGATGGCTACCTAAAGTCTAGAAAAAAATTTGTCTGGTGACAAAAAAATCACTTGATAGGTATCCTGAAGGATCTAGAAAAAAATCGTTTCCGGAACTAAAGAATTGAAATGGAACCAGGAGCCTTGGATGCGGTATGTAGCCGGTGACCCGCTACGTAGTCGCTGCGGAGGTCATCATCCATGATGGTTTGAACTTTTCGAAACGGATCTCAATAGTTTGCATACATTTACTTCAGGTTTTTAGAGTATATTATTTATTTTTTAAGTCTATATTTAATTATAATTTTCTAAAGGAATCCACGCCAAGGCTATGGTTGTTGCCATCCAAGCCGGATAATACAAGCGAATGAAGTACGAATATTATTTTAATTTAAAGAAAATTTGAAAAAGAAGGTGGAATTTTTAATTTAATAAAAGAAAATCGGCTAAGTGTCTATCGGTCACGTATCCATTTTGGGTTCCATAGCATATACTACAAACAATTACCTTATTATCACCACTCACACAACTCTAGATAACGGAAAATTGCGTACATCTGTGAACGTATTTTGTTCAAATTTTGAGATTGTTTGTTAACGCTACTTCCTTTACTTTTTGTGGTTTTTTAATCACACGATCGAAAATATAAAAGGGAAACATTTACTTTCTTGCAAAATATTTACCTAAACAAAAATGCACTAGGAATTTTCCTAATTTTGTTCAGATATCTGTTTAATGCTATCGCACGATAGGTTGCAAAATCATCGTATTAATTCACGCACAGCTACGTAAAAAGGCATAAATACATGTTTATAGTACGAGTACATTAGTATCATTAAAAAATGTTAATAAAAAATACGTTAAACAATTCACACACTTTGCTTCGCTTATTTTTAAATAAGCGGACGGAAATTTATTTGTGAATAAATTTCGTGAATTTTGAAAGAAAGAAAATCTAACATAAGTTTAACAATAATGTTCTTGTATGTATATATGTAGTTTAATTTAATTAAACTGTGATTTACTTTCTAGTTCCAGTTGATCACAGACTTGATATCCGTGGTGAACACGGAACCATAGACTAGTGTAATAGTTACTGAATCTTGTTTTTCATGTCTCTCGGTGCATACCACTTAAAAGACAAGGTGCGACACGTGCAAAATTCTGTTTAGAGATAAAACGGTTTGCATTTTGAACATTTATTAAAGTATATTGATTTTGAGACATTTAAATTAAGTAAATTTTCTTTTTAAAACGTGTTCTTACACTGTCTATTATTACCGTTTTAACCATATTAACACGTATAAATTATATATATTATATACATAAATTATATATATTAATACGTATAAATATACCTATTTATTAACTTCCAAGTTACTTTTACCACAATTAAAGTAAATCTTTCTTTTCCTTTTTGCATCGCGTATCTTCTTTTAATCTTCGTAATTAATAGAATTTACAGCAATTAGAATCTATATTTTTAAAATTTACAGCACTTAGCAATTTTTTCCATGAGTTGTTTCCTACTTTCTTTGCTAATTTTTTACCTCTCTATATCTGAGGTATTTTGTAGCCAAAACACTCGTAAAATCAACCTGAGATAAGTTAAGTGTAAGAGTTTAGTGAGTACCGCTGGTTTTTTATTGCATAAACATATAAAACCAGGTCAAAAAAAATCCATCGGAACGTAACGACTAGAGTATCAATGGACAAACGGACAGACGGATAAACTAAAATAATAAAATACCAGCTGTTTTCTATATAGGCTTGCTTGGTTAACTTTCTAGTAATTGATTCAGTTGATCGCCCACAGACATGATTTTATAAAGTTAAAATGATTCGCTACGACCCATGAATTTTTGGCCTCTGAAAGTATTTAAAGTGCAAAGTGAACAGAGTCTAAAAAAGGCCGATAATTTTCTTTAACATCGATGATTTGGAATCTGACTACCGAACACTGAAAAATCAGTAGTTGAGTAATAGCTAGGTTACCAGTGAGTTCGATAGCCCTCTCGAAGTCTGCCTTGTCCGAGTTGGAGCCCTTTTCGGGGTCCGGCTTGCCTGAGCTCTTTAGTGTTGGCACCACGCCTGGAACAAGCACAGAAATATTTCTATTTATACCCGTTATTCCGGTAAAATAAAACAAATTATGTAAATGTCAAAAAACCTTTGTGACATAATGTATATGAATATAATTTAAAAAACAGCAACACTATAAGTTTAAAATTTTAGTAATTCCTTTTAATTATTATTATTATCCAATGCATACAGTATTTCAAAGTATTAATCATAGATATTAATGCGTCTTGACGATCGTACAAAATTGAATAATTAAAAAAATATTGTTTAATTTAAATTAGTTGTAATTTTGAAAATCAGAAATCGAAAATTTTATGACATTACAATAGGGATAGAGGGGGTGAAAAAACCAATAAATTTATAAAACAAAATTAGTGGCCCTAGATCAATTTTTATATTAAACTTACTTCTTCTTGTTGTCTGTAGTTAAAGTAGTTGTAAGCCTACGTAGTTTCCAAATAGTCAATAGATGGCGGTCGTTACAGTCCCCAACCCGCAGTGGAGCAGCGTGGTGGATTTAAGCTCCAAGCCCCCTCCTCACCCTGGGGGAGGCCTAAGCCCCTGCAGTGGGTAAAGATGGGCTGGTGAAGTGAAGAAGAAGTGAAGTAGTTTCCAAATAGAAGACCTTTACTACTTTCAAACTATGTAGGAATACAACTACTTTAACCATAGAAATTTGAATAGCTTAGAAATGTCACGTAGGCGTGTCGAAGATTGAAAATGAATTTCTTTACAGACAAAAAAATATTTATTTAGCACATAAAAACGAAATTAACAGCAGACGTCAACTCAAGTAGTGATGTGGCAGTTCCGTTGGTGTCATCGTCAGCTGTTACAGCTACAAACCGATAACTTATACACTAGTGAACCAGTGTTTAGATGGTCGAGCGGAACGACCTTTGCAAATAATGTAGGTATGTAATTAATCTTGTCATAGTATGTATCAGAGTTTTGACTTGTGTGAAGGAAACCAACAGCATCATTTTCGTATAAAATACACCAGCATATTATATAGATACATATTCCAAAATACATTGATTTCCTTTATTTCTCGTCAAGTGTCATTTAAAAAAATCCGCTTCAATTTTATTTTTGTACCCCATGAGTTTAAGTAATTAAAAACGATATATAGTTCCTAACGACGACCAACTTTGACGACCGCTTGGCCTAGTGGGTAGCGACCCTGCCTACGAAGCTGGAGGTCCCGGCTTCGAATCCCAGATCGGGTCAGTATTTATATAATGAATATTGATACTGGTACCGGGTCTTGCTCGTTATACGTATGTGGTGTATTCGCTTGGTACCCAAAACACAAGCTAATGCTTAGTTTGGGCCCTAGACGTTGTTGTAATGTATTATACACACTAATTATAGAATTTTAACTTCTGAAGTAGTAATAATGTTACAATCCTTGATACAACTTTCACGACGACGGAATTAGCGAAGGCCGTCGACAGATAGCGAAGTAGGAATTAGAACAAATTCATTTACTTGAATAAAAATAATGGACTAATAGAGCAGATAATCTATTCTTTCGCATTATCAACAATGTTTGGCCATGGTAAAAGAATTTTTATAAAATAGGTACCTACGACCGACAGACAGCCATACGAATACATTCTTAGTGTATAACGACCGTAGGTTTACAGATATTTGCTTATCCTTGACATCGATTGTCAACATTTTCCCATCACTAAATTTTGACGATCTTCTTTTGAATCCTCCGAAATGCAAGGCGCTTTTGGTCGCCAATAGGAGCCAGTCGGATCGGTTTGTGAAACCTTAACGAAACCAATAAGAAATTTATAACAGAAAGAAAAAAAAGAAATAATTTACTAAGTCTTAATTATTTTCTGTAGCTACAGTAAAACCTGGTAGGCAAGTCTGGCAAAATTCCACTATAGGGTGAGATTATCGTGAATTGCAAGAAATTTCCTCCGTCATGATGTACCTTTCTTAAGGCTTCATATAAATTTTCAGCCAGTTCTTTCGTTAGTTTCGTTTTGAGAGCCAGAAAAAAAAACTGTTGCTACATTTTTCCAAACATAGAAAATACATTAGAAAAGAAAAGTGCAAATTAAACATTATTTTTCCCGTAACAAATCTATTATGGAAACAAAGAAAAAGCTTAATAAATACTTTAGGGACCGTGCGCCATCTATTAAAATGATTCATAAATGGTTCACTGACTTTGAGATGATACCGAACATCTTGGACGCCCCTTCGAGTTCGCGACACCAGAAATTGTTACTAAAATCCATAACACCGTATTAAATGATCGATGAGTAAAGATCGGGGAGATTGTAGTAGGGATTTCTGACGAATACCTGCGCGTTATCTTACATCATCAAAATTTAGATATGAAAAGACTATCTGCCCTTTGGGTAGCGCGTTTACTAGCAGTAGATCAAAAATGCACCCCTGTGGCCACTTCAGAAGCAGGTTTGGCAATGTTTCAACGAGATAAAAAAAAATTGCTGCTGTTCTTTATAACGGCAGACGAAACGTGGGTAAAACACCAGACTTCAGAGACTTCTACTTCTTCTTAGTTAATGGCGTTTTCTGCTTATAGCAATTTCACTAACTTCAGGAACGAAAAAACAATCGTATCGTTTCCGAAGAACCAGTACCGAATAAGGCCAAAGCACTTTTATCGGTCAACAAAGTCATGGCTATAGTTTTTTTAGTCACTCGTGGTGTAATCCACAACGAGTACCCCCAGAAAAAGAAAACTATTTTTTTTATAAAATTATGTTAACCCAGGCACTACACATTAACCCATTTGGGATACGTCCAAGGTCACGAGCATTTAAATGACAGGGACAATTGATTGATAATGATTGATGACAAGTATTAACTTGTCATCAATCATCGTCAATCAATCAATCATTAATGGAAAAATGATCGTATTTAACGAAGAAGAAAATTCACTTCCATCGAGGCGAAGAACGGGTGCACTTATGTGCCGCTGCCACTGCCAACTTCCATGAATTATACGCTATGCATTGCCTGCTCATCCACCATATTCTCTAGATTTAGCACCCTTCGATTATTTTCAACTTAAAAAAAAAATGGTTCCCCGGAAAGAGATTTAGTGAAATCATATTTTTGAAAAAAGGTTCGAAAAGTTAGAAAAGCGTTGGCCGCAGTGTGCATGGAAAAAAAAAATATGGTAACTAGGAGTAGAATTTCTAGTTTTATTTGTGACCATCAAACAGATAGACATGCGTACTATATTATTATTATTGTTTCAATTACGAGTTTAGATGTATTCTTAACTTCATTTTGTAGTAAATCTGACAATATTCTGGGTAATTTGTATGGAACATTTTGCTAAATTAAATAAATTTCTCGCTAAATATACAAAATTCACGTTTACAAGTTTTTTTTGTATTCATTACAAATTAAATGGTTTTTTAAAATTACTTTCTTGTCAAAGTTACAAAATTATAGTATAAAACACTATTTTTCCTGCTGCTAAACGTTCTGGTAGTACTGTCATCCTATTTTTTTTCCGTGTGTCGAGTTAGAAAGAGCAAAAAAAATTTTTGTATTTAAGTTTTACTAGACTTATTTCGCCGCTTTCCGCCCTCGTATATCTACAAAAGCTGTCAAAGGTAAAGCTCTTGGGCCTTCTAGAACTTATATGGTTAATCACAGACTAACAATATGGTACATAACTTTAAAAAAATCACATTTCACTAATATCTTTTTATTTCAAGCAAATATTTGGCTAACGGTAATACGCTCTTTACTTAACAAACACCTTCTCTGTCTCTTCTGTACTGTAATATTCTATGCATTTCGTATACGTAAATAAAACTTGCAAAGGAGTGACTTACCAAGTTCTAGAGCTTTGGTATCCGCTCCGTTCAACTGCAGGTTCCCTTTTACATCACAATCTGCAAAGCACCGTATAATTAACAATTTCATATCACATTTATAAAAGAAAATTATTTTAATTATATATATGAACTATTTGTTTATTTGGCTTAGATAGCACTAGCATAGTCATCAAGTTGAAGCGCCTCATACTTCGAAACGAGAAAACCCAAGCAAAACGCCAGACTCAGAGATTAGATGGACCATACGTCATTATCATTGTTTATTTGAAATATTTTTAAATTATAAATATTATAGTATTTATATATTAAATAACATTATAAAATTACACATGAAATGTAATTATTTTATCCTATCTAAGGGGTACATATAAAAAAATCTGCTTAGGTAATTAGATATATAGTTTTACTATTTTGTCTGTATTACTAACGGATGATATAAGTAAATAACAGGACTAAGAATTTCTCAAATTCGCATTCTTCTTATAATCTCCAGCTTGTCGATTGATAATTGATACTTCTGGATGACGCACCTATCAACCACTCTATTCTATATCCCGCGTACTAACTTTAACTCCACTATTTCGACTTCCACCACACTGCGTACCAGCCAAATCGTATATAGGACTGTATAGTCCTGTTAGCAATTTGACTAGTATGCAGTGTGGATTACAGTGAAAAAACTATACAAACTGTGAGGTTTCTTGGGCCCGGGGTCAGTTTCTACCATCCTACGCGGACTGGATGCGGGCGATGGCGCTGGCGCGGGGTGAGGGACGCGGGGCAGGAGGCGCTGCTAGGCCGGGGGGGAGCACACGAGGTGGCGCGAACCTCTGGAACAAAATGTCACTATTTTTACAAAAGGCATAAAACGTCAAAATCTCATAACTTACACATACTCTTCAGAAGGTAACCGTTGTCAGGAAGAAGCGCCGCAATAAACTCAAGTTTGCCTTAAAATCCAACGTGATGGTTTCAAAAAAATTGACGTCTTGGTTCTTGCATCTGTATGAAGTTTACACTTGACAATTCTTAAAACTATCACCACAGAATAATTATAATAATAATAATAATCATTTATTTTCAGATGCTAGTCCCATAGTAATTTTACATATTTACACAGTATTTACATATCAAGTACTAATACTAAACAGTACAATAAAAGAAAATATTAACAAACAAAACAATAAATTAATTATTTGACATGCAGGTGTATCCAATAGGCTATAAATGAAGAGTCCCATCTATCAGCGATAGTGTCCAGGATGGTGTTGACACGACATCTTTGTTTTCGTAACGTACCACGTCAAAAAGTATTCACTAATATTTTGGTTTTTTCGTTCTTCGCTTTAGGTCAACACTTTTTGGATTTCAGTCCATTTATAAAGGAGCTTTGCCTCTGAATTTTATTTACTTGTACGGTAAAGCTAAACTATTTTATTTTTAAATTTATTTCAGAAGCAAACAGTCAGTACATACTAGTAATTATAAGTACAAAAATTCATGATTATTAAACTAGACCTGTAGTTTTCTTAAATAATTAAAATTTTTTTATTCACCCTCAGATGTCAGTTTTAATCCAAAAGGTTTAAATCATATAAGATTTTAAATACTATATTTTTTTTTGGAAATATAAAAGCTTACGGCTTTATTAACCTTTTTTTATTAAAATTTAATTCCTATTACAGACATGATTTTTAAAATTTACTGAAAAAAAACGCATTTATTTAATATTTCCTTTAAATGAACAGCTTTTACATAGCACTAGAAGCGAGTTAATTTTAAATATTTATTAAATTTTTTATAATTATAGTTTCGATAACAAAGTTTATTTTTATTTTATTTCATAATAACAGGTATCAGATACCAGTTTTTACGGGGAAAAAAATATGCCAACAGACGTTAGATGTAACATATTGTCTTTGGGTTCACGACGTTAGTATTTATTAAAAAGAAATAAAGTGCGAATCGTACATGCGCATGCGCATGCGCAACGAGAATTCCGTACCATATCTATAATATGTCATTTATTTACCAAAAAATATGTTTTTTTTTCTATTGAACTCTCACTGGGTGGTTTTTTATTATTTGTTGTTGTAGGTACCTACAAATAACTTTTCACTATATTCACATCAAGTTCGTCGTTTTTTTGTACTATTACCGTTTTTACTATAGAGCGAAAACAAAATTACACATTTCTTATTGTTTGTTAGGACATACGCTATGATATCACATGTTTTGTGAAAATTTCAAACAGCTACTTGTTACGGTTCAAAAGATGAGACCTCAGAGCATTAGTGTACGTTATAGTTGGTATGTAGTCGGATACGCTGTTCCGTTCAAGTAGGCAGTATGTTGCATACTTCTGACACAAGACTACGTATGCATATTATTTATACTGATTTTCGTTGTGTAAGTAATTATTTTTGAGACACGTGTCTCCGAACAAACCATTCATGGTACTTCTCACCTACTCAATTTTCTGTGAGACAGAGAAACGAAAGAACAGATGGTGTAGGCTTAATAATAGGACTCTGTTGGCACACTTTTGGTACGGGACTCTAAAAATATTAATCATAAAAGCGTTACGATAAACACTCAAAAATATCAAACACTCATCTAACCTTACTGCGTAAGTCAGATAGGAAATTAATTTGACAGCAGCGTTTGGTTTTAATCATTTTAATAGAGTCATAAATATCACTTTACAGTATCGAAGTGACATTACGCGAATTTGTGGGGTAGAAGACCGGCGCGCAGGGACGTCACGCACTGAATCTCAAACTGAAACTCACCATCTTACACGAGCTATAGCTAGAGTATGAGTGGTTAAAAGGTAAACGCAGAAGAAGGCTTCTAGTCGATTCGTACTTTTATGGCGTAAGTGTTACGTTTGTAAAGTATAATAGAGGTATAGAGAGAGTAATAGTCTCAGAGAGGGTTTACGAATAAGGTAGAGTATATATACAAAAAAGATAAAATATGAAAATAAGAAAGGTATCCGTGGACAGAACTTGGAACTTTCAAAATTCATGTTGAATTTCTAAAGCTCCGAGATTAGATGAGGCAACTCTATATATTTGCCGTCGAGTTGTTAGAGACATTAACTTCAGAACCAAAGGTCTTGGGTTCGATTCCCGCTTGAGACAAATATTTGTATGATGAACATGTCTATTTGTTCCGTGTCAAGGTGGAAACTATCTATATAAGTATACATTATAAAGAACATTTCAGTAGGTAAGTAAATCAGTTGTTTGGTACCCATAATACAAGTAAAATTATTCTTTGCTTTGGACTAGATGGCGTTGATGTGTGGGATGTCCCTGGTATTTATTATTTACGCGTCCCTCGTCCTCACCTCTCATTCTCCATTTAGAATAAAACGTTCGAATATCATATCTACTTGTTTATAAAGCTTTATTTTAATTTGTACTCTTAACTTTTCGACATACTTCAAGCTCCACATGTACCGAGAGGCGTAATCCGAAATACCTGCTGAATACAGACACAGGCTGTTCTGAAAAGCTCAATGTTTTCATGATAAATTTGATTAAAAAATTTCAGAGCATCGAGTGCTCTGGCGTGCACGGCGTTTTCAATGTAAAATTGGTAATAAATAACATCCTTCAAATTGGTTGTGCAGCACAGACAATCGCAATACATACTAACCTATCTATTGAGTACTGTGTGCTCAGTAACAACGGCTTAACATTTTTTTTTTAACTTTTTGTTTAGTTCAGTAAACTCTACATGCTCTATGTATAAGCTTGGACCACGTTCAGTAGAATACCTTGTATAAACATTTTTTTAACTTATCTAAATTATACCCGGAATCAAGTATCATTTGCAATGTGGTTTAGATTTTCTTATTTTTCTTATTGCGTATAATTAAGAAATCTTCATACATAAATAACCTTATCTTCTCGAATAGACTTCCGTATGACTAAATCAACAGTCATAGCTACCGAACAAACATTTGAATGTATGTGATGCGATACTGTGTTAGTTTTAACTATGTGATACGACACCTTTGGAATGTAACGCTTGAGAAATTTAGTCCGCGACGCCTGACGCGGGAGGAGGGGGCATATTGCAAATGATATTCAATGGACCACAGAGAATGAAGTAAGTTAGAGATGCCATGTGAGACGCGTTCGAAAAATAATTACTCACACAACGAAAATAAGTAAAAATATTACGTATACGTAAATAGTTTTGTTTCAGAATTATATCAGTTTAGAAAGCGGTTAAGTCGTTTATCCCTTTCAGTTGCATCTTTGGTATGATTTGATGTCGCATTTTATGCAACAAACTATATACTTGAAGAGGACAGCGCATCCGCCCACATGCCAACTCTCACCTAGTCCAATGCTTTGTGCACTGTACGGGGTGTTTAAGACAAAAACTTTTATCCCATCTCTACGTGCATGTTTTGATTGTTTTTGAAAATCACCTCTAGTTTAAGAATCATTTGGCTTTTTTGTATGGCCTTCCTTTCTAACTCTTGGACCACTGCTCTGAAAAACCTGCAAGTTTATAATACGCTATAACACTTACATCAATGTAAGAAAAAACCGATTAAATAAATTAATGGCTAAGACAAAACTCAAAATTAATTTAAAAATGTTTGAGGATTATCGAAATTCGTAGATAAATTAAGAGTGGGCTATCAATTTTCTCCATGAGATTATAGTAGATACATAGAACCAACCTACTAAGGTAAATTCACTTTTGTCTATGGTTAGTCAGTTCATTAGTTACATTACAGCTAATATATTAATGCGTAGTTCAACACTGAATATACCTACCATGATTTTGTTTTTTAAAACAGTAGGTATATTTTATAACATGGCTACAAAGACCTCCCTTATGTGTGAGCCAAAGTGCACTTAACCGTTTTTACCGGTTCGGTCCGTTAGGTCTAATTCCCGTAATGTCTAGTCGGTTTAGTCGGTCCAATTCCCCGAAAGTCTGATACCCGACGGTCCATGTACTATAAAGTTCATTCCATGAACATCCATATCCTGAACGTACATTCCACGAAAGTCTAACTGACAGGCTAGCTATTTAATTTTAAAAAAATCTTCCGTCTTATTAAAAAAAAAGGCCTATTATGTACCTATCATATATTGTATTTATTTAAGCAAAAGCAATTAGTTTGTTACACCAACTTTGTTTTCATAAAGAACTAGGAAACCCAAAATTATATCTTGTTCGTATCAAATCACTGCGGAGCCAAGGGTAACGGGTTCGATTCCCGCCCGGGACAAATATTTGTGTGCACGAACTTGTTTATTTGTTACATGTTGTAAATGTTGTTTATATTATGAAAAAAAAAGGATTTTTAAGTATGTATATCAGCTGTCTAGTACCCCATAATACAAGCATAATACTTGCTTTCTTTGTGACTAGATAGCGCTGTGTGAGATGTCCCATATTATATTATTATCATTATTATATCTTATTTCAATAAAATGTTTTTAAACAAAATTTAAATATTTTCCTTAAATAAGTACATAGGTATGTAGTAAAAATAGTACCTAACTATTACTAGTAACTACTACGTCGGTTGCTCTAGTATAAAAATGGACGTTCGGGGAATTAGACTTTCGGAGAATTAGACGTTCCGGGAATTAGACTTTCGGGGAATACGTTCGGAGAATAAACTTTCGGGGAATTGGACCAACTAAACCGACTAGACATAACGGGAATTAGACCTAACGGATCGCACCGGTTTTTACGAGTAACATTCGAAACGCAGTACTACTGCCGCATTTTTTCATGTCAAAAACGTTTTTCACTATAGCTAATTTTAAAAGGGTGTAAACCTCGATAATAATGTGTACTTAGAGAATAATAGCTTTTTATAATAAAAAATCTACTGACATGCACTTTATTCTTGCTAGGGCAAATTTAAAATTACAACCGTATTTTGTTATAAAACCTAAAATGGCACAATAAAACTAACCGATATAGTCATTTGTGTGTGTTTAATACTTGTGGTAAAATATATGTGTCACAATAAAATATTTAGCCCTCTTTTTATAGATACTAATATTAAGTTTGCGGATCTTAAGACTATTGTTTTTGTTATCTGCGATAGACCTTTCATTATAAAGGTCTGGATAGTAGAGAGTCGGGTTCAAAAAACATGTCGCCTTACCGCTCGGTTATTGTTCATGTACACTGAGACGGTTTGTACGTGTTTAGTATGGCGTAGCGAGAATATGTCGTCACACAAAACTATTTACAAGTTGGTTTATCATTTTTGTTTTTTTTATTTATTTATTTATAACGTATACATCACAACAACGTCTAGGCCCCAAACTAAGCATTAGCTTGTGTTTTCGGTACCAAGCAAAGATACCACATACATATAACAACCAAGACCCGGTATATATATAATGTTCATCATATAAATACTGACCAGACCTGGGATTTGAACCCGGGACCTCCAGCTTTGTAGGCAGGGTCACTACCCACTAGGCTAAGCGGTCGTCGATTTTTGTTAACATTGTATTGTGAGTGTCCTGCCATCATACAGTATATAATCAAAGCGTTAGACATATGGATCTTAACATTTACAGCGTTGTTATACAAACAGTTGAAAGAAAATATTTTTCAAAAATAACAAGTCAAATAAATACTCGAGGGATTTACGGTTTAAATTAAAAAAAAAAAATCATAATATAAAACATTGCGCATTATTATAACTTCACTATGTTTCTGATTCACACGTGACTTTTATACTTTAGATTTTAGAAAAATAAAGTACCTACTCAACGATACGTCTAGTTATTTGTTCATGTAGCGTGTGTTGATTTGTTAACAAAAAGCGGGAAGTAGCCGTCAACAAGCGAACACAGTGTATTGTACTGCATACTCTAATATTAAAAGAGCTATCTAAACATCGTTTTCGGTAAGTATAATTTCTTAGTGATCGAAATGGGGAAAACATTGAGATCAGAATGGCTAAACTACCGAGACGACGAAAAATGGAAAGTCTAGTGTAATCTAAATCATAGACCGGGAGATCTCTTATAGTATATATATACCAGAGACATTTTTTTTTTTACCCTTGCGACGGGAAGGCGGATAAAACTGCTGAGGTTCCGCGCGCCCGGGCGCGCGGGGTATGTGGGAGTTGCACCCACTGAACAACCGCCTGAAGAGGAATAGGGACGCGTGTCGTTAGCCCGAAAGCTCCTACGACTTTATCGAAGCGGCCAGACGGCACACTAGGGTGTCGCCGGCGCGAAGTTGTCGGGTGACCCCTAAGGGTTACTCGAGGCGAAATAATGCCAGAGGCGCGGGCCTCCGGTTGAGATTAACGTTATTAGTATAACGTGAAAAGTGTTTTATTGATCACTCATTTGAGGTGAGGTCAGTAGGGGGCGGGTGCGGGGGGCGCGGGAGCGCCCCCACTTCAGGTTCGACTTGAGAGTCGCCCGAAAAAGACTCATTGGCTTTAGTCAGCTGCTCGACTTCGAGAGTGAGGTCGTCAGGCTGATCTGTCAGAGCATTCCGTGGTCTTCTTAGGAAATGATTAGGAGGAGGTGCCTCGTAAGCGGCAGCTGAAACTATCAATGGATTGCTGTGATTAATGGCTCTAGTGAAAAAGCGCTCTGATGCGTCTTTCATGTATTTTGAGATTGTAGGAAGCTCTAAGTCTCGATGTAAAACTGAGTTTCTGACGTACCAGGGAGCGCCAGTCGCCCTTCGACAGAATTTATTTTGGACAATTTGGAGTCTGTATAATAGATTTGGTGCTGCATGGGCGAAAACGGGGGATGCGTAAGTCATCACCGGTCTGATACATACGGTGTAAAGAGTACGCTTATTGCGTAGAGACATTTTACTTTTAGGGCCTAACATGCCGCTAAGGCGGAAACTATAAATTTAGCTAAGTTGCAAACACGGTTGATGTGATCTTTGAAATGGAGGTGTTTATCAAGCGTGATGCCTAGATATTTGTAACTGTGTTGCCACGGAATGGGCACGTTATCCATTCGAAGATGGGAAAGCTGGTACGGAACAACACTAGTTAGTCTAGTTTTGCTGTACCTAAAGTGTATTGCTGCTGATTTTTCTGGGTTAATCTCGATTCTCCAGAGGTGAAACCATCGTGTCAGCTCATCAATGGCTCTCTGGAGGCGACGAATTGTAAAAACTGAGCTATTACTGCGTAAATAGAGTGCAGTATCATCCGCGAATAGGGAGAGTTTGACGCCGTTTGTGGGTTGCGGTATGTCATTAGTATATGCCGCGTATAATAAGGGTGATAATGTGGAGCCCTGTGGAACACCGGCTCTAATTAATCTTTTGGAGGAAAGGGATTGTTCGTGTTTGAACATGAAATTTCTATTACTGAGATAGCTATGAATAATAAGAATTAGTCTGTCGGGGAAATCTAGCGTGTATAACTTGTAGATGAGGCCGGTGGCGTGCCAAACTTTATCAAAAGCTTTGGCGACGTCGAAAAATACCGCGGTCGCTTTGTGCTTCCTTTTGAAGCCTTCGGAAATATATTCTACAAGTCGGAGGGCTTGCTGAGGGCAAGAATGGTGTGGGCGGAAGCCGAATTGTTCGTTGATTATAAGGCCTTTGCCTAAAAGGTGGTCGCTTAAGCGCGAGTATAAGATTTTTTCGTAGAGCTTGCCCAGTCCCTTGAGGAGACTTATGGGGCGGTAGCTTGAAGGGAGATCTATGGGTTTGCCTGGTTTGCGGATGCCGATGACTAAGGCACCAGAGACAGATTGATCTGCATTTATATAGTTTGTAAACAAAAAATTGACAAAGCATTAAACAACTTGATTGTTCCCAATGACATAGGTATTGTAAATGTTGAATTGTAATAACTCGTCAATGACTATATGGCCGACAATGACGTACGGTGCCGAAACATGGACTCTCACGACAACTTATCCACAAATTTAAAGTCGCCCATCGTGCTATGGAGCGGGCTATACTCGGTGTTTCTTTGATGGATAAAATCAGAAACACTGAAATCCGTCAAAGAACTAAAGTTGTCGACATAGCCGAAGCGATCAGCAAGCTGAAGTGGCAATGAGCCGATCACATTTGCCGTAGAACTGATAACTGATGGGGTAGACGAGTTCTCGAAGGGAGGCCACGTACCGGAAAGCGAAGCGTTGGACGCCCCCCCCGGCCAGGTGGACAAATGACCTGAAGCACCATACCGGGGATAGTTGGATGCGAAAGGTGGAGGACCGTGTGTGGTGGCGAGCCTTGGGAGAGGCCTATATCCTGCAGTGGAGAGACACGGACTGATGATGATGATGATGACTATATGGCTACAGAACAACAGTTCGTTAGGAGTGTAAAACGATATAGTGTGTAAAAGCCCGCCCGCGTTGTTTTGGTTTACAATGTTTTCTAAAAATTTTATTTTTGACCTAAACACAAATATTATTATCTGCCAATTAACTAATTTAATTAGAGAAAAATTATATTATTAAAAAATCATGACAAAAAAAAATTACATTCAGTTAAAAAGTCTAAAATAATACAAGTCTATTACTTAGAAACTGAATTTTGATCGAAACTGCTATGAGAAGGATATAGATTTTTTATTATAAAATTCACTTTTTTTAAATACTCAACGATAGATCTTATTATTCTGATGAATAAATGCCCGCCTCCGCTTCTCTGGTCCGTCTATCTTATATACATTTTATACATTTTTTTTGTCAAATTTGTACTTTCAAATAATAGTATCTTCATTAATTATTATTGTTGCTAAAAATATGATAATTCATTATTTTTTCAATTAAATCGATTGACCTTCACTTAATATTTTAAAATTTCATTGAATCTACGTTACACGTGAGCGAGCTAGAATAGTAGATTGTTACACAAGGGGTGAAAGTGATCTATTTAGGCACGAGATGGTTTGGCGCACAAGCGTAGCGAGGGCGCTAATAGTTCGAGTGCCTAAATAAGTCTTTCACCCGAGGTAAGCACTCTGCTTTTCATTACGAATATGAGGAAAGTAAAAAAAGCGTTAAATCCATATATGAATCTGATGAACTCATTTTATAGAAATATCTATGTTTTTTTTTGTGGCATTCTACACAGCCAGTATTTTTTATCATTGATGATGGTAAATATTTACGTCAAATCTATATAAATTAAATGTAAATTTAGTTAAAAGATTATTACCTATTTTTTTGAATTCCGTCACAGATACACAACAGATTAATATCCCGCCAATTTATGTCGACTTTTTAAATTTTAAATATGGAACGCATCGCGTAAATTGTTGCAGCTTATTCCGATAAAAGAAGTTTGCGCTAAGTTCACACTGGCTGTTTAGAAACTCAGATGGCCGCAGCATTTTTTTTAATTAGTTTTTTTTTTTCATAAAACTCTTCACAGCTGACAGCAGTTCTATTTTTAAAGTTCATTCCGGCCCTTAGGTGGAAAGTAATTTATGAGTTTTTCCCACTCTATGGAAGAAAGCAGCATTTTCTACCTAATAATCAGATCAAAACAACACTACTTTCCGAGTATGAGAAATGAAAAAGACATTTCACTCTACCATTGTAGTAATAGTGATTAATAGAATTACCTACGCTCTCATTGCAAACTTTCGATTCTTTTAAATGGTGTAATATAATGTAATGCCGTAATTTAGACACCAATATATTTTTTTCACCTTTTTAAGTATTTCCTAGTTAATAAATTGGGATTTGTACGTTTTCAAGGCCACATTTTTTAAACGATTTTTTTCGGGTTAAAATATCTCATGAACGCGCGGGATTTGGTAATGTAAGGTTAGGGTCAACTGGCCAAGGATTAACGTTAAAGTAATCCTAAATCAAGATCTGTCAAGACTTGATAGGAAACAAGTATATTGTGTCTCATTCCATACAACAAATTTAGAAAATAATTTTTTCCTGGTAAACTACTTTTAGAGAAAGCCTTTTATTAAACTTATTCATCACAATGACAAAACTTATCGATGATTATTTAAAAAAAAAGAATGGTACTAAAAAAAAACTAATGTCCCCCATAAAGCAGTTTCATTTCACACTGGCGTCGGCGGGGATAGCTAACAACTTCAGGACCGCCTCAGTTTCTGAATCACATAACAACAAAATATAGGTGTTTACGTATAAGTCACCGACGTCTTTCAGGTCCAAAAGTCGTTTTCTAATTAATAAACTTGTATTAATATCAGACTTTTCAAATTATAGTTTTTATGCTTTGTGGGTTTTTAAATATTTTATTATAATTTTTATTTTAAGCTTTTTAAACTTAAGTATAGTTGAGTGAACTTAAGTATACTTAAGTAAAGTTTCGATGATTATTTAATTTTATAAACAAATTAAAAGATTTATTATTATTTTAAATTATTATTTTATTATTTAAAAAAAATGTTGCCTAAGTGTAGTCCAGGTTAAAATAGCGGTCGCATATAGAAAAATCGCATTAAAATCGCTTCATCCATTAGGGAGCTACGAAGGCGCAGACTGACAAATAGAAATATAGCTAAGAACCATTCAGATTAAACCAGCTATAAATAAAAAAAAAGTTGGTTCAAAACGGCCCATCTGCTTAGGTGATACGCACACACTTGTAGATAAACAGATATAAATGTCCTAAGAGCCACTCCGATTAAAGCAGCTTTCAATAAAAAAAAAAGCTTTGAAATCGGTTCATTCATCAGACAATTTCGATGCCGCAGACAAACACACGGACAGACAGATAGATAGAAATTGTGTTTAGTCCTTAGTAAGTTCGACACATTAGTACTGAAACAATCGAGAATAAAAGAAATGAGTCTTTGAACTAATAAGTGTCTACTTAGCAAAACGCATAAAAGTACGAATTGACTAGAAGCCCTGTTCTACGTTTACCGTCTAACCACTCATACTCTAGCTAGCTGGTGCAAGATGGCGAGTTTCAGTCCGAATTTCAGTGCGAAATCCCCACGCGGCGGTCTTCAACCCCGCAGAATTGGGTAATGTCACTTCTATACTGTGAAGTGACATTTATGACTATTAAAACCTCAGAACAATTAGCAATTGTTCTAAGATTAAAACCCATTAAAACGCTTCTGTCAAATTAATTAACTCTATGGCAAAACGTCATATTTTTGTAGTTGGCGTCGTTGGCATGACTACTGAGTCCTACCTTAAGAGAAGCATGTACTAGCTAATTTCCATACAAACGGCGTTAACGGTTGTACCTCATTAAACCTTAACTGATTGCTGAGAAAAAATTGTATGATATTCTGATAAACACAAACTAGGTCCAATTGTATTTTTTTTAATACCTACAGCGCAAAAAAAAACCATAAATACGCAGGGTTTTTTTCGATTTTTTTCCCCACAACAATAACAACATAAAACTAATTGCATTTTCACAATACCTTGTGAAAAATTTAATAAAAAATATCGAAAAGTTTAAGCACATTTAAATATTTTTTTATAATGTATGAAAATATTTAAAATATATAGACCTAGTTATTGTTGATCTGAATACCATTTTTTTTGCGCTAATCGGTTAAGGTTTCGATCCGCACCCTCCTCTTAAGCGTGACCCGACTCGCACTTGACCGGTTTTTAAATTAGACGTAGGTAGTCATGATTCGTAACGCCATTAAAAAAATCAGCAACGCTAATCGACCAGAGACGAAACCGTGCCCCTAGACAAAGCCACTGTAACTGAAAACAATTGTTCACGTTTTATTCTAACACTCGATAAGATCCCATTCACACGTTTTACCAGTTTTTGTCGTATGAAATAGAATTATCGAGTAGGTAAACTGTTCCTGAACGATGGCTGGTTCCCACGTCAAACTGGTGAACTGGTGTCTCGCAGGCAAACCAGACGACTCAAATGTATTGGAATAAGGACATTTAATAAAAAAAAAAAAAAAATAATTAAAAAAAAAATTAAAAAAAAATAAAATAAATTAAAAAAAAATTTAGTAGTATTGTGGCAAACTCATTATAGGATAGCAGTAAGCAAAACGTAGAGCAGATGCGGTAGAAATAATAAATAGATATAAAAATTTATGTAAAGTCAAAGCTCTTCTAAAGACATGGGCTTCGCGCCTATGGAAATGTATAGTAAATAAAAAAAATAAAAAAAACTGTTCCTGATAACGGATACTGCGTTAGATATATTTAATAGTACCGTGAATTAAATGTAAACTTCCTTTTTCCCGTTTGCGTGTACGTGTAAGTTTAATATAATAATAATAATAACACACACAATCATAACAACGTCTAGGTCCCAAACTAAGCATTAGCTTGTATTTTGGGTACGAAGCGAAGACACCACATACATATAACAGCCAAGACCCGGTGCCAGTATTAATATTCATCATATGAACACTGACCCGACCTGGGATTCGAACCCGAGACTTCCAGCTTCGCAGGCAGGGTCGCTGCCCACTAGGCTAAGCGGTCGTCTTATATAATATATGCTTAACCTTTGGGTTTTATTAATTTTTATTTATTTTAATTTTGTTACAGATAACCTGTTATTGAATATCGTGTAAAACGTCAATTTTTTAAAACTATTTTCATAATGAAATGGTCAGGTTCGCTATCCTACCTAGTACTACCTACTGTCTCGAAATTATTATGTATTTTAATTAAATCTGTCAAGCTATGTTTATGTTTTTTTTTTAAACTTTAATTTAGTGTATAGTCATTGGATATGTTTCAAAAAATTACTATACCGATTTAATATCGATATCATAATAGCTGGCCATTTATAAATTTTCTCTTGAATACATTTTAAAGCCTTCTTGTTTAGGATTCTACAGTAATTTTGCAAGATGTTTAATTTTGTGAAACTACTTCTTTAATTAAAAACTAATAACACGTTGACGTCCCACACAGCGCAACCTAGTCTCAAACAAAGCATGGCTCGTATTATGAGGTACCTACTAGACAACTGATATTGTATACTTAAATATTTGTTATAATACATGCATACATATATAGTCATTTTTCATCCCGACACGAAACAAATAGACATGTTACAACTATACATAATAAAATGGATTTTATGCCTAATCGAACAAAAAACATAGAAAAAAAACTACAAAAAAAAACTATTTACGATCATTGTAAATTATTAATGAACGTCATATGAACGAATATTATCAATTTGTTCAATAGTTTTCATTTCGCAAGTGTAGGGATGTTGCAAGTAATAGTCGAGCTATAAATAATCATCACCATCAGCCCATTTTTACCCCACTGTAGGGGCTTAGGCCTCCCCTCAGGGTGAGGAGGGGGGGCTTGGAGCTTAAGTCCACCACGCTGCTCCACTGCGGGTTGGGAACTGTAACGACCGCCATCTGTTGACAGAGTCCGGGGCCGACTGCTTAACGTGCCCTCCGAAGCACGGTGTCAGTGATATTGTGTACTTAAGTCAGAAAAACTCATTGGTACACGCCCGGATTCGAACCATGGCCTTATGGGGCCTTATAAATTTGAGACAGGTTCGTTGCGCTCTGGGCTATCACGACACTATAAATAATGACATCATAGAAACGAAAACGCCGTCCTTTGGAAGGCTTAGTTGGCTAGAAAAATCATTGAAGTGAATTAGTTGTAACAATACTTACCTACTACAAAGTGTTAGTAATAGAGAATAATTCATTTTCCACTGAATTAATTTTATGGTTTCATTTTGCTATATTAAAATAAAAAATTCGGGTCAAGTGCGTGTTGTACCGTGCGCAGTTAAGGGGCCCTTAGACATTGCCATATGCATATCTAGATAATAAAGGGATATCTCACACACGGCCATCTAGAGCCAAACTAGGCAGAGCTTGTAATAGGGATACTACGCAACTGATATAAATATTTAAATATCTTTCTAATACATACATATATAGTTATTTTACATTTTTGACTGAATACCTTTGTGTACCCTGCAGTAAGCGCCGTCTTTGACCAAATAGGGCAATCGTTAAGTCAAGATTAGATGATGTATTTACACACTCAGCGTCAGTATATACTTAACTATACACCGACCGGGGTACCCCTTCTCCCAGGCCAGTGTAGCCGTAAACAGACAAAAAAAAATATTTTTTATTTTTCATTACAACTTTTTTATTTCTGAAGATATGTTTTCAACCCAGAAATATTGGTGTATTCTCCAGGGCAATCCTATCGATACGTTCTATAACATATATCTAACGGTGTATACTCAACTATACACCGGCCTGTGACCATAAGTTTTTGGGTGTATCATTAAAGATACGCTGGCCTGGTAGAAGAGTACCCCAGTTGTATAGTTAAGGTGTACACTAGGTAATGTCTACCTACAAGAGTTGATCGACTTTTTGAAATTGTTTAGAAATATCAGGGGGGACACGGGATAAACTACTATGTAGCTAGCTGTATATCTCAGAAACGTGTGATTAGGATGACAAGTGGATGTAGATCCTCTATTTTATTTTAAAAGAGCTAATCTAATGATATCCTGCATGATAGCTTATGTAAAAAACAGTCTCTCTCATTTTGTATAATGAGAGGTACAGTAATAGAAACTTAATAACATGTAAGTGATGACGACAAAAAAGATAAAAGAACACATCTGGCAAAAAAAATATAAAAAAAATTTAAAAAAAATTAAAAAAAAAATAAAAAAAAATTAAAATAAAAAAAAATAGATTATGTAGAATAAGTTTTTTAGTCGGCAAACTCACCACAATTAAAGCGGAGTGGATAAATCATTTCTTTCTATGGTAGCTCCATTTATTATTAAATAACCGTATCAGACAAGCAGCGCAGACCGTTAAGGTGGGACGACGCCTGTCTAGTACGGCGATTTAAAAATAGATGGAGCCACCATATTTAAAAAATGATTTATATTTTTTCATAATCGCATTACTAAGTTTCAGTTCATAAAACCTAACAAGCGACTATAAAAAGTATTTCTCTTTAATGTTTTTACCTGATATCATTGATTGTTGCAACAGTTTCGAAGCGTTTCTACTAAAACCTAAAATATGTGGAAAATAAGATATTTTCGACTGATTTATAAAACGGTTCTTTCAATAGTTTCGAAGCGTTTGTCGAAAAAACTTTTTTTCCACAAATTTTAGGTTTTTGCACAAACGCTTCGAAACTGTTGAAACATTCAATGATGTCAGGTAAAAACATTAAAATATTTTTTATTGTTGCATGTTAAGTTTTATCAACTGAAACGCAGAAAAATGAACAAAAACTTAATTTTGTTTCTTTGGGCGGTAGCTCCATCTATTATTAAATAGCCGTATTAGACAGGTAGCAGCCCACCTTAAGTTTTCATAAAAAGGTACAATGTACTCATTTTGTGAAGATGCTGGACTATAGGGTCCGAAAACCTGGTGGATCTTACGACTATGTCTTTGTAGTGAGCTAAGAATGTTCAATATTAACTTTTTTTGGTTCCTACAATAATGTAGGAATCGAAAATTTGGAGACTAGAGGCCCCTAATATTATATACACGTAACTTGAGGTCGAAATAAAGTCATTGTTAGGACCATTTAGCGAATACACGTCAACAAGTTATTTTTATATCTAAAGCCTATTAATTTGAATATTGATACAATGTATAAATAAAAATACATATAGAGTCGTTAGCCAAGCTCATACATCAAGCAGTCCCACCAAGGTCAATTTCTTGACATTCGCAAGTTCAGTGGTACACCTTGATAAAGAGGCAGGTCCAGAAGCTTGGTTAAGGTCATACGCACACATCTATTTTTTACAATCCGGA
Source organism: Luffia ferchaultella (assembly GCA_949709985.1). Taxonomy (NCBI): domain Eukaryota; kingdom Metazoa; phylum Arthropoda; class Insecta; order Lepidoptera; family Psychidae; genus Luffia; species Luffia ferchaultella. The sequence continues at coordinate 9,812,980 of OX453254.1, forward strand.
AGTATAGCTGTTAAGAAAAGGTAAAAGTTGGTAAAACGAATTATCTGCTGAGCATATCATAATTGGAATCTCGCTCGCCTGGGATCAATTCAAAAATTATAAGAGCAATAAATATACACAAAACTTTGTATTTGACTTTAAAAACAACACAATAATTAGATTTCTTTATGTTACCCACCACGCTCTTATTAATTCGCTTTTTTGTCTGTTTATTCGTTTGTTCGGTACAAATTTTGTCATCGATTTTAAACTAACTTACCGTCAAGTTACAGACTTGGTACTTTAAATACTGGAAAGTTTAATAGTTTAGGACTGAGTGAAAATGCAGTGATGTAGTGACCAGATTCTATTCTTGCAGCCACATAAAAGTACTAGGACTTGTAATCTTACAAGCCCTCTTCTGCGCTTACTGTCTAACCACTCACAGTCTAGGTAGCTGGTGGCTAACTGGTGTACCTACGTACCCGTTTGGCGAGATGGCGAGTTACAGTCCACGAGCTCTCCGCGCGCCGGCCTTCATCCCCGCGAAATTGCGTTTGACAGTTTCGATACTGTGAAGTGACATTTCTGACTCTATTAAAACCAAACGCTGCTGTCAAATTTGTTTTCTCTATGTGCAGTCAGGATCTTTTCCTCAGATTGCATACGCACATCAAATTTTAGAAGAAATTATTTTGTTACTTTTTATTGTTTTCAAAAATATCTTTTCATTCGTCAAAAAAAGATAGGTAAGAAGAAGGCAGAAAGTACCTACCTACATAGTTTTTCGTACGAAGTCAATATACTTGTATCCCAAATTATGTAAATGAAGAATTACAAATGTTTTACAAAAAATTGTTATTGTGAAATGAAGTACCAATTGGGCTTTTACATAAGCCATTGTCGTTTTCTTTTCTTTCGAAATCAATTGGACACTACAGTGTTTCCTTATCTGACAAACATTTGAATAAACGAGTAGATAATAATATCGGAATGTGGATCTTATAGTTTGTTAATTAATATTTTGCTGTTTATTTAATTTTTTCATAATAACTTTAATTTGTTGATGTGTTTATGGTAAGGCGGCGCAATGATAACAGACATCTCCAAATCTCATCACTTTTTTATGAAAAAGAGAGGGAGTTAATCTTACTTGTGTTCTGATCATGAAAACGTGTGTTAAGATGATTTTTAAGCGACTTCAAAAAAGAAGGAGGTTACTCAATTCGACCGTATATATGTTTTTTTTTTTTTTTTTTTTTATGTGTGTTCAGGGATAACTTCGTTGTTTATGAACCGAATTGGATGATTTTTTTTTTGTGAAAGAGATATATCTCCGAAATGGTACCATGATAAGGAAACCAGGATCTGATGATGGCATCCCAGAGAAATCGAGGACAACCTTCGAAAATCGTATTTTAAAGTATGGTATTTTAAGTATTTTGATAAAGTACTACTACTAGTACTATTTAATGAAGGTCGGGAGTCGATCTGATGATGGAGCTGAAAGACAGTCGAGGGAACTCCTCAACGACTTACAGCAGTTACCTGGTGTTTGGACTTGATTCATTTCTATTGATGAGATATTTGCACCCATATGGATTATAAGTGCCATTACAGGTCTGATGATGGAGACCATACACAATCGAGGGAACTCCTCAACGATTTACAGCAATTACCTGGTGTTTGGACTTAATTCATTTCTATTAATGAGAACTTTGCACCCACATCGGTTATAAGTACCATTACAGGTCTGATGATGGAGACCATACACAGTCCAAGGAACTCCTTAACGATTTATAGCAATTATCTGGTGTTTGGACTTGATTCATTTCTATTGATGAGACCTTTGCACCCATATGGATTATAAGTGCCATTACAGGTCTGATGATGGAGACCATACACAATCGAGGGAACTCCTCAACGATTTACAGCAATTACCTGGTGTTTGGACTTAATTTATTTCTATTAATGAGAACTTTGCACTCATATGGGTTATAAGTACCATTACAGGTCTGATGATGGAGACCATACACAGTCCAAGGAACTCCTTAACGATTTATAGCAATTATCTGGTGTTTGGACTTGATTCATTTCTATTGATGAGACCTTTGCACCCATATGGATTATAAGTGCCATTACAGGTCTGATGATGGAGACCATACACAATCGAGGGAACTCCTCAACGATTTACAGCAATTACCTGGTGTTTGGATTTAATTTATTTCTATTAATGAGAACTTTGCACTCATATGGGTTATAAGTACCATTACAGGTCTGATGATGAAGACCATAAACAGTCGAGGGAATTCCTCAACGATTTACAGCAGTTACCTTTTGTTGGGCTTCCTTCATACGGTTGAATATGCCAAAATGTTCAGTTCGCACGAAAATAATAATTAAGATTGAAGTTTTACATAAGAATACCACTGCCTACTAGGCATGCTGATGCGTCAATTTGACACTAAATTTACGTTGCGTAATCGCGGTGCTGTCTTATCAGATTAGCGCGTTTAGTAGCCCCATTTATACTAAATACAAATAAGTTACAGATACGTTCAACTAAAAATTGAAAAATAAAATAATTTAAAAAATAAATAAAAACCGACTTCAAAAACATAAACTAAAAAGTTAAAAATAAAATTTCACTTTAAAGAAAGGAGCATTAACAGGCGGCATATAGTTAATGAAGTCGGTGCCTACTCAGACACTTTGAAAGGGTACTTACCAGGTAATAACAATTACAACAATAATATATTTATAACTATAACAAAGATAGAACACAATTTAAAGTGTCTGAGTGAGTAGGCACCGACTTCATTAACTATATGCCGCCTGTTAATGCTCCTTTCTTTAAAGTGAAATTTTATTTTTAACTTTTTAGTTTATGTTTTTGAAGTCGGTTTTTATTTATTTTTTAAATTATTTTTGTTTTACTTTTTCATAAGAAACCCCAGGCATAGAAGAACGAAATTGACAGCTGTGTCCATTACAACAAAGGTAACATTTTGGTCGTTCCGTCTGATCACCTAAACACTGTCGTGATGTTGTGATAGCCGAGTGGTAGCGAGGCCGCTTCTTGTTTAGAAGGCCGTGGTTCGAATCCCAAGGCATGTAACGATGAGTTTTTTCTTACTTATGTACGTAATTATATCACTGACTGTGCCTCGTAGAGCACGTTAAGCCATCGGTCCCGGTTTCCATCAATAGATAGCCGTCATTATAATCCACAAACCCCCCAAGCTCCAAGCCTCCTCATCCCGAGAGGAGGCCTAAGCACCTGCAGTGGGGCATTAATGGGTTGATAGTATGGTATGGCACCTAAACTTTAGTTTTCTGGTGTTTCAGTTGCTGATTCGTAGACGATACAGCTGGCGAGGATCGTCCGCGATGTCCGTGCATCGCCTTCACACCCCACCACTTTAGTTTACGTTGGATTCGTAATTTAACATGCACTGGTACAGTACCTAAGTTTAAAATCGTTTAATTTCTAGTGACGGCATAAAAGATTTGTATGGTAAACTTGTATACAGTGCCTGTTAGAGTACCAAACAAAAAAACTAACAGTTTTTATACGAATATGTTACGTCGTTGAATTATACTTCATTACGAAGAAAATTAATAATTTTTTTTGATGATTTTTTTGATTTTTGTGATTTTTTTGATTAATTGATGATTTTGTAACGGGAACAATTGGCCTCCTTATCGTTTGTTTAATTCGATTGTGTCAATTTTCGTATAGTAAACGACACGAATTATCTATTTACGGCCGCTAATTAATACGAGGTCATTTTTTTCACCATGTTTATTGAATAAATAGTTTTTGCGACCCCAGAGTGGGAATATAAAAAAAACTTTTACATACACAAGACCAGTTACAAATAGAATTCGATTACTTCTTCGTGTATTATAAGAAAACTTTGATGCGAGATTGTAGAGTTTTTCTGCGATGTCTTGATACAGATCGAGCCAAACTTTATGGCCGATCCGAACATAGTATTGTGTGGCACCGCAGTAGAAAATAGGTGGTAGTGTGAGTGGGGGTGCTGTACCGTCGCAAGCTCCTCTTCTTCGCCTCGCGTTCAGATCAGAGAGGCCATAACGTTTGCCTCAATTTTTATATGCCTAGCAGCAATAATACTATAAAAAATCTACGTCCTAATATTTACAGTTTATCATGTGATTTTTATATTTCTCAAAAACAGATTGGGGTGATTTAGAGAAAGTTATACGGTTTTGAAAATTTTTGTCTGTCTGTATATTTGAAGACGCTAATCTCCGAAACTACATACTTAACTGGTATTCTACTGGAAAAAAATTCTGAGCCCTGAACGATATCGTGGGGGATGCATGATAACTCGGCTGCGGATTTCCATACAAAAAATTATTGGCGAGATATGGTCTCGGCTATCATCTTAATTCTGGCAATTCATACGTGAAAAAATCATGTTGAATGGAAGGCAATAACAAAAGAAAAAGCCTCTATCAAAGAATAACCACTCTTAAACTTACCCTGAGATCAATTCTCAGGCTAAGTTTCCATCAGCCATTTTTATACCCCACTGCGGGGGCTAAGGCCTCCCCTCAAGATGAGGGGGCTTGGAGCTTCAATCCACCACGTCGCTCCTATGCGAGTTGGCGGATTGTAACGACCGCCATCTATTGACAGCAACCGGGACCGACTGCTTAACGTACTTTCCGAGGCACAGAGTCAGTGATAGTTAATATACACATGTCTGAAAAACTCATTGGTACACGCCCGGATTCGAACAACGGCCACATGGCCATAAGGCCGTAAATCTGTAAAGATTTAAAACAGATTCGCTGCGTTCGGGCTATCACGACAGGCTAAGTTTATGGGTGGTCATTAAACACGTCATAGAATAAATTATCATTAAAAAGAAAATCCCCTTTTATATAGTTACGCATGGAATGAAACGCATCGTGTTTCTTGTACAGGTAAACATTGCCTTTACTACAAAACGTAACCCACGATGATTCTGAGGGACACCGTAAGATAGTATTTGAGTCCATCAAAAATTAATTATTAAAAACCAAACGCTACTGGCAAAACTTAATGAAAATTACTTATTAAATAATATGAATATGATAATATTTCGAATAACAAACCAGATTCAATAGGTTTATTTCATAAAAGTACGAATTGTCTAGAAGCCTTCTTCTGCGTTTATCGTCTTACCATTCATACTACAGCTAACCGGTGTACGATGGGGAGTTTTAGTCCGAGTTTTAGTGCGCAAGGTCCCGCGCGGCGCTCTTCACCCCCGAGAAATCCCCGCACACCGGTTTCAAACCCCGAAAATGCGAAATGTCACTTCGATTAAAGCCATGGAACTAATAAGATTAAAACCGAACGCTCCTGTCAAATCGATTTACTCTATGGTTTATTTATTATTCCAATTTTAAATTTACAATGTTTAGGTCTGTCAACGACCTGTTACAAAACATACAAAACGTTACACTCAATCATGAGATTTATTGCCGTGACGTCACTTTTGTAGTAAAAATATGCTACGCATATTTAAAAACGTATCTCCAGTCAAAATGGCTTTCACTTAGTATATAGTATATATATATATACTACTACGTATAACGAAGATAATTTATTATTACGTAAAATATATAAAAATTTCGTTATGACCGAAAATAAAAAATGACCGAAATAATGTTATTTAATTTTGCTGACGACATTTCTCTTATATTGAACTGACCAATTGGCCGAGTGTTTAGAGACCCTAACTACGAAGCCAAGGGTCGCGGGTTCGATTTCCGCCTGGAACATTTGTGTGCATGAACATGTCTACTTGTTCCGTGTCTGAGTGTTAAATGTTTATTATAAGAAATAATAATGTATGTATATCAGTTCAGTTACCTATAATATAAGCTTTGTTTAGTTTGGACCAAATGGCGCTGTGTGAGATATCCCAGGTATTATTATTATTATCTAAAATGAACAGAAATAAGGAGAAATTCACTAAAGTAAATTGTTTCCTTTCTGAAATGTTTTACTAAATTTGGTAGATGAAACTGTGTTTTTAGGTATTACCATCGATGCTAAATTACAGTGGGGTCCACATGTTGTGAGGATAGCAGATAAACTGAGCTAGACTCTGCGGTTTTCGTGCCCAGACAAATAAGAAGAATAAATAATGATTGACGACCGCTTAGCCTAGTGGGTAGCGACCCTGCCTACGAAGCTGGAGGTCCCGGGTTCGAATCCCAGGTCGGGTCAGTATTTATATGATGAATATTGATACTGGTACCGTGTCTTGGTTGTTATATGTGTGTGGTGTCTTCGCAAAAATATTTATATATGTATATATTATAAAGAATATTTAAGTATGTACATCAGTTGTCTAGTAACCCATAACACAAGCATAATACTTGCTTACTTTGGGACTAGATGACGCTGTGTAGGAAGTCCCATGTATTATTATTATTAATATTATGATGTGCCTACAGCGAAGCTGGTTTATTTATTAGCTACTTTTACTAAAGAACTAATTACATTACTAAACTAATTACTAAAGAATAAATAAATAAACAATATTGACTGACCCATTGGCCGAGTGGTTAGAGACCCTGACTGCGGAGCCAAGGGTCGCGGGTTCGATTCCCACCCTGGACAAATATTTGTCTGTATGAACATGTCTTTAAGTTCCGTGTCTGGGTGTAAAGTATCTATAGAAGGTGAGTTGGGTAAAGACCGGATCTAGGGGAAGATCGGTTACGTTTATTTTCTATAATCATATTGTAAAATTAGCAACACATGCGCAATTAGACCTAAAAATGAAAGTGTAATGAAAATTTTTTATTATGTCGTTTTTAGGGTTCCGTAGCCAAATGGCAAAAAAAGCAACCCTTGTAGTTTCACCATGTCCGCTCATCCGTCTGTCTGTCTGTCTGTGATTTTTCTCGGAAACTATTGGCAATATATAAATTAAATTTGGAAGGTAAGTGTAACCTACGAAACGCTACACAACGACGTAGTGAAATTAAGAAAAAAATTTTTATGGGATAGGTTGCCATAAATGTGACTGTAGTACAAAAAAAAATTCATGGTTTAATAACGCGAGAGGTACCAAACAATAGGTTTTCAAAAATGATACCAAGGTTTCAAACTTTTTTTTTATTTAAGTCAATAGTTGTTGACATATGCACTCCTAAAGTCCTAATTTTTGTTAGAGTCATGTGTTCCCCCCCCCCCCCCCTCCTCGCCCGCTCTACCAGCTAAACCGTTGTTTTTGGATATGTGGAAGAAATTTATGACACGCAGTTAAAAGGAAAACTATCACAGCTAACTAGACTCTATTATTCAACGAGTAATAAATTAACTTATAAAATGTACTTTTATAAGTAAAAATTTTGTAAAAATTCCATAGAAAATGACAGATAGCGTTTAGCCAATAATAGAAATCTAGACGCATTTTATCTTTGTGATATTATTGTAAATGATAATTAAAAAAAACACATTTTATGATTAATTCTTAAATTATTTAATAATAACGATTAATGGTTAAGTTTGATTAACATCGCCCTCGTTTTTTATATTGTATGGTAGTACGGAACCCTTCCGATTCGCACTTGGCTGGTTTTTTTTCTTACATTTTGTACCTCTTGTACCTATGAATATTATATCCTAGCGGAACTGTATTCATAGACATAACTCTCTACGTCCTTTATTTTTCGGTCCGCAGGTGTACAATTAAACCTAGGCGACCTGTATATTAATACAGGCCAATTTTATTTTAAAATTGGCCAATTAATATTAATTGGCCAATTTCACCAATAATAAGCCAATTTTACAATATTATTTTTCAGGAATGTTATTTGTTTCCCGCAAGAACTAAAACAAATAGGATTTTCGGTAAAGTTATCCTGTGAACTATAATTGTGAAAATCGTTCATGGTTCATGGTCAGCATCAGCTAGAAAATAATTTTATTACAAATATAATAAATACAAATGAATTGAGTGAAAAATAAATCATTACCTATAGCGTAAAATCAATTTTAAAATATCAACACCACCGATCACATACGTGTATTTAAACGTTGACAAAATCACATTCATAATAATATAAGTAAACACGAAATGGTTAATTGCGGCGTTTGAGTTTTGTTTGTTTTCAATAAGCTAATGGCGTGTGCCATGCAGTTGCCAAACAACACGCAAATTCGCAAAAATCGTGAGCCTTTTTGTGAAAAATCGTGACAATAATGTCGTTTTAGGGGCGCAGTTGACATGCGAATTTATATATCTATTATAAATCTCATATTTTGTCTGTACATGTTATTTTATGACGTTGTTGATCCTATATTATTATTTTTTAATTTTTGTCTGTCTGTTAGTTCGTATGTTTGCTTATAACTCACCGACAGATCAATCGATTTCAATTAAATACACACAAGGACTTCATCATCGCGTAAAACATAAACTATAACATAATGTCGGTAAAACTACCAGCAGTAAGCTATAATATATTATATGTATTTTTTTTAAATTTCTTTCAATTTTTATAAATTAGGGTGTTGTTGGATAAAGCTCGGATGATAGGTTTATACAAAATATAAAATCACTAGAAACCGAATAAATTGAGGGCAAAAATAGGTACTAAAATTTGTATGGTATTTAAGTAACAATCTTTAGTACCTACCTATTTTAAATAATGAGCGTATCGACATGAGAAGTTACACATGTAATCTGATCTATTTAAATCAACCTTTAAAGGGGGAAATAGGTCTTAATATATATATTATACAAATGTATAGTCCACGCATGCGAAGAACAGGTAGGCGCGGATACAGAGGGTGGGATTTAAGTCTCATTTATGAAATTAGTCAAAATAAAGTGCTTCATTCGTGAGTCAGGGGGAATGGGTTGCTCCCCCTGTATTCACGCCTGAATCAATGATATAATTAATATATAGATATATAAAAACACTTGTCCTGAATGACTGGCTAACATATCAACGCACAGCCCAAACAGCTGGATATTAGAAACATCAAATTCGCAAGCAATGGGTACGTTTTCTTTTTTTAAATTCGAAATTCAAAAAATTGTGAATGGATAAAATTTAATATAACAGATTTTGCACAGTCATCTACTAAACAAATGAATAAACCAGTCTTTTTTTCCATTTTTATATTTCGATTTATAACAGGGTGAAAGATTGTGTGAAAAGGGGTGTTAAAAATGCACAGCTCAAACCGATTCACCTAGAAACTAAACAAACAACTAGGATACAAAATAAATGATGGTATAGAAGAGTGAAGAAATATGAATTTAAAGAAAATGTACGGAACCAACTCCGACAATTTGGCCAATAGGCTGTTTAGTAAATAAATAAATAAAAAAATAACAAAACCCGTCGTCTACCGATTTTTGAACTTAAATTTTTAGCGAGATGAAAACGGCTGATTCCACTCTCCGAACCTCTGTAGCGCTGGTTATAAACATGAAATTTTGCATAGAGATTCGTCATACTATAATGCAGGCGTCCATTAAAAAAGGATTTTTCAAAAATCGACCCCTACGAGAGGGTGAGTTGGCGGTTGAAAATGAGCCATTTTAATTAACCCGAAGCTATATTTACTCATGCGTAGTTACCACACTGAAATTATCATCGTCCCGCAGACAACCTATGCATTACCAACATATGCAACCAAACCAATCTAACTGAACATAACTCGAATATTTTTAATGAATGAAATAAAACGACCGATAAATACGCATACGAAATTGCAGGCAAATACTAATTAATTAAAGATTGTAATTTCACAGTATTACAATTTCGAATTTTCCGCGCCATTATTTATTAATAAATATCTGCGCACGAAATTTGGAAATTGAATTTGGATTGATTTTTAATTTGAAAATTTGAAATTTGAATTTTGAAATTGAATTAAAAAATTTGAAATTTTGTTTTTGAAATTTTATTCCGACTTGAAAACAGAATGGATGTGATTGTTTGCAAGAACACTTTAAAACATAATTTAGGATAAAATTAAAATAATTTAAATTTTTTAATAAATGTGATACAAAACATGTTTTGGGCAGTTTTCTTAAACGTCTGAAATTAAAATATTTAACAATTGTTAAATTTTGACTGAAAATCTAAAAATCTACTTCTATTATATAAAAGTTGACACTATCCTTCATAAACTTGAATTTCACAATAAATAATACGATGCAACGAAATAGCCGTTAAGTATATAAATGACAAAATAAATAAATAAAAATATTTTATAGTCCTTACCCGTTAGCAAGTAGAAAAGCAACGCAAAGTAAATACTTCTTAAAATACTTTTAGCACGTAGTCCTCTTAAAACGCATGATTTGCATGAACTTTAGAAAAAAAATATACTATCTCGTTGCCACTAGATCCTTTTAACACTGCCGTTCATCTCACTTTAATCGGAAACCACAAAATATTCACAAAAATTATAGCACAGGTTGGTGAAGTTGTTAATAAGCAGACGGATTGAAGAAAAAAAACACACCGATAAGAAAAAAATCACAAGTTGCGATTTATACGGTTTGAGAGGCGGAAACGTGCGATTGCTCGGATAACACGCGGTTATATGGCAGCTAAAACGTTTAGTGCGCCGTTTTACGTGCCTACTCCCTCTTTAGTGAGAGACTTATTCTAATTATGACAGATATATATCGTATGCTAGATAAAGGACTAAAAACGCACTAATATCACATGTACCTACGTGTGTACGTAATACGTCATCAAACAAGGAAAGAACTAAATCGCAAAATCGAGATCTAGAGTTCAGTAGTAACCACGATTTTTAAAATACATATACATCCAAACGCATTAAGAATTATATGGAACAGTTTAATTATCATATTTAAATTTTACAAATGGCTATATTACTATGTTAAATCGATATTATAAATCGATATTATGTATATTGAAGATGAATTAGCTTGCTGACCTCAAGCAACATTATAATATCCTGTTCTGACAACATAAATACACTCCCACTATTTTTTAGATATATCCAAAAAATACATCCAAAGAACAAGACAATAAGATGCTTTATGAAGTGCGCAAAAAAGAGCGCATAGAAGTGTTATAGATATTTTTAAAGGATATTTAATTTTTTATACGACTTCTAAATAGTAAATTTCTAAAACTTTGTTTATAAAAAATAGATTTAAGCAAACGATTATTTGAGAAAAATGTTAATATTCTATATTTAAGTTTTTGTTTTAAAATAATGGCTTTTCACAGGAAAAACAAATTATCTAGTGAAGTATATTCAATCATTGTCTAATCACGTCTAAATTCAAATACATACTTTATTATATTCAGAAGTGACATATAATCGAATGACATTTAGAATCAGGGCCTAAGCCCTATTCAAGATCATCTTAGCACGTTTCGTGATAGAACAGTATAAAAAAACTATACTAATTATCCCATATTTCCGTTGTAAGTAGTATTGACCAAACGCGAGGTCAGGATAATCATTGCTTAAGAAAATAATAAATACATCTTCGAAGAAAGCTCAATCATTCAAGTAATAAACTATGTAATTTGGCATTGAATTAACAGGTCATAGTGAATAATTGGTGTCGATGTCGGATTAACGGAGTGTTATACAGTTTTCAGGGCAGTTAGTTAGTGTTTTAGATTTTTTAATATTGAAAATGTTTATCAGACCGTTTTAGTGAGGTAGCGTAATTCGATTATATTTCCGAAATTTATGTGGCAGACAAAAGGCTGTGGTGTCAAAAGATACAAGGACTTATGAGGCATCGTAGGTAAAATACCAAATTTTCTAGAAATAGATTTAAGCACATCATTATTTGAGAAAAATGTAAATGTTTAATATTTATTTTGAAGTGTTTACTTTGCTTTTCTACTTGCTAGCGGGTAAATATACGGGTAAATACAACAAACAAAAAAAAAAAATTAAAAAAGAATCTAAAAGAGGTCTGTAACTTTTTGAGAAAAATCGTAAATAGTGAAAAAAAGACGAAATTTGCCAATTTTTCGCACAAAAAGTTGATTACTACAAAAACGAAAGCCAATATCGAAAAAATTAAGAAAATCTCCCGAAGCAGACAGATTGTCAACCGTTGGGAAAAAGTAATTTTGAAATCGGTTAAAAATTGTGAGCTGAGCAGATGCCCTTTTCATTGAATGATTATCAGATCAGTTACCCCGGAGAGTGAGATTCAGGGATCATTCCGAAAATTATAAATGTAGATAAAAGGCAATAATAATATGAAAAGTGTGAAATTTTTGAAAATTGGTCCATAACTTTTTCCAAAAAAATAATAAAATTGTTTAGCAAAAATGTGATAGTTTGTGGTGCGATAAAGGTGTAGAAACAAAAGTTTTTATTTTTGATGTTCGTTTTCATGTACTTCAATAGTAGTAACAATTATACTTAATTGTAGAAAGCAAGACCGTAACCAGGGATCGAAAGAGTTCAAAGTTTCGGTGACTGCAGTTAGATTATATGACACGACAATATTATAGTTATTTTCCCAAAATATGGCAGTCAGATACACAGGACACGGCGACTGGTTTCGTACGTTGTGGGCACAAAAGCCTTGAGGGTATTATTCATTTTGAGCAAGGACACTTACCAGTCTTCGTGGTCAGATCAATCTAAGAAAGCGATCTGACAATTGGAGATTTATTTAGTTCCTTATGGTGAGATCGCTTTCTTGATCACTTTGCTGTTAAACAGGGTTGCCAACCGTACGAAATTCCTAGTACAAAAACGAGGTTTGTGGTCTGCTGTACGAGGTATGAAGACACGACCAGGCTCGTACCAAATTGTATAACATGATTAACGTAGACATAATGTAGATCTAAATGAAAACGAAATCGATATTTTTTGTACTTTCATTATTTTTCAATGACAGTTGCTATATTTTTTGTTTAATTTTATCTCACGCTAAACCATAATAGAACGACTGCCCAAACAATTGAAATTTACTCATCATCATCATCAGCCCGTGTCTCTCCACTGCAGGATATAGGCCTCTCACAAGGCTCGCCACCACACACGGTCCTCCGCCTTTCGCATCCAACTACCCCCGGTATGGTGCTTCAGGTCATTTGTCCACCTGGCCGGGGGGCGTCCAACGCTTCGCTTTCCGGTACGTGGCCTCCATTCGAGAACTCGTCTACCCCATCGGTTATCAGTTCTACGGCAAATGTGATCGGCTCATTGCCACTTCAGCTTGCTGATCGCTTCGTCTATGTCGACAACTTTAGTTCTTTGACGGATTTCAGTGTTTCTGATTTTATCCATCAAAGAAGCACCGAGCATAGCCCGCGCCATAGCACGCTGAGCGACTTTAAATTTGTGGATCAGTCCTGCCGTGAGAGTCCATGTTTTGGCACCGTACGTCATTGTAGGTAGGACGCATTGGTTGAAGACCTTGGTCTTCAGACATTGTGGTAGTGGCGACGAGAACAGATGACGAAGCTTCCCGAAAACAACCCTTTACACCAGAAATTCACTCGCTTTTAATAAAATTTAACACACGCATTCAAAGGAATTCTGCGTATGCGTGAACTACTAAAGTATAGCATAATTATAATAAAATAATAATATACCATTAATTGAATTTAATAAATAATTAAAAATATGAATAAAAGCCAACACATAATAATTTTAAACGAATAAAAATAAACTAGTTTAGGTTTAAATTGAATTCAGTAACAGTTTCTAAAGCCTTTAAAAATACATAAAAATATCTTTAAAATGTTTTAATGGAGTAACATTTTTTTTTGTTATAGCTTACCGTACATGCAGGTACTGTTCCAATCAAACTTTATGGCCGATGTGAACATAGGCACAAGTCGCGTCGCAGTAACCAGTTTTAGGTGTAGCGAGGAGTATATGACTGTACCTGCGCAAGCACGCTTATAGCGTTGTACTCCAATCCGCCATAAAATGAGACGAACTATACCTACATCAAAATAGCTGGTCAGATTTTGACAAATTATAAAAGTAGACAGGCTTCACACTGGTAACTTTTAGTGGCTCATAATATAATTTTTATTCCAAAAAGTTATCTAGGTGGCGTCGGTGGAAACCATTTTCGTTGCATATAAAAATTTTACAGTAAACATACTTAAATAAAGTGATATTAAAATAGTTTCTCTTTTAATATCACTTATGATTTTAACAAAGCTTAGTTTTAAGAACAGGAGTTAAAAGGCCTAAAATCAAATGCATACAAAGAACGCATTAAAGCATAGATGTTCATCGCTTCCTGAATCTATACGATGTTAATTGCCCAAAATTGACCAAATTCGAAAATGTCAAAGCGTTCATGTCACAATGAAAATGAAATTAAATATTCACAAAACTATTTCCGTGTTAATGACGAGAACTAGACAAAATCAATAATACTAATTTTCATAGAGCAAACAAAAATAGTTAACAGCTATGCTAAAGAACTCCAAATGTCATGGCACTGAAATCAAGTTATCGAGTTAGACGCAGTAGGAAGTAGGTATCAAGCCACGTATATATATATATATATATATATATATATATATATATATTAGACAATATAAACCTATGTATATACAAGGTGAGATTTTAGTAACCGGCCAAAATTTTTCTAGACGTTAGGTATCACCAATAAACCTCATTGCGTAAATAAAAAATATGGGTTACATTTTCATAATAAATTATTTTATCTACAGTGTTATTTTATAACGTTTGGTTGCCTTCTTAAAGCTATAGTAAACGTACGCGCCCGAGACCTTGAAACGGAATGGGGCGGCGGGCATGAATGGTGACTAGAGTTATTGGTTTTTTCGGGAAAGGTTTGTGTTGTCATATCTCAATATTTTTCTGTAGAACGATACTAAAAGGAAACAAGACGGCTATCGGTTTTCTACCAAATATCATTATATTAAAATTTGGCTGGTCTTTAAAACCTCACCCTGTGTAATATAATATTACAATGGCGTGTTGGTAGATATATAGGATAGCTTCTGCATCATATGGAAACCGTGAAACATAATTATAACGAAATTCATACCTACATTAGTCTTTAGATGCAGATATAATAATAATCATACACGTAACACCTCGGAGATCCTACACAGCGCCATCTAGTTCCAAATTAAGCAAAGCTTGTACTATGGATACCAAACAACTGATATAAACACTTAAATAATCTTTATAATATTTACATATATAGATATTTATTTTTCACACCCAGACACGGAACAAATGGACACGTTCATGCACACAAATATTTGTCCCGGGCGGAAATCAAATCCGCGACCCTTGGCTCCGCGGTTAGTCTCTAACCTCTCGGCCAATCAGTCACATAATAAAATACATTGCAAAATGGCTTGTCCACCAACTTTAGTGTTAGACGTAGGTCTTAGATACAAGAATTATCAAGATGACGCTCGGAAATCAGAGCATAATAACAGGTACATAGATTAGAGTAACCTATTAACGTAACCCATGTTATTATCGTTGTTTGTTGAAATAGTTTGTGAAACATGAAATATAATTTTAGTTTTTTTTATTCTGTTGAGATTCCGGTTAAATAACATCGTATTCATGACAGATATTCGCCAAATGTATCGACAAATTTTAGTCGATCCAAAACATCGTCGTTTTCAGCGCATCTTGTGGCGCTTTGATCCTTCGCAACCAGATTCTGAGTTTGAACTCAATACTGTCACTTATGGAGTATCTTCTTCTAGCTTTTTAGCACTTCGGGTTATTCAACAATTATCAATTGATGAACGCGAAGATTTTTCTCTAACAGCGGAAGTTCTTTGACGTGATATATCATATATGTCGACGACATCCCATCTGAAGTTATGTTAATTTAGTTTTTTAAGAGCTGTTTTTGTTATTAAATAAATAAATATATTATTTTTCGTATTTATATTTTTTATATATGCGCGACACTAAATTCGATTTCACAGTGCCACAGATTAGTATAATAGTTACTGTACATTAAGTGAGGTAATTTTGTTCTGTGACATGGACGAATGTGTGAGTGTGAATAAAATACACAAATAAAGTGTGTAACTGTCAGAAGTTTATAGACACTTGAAGCAGCTTGCAGTAAATATATTCTCTTGTCGAAAAAATAACACTTTTTAATGGGAGTTTTTTCAAAATGGCGCATGTAGAATGTCGTAGTTCCATGTGGCATTTTGAAAAAACTCCATATTATCCGTACTACGTTGCCTGTTTTTATTATTTTTCAATAAAAATAGTATAACTATCATACACTAGACATTGGCAGAATTAACATATGTTAGAACGCCATTAACCAAAAGAAGAAGAAGAAGAACACTTTTTAATAAAATAAATCTTGATAACTTTCTCTAAAAGTTTACATTTCCATTTTAAATCGATTAATTATTATTATACAAAAGGCAATTGAACTATTTCGCGTCGTGATTTTTCATAAAAGTACGAACGCCAGTGTATAACCCCGCACAATTGCGTAATGACACTTCGATACTTTGACAGTGTGACATTTATGACTCTATTAAAACCAAACATCATCATCATCATCATCAGCCCATGGCTCTCCACTGCAGGATATAGGCGTCTCCCAAGGCTCGCCACCACACATGGTCAAAAATAAACGCTGTTGTCAAATTACTTGACTCAATGATGGAGACCTTATGACTCCTATATATCATGAAATTTCGGCAGTGCGATGTTTTTAACCGACTTCAAAAAAGGAGGAGATTCCACGTTCGTCTATATTCTTATTTTTTCGACCGATTTGGAAAATTCCATGGACGTCGAGGGATACCCTCAAATTCTATAGGTACGCATAGTGTCTTTCAGTTCTATTTTTTAGTTAACCAAGTGTTTGCTGGGAGTCATCAATTCATGCCGCTAAGTTAATGATAGAAGCTACTGCACTCCATAAAGTTTAAGAGTTAGGAGATTATACTGCGATTATACGTTTATTTTTTAATTGTTATAATCTGTTAATTGCAAAGGTCGCCGTTTCGATCCCCGCTCGGGACCTGCGTACATGTCTGTTTGTTTGTTCTGTGTTGGTTCCGCGTCTTTGGGTAAAATATCTATAAATTCGTATGTATTATATAAAAATAAAATATTCATATCACTTGTTTGTGACCCATATGTGTCTAGTTTGGGGCTAACTGATTGCGTGTGGGATGTCCAAAAAAATTAATATGATTATCATATTATTATGCTATACATATTTTATTTAAAGAAATTTTAGGTTATGAGGTAATAAAAAAAAACTAGTATTCAATGTCTTTCAATCTCTAAAAAAAATACGGTCCAAATTAAGGATATTTTGTAGGATATAATAAGAAATAAAAGAAAATAAACAATTTTTGCAATTGTTTTTGTTTTCATATTTGTTTAAATTGTTTCCAGCCATTTATTACTTTTAATAAACATTTAAGTCTAAGTGATTTAATAAACTATTAAGTTTGGAGGATTTTGATCCAGCCTCTATGTATAGCAACTAGGGGTTAGGTTAAGTACCTTTTTATTTACATTTTTGTTAAATGGTCAGATAGCTACTTTGTACAACGAGCGATTTTTCAATTGGCCTGCGACAAATATCCTGTTTTCGAATTATGTGAGTTTAATGGTTTATAGCGACTAAACATATATTAGTGGAACAATTTTTGTGTAATATTTAAATTGTTTATATATTCATCGGACAGGTGTTAAGTTAATGTTGCAATCATGGATATTTTATGCAGTTTCCGTGTAGGTTAATCTCAAGATTTTTACAATATATTTTAGTTTTCTGCCGCAACGCAACTTGATTGAGTATCGACTATTTCCAATTTCGATTAACGATGATGACGTTCTCTACTAAATTATGCTATTTTCCTATAATTTATCGAAACCTTCATAACAATACTGTAAACAAGTTGTGAAGCAATTGTTTGCGTAATATTTAATTTAACGGGAATCGATTCAAGTTCATATCGTCATTGGTCGATCTAAGTACATTTCCTCAGTAATTTAAAAATAAGTAGGCGTGGTCATGACTTTCCTAGACGTCGGGAAATGTTAAAATCCTAATTTCCTATCAATTTGATCACACTAATTCTCATGCCTAAATCTTCCATGTTAACAGCAAGAGTGTAATGCACCTTTTATTATATATCGAGCGTTTATTGTTTAGTGTTTATTGTTCTGCTTTGGTAAAGGTGGAATTTTTAAGTAGCTGGACTAAATTACCTTGTCAGTTTTGAACGAAATATAAATAGCATGGCAATAAAACGATATGTGACCTTGTGGCGGCCAGACAACACTTAATTCCTCGACATGGTATCATCAGAAGTCACCAGACTGTTTAACACCGATCAATCGAGATTAATATCTCGCAACGCTGGCACGATATTCATGGGGATATTGATTACCAGTTTCTTAAAAAACCAAACGAAGATGTATACAAAATTTCTGCTAACTCCGGTTTTCAGTAGTCGTTTTTAAACCTAAAATGAATAGAATATTTTTTAATCAGACCAAAAAAAATTTCCCTAAGTATTTACATAAGTACCTTATACATTTTGCAACTTTTATGCGAAAGAATTATGCCTAAAGCTTTTTTCAATGACTTTGTGGTATCTAAAAAAAACTGCTTAAATAAACTGCAAAGTAATATTTTAATATTGTTTGTGGAGACTAGCTCCTAAACTAGGTTTTCTAAAAGCTTGTATTCTAAATCCCTAGGATCCTTTCCATCGGTATTGTACAAACAAGAGGACATACCGCTCAAAAACTACTACCTATGTACAGATCAATAGTAAGTATGAAATAACGAAAGTGTCACACTTTTGAAAATCGTAGAATGGTGTTCACCAGAGGGTGCGTATGTTAATGTGCGCGTTTACGTATGGTGAGGGGTTTATATATGATAAATTTTACATACATGACAACTCAAATAATTTCAATTACAGTTTCTTTTAATTTTTTATTTAATTTTTCTTATTTAATGCAAAGGAACAATTAGATATTCGCTTTTAAACAATTAAGTTAAAAATTATATATTTCACCACACAGATCTATTTTTATCATCAATACATTATATTGTTTCTTTTTGACTTATTTAAGTGAAATCATTCACAACTGAACTGAACGCATCACTAATTACATTTAACAGTGTACCATTATTTTACATAAAAACAACATGAACAGCTGTCAATTTAATCCAGATAATTAAAAATTTCACTGTACTTCTCAAGGACCTGAAGATTACTTTGTCTTCATTTTCTTAAATATGGCATTTCAATTTCTTAATATAATTAATAATTAACATTTCATAATTTCTCAATTTCTTAATTATATAGTTCGCCTCAAACTTTATGGCGGATCGGAATACAACGCTCTATACCCCTCGCTCCACCGCGTCCCGCTACACCGAAAACTGGTTACTGCGACGCGACTTGTGCCTATGTTCACATCCGCCGTAAAGTATGATTGGAACTATACTTTGTCTTAGATGGTCTTAGACTAATGTCCTAATGACATCCGTGATTTTACAAACGTCACGTAATATATATCTATAATATAGACAAACATTACACCTCGTTTCCACCAAGTATAATACACTGTATGATACAGTCATACAGTATGGATATGACAGTATAATGCAGTGTATTATACTTGGTGGAAACGAGGTGTTAGACAGAAGTACTTAGTTGCATTGACCTCATAACAAAATGTTTCATAAATACACAATTTTATTGGTTAAGGTATTTAACATTATTACGCAATACTCACTTAAGTATTGGAAAACAATATTTTTCCAAACTCAGCAATACCTACTATGTATGGATCGTTTGTGATTGTGATAATTTTTTTTTTAATTCAACATGATTATTTGCTATTAAATCAGTATAGTCGGCTACAAATGTCTTGATATGAATATTTTTGCAATTGACATTTTCGTGGGTGAAATTCGGGATACTGTGATACAAGGACCAATTTAAAACTGTCCAGTATTTTGATATTTTATTTTACCTATTTATAATTTCAACGTAATTTAATTGTTTATCGGGCGCAAGGACGTTCATAGAGACAACCTTTTGAAGTACTTATTAGTTCAATGTGGCTTTGTGACAACAAAGTGAGTAAAAAAATATACCACGTAGTCAAATATACACCAGTTGAGGTTTTAAAATATTCGCTGTTATGTAGAATTTGTGTGACCCACATTTCAAATTCGTAATGAAAAAGAAAATAAACATTCTGAAATTACACTTCCTGTGTAATTTAACAAGATGTTTGTACTCTCTGTCTAATTTATTTCGAAGTGCGAGACAGTTCATCTTGATTATCATGTTATCTAAGGTCTGGCGTTTCTTTCATGCTATTGATTCAAACATTCCACTTGTTTTCTGTATTTTACATTTTTTTTTTAATTGAGTCAATGGATATGGATGTAAGTGAAATATGCGTCCAATGATAAAATAGGTACATTGTGCTAAAAAATTATGACTACTTAATAAAGAGATTTTTAGTGAAATTTTAACTATTTTAGGAGACGATATCCCGTGGTATTCCACGGTTCAAATGTGATGTCCTGAGTTTAAGGGTCGGAGAACGAATAATAAAGTAGAAGATGGCCTCCTGCGGCAGTTAGCAAAGAAAATTTAAGAGAGACAAAATGAATACTTTTTAACAAGAAATTAATTAGTAAGTTCTCATTATTCAACATTAATATATAAATTACATGAAAAAAATAAAAATGAAACCACGTGAAAAGTGAAATGCTGGCGTGTTTTTTCATTAGGACAAAGCGTCCGGCCGCAGACACGTCTAATGTCGAGCAAGCTGCTAAAAGTAATTAAATTATTAGTAGCTACATCCAACATATTCTCCTGACCTCGCTCTCAGTATCCTCTACCAGTTTCCATTATTTTTAAGGTACATGAGGGACTCGATCCGAAAATAACAATGAGGTCACGGGTGCTGTAGAGTAGATTTTGTCATAGATTACAACTGTCCTCGGGGCGGGGCGCATCGGGGCGTGTGTGCATTTTGCAAAAACTTAGAGAGAAAGTCTCTGTCCTTTATTCAGCGACTGTACGTCTATTTTTTTATTACTGCATGACATAATAGTATAGATCGCGAGCGGACACTAAAGTTCACAAAAAACAGCAATGTTTACATTTGTCGACGGTCCCGCACTTTGTCATCGGCAGGAAATCATTGGTGAATTGTGTTTTACGTATTCATCGTCAAATTCGGGGCTAAACCGTCACACATATTAGGTTTTCCCATACCCATTTACATTACAAATATTATCGCTTAAATTTATAATAAAATCACAATATTATTTATTACTTTATCGATCACAAACTGAAATATATAACAAAAGACTTTATATTGTTTTAATTTTAAACTGATCCAACGAGAGGATTGTCGTGAAATGCCCGGAACTTGTATATTTTAGTGTTTATAACGTGACAAATGTTATAGTTTTTACAAAACACCTTAATAGAGACCATCGCCAGATCTTAATAACGCATTCAATTTAAATTTAGATATGCTCGCTGCATCAATATTTGACTCCCAAATGAAATATAGCATACTATACAGTATAATGATCGAGTTTAAATATTTGAATAATTAATATTTTAAAATGGAACGATGTCCGTTTATTTATTCATTCGATTCCTTTGAACTATACGGATTAAATTGATGCATAGATGTCATTTATGGTTCGAGATAACATTTAAGCTATACAGTTTTGCGGATTCCCCGTATCCAGATCCACCAAGTTCTCGACAAAAAATTGCAAACGAAAGTTGAAGTTTAACTGTATAAATATTATGTGATGTGATGTGCTGTTATATAATATAGTGTAGTACGGGTACGGTACGGTAAGGTAAGGTACGGTACGGTACGGTACGGTACGGTACGGTACAGTATAGTATAGTATGATTTTTCACAAAATCGGCAATATGTTGTGTAGGTAATATATTGTTCCCAGGAAAAGTAGTGGGCAGCAAAAAATAAAAGTACGTGCCCAAAGTCAAGAGTAGTAGCAGAAAATTGAAGTTTGTATAGCAATGATGGGCTTGGAACAAATAAAAAAATTACGCTGACCATTATTAAAATTGAAAGCAATAAAATTCTATAATAAAATAGACAGAGTAAATAAATTTGACAGCAGCGTTTGGTTTTAATAGAGTCAGAAATGTCATTTCACAAGTGTCAAACGCAATTTCGCGGGGGTGAAGACCGGCGCGCGGGGACCTCGCATACTGAAACTTGGCATCTTGCACCAGCTAGCTAGAGTATGAGTGGCTAGACGGGTAACACCGAAGGGGGCTTCTACTCAATTCTTACTTTTATGATAAAATATCTAAAAAAATTAATGAGTTTATCGGATATTTTAAGAAAATTCATCTTACGTTGAAAATGTCCCTGTGATGTCATCTGGACAGTTGAGCGTATTCCGCTGCTGTTTAATCCCATAAAAGTACGAATTGACTAGAAGCTTTCTTTTGCGTTTACCATCTAACCACTCATACTCTAGCTAGCTCGTGTAAGATGGTGAGTTCAGTTTCAGTCTCCACGAGGTCCCCACGCGCCAGGATTGACCCTCGCGAAATTGCGTTTCGGTCATATTTATTTACTTTATGTTTAATCCTCATGAATCAATTAAAATATTATGATCTTATTTAGTCCTAGATAAGATAAAACAAACAAAAAATATCGGTCCAGATGATGTCACAGGGACATTTTATTAATGAAATTGTGGAAAAAAAATTACTAAAAAAATAAAATTACTAAAAAAAATTGCAGATATTTTTCTAAATTTCGTGATAAAGGTATAGAATGGTTTACATTTTACCGGAAAAAAATATAAAAACGATATGTTAAAAATTTTGGTCCAATCCCATAGCAAATCCATCAGATGTGGGTAATATTCATTTAATGTGGGTAATATTCATTTCATGTGGGTAATATTCATTTTATGTGGGTAATATTCATTTTATGTGGGTAATATTCATTTTATGTGGGTAATATTCATTTTATGTGGGTAATATTCATTTAATGTGGGTAATATCTATTGTAAGTGGGTAATATTTATTTTATGTGGGTAAATCGACGATAGTAAATAATTCTGTAAATTTTAGAAAATTCTTATTCATATATTCATGTCATCATAACCCAGTAGTAGGTACTTGTATTTTAATAGTTAATTGCTATTAATCAATACAACTTTTTCTATCGTTGACCAGTCGGTTTAGAACTCGTAGCCGCACGTTACCATTGAATCAATGACCATGGGAATGATGTTGAGAAACCATCCTTGGCGTGATCGATAATCGTTTTATATTGAAATCGTAGTTCTCAGAGTTTGTTGGTTTGTAATTAATTACGTACAGTACTCGTTTCTTCGATAATTATAATATTACAATTAAATTCACAATATAATATTTAACTCTATTCAAATAGTTCTATTTTAAGTTTTAGTATCATAATATTTTGTTCTTTAATGGCACAAGGCAAAAAATTACAAAATATATGACCTAAATGACTAGTATAAACTAGACATGCAATGGGGCTTGGACCAAAATATAGTTGCCCTAGTGGTCATTAAAATAGAAAAATGTCGTAGGACAATCTCGCAAAATATTTGTTTTTTTTTTATTTATAAATTCCAGAGATATTTATGGAAATTCATCTGACGTCGAAATCATCCCTGTGACGTCATCTGGACAGTTAAAAACACAAAAAAAGGAAATATAAAATATTGAGGTGACCATATCAAAAGAAATTGTAATCCTCATGAACCAATCAAAATATTATGACTTTATTAAGTCTTAGCTAATGCAAATAATAAACATCTGCTCAGGTGACGTCATGGGAACATTTTATTAATCAAATTTTGAAAATGTATGACTATAAAAATAGCATACTTAATTATTTTTATTCCGTTATAAATATATGTATGTATTTCAAAATTTTTAGCCCAAGCCCATTTATGTTGTTCTGTAGTCATAAATTTTAGATTAATATGGAGTGTGTGTTAAGGACACAGTAATATTTCATCTGTATGATTCTCACTCTTTTAATCATTTGGCTTCATTCTTTTTCACTACATGTCCGCAAACAACAAACGCTTCCGTTCTTAACTTTTCTATATTACCTACTTGCTCTACTTTCAATCATCTCATATTCCATGCTTACCATAATGTACTTATTCTATAGTTTATATATTCCAGTAATTCTGTACTTTGTTTTAGTGTATATTATTATAATGTATTTTTCTCGTGGAACGGGCAAATAAATTGGTCGTCGAAATTAAATGAGCAAGAACACTTTCCAAAAAGATAATGTACGGCCTTAAATGGAACCGGTCCGACAAGGTGAAGGCCACGTTGCCATAACAAACACGCATAGCTAGTAGGTACCATATGTACCTATATTTCATCTGTTACTTTTTTGTATTGATAGATATAGAGAAAATACAGAATTATTAGTTTTTACAGGGTCATATCTGAATATATACTATTTTTTCTATCATAAATTTATTTTCAATTTCCTTCGATAATTCCAGCCACCAGAGGCTTCAAGCGCGTGGCCAACACATTTATATTATCCCCGTTTTCACTTGAATATTTTCTATTTTTCCTAAGGAAGAAAATATTTTTCTTGAATTTTTCGACTTGTCTTTGTAAAATAGAGTGTCTTTATCCACTTTTGTATTCATGGAATGATGATTACAAACACATCACCGCCTGTGTCCTATTCTATTTTCCCGTAGAAATGAGATGTTTTCCTCCGAAAAAAAACTTTGCTTATAATTCTTATCTTATATATATTATTTACTAATTTTACTGTGTATTTTTGTAAGCTGATGATTTACCGAATAAATAAATAAATAAATAAATATCTTCATTTGTAAAATTAGCTATCCCTACGTAAACAAAAACTCTACCTATCAAGTAGCATAATTGTCCTGCTGTTGCAATGTTGCAATGTAATGAGATATTTTCTCTAGGTAAAAATTACTCTACAAGGATTATGTAGTGACAAATTTCCATACAAACGGCGTTAACAGTTGCACCCCATTAAACCTTTACCGATTGCCACAAAAAAATTATGTGGTTTTCAGATCAGCAAAAACTAGGTTTATACGTTTTTAATAAAAAATCAGATTTTTTTATTAATGTATCAAAATATTATCTTCAATCGGTTAAGGTTTAATGGGATGCAACCGTTAATGCAAACAGATAACCATTTACAATATCAATTAGAAAATATGGTAATAAACGACACGAAACCACAGAACTGAACTCCTTTTGAATTGCGATGACCTTTTCTCTGGCCACTTTATCTGTACGGAATATTTAGAAGTCTTGGAATATTCATGCAATTGGTAACATCGATTTCCAAAGTAAGTTATTTTTAGGAAAAATGGACCGTTATGAAATGTGAGATATAAACTACGCAGAAACGCCCTACAAATTAGGTTGTTGAGCGTGTGAACCTATCCGAACATGACAGCCTAAAAGAGTCCTTGGCACATTTCACGAACACGCGAGACCGGTTTCAAAAAATGCGTGCTCTCCTAGACATAAATCAAAATAAATATGTATGTTAATCACAAATGAACGTTATAATCACGGCATATCGTCGTTCGAGGTCGCCTGTCTCTTTATTACTGTGTTTCAACAAACATAATTTTTGATCGACGAAAAAATTCTCTTAAAAGTGTTTGTTTATCGTTGTTTTCATTAAACTGTCAATATGTAGCTCTTGATTATCATAAAAATGTAAAAAAGTAATGTCTGTCAATGAAAGGTATTTTCTGAAAAAAATTGGGATCGCCTATAGTACCTAATACGTCTCTGAACCTAAAAATAACGTCATTAATTTTCTTTTTTGTTCGTTTGTTTGTGTTTTTCTATAACTCAAAAACTCCTGAACCGATTTTGACGAAACTTTCACTTCCTAATAGATAAAACAGTGGTTAAATACATTGTAGGGAAGAAAAAATCATGATTTGAAACCCAATAGTTTATTATGTATTTATTCAAATATGAACTAGTAAATGACATTACAAAGTAAAGGAAAAAGTTCAATTTAATTCAAAAACAAAATAAATTAAAAAAAAACTAATATCGAAAAATCTGAAATAATACAGGTACATCGATTTTCAAACGTTTAAATCTATTCTATCTATTATAACCTTTCCAGAGCCATATTTTTTAATCCCCGATCCCTAACCCTAGAGGTGTTATAAGTAAGTTTGAGACATATCTATACAAACCTCTACCACACAAAAAAACTATCATTAAAAAAAATCTAAACCTTACCACCTCAGTTCCTACTTTTTATTACATTACTTTTCATCACAATATAAAAATGTAGGAATAGACACCTATACCTACCTACATTTTTATACCTAAGACGCCGAGTAATTAGCAACGCCTTTGAGGATGAAAATAATTTTGAACCTTTATTACTACAGTCATTTTAAATGTCAGTTTTTTGGTGAGGTTTTAATTTAATTTTAAATTAAACTTTAATTTTAAGTTTTTTAAAATCTATAAATATTTTACTTTAATAATTTGTAAATTTTTAATGCTTTTTTTTATTTTTCATTTGAGAGCTGCAATGCCGCAAACACATTGTACCTATACTTAGACAGATAACAGTGTAGCTAGAAACTATCCTGATTAAACTAGCTTTAAATAAAATCGTATTGACACCAATTTATTCATTTGGAATCAATGATGATGTAGACAGACACACAAATAGAGAAACAAAATGTAGCTAAAACCATCTCGATTAAATCAACTTTCAATTAAAGAAAACCGCATTAAAATTGGTCTATCCGTATAGGAGCTACGATGCTGTAGACAAACAGACCCACGTACAGGCCCAGGCCTGTATCTGTAGGTACAGATACAGGAGTATAGGCCTCAAACTTATAACACGCCTAGGGTTCGGGATTCGGGATCGGGGATCAAAAAATATGGCTATGGAAAGGTCATAATAGATAGAATAGATTTGATCGTTTGAAAATTGATAAACGTGTATTATTTCAGGTTTTTTAATATTAGTTTTATTGTCGTTGAGAGTTTTAAACTTATTATTTAGTTTTTGGATTAAATTGGACTTTCATATTTACATTTTAAATAAAATTTTAATAACATAATAATTATTATCATTTGTTTAAAACTAATTTTAAATACTCAATTAGCCACATGGTTGAATATTAATTAGATCTGATAAAGTTACGATTTTTTAAAACTACATGTTCATCTCGGCGTCGCCGGCGGAAATCAGTTTATGTAAATTTTGTACTTGCGGAAAGAGGGGTGGTATGTGTCACAATGTTTGTGTCTTCATGCCAGTTTGACGACTTCGAAATTAATACTATGAATGTCTCTTTTCCAGACTTCTAATAATAATATTGAAAAACTACGTTGAACTAAATTCAGTCCGAATTTATAGTCCGAATTAATATCTCGAGGGATAATAATATAAAAATAATAACGTACACATGACAACAACGTCTAGGCCCTAAACTAAGCTTTAGCTTGTGTTTTGGGTACCAAGCAAAGACAACACATACAAATAACAACCAAGACCCAGTACCAGTATCGATATTTATCATATAAATACTGACCCGACCTAGGATTCGAACCCGGGACCTCCAGCTTCGTAGGCAGGGTCGCTACCCACTAGGCTAAGCGGTCGTCAAGGATAAATTATACGGTTGTCCGTGATTTAGTACGTGTATTTAATTGAATGAAATTACAGAAACAATATTCACACATATTATTCTCATCTCGAGGCGACGATAAAATAATAACTTAATGGAATCCAATGTATATACTTCTGATTTGTAAATTTTTATTATCGATTGTCGGGCAGTAGCTATTGTCATTGTGTTAAATGAAACGCATAACAAAAAGTGTATATGAATGTATAGGTATATGCGCTTGCGTTGATATTAGATTGACGTAAAATACAGATGGTTCGTTTATCGTTTATCGCAGTCAATATTGTCATCTTTATTTTATTGTGCCCTGTTTGGCAACATTTGGCAACAGGTCTTGTTAGAGGTCCGGTACAATAACAGTTTTAATAAGAAAAAAATATCGAAAACGCTGTCGATAACTCTGACGACAACTCTGACGCCATAGATCTATATTATATACCTGACTCTCTATTTTCCCTTCCCGTGACTTACAGTTCCAATCAAACTTTATGGCGGATGTGAACATAGTCACAAGTCGCGTCGCAGTGACCAGTTTTAGGTGTAGCGGGACACAGTGGAGCGAGGGGTATATGACTGTACCTGCGCAAGCACGCTTAAAGCGTTGTATTCCGATCCGCCATAAAGTTTGAGGCGAACTATACCTGTTGACCTGTTCCACACTTCGTCGCAAGCCTTCCCCCGCGTTTGCGGCTTATTTTATTCCTATTTCTATGTTTTGAGAGTTTTTTATAATTATTCAAGTGTTTGCATTTGGAAGTCATCATCTCATGCTGTTAAACTAATGATGGAAACTACAGCACTCTTTAACAGTTAAGAGTTGGGAGATAATACTACGACTTGTCGACAGTTTTTTTCCATGTGATACATGGATATAATTAAATTCGATCAAGTGATGTCGTCCTGCGAGTCCTGCTCGCACTCGACTGGTTTTCTTATTCTCATAATGGTAAACAGAATGACTTTCTGGATCAGCTACTTATTATCAGCAATTACAGAAGCTTATATTGTTTCCATTGCAAATAAAAAACAACGACATGCATGCCTACTACTATATCTTTGGGCCACCAGTTGATCAATTTATTATTTCGTGTCATGAGAATTGTTCGTATGTAACGAGAATATACTAAATCCTTTTAGAACTGAGACATTTTCAGTGTTTCCATTTTTTGTTGTATAGTTACAAAATGATACAAAATATTATTAGGAATTCTTACACACTGGTACTTCATTCTCGCCTCGCCTCGTATAGGCAACGCGACTGATAACGAGTGTGAGAAAGAAACGAATAGACGCGTAGGTAGTAGTTTAAGTGGATGTCGCCACGTGAGTACGTAGACCGCATCGAAAGTCCGAAGTAGTTGGGTTACCGTTGCAGAGCTATGAATGACAGTTTTCGATGGATGTAACATTAAATGAATTATGTGTAGAAACACGACTTCCATTCTTCTAAGGGCTAAAGTATGCGTTTAGATACCACACGAGACGCTATCTTGTGACAAAACGAGACAGTTGTCATAATTGAGTTGACGTGCGAAGACAAAAAGTCGCCTTTACATAGTCGTTCATTGTAAAATATATGTTAAATAAATTCCAAACTTTTTACCGGTCGTTTGTTATGTCATGGTACATGACATGTGGTTAACGGTGGGTTAGCGAGATTGCATTTGTTGGTAGAGAGTACAGACGTTGGTAGGAGAGTAACGAGCACACAAACATCACTTCCTTTTGGCTTGATGAGTATGACCCGTAACTTTCGATCTCGTTTTCAGCGCTTTTAAAGTTACATTTTGAAAAGCTATTCCTTAGTGCCTAGATGCCTACGTTATGTATGTAGTAATAATGAACTTTTGTGCAAAATTTGAACCCAGCGATAGGGTATATTTACTAAAATTAGATGTCCAATTTTCCGAAACGGCTGAACCGATTTCAATGAAAATTTACAGAGAAAAAGGATGTCATCAGGAGTGACATACTATTTTTTGTCGTCCATTTGTCTGCTGGAGAGAAATTTATGCTATATTTTATACGGAAAAAGCTAAGTGTCTAAGGCGTGGAATAATGGACAGGGTAAATTTATCCCGTGACAATACATGTTTCCTTTAGGATAGCGAACGGATTTTGATGAAATGTGGTATAGTAAGTAAAGTATAAAAATTTCTTAGGTAGTAGTTTCGTTTACAAAATGTTCTAGAAACCCTAACAGTGTCATGGTGCGTCGCGTCCCTTTAGCTGTCCCCGTACAATTCCATTGTCCACGAGTGCGAAGCCGCGGGCAGAAAGCATATTTTTTTAATAAGAGAATAATATACGTCATCATCATCATCACCCCATTTTACCCCACTGCAGGGGCTTAGGCCTCCCCCAGGGTGAGAATAATAAACTTACTGCGCGATGACAATATAAAACACAGAAAGTATGTCTGACTATAACGTAGATATAGGTTCATCATGAGAGTCGAGTTCTTCGTCGTTATCTGTCTACGTGACACTATAATGACGTACCTACTTGATCGTATGGAAGCCAGTAGGCAACTCCGATTTGCTTTTGTTTCATGTTCATTATTGTAACTATAAAAATACGAATTGACTAGAAGCCCTCTTCTGCGTTTACCGTCTAACCACTCATACTCTAGCTAGCTGGTGCAAAATGGCGAGTTTCAGTCCGCGAGGTCCCCATGCGCTGGTCTTAAGCCCCGCGAAATCCCCGCGCGCCTGTCTTCACGCCAACGAATTTGCGGTTGACATTATCGATACTGTGAAATGACATTTATGGCTCTATTGAAACCAAATGCTGCTGTCAAATTTATTTACTTTATGATTGTAACGCAATATTGCAAATGTAGGTATTTAATTTATTTTAAATAAACCCCAGTTTTGGTAGAAGTTTGCCGAGCCAGGCTTTCTTTGGTTTAACAATAATTTAAATTCTTTTAACATTACGTAGATATATACATTACGAGGAACTGTTTACGTACGACTTTTACAAGTGTTGCAAATTTTTACGTCGACATCGAAACGAGTAAACAAACATTAACAGTTTTGTTTGTTTACAATGTTCATTGGTGTTACGTAATTATGTGTTGTGGTAGTATGTTGTCCAATGACACAATTACAATTAATATTACAATTTACAATTAATAGATTTGTAAAATTTACGAAAATTTACGAACTTCTTAAGATGTTCATTCCTTTTGATTCAATATATCTGAGGTGATACCGATAAGTGTCAAAACAAAAAAAATATTTCACACGTTTGATTGTACTTTAAACATAGAGTAAATTAATTTAATAACAAATAATTTATTTAGGAACTACAAAAATCTATAAATTGTTTAAGACCTAAAAACTAAAACACTGAAAGAAATGGTATATATAAACAATAAGATAACAATGACAAGTAAATAACTAAAGTACTTAGGTAAATAAAAACAGCAAATGGGCCCTAGTCCCCACACTAGGATTCCCTGTGTCGTGGCGACATTTGACAGCAGCGTTTGTTTTTAATCTCAGTTTTAATCTCAGTTTTAATAGAGTCATAAATGTCAGTTCACAATATCGAAGTGATATTTCGCATTTTCGGGAGTTGAAATCGGCGCGTGGGGGTTTCTCGGGGATGAAGAGCGGTGCGCGGGGACCTTGCGGACTGAAAGTCGGGTTAAAACTCGGCATGTTACACCAGCTAGCTGTAGTATGTGTGGTTAGACGCAGATGAGGGCTTCTAGTCAGTTCATACTTTTATGGCTTTAAAAGACTCGATTACGCAAACGAAAATTCTACGATAAAGAAAACTTTCGCAGCAAAATTTTTGTAAACAGGCGTACTTGGCGGGATAATATAAAAGTGCCTCAGAGGAATAAAATAAAAGTCATCATAAATGTACTAAAGCAATAGGGTTGTTAAAACAAGATGATGAAATTAATTGTAATTGTACTCTACGTGTAGCCTAGAATGTCGAGATAGTGAAAATCAATATTTAAAATGACGCAGGCTTCGCAAAGGATGTCTTATCATGACTGAAGCTGTTTTTCCTAGAGAATTGAATTTAGTTTACGTTACAAAACAAACTTTCTCTGTTATCAAATTAAAAATATCTCGTGTGCTCCTTTGCTATTCTTAAAATACCAAGAAATGGGCGACCACTAAACAATGAAATGAAATTAATGTACAATTGCTATTAGATTTTACATTCAATACTGTCAAAAATGACCTAGCGAGTAATACCATGTATTTTCACTCATGGATGTTAAATTTGATTTTGCACAAGATATGACTACACCTCAGAATACTAGAAACCGCCTGCGAGTGTGAAACTGAAGAAACAAAAACCACTCTTAAAAAGAGTGGTTTCACTTTGTTGCGATTAGTCACTCCGTAGCACTTACCGAGTTATAATGTACAGTACAAGTGTCAATTTTAATTTTAAAATGTCGTCTTGTGTCGTTCCTACATGCAAATACGCTGCTGGGCTTACGAAGAAATCGGATGGGATCACATTTCATCTGTAAGTAACGTATTCAAAAGTGGATTTATTTAATTATTGAATTTGTTTTACATATTGTGATTGACTTAAAAAATGGCGCGTTCATTTTGTGAGTGTTGCCAGTTCCATCGAAAATTTTATCTACTTTTTATTTAATACCTGTTTAGAATACTCTATTGTTTGAGTAATAAAGCACCTGTGTGAACAATAAAGAACAAAGAAAATTGAATTAGATGAAAGTCATACAAAGAGCACGGCTAAATAAGTTTTTGAGACCATCAGAGCGGAACGTAATTTGTTTAATTCACTTTGACGAGCAATATTTTTGTGACACAAAACGTGGTTTAAAAAAACTAAAGAAATCAGCTATTCCGACTAAGGTAGAGTTAGTCAAGATATATTAGTTAAATATTATTCATATTGGACCTTTCCTGTTCATTATGTAGGTCATAATTATATTATGAAATAATCCAATTTCATTCAATTCCATCATCTCATTAATACTCCACTACAGGGGCGTAGGCCTCCCCTCGGGATGAGGAGGCTTGGAGCTTAATCCACCACGCTGCTTTAAAGCGGGTTGATGGCGGGTAGGTGGTTGGTGGGTAATCCAATACCGTACTGATAAATGCGGAATTCATTCACGACTAGTGACTGGAAATTCGGTGGCTATTATACCAAAAATTTAATTTTTTCCTAGAAAATACAAAGGATATACCTTTATGAATACATTGTATACGTGTTAATGAATCTTCTATGCATTCCGATTAAAATTAAATTTTGGTGAATGGAGTAATATATGAATTATCTAATAATGGCATGCTATTTCGGCATTTGGTATTGACATCACAATTGTCTGAGTCACATATAGAAACATCTGGACCTTCGATTTAGGAAAATTTGCGTACCTACTTACCTACCTAAAATTTTTATGTTTAATTGATTACATTTGATTTTCTGTTTTTGATTAAGCATTTTGCTTTTTCATTTTATGATAGACTTAAAGTATTTCATTTCAGGATACACAGCCGCAATCGCCTACACGATCAAACTCAGAAATTGGTGATATCCATATTTCTGATTTGGACTTTCTATGTGATACAACGAGAAAGCTACTCAATAATGATTTATAATAGTGAAAATAGTGGTAGCGTTGCAAAGTTATTGTCTTAGAATTGCCTCAGCTTCATTATCTGTCAAAATATATCGTAGGTTAATATCGGGAATTGTTGCTTATTACCTGTCGAAATCAATAAAATGTTCGTTTTGTGTAGAAGCAATTGGCCTCAGGTGTGGTATGGATTGTGATATGGATTGAAAAATAAAGGCAGACTTTATTTCCCTCCCCAAAATCTTAATTACATGAATGTCGTATTTGAGAAGTACATGCCCGAAAAATTTCAAATGAAGATTTTGTTATAAGTTCAAATATCGAACGTTTAGCAATCGTTCTTTCAATTTTCAAGAAATTCATTGAAAAAAATAATATATTCCTGGTAAATGATGACCACATAAATAGTGAAAGTCATAGAAACGGCGGTTATTGAAAAAGATTTAAATATAAAATTAGGTGCCGACATTATTTATTTAAACGTAAAATTCTGCAAATCAGTTCAAATTCTAAAAGAAAATATTATAAAAAGCTTACTCAACAAAAGGGTACTTAATAAAAACTTTACTTCCCTTACCTTACCTTTAAAAACTTACCTTATTGAAGCCGGGTTTTATTAATTGTAATAGGTATAAAAAAATAAATGTTTATTTCCTTTATTTAACTAAAATGGTATGTATGCATTTCATGTTGTAGTGAGTAACTTTCTATTAAATGAAGAACACTTGTGTCAGAAGGTCATGTTACTTCCTTTCTATAATTATACTCGTATTGTACTAAAAAACTCATTGAACTCAAGTAAACACCTGGTGCCTGAAGGAAATTTTAATGTTGTGAGTTTCGGCCTAGTACCTAATATAGTTAAAACTTACTATGAATGAACACAAGTACGCGGCGACCGTACGGCTGCCCCGCAAGAAATAATTTGTATTATATAATCGCGGCCTAAATATACCTAACTGTTAATATTTTTTCAATGTAGTTGCTAATAAAGTTTTCTTTTTTGTGTAACAAAATTTTGCGGAAAGCGACTCTTTGTTTCACGCGTGAAATAAAACAGTACTGAAATCCTTTATTTCACGCCTGAAATAAAGTAATTTTTTTGACTCTATGGTGCATGGTGCAAGTCATAAAATTTAAAAAATTACAAAGATGCAAGGAGGTTTTGATATTCGAAAAAAAAACAATTATTTATAAGTATGCGCGCTCTAGCAATAATTAAATGATGATAAACGCCATAACATAAGATTCTTGATTATCTCATTTAAAAATACGTGTTTTGTTTCCGCAAAAAAAAAATATTTTTCACATTATTGGCTGTACGTATACTGTACCTTTGTCTCAAGAAAAAAAAACTGTATGAAACGCGCGATCTGTAAAGAAAGCGCGCCATTTCGTTGTAAATAGGGTTTGGTGAAATAAAATAAATTTTCTTTATTATACTTATTTTTTTGTTGTATTTCCTCGCAAAATGCATTGAAAAATGTTGTAAGATACTTGAGCGTAAAAGGTTTTATCCGAATGCGTGCCTGAAAACCTTACTTTCCGCACGTGTATCTTAAATAACTATTATTAAACACCTTTTTTTTTTATTTTATATGATTATCCCAAAAACAGTAGGAAACCTCTCCCGAGCTAGCAACATTACGCGGGCGGGAAGTGGGGCAGGAGCGGGACGTACGTAATGTTTTTGGACACAACGCGGTATGTGTAATCATAATTGAACGCTACTTCTGGTATTCTGAGGACTACACAAACCTTTCCCGAAAAAAACCAATAACTCTAGTCAACATTCACAGCCGCTGCACGTTCCGCCCCGTTTCGGTCTCAAACTCTCGGGCGCGTCGTGAATAAGAAGGTGATAAAACGTTATAAAATAACACTGTAGATAAAATAGTTTATTATGAAAATGTAACCTATATTTATTATTTACGTTATTAGGTCTATTGGTGATACTTAGGTATCTACCTAGGAATTTTTTTGGAAGGTTGTTAAAATTTCACCCTATATGTAAATAACGTACAATATTTCCATAAACTTAGTTCATTTACTTAATATTAAGAGTAGAAAAGCATTGCACTGTGTTTGGAAATTAGTTTAGATATTATTTTGTAACAAAGATGGCGTCAATTCAGACAGAAATTATAAAGATTGTGACTAAATGTGTTATTGAGAATACTGAACCTGATGTCTAAATCAATATACTATTTACAACTAGTATAATTACAGCAAATTTAAAAAACAGATGACAGATAACAGCATCACAGTTATCAAATGCTAATACTGTGGCGTATATATCGTAGAAAGTTTATTAGACATACATTATATTAAAAGCGAGGGAGCAGCGTAGTGGACTTAAGCTCCAAGCCCCCCTCCTCACCCTGGGGGAGGCCTAAGCCCCTTCAGTGGGGTAAAAATGGGCTGATGATGATGATGATATTAAAACGCTCCATCCACTCTATGATGAAGAACTCGGTAAACTGTTACAGACCCTGACTGGTGAAAAGAAACAACTTCTTTTTTGACCGATTTGTAAACCGATATTGTAAAAGCTACTGGGTAAAAGGTATTGGATTTTACCTCGTGTTGTGTATCAGGTAAAATGTATTTATTATCACGCAACTCATTCAGAAGAAACTATCTGGAAGTATGAATTCAAGGAAACGCACCAAGTTCGAAAATTAAGTCAAATGTTATCGAAAGATAATTTAACGTATAACGTATAATAAAGGTTATTTGTAAAATTTTATAATTACTAAGCTGCGATGTTATCTCATAAAGACGATTTAATAAATTTTTCAAAATTGCAACCTAACAATAACTTAGAAACGCGAAACTATTCCGTTTAAAAAAAAAATATTGAGAAAAAATTTGAAACAGTTAAAGAATGTAAACTTTCTAGACTTGCCATTCCCGCCATTTAAATCTGTAATTTTTGACTAAATCTGTAATTTTTCTAATTCTTTAGTTTACCATAAATATGTCTTTATCATATTTACCTTAATAATGTTTGCATTTAAAACAGTTGTACCTTTTAGTTTGCTACATGTTGTTATTTATAAAGTTTTGTCGCTCTATAAGTTTTTTAAATTGTGATGCTGTTTTGATTAAAGGTAATTAAGTTATTAATTGAAACGTGATTTTAAGGTAAACTGTGTGCAACGATTATGCGCATCATTCGATTATTAATATGTTATTTTATACCTATCTAAATAGACGACGTTTTACGATTGAAAATTACCTACAACCTACTACCTATTGTTTTGTTCTTAATGTAAAATTGTACTATTCTGCGCCATCAGCATGGCATGACTTTTATATGATTGTTGAATTTGTAATTTTTAATTATTTATTTTTTACATATTGTCCGTTTCCAGATTTGTTTTTTTTCCTTCTCTTTTGTTCAATAATTCGTAATAATTAGTAACCTAACAAAATTAAATCACAAAATACAAGTAAAATTTGTTATTTGTGATTTAATTTGGTTTATCAAATAATAAAACTAAATAATTTTTTTTTAAATATCTCTAAGATAAAATAATTGATTTCGTTCTATAATTTAACCACTTTTAACTCTAATTTTATGAAAATGTAATTAAAAATAAAAGTATCATTAAAATTTTCGACAATATATCAATTAAGTTAACTGACTCACCAATTCGAGGATATGTGCCTTCGTAGGTCCCTTCGTTCAACCACTGGTGTGGCTATGAACGGCGGCAGATGGAGTTAAATAGAGTGACTTAACGGATATCACTCTCGAAAGAGTGTGCGAGTGGAACAGCTCCAACGCTTTATATTCGTATAGAATGAGATACGGTGATCTTGTATGCAAATAATAATGATACGTGAATAAATAGTTAAACCTTGTCTTAACTGTCACGTGTACTAAACAGTCTCGTTTTCCGGGATGTGCCTGCCGTAGTTTCCGAATCGCGTGTCGCTTCCAATCGCCGTATAACATTATCGTTTCAGACACCAACTTCGACCTTGCTCATGTGAGGTGATCAAAGTTGTTTTTTCCCATTCGGTTACCGAGGGTACAGTTGGTTTTCAGATAACGAACGGCATTTTAAAAAAAAAACAACAAATAACATGGCACATTAGACTTAGAAAAGTAAATCATGGGACGCGTGCTGTGTTATATTTAAAAAGATACTTAAAAAGTTAAATAAACGAAGTAAAAACGCGAAGAGTTTTTTTTTCAGTACCCGAGTCAAATATGCTGAGATACTATTTATATATTTATTTACCTATATAAAAGAGAACCAACAGCTACATACAAATGAAAATAATTACCAGTGAGTGGTTAACAGTTAACCATTTACAGGTTCCCACTGATAGAAATTACATGAAAAAACCTCCTCCCCTCCCACCAACACCTTCATAACATATATATGTAGAAATATATACATTACTTATAAGTCTTGCCGACAAAGAATTCATTGCTGAGCAAACGCCTCACCTGTGAAACACTGGTATTCAACAGATCTATCGGTAGTGTTCTATTAATTTTATTAAAACTGTCACATGACTGCCATAAATGTTTTGTCTGTAGTTAGTGCTGACGACTGGTGTAAAGAATGTGGAATTGAGCCTAAATGACACACACGGAACGTAAAAGTTTAATTTTGCGAGAAGATCGGGGCAATCCAACACTCCATTAGCAATTTTATATAAAAATACAATGTCAGCAGTCTTGCGTCGTTGTTCCAGAGGAACAAGATGATGTTTCTTGCAAACATCGAGGTAGCTATTGGATTGGTAAGTTTTCCTTCCTCGATAACACAAATACCTAACAAACCGCCTCTGAACTGAATATATGAGGCACTTGCCATCCATGAAAGCCAAAAAGCTTACATGCCATAAATTTTTCAAAAATAATGAAGCAAACCAAATGTAGGAGGGCCAGTGAGACTGTTTTAATTTTGTGTGTGTTCGTATAAACGCATTTCTACCCCATTTCTGTCTTGCACTTTCAACGGATTTAAAACTTTACGTGTTAAAAAATACAGAACAAATTCATTCAAATCATCATCATCATCAGCCCATTTTTTACCCCACTGCAGGGGCTTAGGCCTCCCCCAGGGTGAGGAGGGGGCTTGGAGCTTAAGTCCACCACGCTGCTCCACTGCGGGTTGGGAACTGTAACGACCGCCATTTATTGACAGCGTCCGGGACCGACGCGGGGAAATTCATTCAAATACAATCGTTCAAATGCGAATAGGACCTTATATGTGAATAATTATGGTAAATAGAATAGAAATGTAAAAATCTGAAATATAAGAAAAAGTTTAATATTATCTAATTTTTAGCTTATTCTTTTATAATATGTAACTTTAGTGTTTTCTAGTTTACAATAAATGCAGACGTCTTAAAAAGTAATGGGTAACTAGCCCTTTAGTACACTTTTTTCACGACAGTAATTAAGTCATAATATTATATGAATTAGTATCATGAAAAAACTGATATCTATGTATGGAAGTTCCGTAGTCCATGTGTCAAAACATGTGAAAAATGAAACAAATATATGTAAATACAAGAATGCCTTCAATGACTTTAGGTAATTGTTCTGAGATTAATTTAGTATTTTTGGCATATTCTATAAAAATGGCGTCGATAAGAACCTGTTGAAGTACGATCAACAAATCAATCGTCATTATAACGTCACAAATTTCACTCTTAATTTTAGTGCGTCATTAGATTTTTTAATTAGAAGCGAATAATTGTACTTACTTAAATTTTTTGTCAACAAACAATAAGTCAGTTATCATTTGTTTACGGATGATTAAACAACATATTAATGTATAAAGAATATTTGTTTAAATAATCTTAGAAAATGCTCGACGACGAACGGTAGCTCGTATACGTCACGATTGCATAATCCCTCCATAAAAAAATAATTGTTGAAACGTACGGAGTGCTCAATAAGTAAAGAGGCA
Organism: Luffia ferchaultella; assembly: GCA_949709985.1. Taxonomy (NCBI): domain Eukaryota; kingdom Metazoa; phylum Arthropoda; class Insecta; order Lepidoptera; family Psychidae; genus Luffia; species Luffia ferchaultella. The sequence continues at coordinate 9,852,246 of OX453254.1, forward strand.
AATTTTAAAAAATTATTATTTAATAAAAATATTTTATAATTGAAAAAAGTTACATTAATTTGGTTAATTGCATGTTTTATATGTGTTTATGTGCTATTTATGTAATATAAATTATTCAATAAATTAGCTCCAAGAAGCCTCTGTAACCGATTTTCCAATGATTGAGATAGAACATGTCATTATGACAATTCCAGATTCTTGAGCCACGTTTTTTACTAATTTTGGTCCAGCGATTTCCAAAACACGTTTATATTTCGTTTTCGTGGGTGAGTGTAATTCAGATAATATTTCCGAAATTTATGGTCGTAGACAAAAGGCAGTGATGTTAAAAGGCGCAGGGGCTTGTGAGGCATCGTATCATACTATTTTTTATTAAATCGGTCCGAAACTTCGAATATGCTTTCACATCTAGAAATTCTAACTTCATTCTGGATACAGTTGATTTCTTCAGGTGGACTTTATTCAGAACCCTGTATTTTGGCTTAACAAACTTGTATAGATACATTATTACTGAAAGTTTCAAATTAATAACAAAAGTAAAAACTAGCTTAAACCTAGAAACTTAAGAAAGTAGCTTAAACCTAGTTATGCACCTTTGATTAGCATGGCAGGGTGGTTTTGCTCATTTCTTTAGAATGTCAAGTGAAGTCAAGTTCAGCTTTTGCTGAATGGCACATTCATCTTTACCGAATGAAACTCCTACAGTAGGTACGTTTGCCGATTACAAAATCAAATTACTGTAGAGGAATAAGTTTCTATAAAGCCAAATATTTGGCTTTTGTCGATCAGCGCTGCTGAATCGAATATATCTGTAAGCACCATTAGGTTTTTTTTTTGGCGTTGCATAAAAGAAAAAGTGTAAACAAAATCAATAAATACCGAAACAGTGTCAAACAACGCATGAATGCAGGTGTACAGGAAATATATGTTACTGAAAGTGCAAGACTCATCAATAAATCGTTGACGGCTTTGATACTTGTTTTTTGTTTGTTTGTTTGTTTGTTTGTTTGTTTGTTTGTTTGTTAGTAAACTTTTATTTAAAAAAATAACTTCACAATGTGTTTGCTTTGCAGCAAAATAACAATAACGTTTTCTAAAGTTATAAATAGTAAAAATTATAGCAGTCTAACAACTATAATGAATCAGTTTTAAGATAATGAATGAAGGCATTGGAACTTTTTTCTGCCACTACGCAGGTTCACTTTTTACCCAGATATACGTATCTATCAAATTCATGAACATAAGTACGATTGTTTGCTTTGAAAAATAAATATTTTTTACCGAAATTGTGATGCCGAATATGCAAGTCAATCTGTATAAAAATCTAGGTAACGAGATTATCAGAAAAACAATAAGGCTCTGTGTTTTCCGAATGTATGAAAAGAAAATAAATCAAATTAATTTATCGCGTAACGCACTTATCTTGACTGGGAGCTGTCATAACAAAGCTATTTTCATGAGTTTGTTGATAATATTTCGTTGAATATATTTTTGTTACTTATTATGGATTTGTCAGTGGCCATGCTCGGGTGGAATGCAGCATTAAGCTGAATTTAGATGCTTCACTTTTGGTATTCACCAATACCTGTAAAACAGTAAGTACCGCTACTGAGAGATTTACAAACTGACCGACTAACTATCAACGCACAGCCTAAACCGATGCGGTGGATCTAGAAATTTGAAACTTGGGTGAAATATTCCATAAGTAGGAACCCTAAGAGTGCACTAATGGCTGTCCACATATCATCTAAATACGCCGTGAATATAAGTTTTGACCCGTTCCTATCCAGCGTGGTGATTTGACTGTTTTGAATAAAGAAAAGAAGCACCAGATTGCCGAATCTACTCGTCCTGCGTGTACAGTTACAATATATGCCGGATCCGAACGCAGGCACAAGTCGCGTCGCAGTGACCAGTTTTAGGTGTAGCGGGATTGTGTGTATATGACTGTACCTGCGCAAGCACGCGTAAAGCGTTGTATTCCGATCCGCCATAAAGTTATAAGCACTTTAGACTCTAAACTAAATTTAAGGGCGCATAATATGGCGTTTCGACGATGATTTGTGTGTTGTCGAAAAAACCTGTGACGGAGACCACTATTGCGGAATACCTCATCAATAACAAGAAGAAAAAGCCAGTGTTAAATTAAACTAGCAATGAAAAGTACAGCCTTAACGTATCCGCTGATATCTTAGAGATTTATTGCTCATATCTATATCCCTGAGTTCATAAAATGTAACGTCACACATATTTATAATTATATTAGTATATATATATATAATTATTAGTATTACAATAACAATAATATTGGTATCTGGTAGAAAATATTTACTTCTACGTTATTTTATTGAGTGAATTGTGAATGCAATTATATCATTGGATTGGGTTCAGGAAAAAGAAATGCGTCCCGAAATTACAAGCCAGTGCACTGCACTGATTTCATATTGGAAGGTTTTAATGAGCGCTATATATACATAAATCGCTGGTTTTATGCCAGAAAGTAACATAAAAAATAAATGACAAGAAACAAAAATTGATCGGGGTTTTGGGAAAGCACTAGAACGATCGAGCCTACGAATTTAAGCAGGTGTATATTTGACAACGAATCAGATCTATATGAGATGTGAATGAAATCTAAAGTGATAAAAACGAAGTTCAATTAAATAGAAAGAAAGTTCCCATTGACTGGTTGACTACATTGTAAAAAATTAAGTTGTACATTTTAAGTCATAGATTATTGTATAATTTGGTTGTAAGTTATTTTTGTAAGCGACGTGTGAAACGTGAGTAACGTACAAACAACCATAAAGTACAAAAAAAAGTAAAGGTACAACAAAGTGAATTTCTGATGTACCTAATTGGGTATTTCTATGACCTACACAAAATAGGGTTGCAACTTGCACTGATCTTATTTGAAAAAAATGCACTGGAAATATTATTTCTTTATTACAAGATGTGTATATAACTGTTTTTTAAATAATTCTAAGATATTTGTTTTAAAATACGTAATTTATAAATTATACTATATATACAATTAAATCATAAGTTTTCATGGTATCCGGTAGGTGCGACCGCGTTATTTTATTTCGAAAGTCAGACAATATAAAAACTCGTGTAAAAATCTCTATCAAATTAACATTTCCTCATACCTGATACTCTGTATTAATAATTAAGTAAGATCAAACAACAAAATTTAAAAAAAGCGCACGTTATATAGAGAGGTACATGTTTGGTGACCGAAACTTGTCCTTACCGTCTTTTGAAAGTAAATACTCTATGTATAGATGTTTCATTCACGCTAACGAGTCCTCCCGCCGGCGAAAAACGCGCAAGTCTTCCATTGTTCTCGGAGTAATGCCCGTCAATGGAGGTGTGTGTTTTAACGACGCAGCAATTGTTATAGGTACAAACTTAATTAAAAAGTGCTGTCCTTTTTGTTTTTTTGTCCTTTTCTTGTCCTTGCCAGTTTTAATGTGTCGTTACCATTTATACTATTTAACCTTCTATATTTATTTCAAATCCTTAGGTTCAAATAAAAAAAAATATCTTTGATAGCCTTGGGGGTTTTCTACCGCCTAGTATTTGACTTAATGTTTTATAGGTATATTCGTGTCTTTAGCCGTTTCTGACGTGTCTTTTCCAGTAAATTGTTGCTAAATATTTCTCGAATACATGAACATAATGAGTGCACCATGGGTTAATAGTTTTGCAAAATACATCTATCATCCATAATGTATACAAATAGCCTGTTATCTGAAAGTTTTTACGAAATTTCTAAGCATCCGTATTCCAGAGAAATAACCAATTGCTTCAAATGCCCTTTACAACCAGTTTATCGTTTTCTGACTAATTCAAGAAATTTTAACAAATCCGGCTAGAGCTGCGACTAGTATGATGTAATTTGAATTAATTTGAATGCAAGCTTAACGTACAATTCCTTTGCATATATTGGCCGAGCCCAAGTGGCGTAACGCAGTCCATTTGTTCAGCCATGCTAGCGTTTTGTATAAACCATACAATTATATCTCGTTTCGGTTGAAAAATAAAAGCGATATTTTGAAATTTATTTTTATATGGCAATGTATTTATGTAAATAATATCCATATTCAAACAGACAGTGTTGGTCGTTAATTCACACAACAAAAATATGACAACTAAGCATGTGTTTTTGCTGTTGAATTAGAAAACCGACAAGGACAACAACAACAGTAACAACAACATAAAACTTGTATTGAATTATTTATTATTACAACTTAGTTATTGAACAGCAGCAGTATATTTTTTTTATATACACTAAAAACAAAGAAAAAGGGAAATAAATTGTTAGAAAAAAAATGTGGAGTTACTAGACGTGTTAGACTGGACTGGTATTTGGAATTACTCTAATGAATCCACGTTACAGAAGCTGAAAAGTGAAATGTTTTTAACAAAGAGATAACGTTAGATTCCTGTAATATAAGAAAGCTATTAAGTGGTTCAGAAAGAAATGCGCATATAAAAAATACCTACACACCTCGTCGTGACCACAAATATGTATGAAAAAATATACACGGCACTAAACGTCTTGAGATAACGCTGCTGTGAAGTAGAATTTACTGAAACGTACATGTAAAAATGATACCGACTGAAAAAACAAATATTCTGAAATTATATCTCGTGTGTAATTTGACAAAATGTTTGAAACAAACAGTAATAATGACGTATAGTTTGTCTAATTTGAGAGTATGTTATTTTGAAAATAGATTGCTATATTGTTTTCATTTATTTTATAAAGTGCAACATATATATATAATTCGAGTGAATGAATTATATATATATAAATAAAAAACAATTATATATAATTATATATATATATAAAACTAAGAATTCAGAAATATGTACATTATAAAAATTGTGGAATTTCTTAGCTCGATGATATCTAAAGTCTTCATGCAAGTTTACATATCAATACGCAAATTAGATTGAATTTCAAACCGAATCATAAACTAGTTTGTAACAGTGTTATAAAACTCAGGTATCGCGTTGTATGTGAATAATTGAATAATAGAGCGTGCGACGATGACGGCCGCGATGTCACATCACGCGGTTAAGAGACCTCCGTCCCAATGGCCTACGACCAATAACACGCTCTTGTCAACTTGTTGTTATGTTAACACTCAGATTTTTAGGGTCCCGTAACTAATGGTTCCTTTCAGAACCTTTGATCCATCAAAGCCATAATGTTCATTTCAAATTTGCTGAACGAATTTGAATATTTCGCATATAGTATCAAATAGAATATACCTATTGTTTTTGGTACAATGTTACTTTTTGGAAAAACAGAACCGAAATAAAATTAGAGAAATGGATCATTTTTGGTTTTTGACCACTAAAATGCGGTATGTTACACTGCTTTGTTAAATTTGAAAAAGTGCACAAACCTAAAAAAATCTATATTATTGTGTTTTTTTTTTATAGGAATGAATAACATTGGCAATAGCTGCTTCGTTAAACAATAATACAATTATTTGGCGACAATGGATAAAAAATTGTGACAATACTGGGCTGGCTCATCTTCTTGGTGGAAATAATGTTGCATAGTTCTTCTTCAGAGAACGCATCAATCAAATTGTTCTTTGTTGTCTTAATTGAAGTAAAACGTAATTTACTAAACACAAAACGGGAAGTAACACAAGAAGAATAAAGCATTGATTATCCGATTAAATTAAACGGAACCTTCAATTCATTATACAGGTATCTGCATAAATAAAAATTGTACATAAAAAAAATTTATATCGATGCAAATTGTGTTGGTCCAAAAATATGCGGTGCTTGTGTAATATTGTTTATTTTTTCTTGATTTTCTTTTTATTTGAGATACTGTATTATTTAGAAGTATTTGATCTTTTTGATTGACCCTATCGATTGGTGCTATAAAAGTACAGGGTATTACTTTTTTTCCTTTTTTCACATGTTCAATTCCCGGTTCGAGCAGGTTATTTTAAAAAATAATTCGTTTTGCTATGGTCAATAATCAAAGTAGGTACTTTCCTTCCCACTCCCTTCTTTTATTTCCACCCTATATATCGTAAACTTTTGTGTAATTATTAAACAAATATTTTATGTGTGCTGCTGTAAGTGTACCTTAAATAAATAAATAATCAAGTGCAGTCGTAGATAATTTTCTTGGTGGTGCAAGATCTCCTATTTGCGCCGTTCTCCCTGTCATAAATTAAAATTCTTTTTTACTCAGTCCATTATTGAGCTTTTGCTCAATAGACCGACAGATAACGACAAAGACATTTTTTACATCTCTACGTATGTTTGCGTTGAAAATTAATTTATTTTCTTTTATTAGTTTAGAAGGATTATTTAATAATAATAATAATAATAATAACGTATACATGACAACAACGTCTACGCCCCAAACTAAGCATTAGCTTGTGTTTTGGGTACCAAGCGAAGACACCACATACATATAACTTAGTTTATTAAATCATCTCTGCTTCGATTAGTATTTTTTGGGAACTGTCTCACCACCGCTGGCACTGCACCCTATGGCCGTCCTTGATTATAATAATGCGAAAACAAATTAATAAAATATCTATTCTATACATTTGTTTTTATTATTAGTTTGTTGAAAGTATGCTGTGCCAGTAGGTACCCATACTGTCTAAGCGCAGTATAAATTCAAAAGTAAAAATAAACTATGTCTTGAATGTATAATCCATTCCTACATAATACTCTAGTAGTTTATGCCTCATAGTATAATGAAGAAGTTTACTATACTAAGCTAAATAAGATGCAAGTAGTATGTGGAAAGAGTTTGCAATATGATATTCCAACCATGTAAGCCTATTATACCTCACCGCAGGGGCTTAGGCCTTTATGCGTTTTGGATCTGAACACTAAAGAGAGAACTGGAGTGTTAATCTTGTAGAATTATAGAATTCAAACTACTTTTTTATATTTATTGCAAAATCGCGTATTTTTGTTTGTAATTTTAACTAGCAACCTGCCCCGGCTTTGCACGGGTAGCAGAGCATATGCCTACATTTTTTTCTCTCGTAGGGTTGTATTAGCTTTTTGCGTCGATCATATGAATTATATTTAATTAGCTTAAAATGTAACATATGTTCATTCTTCTTGGAGTATTTTTAATGTATTTTATTTCTAATTCTGTAAATATTTGAATAAATAAAGAATATAAATACATAAAAACAAAATAAAATATTTCTTTGTATAGGTACATCATTGATAACTTTTGCCCAGGTAGGTCGGTATGGGATTGGTTGAATTTATTTTGTCGCGCGATAGTCGATATCGATGTAAGCCAATCAATCATATTTTGTTTTGTTGATGACATTGTAAGTGTCTTAATAATAATAATAATAATAATAATAATAATAATAATAATAATAATAATAATAATAATAAATATTCTTCTTTTATAATATATACATATATAAATACTTTTTACACCCCGACATGGAACAAATATACATGGTCATGCACACAAATATTTGACCCGAGCGGGAATCGAACCTGCGACTCTTAGCTCCGCAGTTAGAATCCCTAACCACTCGGCCAACCGGAGAGTTATTAAGAATGTTAATAATAATGGCATTAATAACCAATAATGTTTAAATTTTTAAATTTTCGTGTATAATTTTCCGTAACAAGCGGCTTCAACGGGGCTCAGCACGAAGTCTTGGAAATGGAAAAACGTCAGGCAAATCAAATTAATGTTATTTTTAAACAATAAAATTACATACGACAAAAATTAATGAAGTGACAGGCTGTACTTTATAAGAATGTAAAGACACACATAAATATTTTTTTAAATATTTTGCTTCCCTTCCTATTAAAAAAATGCGTTAGCCTTTAAACAATGTTTTTCCCGTTTTTCATCACCATCATCCGTTAGATCTGACAGGAAAACTATCAATTTAGTAATACTGTTGATGATCGATTCTGGATATAACTCCTCTTAAACCAGATATGTAATATTCAATTTATCATATTTAACCTAAAGTGTCAGCAAATAGAGAGTTGCCATTGTTTAAGTGCATCAAAATACGAATATATATTATTGTTAGAAATCAGAAAAGACAAAGATAGAAATAAATAATATAAATTAAAAGAAAAACAGTGTTAGGATACTTTTTTTACAAAATTCTATTAATTACATACGAAATTATCATTTGATTTTCGAAAACTGTTATATTGCTTATAATTTTTATTTGAAGTCTTAAAACTACCAAATAGTAAAAATATACTAAAAATGGTAACACTGTTGCTACAATGCAACTCAACTACCAAACCGGGTAGTATAGATAGAAAGCATCTTAACCGGGTAGTACATGCCTGTTTCTGGGATTCGAACCTTTAAAGTAAGAAGCGAGCTAGCCACTACTCGGCTATCCTGACAATAATATCATATTACTACTACCAAATTACCTAAACAGGTTTATATATAATCTTCACATTTATTTTATAAAGATTTTTGCAACAAAATGTTAGTGTATTGTAGATATTAATTAAATATTGGTTGCTGGGTTATAGAAACGAATTGAGGGCGAGACCAATATCCAAGAATACCATTAGGTTAAAATCGCATCTTACCTAAAGTATTTTTAGAGCCCACTTACTATTTTCTTTTTTTAATGACAATTTTTTTTATAGACATAGACAATTGCTCCTCTGTGGAATAGAATGAGTTAGCAATCCACCAAAACGGCGAGCGTGAGATTTTAAGGACTTTAAGGATCAAAACTGGTTTGTATACTTATTAATGAAACTGTATTGTTTGAGATTTTTTAAATGTCAGTCTTTTATTTGTTTCAGAGGTTTTTGGCAATTCGCTGATGAAAGTTATGGCCCGGTCCTTATAGTGACGTCGTACTTCCACGCTTGCGGAATCACGCCTAGCGGAAGTTTAAAAAATTAATGAATCTTACTATATTGGCACCAACTTAGAGGTGTACGCCTAATCCACTCACAGGATTGAAAGAATATACTGTAAAAAAAAATAACGACATCTTTTTCAGTATTATACATTTGTATGGAATGTAAAGTGTTTGATAATATGAAAAATAAATTATCAAATGACGTGAATAAGATAACTTATCAAATAAGAATTCCAAATTATCCATTTATACCTAACATTTATTAATTTCAGAGTGAGCAAGAAGTTTGACGCCAACACTGTAAACATTGCTGTAAACATGACATACGAACTTCTTACTTGCTTAGGTATAATGCATATTATATGTATAATGAAACCAAGAGTGAAATATGCATGGAACTAATGAAATATGAAACGGAACGTAATGATACCATAGAGATACTAGAATAGAGCAGGCAAGCCAGTCCGAAATGCTTGATTTCATTAGAAAGAGACAGAGAATAAGAGTATTTTGGTACAAGCCAGAATGTACAGGGTACAATTATTTTCCATCCTTTTTTCTCCCATGGCCAACCGATACCCAACCGTTATATACAGGTTTTTATGGAGTTTGCAAAGATATAGAAAGAGATAGCTATCTGCAATGAATTAGGCTTGAAATATACCTAGTTAACATAGATTAGGAGGAAAGGGGAGGAAAGGCCAATAGGCAACTTTAACAAGTTATGCACTTACTACAATTTTGGGAATTTCGGAAAATATTTTACTACTTTGTGGATATTTGTACATAACAATAGAACTTCGTTTTATACGATATAAATAAAACTATAGCCGAGCTGTCCTTGCGCTTGTTTATTTGCTATAAGACTAACGTCACACCTGATGTGTACACTGACAATGATGTCTCGAGTTTTGGCGCCAATTTAAAAAGGTTGATATTTCAGTTTGAATGCTATTTTTAACTGACCTCAAGAAGGAGGAAGCTCTATGTTCTTTTGTATGTACGTTTTTATTTTTAATTTTAAATGTCTGTCCACAGATATCTTTGTCAGCTGCGTCGAAATTCTTTTCTTGTTAGAATGGGTATACTCCCCTAGACAATCCTATTGTAACCAAGTAAAGATCTGATGATGGAATCCTAGGGAAATCGATGGGTTCCCTCATATCTCATAAGCACGTCTGAGGGCTATTTTTTAATTATTCATGTGTTTGCGTCTGGGAGTCATCATCTCATGCTGCTAAGCTGATGGTAGATGATACAGCACGCCTTAGCGCTTAGGATTTAGGGGATAATACAGCGATCGGTCGATAGTTTTCTCCAAACGGTGCTATCTCATTTGAGCGGGGCGTTTAGAAGCTCTATTCATACAAAATACAAATAAATTACAGATCCTAATAACTAAAAAAAATAATTTAAAATATATTAATGTAAAATAAAATGAATCAAGTCCAAACACCAGGTAATTGCTGTAAGTCGTTGAAGAGTTCTCTCGACTGTCAGCTCCATCATCAGATCGACTCTCGACCTTCATTAAATAGTACTAGTAGTAGTACTTTATCAAAATACTTAAAATACGAAACTTTAAAATACGATTTTCGAAGGTTGCCCTCGATTTCTCTAGGATGCCATCATCAGATCCTGGTTTCCTTATTATGGTACCACTCCGGAGATGTCATGGTACCACTCCGGAGATGTCATGGTACCACTCCGGAGATGTCTCCCGTTCACAAAAAAAAAATCATCCAATTCGGTTCATAAACAACGAAGTTATCCCTGAACACACATAAAAAAAACGTATATACGTTATATACGGTCGAATTGAGTAACCTCCTTCTTTTTTGAAATCGCTTAAAAATGAAAACCGACTATTAAAATTGAAACACAAGAGTTAAAAGTAATATTTTAAAATTTAAAGAAAACAGCATTAATGGGCGGCATACAGTTTATGAAGGAGGTGCCAACTCAGATACCTTAAATGGGTACTTACCAGGTAATAACTATCAACTATGATAAATATTAATATAATAAAAATAAATATAAAACACAATATAAAGTGAATGATTTGGCACCGACTTCGTAAAATATATGTCGCCCATTAATGTTCTTTTCTATAAATTCCAAAATATTATTTTAAACTTTTTGGTTTAAGTTTTTGAAGTCGGTTTTATTTTTTTATACTACAAACAACTGGAAAATAATGTTAGAAAACTGGAAATGGAAACGACACGAACATTGAATAATAAGACAAATAGCCTTTTAATGACCCTGCTGACAAATTTATTTACTCTGTGTTTTTATGATATTGTTTGCAAAAACGGAATCCCCTATGAAAATTAAAACCGGAAAAGCCAAGACCGTACACAGAACAAGAATTTTTACAGATGTTGCACTATAAAAAATCTTTTAAAAAATGTGAGATTTGTTGCAGATTGCAGCGTGAGGCCAGGCCTGGCGGCCAGGTCCAGGGCGGCGGCGCGACGCGTCAACGGGGCAAATTGTAGGCAATTTATCAATAACGACAAACGACACTATGAAGTGTTCCGGTCGTGCACGCGGCGTTTCGGGCGTAGTGTCGCGTAGCCACACATTGTATTGCCCTAATAAAATATCTAATGATGGTATTAGCGAAAACTCGACGTAACAGAATAAGTGTGTGTACTTTATCTGTCATGTAGAACAATTGGAAGTCTAAAATTGAATTTAGACGGTCCATTTAAAGCGATGATAACTTTTGATATAAGATTAAAAACAGAATACTATTGTTAAAAGTGAACGGTCGTATGTATTTACACGTACAGCTAGCAGCGCCAAACATCTTGTTCGTTCTGAAGTCGAAGCGTTTAACGTCCCAGTAGGAAAAATGGGTATCAGGGGGTTGGGACCTTCGGTCGCCGGGACCGGGTTTATGCAAAACGCACCCGCCGCGTGTTAACTTCAAAGCGAAGGAGTTTGGCGTGAGAAATGTTAAAGGCTAAAGGCTAAAATATTTCATCTCTGATGCATGGTCCTAGTTTTTCTCCGTAAACAATTAATTTTCATGTTTAAACGATTCATCATGGATATTTAATCATGGATATTTCTTCCTCTCTCTCTCTCTCTCTCTCTCTCTCTCTCTCTCTCCTGCCCTTATCCCACTCTAGGCGGGGTCGGCCCAACATGTTTTTTTCTTCCACTCCTCTCCGTCACTCGTCAGTTCATCACTCACTCCTTTCGCTATCATATCCTCCTTCACACAATCTATCCATCTCTTCCTCGGTCTTCCCTTCCTTCTACGTCCTTCCACATTCATACTTAACATTATTCTGCTTACATACTCGTCATCCCTGCGCATAACATGACCATACCGCATCCAAGCCTATTACTCCGCAGTCTCTCTGTCACTGGCGCTACTTTCGAAGCTCCCCTGATATACTCATTTCTTATCTTATCCTTCCTTGTCACACCACACATCCATCTTAACATTCGCATCTCTGTCACATGCACCTTTCTTTCATCCATCTTCTTCATAGCCCAACACTCTGATCCATACATGACAACAGGTCTGATTGCCGCTTTATAAATTTTTCCCTTTAGTTTAAGGATATTTCATCATGGATATTTCATCAAAAATGAAAGACGATTAGTAAAATACGATTTTGGCACAAGTCATCTCGGATATGGTGTCATCTGGTGTGAATGCCTTCAATATCATCCCCTGAACACAAATAAATGAGACGACAAGCACTCAGGTTGTGAGGTTAGAAACTGAAATACTACACTGAAAGGCAAATTTTTTTGTGGCTTCTCATAATATTACTCGTGAGCGTCAATTCACTTATGCATACGAATAAACCATTCTTTATTCATAATAATAGTAATTAATCTGTCAATTTCACTTATGATTTAATATGTAAATTAATAGGAATAAAGTTTTTACGTAATAAATACAAAAATATATTAATTTAAATATTTACAGGTTTAGTATATTCGTACAATATAATATAAACACTGATAATATAAATATTTTTTAGAATACGTGAATAAAAATAATAGAATTTACGTTTTTACCCAATACATAAGTAATAATATAAATAAAAAATGAATAAATATTGTCGATGATCAAATAAGTGTATAAATTCAGTATAATTAATAATAAAATTAGTATAATTTTTAGTAGAACAATTTTGATCCCAATATTTTTAGTAGATAGGCATCCTTTCTTTTATCCATTTTTTTGTTTGCTGTGCCCTTTATGACATGGTCCACAATAATGATATAGCATGTGTATTTCCCATGTAAGGTATTTACAAACTGTGTAACGCAATAAAATTGAATTGAACTGTTTTTTTTTTGGAATTTCGTTAATAACTTTCGGCAAGCGAAGATCGTGGACCAATCGGTACGATGATTTTCCAAAGAACAGTATCAACATGTAAAATTTTGCTGAAAAAAGAAGCAAACCTTCGTGGCACTTCGCTTGGCCGCATACCGCTTTGTTATGGGATCGTTCGTAGCTTTGAATTTGTTTCGTCTTTGATGATCTGGGAGAACACTCAACATGCCATATGTCTACGCGATTCGATTGCTCGAAACAATGCGATTTGTAAAATCGCCTTCACGATTGCCTTACTCAAGATGCATGTGTATCGCTTTTCGCTTCCATTCGCCAACGCGATAAAACGATCGCATAATGTCTATGGTCATTCGGTCATTTTGGCAAAAGAATTTTTTATTTTATTTTATTTGGTAATCCTACAGCGTTACAGTTAAATATTACATTCAAGTTTAATACTAAATAAGGCCAAACATGGATTACACTTTTAATTTAACAATGAAACTAACAAATATGCCTAAGTTAACGTTCCTATTTATATATAAATGCATGTGTATATATATGCGTGCGTGTTTGTGTGTGTGTGTGTGTGTTCTTATGTTTAAGTGCATGCGTGTTGGTTTAAAATATTCATTTCAATATTGTGTTATCACTTTTTTCTTTTAAATTGAACTATGCATCTTTTTTATTTCAGATTTCAAAGCAGTTTTTGTAAGAAATAACAGGTCTAAATTAGAATAATCTTTATTATAAGTTCGGGCAGCACGGCACAAGACAGAGTTTTGGGCATAGTTTGTTTTAACATTGGGCACGTGAAGTAGTGGCGTATGTCGTGTTCGATAGGCTGGTACTTGTATCGCTATTCTTGCCAATAGTTCACGGCAGTCTAAGTTGGCTGTTAATATGTCATGAAGTAATATGATGTCATACTATTTCCGCCTATTTTCTAATAGATCAATACCAAAGAAAAGCGATAAAAAAATTAAATATTAAAGTTAACATCACCTACATTATACTAAGTACATCTATACTAAAATTTATGCCCATTTACGTCAAACGTCTAGGCGATAAAAGAGTTATACTATAAAATCGAATAGGCATTGGCACTGGGATTATTATTTCGCAGACGTTACGACTATGCAATTAGACAGTATTACAAATACGAGCATTCCACTCGCCTAGACGAATGGCATGTTGAGTAACCCTGCTGGTCACTAAAAAAACCCCGATTCATTGATGCCAGATCAGTCACCAAGTGACACGGTTAGTTTTTTGATCCTCAATCAAATTGTATGAGTTCCACCGCGGGCACAGCTTTCTTACGACCAAATGTTTGTGCAGAATTCAAATATGCAAACCAGCTATAAATGGTCAGGCTGTATAGGGCTTCATCATCAAAAACAATTCAAAGTCAAATAAGTCTCTACTGAGCTGTCAAATTACGCTTAAAGTCGTCGAAACTCTCACTACGAAAAGACACGCAATTATTTATATATATATAATATTGACGGCCGCTTAGCCTAGTGGGTAGCGACCCTGCCTACGAAGCTGGAGGTCCTGGATTCGAATCCCAGGTCGGGTCAGTATTTATATGATGAATATTGATACTGGTACCGGGTTTTGGTGGTTATATGTACCTATGTGATGTCTTCGCTTGGTACCCAAAACACAAGATAATGCTTAGTTTGGAGACTAGACGTTGTTGTGTTGTATACATTATAAATATATATATATATAAAGTAGCCGATTTCGAGAACTTTCAGAGAGGCTTATTAGTAATGTATTAGTCGGTTTACCTCCACGATTCTTTGAAGCTATTGTTTTTTTTTAACATTGAAAATGTTTTTCGATCGTTGAATTATAGACTCCATTTCACGAAATAAAATGATCGTTTGAAATCATGGAAAGTTGGCTAGGTGCCGGGATGTATTTGACGTCAAATGGCGCGTATGAACGAGGGTTTGTCGTATATATAAGATTTGTTGAAATCGAACCAATGGGTTTTTCGAAAATTCGAAAAATATTAAAATTTGGGCGAAAAAACGGAATTTTTTACTTCCGACTTGATATTTCAGGATCGGGAATAGATAAGAAGAAAAATGCTTTACCACCTTCTAGAATACCTAATTGCATTTTCCATGTACCCAATAGTTGCGTGAAGCGCGAAATCTGTGATTTTTTTTACATTAGCATGACTAAACGGGTAAACAAATAAATAAAACAATTGTAAATTAAATAATGCGACGATTTGATTCGTTACAGTATAGTCACTGTTCATATAGCCAATGCTTTTAGCATTTTGTGCTCATTCATAGATACAATAGCAACGGGTACCTTGAATTCGAACCACCAAAATTATACATAATCTGTTCATATAAGTATGTTGATTATTGGATTCAAAGTGGGTGATATCCGACTGGTCAAATTATTATGGTTAATTATTTTATCATAAATGTTTATTTTTTCAATTTCGTTGATTTTTTGTTCTCTAAATTCCTTCTTTTTCTTTTATTTTGGCAAAAGTACTGGTGGTTAAATGATTTTGCTGATTGCACCAACATCATCATCAGTCTATTTTTACCCCACTGCAGGGGTTTAGGCCTCCCCCAGGGTGAGGAGGGGGGCGTCGGGTTGGGAACTGTAACGACCCCCATCTATTGACAGCGTCCGGGACCGACTGCTTAACGTGCGCTCCGAAGCACGGTGTCAGTGATATTGTGTACTTAAGTCAGAAAAACTCATTGGTACACGCCCGGATTCGAACCATGGCCCTATGGGGCCTTATAAATTTGAGACAAGTTCGTTGCGCTCTAGGCTATCACGACGGATCATACGGACCAATATCATATATAAAAACAATTAACAAAAACATAACAGCTATTAGCTAGATCATATAAACACATATTTACATTTAATACTAAGATTCCTACATTTGAATTATATGGTGAGAACGCGAAAGGATCTATATAGTACGTCTCAGAATTAATGAGAAATAAGAGTGGCAATGGAAGTGTGAAACAAAATATCAATATCAAGAAAGTATATTCAATCAATATTCCGAGATATCGTCAAATTCTTGCAAATCATTTACGTATTTATGTATAAAAATAAAAAGGAAACAAAACACATGAACAGTTCGCACATATTATGAGAGTCAAATTAGTTTGCGCTTTAGTTTAGTGCAAGGGAACTGACAATACTTATTTTGTTTTACGAGGGACGAGAAAAATTAACCAATCTTTCTTAGAATCTTCGTCAGAAGAATTGTTAAAATCGACAATAATTATTTAGTCAGTTAGTCATTTAGTAATAAATATTATGTCACTTACGTGTGCATAATTATCACCACGATGATAGGAAACGACGCTTTCTCATGCCCACTAGATCTCGTGATGAAAGTCACCAACTGTCACCAATATTCTTCTTCTGGGATGTCAACGGGTTATCGCGGTTGCCGATGGGATGCAGTAATCGAGAGCTCTTGAGTCCTGAGTACTTGCCATTCGTCAAGCGTGAGTGGTACGTTCGTGCGTGAGTTTGTAACTGATGCGGGTCGATTGCCGTCATGTGGAATGATGGGCTGACCTGTCGCGCGTCCTGCCGACGAATACGGCCTTAGACACCATCCCACTGCTGTTATAGTTGTGGTCTCGTAGGTCGCAAAACGGAGAATAATCTATTCGCTATATTATGAAGCACCATATACACATATTTCATTGTATATTTTGTAGTTCATTAGATAATATTTGTTTAAAGGGGTTAGTAGTCGATTCGTAGGAATAAGATTCACATGAAACATGAACCATTTCAGAAATGTAGTTTTTTATGGAATAAAATTGAGAAAAATGTAGAAGAGCGCAAAAAAATTGTATCAATGTATCAATAAAAAAAAGCATTCGTTTTTTTATTAAAAAAATATTAAATAATGCCCATAAATTATTTATACGCAGAAATGTATTACTTTGTACTTTTTAATTTTTATATTAAACGCTCTATGAGGACGAATATAAGATGAGTATAAAATACACTCCATACTACGAATACGGAACAAAGCCGCAGATTTTTTGAAGCATGATTTGCTAAACTGCCGACAGACGGACTCGCCGCACCGGAAGCCACCCGCCGTGGTACCACGGCGCAGTTGTACTCACTTTGCGCACATGTACTATGCTTGTATACTTTAATGGCTTTCATACAATCAGGTGCAATAAGATCTATACGTAAATCAATCAATACACTTAACTATTCGTAAATAACTGGAGCTAACAATCAAAATTTCTGATTTATAAATTGGATTTTGTGTTCGCTTTATATATATGGTATCTATAATATTTTAGGGTATAAAAGAATGGAGATTATAAAATATGGATTCGACCGTTGTTCACATACCATTACTGTGTACAGAAATTTGAATTCCAAATAAGATAATAATGAAAATTGCTAGTGCAAACATGTCGTGGTATGTAAAAAAACAGTGTAAAAGGGATTGGTTCCAAATCAAATGCTTTCCCAAAACATTGAACTAATTAACCGTGGAAGTCGTTATAGTAAAAATGGTTTCCAGTAAAATATCGATTATAATTTCATCATTTAATTTTCGAAATGAAGAGGAAATATTATTATGGAAATTATTAAATCCTAATTTCACTAAAAACCTTTTCAAAACCTATTCCTATTTGCCCAATCTCGTGAGATAATTCATATATGAAAACTTTCAATTTTCCGATTAAGGCACTCCTTCTATGTGGTTTAAATATTTGGCGTAAACCGGAAATAATGAAAGAACATAATTTTCGCCTCAAAAAACGCACATTTTCCTGAAGTTACAATGTATCGAGTCATGCTATTCTCTTAATGTTTATCGTATGCTATTCTCACACATGTGCTATTCTCGAAATGTCGTATGCAATGGTACATTCCGGAAACATTACGCGATTTCGCGAGGTTGGCGGGGATTTATCGGGGGTGAAGGGCGGTGCGCGGGGACCTTGCGCACTGAAACTCCGACTAAAACTGACCATCTTACACGAGCTAGCTAGAGTATGAGTGGTTAGACGGTAAACGCAGAGGAGGGCTTCTAGTCAATTCGTACTTTTATGGCAATTAAATATTCAATGCGAAAATTAAGTTTTCCTTTGAACAATGTTATTGCTTTGTGTTATTAGTTCATAATAATTTGAATGACGAGGGATAATATAATTTATAAACTATGCGTCATCTGTTTCACCCGCCAAGAAAACAAAGACACATGGACACGCAGAATTTCGGACATTGGACAACCGATTTTATCCATGCTTGATACGCATGTACAAAATTACATATAAATACACGTTATTTTGAGTATGAATATATAGGTACATATTATGTTTTGACGAGTAGGTTTTCAGCAACTCGCAAAATCTCTTCAGGTTCACTTAACATAATAAATATCGTCTCCTTAGATGAACAACGTAAATGCAGTGGTATCTTAGCCCAGATTAAGTAATTCTCCCAAGCCCCCCTCCTCACCCTGGGGGAGGCCTAAGCCCCTGCAGTGGGGTAAAAATGGGCTGATGATGATGATGATGAAGTGACTCTCTCTTAATAATTGAAACCAAAAAATGAAATGACTGATGAAAAAACTTGCCTTCGATAGATAACCGTTGGAGCACCTACCGAACATGGGATCAAATTTTTAATACTGGGGACATGCCACACAGCGTCATCTAAGTCTCAAATGAAGCAAAGCTTGTATTATGGGTACTAAACAACTGATATACATACTTAAATATTCTTTATAATATATATATAAATGGATATTTTACACCCCGATACGAAACAAATAGTACCTACTTGTTCATGCACATAAATAATTGACCTGGGCGGGAATTGTATCAGCGACATTTGGTTCTACAGTTGGAGTTTTTAACTACTCGGTTAATTGGTCAATCATAACTCAGTATACAAGAAAACAAACTATAAAACATAGATTTTATTTTAATTATTAAATAATTGTAATAACACTGCGTCTTAACCCACTTATACCAAGCTGATTGACCCCAGTCTGTGAATCAAAACTGTAAGTGTTAATGTTTTTTTTTAATAAACTTTTTCTAAATCATGACTATTCCTGGTCACGGGCTCCCGAACTATAAAGGTTCCTTGGTGGACTATGGAACCCTAAAAACCAAAAACAATAACTAGGTGTATTTCATTGTCATAATAAGCGCCCGTAAGGAAAAACCAGGCCCAGTATGTCAAGTGTGAAAAATATCGCAGATAGAACCACGTCAAATTAAAGTTATATTCCCATTTTTAATAATAGGTATAATTTTTTTTAACAACATTAAGTTAATTTGTGTTAAACAAATTCAATAAAATTTAAATATAAAATTCGCAACTGCAGCACGAGAACGTAATTCATATCTGATGGGACAATTTTTTTTTACGTTCCCTATATCATTAAAGGTTTACCTTTTAAAGTTGGTCTTCTCTGCGATGATAGGTGTGCGGTGCGGGAAGGATGGTTTCATACTGTTGATAGTGTCAATCGGTCCAGATGACCGAAAGATATCCCGCAACCAAACACTCTTCCCGCACCTCACACCTACGGCAGGGAAGGCCAACATTAAGCGGCATACCTTTACCTAGAGATCACAGAAAAAAATGTTGAACAATTTCCCTTCACCTACTATTGTCCGAATTTTAACTGCATCAGAAAAGTTATAATGAAGGAATCATAGAGATTCTTGAAGGCAACTTCCTCACCATAGCATCTTTCTTAGTCAATGAATGATATCATAGATCACGTGGTCATTCTGTTTACCAACACATAGTTAGAACAATACCGAGAAATCTCCGACGACGCCTTCCGTGGGAATGAATGCGCGCGGGATGTTGTTTTAAATTAGACGAAGGCATCGCATGATCATTATCGTGTCAGATATATTACTAAGTTTTATTTGCTTATTACTCTCCAAACTACATATCTAACGGTCGGAGTTCGTGTGAAAAAAACAAAATGTTTATTGCGTTTTAACAAAATACCTAGTTGATTTTACGTTATTAGGTGACATACGGAGGTAGAGACGATAGTTTACTTGGTGTCCGTTTGGTATCTCTGTACTTCCATGATTTTTGTAGTTTAGTGTCGATGATTGTTAATGGAATTGTCTCGTATATCCTTAATGCTTGAAAAGTTACTTGGTGCACAGGATCAAAATGTAGCACTAATACAACATAATATAAATTCTGTAAAGGAGCAGGTTGATAACTTCAGCAATAACCTTAGAGCAAAGTGCGATAAGAGATGAAATATTAAATCTTAATACCTAAATTAGTACCGGTGAACAGAAGATTGGATCACTCGAATTCCAATTAAACAAACTAAAAACGAACAAAAGACCCACATAATTTTTGATGGATATAAATGGACATTTGATTCTAGAGGTTCAAGAACGTACAAGTAGAGAAAAAAATATTATAATAACAGGAACAGCGGAGCAAACTTCATCAGAGAAACGTGATGCTTATGATGCTTTATATAGTTATGCTTATCCATAATATCAATTATTAGAAATGACTATTCGAAACCTCCAAAATTTCATCGTATTTGAAAATACAATTCCAATAAACATCGGCCAATCAAAGTGTATTACGCATCTCGAGAAACAACTCCGTAATAAAAACAAAACACCAACTAACTAAAATATATTCAGAATTGACGCCCGTACAACATGAATTTTTAAACAGTTTAAAAGAAGAACTTGCTAATAGAACTCGCAATGGAGAAACAAATCTTACAATTAAATTCCAGAAAGGTGTACCACAAATAATTATTCAAGACAAATCAAAAAACTAACAGCTTCCAATCATCCCAAGCCAGATTACAAAATTTCTGCTCTCCTAGATAATAGAAAAATTTCTTACCAGCTATCAAGTGACTACCAAAATTTACCATTAACTTCACGTTTAAACTTCTTTTATGCAAATATTCGTAGTATTCGAAAAAAAGATAAATTTGATGAGATGAAACGTATCCTGAATTCGATTCCTACCCAAATACATGTCCTACCCTACTACTTACTGAAACCTGGATAAGAACAGAAAAACAAGCTATATGTTTTTTCAACTTCCCAACTACACTCATTACTACAGCTTCAGAAATGACACTGTTGGGGGTGGAGTTTCTGCCTTCGTAAACAATGATCTATATACATTATGAGAGTGGGACAGTAATTACTTATGGATCAAATTGGAACGATTTGCGCTCGAAATAGAACTGGCGGAGACATAAATTACCGTTCCGTTCCAATGACTCACCAGCCAGCAGTTCTGCTGCCAGGACGCAGAGATCCAAAACACCAATGAGCCATAGTAGATAGGACGAAGTGTAGGTAGTTAGGCTGCAGTCGGGATATAGGAATGACAGGAGATTGACCTGGCGGAGACATAAATTACCGGGAAATTATTGAAGAATTTAGTTCACAACTAGAATATAGAAAGAGGGCGACAGTGTTTGGAGATTTTAACACACTCTATTCAATGTAGAAAACCTCAAGGCTCAATTTTAGGGCAACTGTTTTTCCTCATATATGTTAACGACATCAAAGATAGTAGTCTCCAAGGTCAAATAACTTTATATGCAGACGACACATGTTAGTTTTATTTGGGGTCAACTATTGAAGTTAAAACACAGGTACAAAATTATTTAAATATCCTGCATGAATGGTTTCAATACAATTTGTCAACTATTAACATCTCTAAAACCTCATATATTATTTTCAAAGCAAAAAATAAAAATGTTCCCTACACGAACCCCTTACTATCAACTCGGAAAGTATAAGTGAAAAATCTTACGAAAAATATCTGCGACTCAGGCTTAACAAAAATTTGACTTGGGACCATCATATTGTGACGCCTATCGATAATAGCACGTCGACAGGTCATCGAACTTACTCGAAAAATTCTCACGGTCATTCGATAAACAGGAAAATCCAGATAGAGAAGTAAATTCCACGAATTGCAAAAAAGAATTCATGAGACGGTCTTGTACAAAGAAATACGTTTCGATATTTCGAAAAATCAAAACACATTTTTATTAGACGCCGGCGCTTAAATTTTTCCCACGCTCGAGTAAGCTTTAAAAATAGAAATGTAATTGATAAATTAAATGTTCGAGAATTAGAATATTCACGACGTCTGACTCGTGGAGGGGAGATGAGTATTTAAGGCGATGATCAGAGTCGAACGGACGGTTTTTTTTGGAAATAATTTTGAAAATTTGGAATTTTTTGGAATTTTGGAAGTGCGGAGTGATATAACGGTGTAATTTGTGTTCGATATTCTTTGCTCTTAAAATATTTTGTGATTTGGTCTTGAAATAAAATAAAGTGAACTAAAATTAGTGTTTTAGTGCATCCCAAATATCCGAACCAGTAGCCCGTAACAATATTACATACGTGAAATCTAAACTATCATCTTTACTTGGTATACTTCGTAACATTACTCGCTCCCTGCCGCGCCAAGTTCGTTTCACTATTTATGATATAATTCATTAGTAAAGCCCCATCTACTATATCTCATTGAGGAAATATGGGGAAACGCCTCTAAAACTAGATTTAAAAACTTACAAATCACTCAAAATAAACTAATCAAAATGCTATCTCAGTTACCTTATCGCAGCCGAACAGATATTATGTATAAAAAAAAACAAAACTTATGAAACTCACACAACTACACAAATATACTACATGCATATTAATACGTAAAATATTAAATAAGTCTAAACATACAGAAATCACCTTCACATTGCGTAAACAAATAATCAAATTACGAACCAGAAGGAAAAGTCATATTGTGTTACCTAAAATTAGAACTAATTACGGACGAAAAACATTAAGGAGCACAAATATACAACAACTTACTAGCTATATAAAAAATTGTAACTCTTATAATGTTTTTAAATCTAAGTTAGAAAAACATCTTCTTAATAACTAATAATTATAAAAAATAAAAAGAAATTAATAATAAGTACCTACATAATGTATTTTATAAAACATTGTATTTTATGGAGCAACCTTTATATCTTGTTTTGTAAGAGCGATGAGATTTGTACGCTCAGATGTTTGTTCGCCAAAAAAAAATGTTCAACTGCGTATTTATTTTACAGCTACCCTCTGTATGTGTATTTAAAATTATTGTATGATTTATATTGTTTGTTCTCATGTTAAGTGACTATTATTTAGTAGTCTTTTTTTGAGAATAAAGTTCTTTAAACCAAATGTATATCGTTTTTGGATAATATATTGTTGTCGTTAAGTAAAACTCAAGAGGTAAAGCAATCTTTTATTACGAATAGAAATTCTGATAATTATTGAATGAGTACCTACTACACAAATAATTAATAATGCCCTTTACAAAAGTTTTATAAAATCAAAATTTAATAATAAAATTGATGGCCAAAGTCAAGTGTAGATGCTTCGAACACTGGAATGTGACAATGCGCATCACAACGCTAGAATGGGAATCTATGTGAACGCCATTCCTAGCTGGAGGTACAAGGTGATACACAACTAGGGTGGCCTCAGGCATCTCCTAGTTCAAACCTAGATATACGAACATGTTGGCCGATGATGGAATAACATGCTCAGTACCTAAAGTGATGCGCATTGCAAACACATTGGGTGTTCGTGGGTCAGTTTGATTTACATTCAAATAAAGTTCTAAATGTATAGTTCGAAATAAAATATGATCAAAGTTGAATAACAATAATTTTATATGTTCTCAGCATTTACACCAGACCTAGACGCTATTCGAGGACGAATGCATACACAGGAAGGCCGGATGTTGTCGCTGACGATTTATTATTGTGGCAACAGTGAGAGGAAGTGCCGCCCTGCAAAACCGACAAAATGGAGGACCTAAGGAAGGCACACGCTCATTCTACTCACTTGGATTCGAACCTTCGTCGCGATTAGTTGTGTCATATATTATTAGAGAGTACATACTTATTAACACATATAGTTGTATTATTTGGTACTGATATTACTGATCGTCTTACAATATGATGTATATTGTATCTCTATTGTTATAAAGGCTGAGGTTTTAATGACCAGCCAAATTCTAATATAATTAATTACCTTTGGTAGAAAACCGATAGCCGTCTTGTTTCCTTTTGGTATCGTTCTATACAAAAATATTGAGATATGACTACTCAAACCATTCACGAAAAAACTAATAACTCTAGTCACCATTCATGCCCGCCGCCCCATTCCGTTTCAAGGTCCTCGGGCGCGTACGTTTGCTATAGCGTTAAGAAGGCAACCAAACTTAATAAAATAACACTGTAGATAAAATAATTTATTATGAAAATGTAACTCATTTTTTATTTACGCAATGAGGTCTATTGGTGATACCTAACATCTAGAAAAATGTTGGCCGGTTACTATAATCTCACCTTGTATATAGATAGTCCATGAAAAATGACATAAGCAATGTGTTCACTAACATGTATAGATTTATATATCTTTTGTTTTTCTTGCGCACATGTTAACTTACCTACTAGTGATCGTAAATCGTTTGTGCTAGCTTCCCTTGGGCTCCTATACTGAGTGATATTTTCATCACCTTCCAAATTTTAATATTATAATATTTGATGAAAATTAAAACATACGAGTTTTTTCAGTTCCGTAGCCAAATGGTAAAAAATGGAATCCTTATGATTTCATCCTGTCTGTCTGTCCATCTGTTAGTCATTTTACTCGGAAAGTATTGACATATAGGAAGAGATGAAATTGGTTGTGGCGTCTTTTTTTAGTGGCCACTGATTCATTAATCAATATTTCGTAATGCTATACCTAACAGTGATATCGGAGTTGAAATACTTGAGTTTGAAATAGCATCGTTTCACTCTTTTTTATTTTAACAAGGTTAGCGTGGAACAACTGTCTTTATCTATAAATCTTATTTCGTATTTAGGATAGGCACAATTTAAAAAAAAATTTATATTAGATCCAGTAAGTAGGTATATCTGTTTATCTCTAACAATAATACTGTTTGAAGTTTAGTAGGTGGCGCTCTGGAATGTTGCGAGTACACAAACATTATGTCCTTAGTGCAAACAAATTAATTTATAATAGTTAGTGTTTCTTCTCAAAATTCATGTTCTAGTTGACGACCGCTTAGCCTAGTGGGCAGCGACCCTGCCTGCGAAGCTGGAGGTCCCGGGTTCGAATTCCAGGTCGGGTGAGTATTTATATGATGAATATTAATACTGGCACCGGGTCTTGGTTGTTATATGTATGTGGTGTCTTCGCTTGGTACCCAAAATACAAACTAATGCTTAGTTTGGGACCTAGACGTTGTTGTGATTGTGCGTGTTATTATTATTGTTATTATAGTAACTAGGTGTTAATTTGAATTACCTTATAATTTGATTATAATTAGGTATGATAAAAGAATTTTAATAACATTAAAATGTATCCACGACACATGTTTAAAACAAAGAAAATACGGCAATATGGTGTCCTTGACACAATCGGTATACCTACCTAACCGTGTTTCAAATTTGAGCTTTCTGTTAGAGTTTGTCAGAGTTGGGTTGTGGCAGTTGAGGTCTATAGTTAGGTAAATTGTAAATTCGATTTTCACTTTATTAATGTTGTGTTTTTGAACATTTTGAAAGATTTGTCATCGCATGCGTACTTAAATGGAAACAAACATTCTTCGTTTATTAGATCATAGTGCCACGAGTATCTTCAACAACGCAGTCATTGTTAACTTCGTAGTTTCATACGAAATACGACACTTTGTAAACACAAGTTCACGGAAGTAGAACATTCAACCGTAAGTTTAGAATGTAGTAACTTCCTAGTATTTGTCCCACCGTGATCCCGCCACTAGTTAATCATAATCTATTTGGTTAGTAATTTCAAATGTTTGTCGTATTATTGGTTTTCTTAGCTTGGGCTGCCACCGACATTTGAGTTGCACTCTTTTGCTTCACATAATGGGAATTATCACGTTTAGACTCAAGTCAAAAACTGTAGATTACCTACTAGCTTAATGTGACTAAACTAGTCCGATGAACATATTTTATTCTTTGTTTGTACGAGGGGTTATCAAAAAGTATCTAAATTTAATATGAAGTAACATTTGAAATTTATAATTTTTATTATTGGACAGTCTCCTTGTTTATGAATTCACCTTGTCTAGCGTTTCACCAGTTCTTAATGCTACTCGAAAAAAAAAATATATTGACCCTCAAAAAATCCTTCTACAGCACAACACTCATCACCTCGTCTTTGTTGTCAAATTTTATGCCAAGGATAGTAGGTATAATATTAATATTACCTGGAAGATCTCACACAACGCCATCTAGTTCAAAACTAAGCAAAGCTTGTATTACGGGTACTATACAACTGATATAGCAGAAATAAAAATGAACTATATTTGAAATGGTTGATTGTCTGTGTTTGAACGTATGAGAATTTTGACAAATGTGAATTCAATTGTCTATAAACGTTTAAAAAGTGGTTTGAAATGCCTAAAACCTTACGAAGTGCGATCCGAGATAAAGAGTTTATGCAATGAGCAGGCAGCACTGCGGCTTCGAGACTTCTTTAGTGGCGCCGACTCTAGTTTTCATCTTAGTCCATACCATACTTACTTAGCGGATAGTGTAAATTGATGGCGTTTCTTTATACCGCGCGGCGCGGCGGCGTTTGGATGTTGTTCCTTTACGATATTTTAAACCTCTGAGCGTATAAATAGGTTACGATGATGAAGGCGAAAGATAATACGTAACGAGTGATATAGAAAGAGATACCTATCTGCCAAGACTTGCGCTTGAAATACGCTTTAAAATAATTTAGAAATAAAACGAAAATATCACAATATTTTTGTGTATTTATGTGTGGTATGTAACTCTTTCATTCTTTTTAGTGTTCCACAACTCAAAAGGAACCCCTAAGGGATCGCTTTGTTGTCCGTCTGTCTGTCAAAACCTTTTTTTCAGAAACGTGTGGACGTATCAAGTTGACAACTATTTAGGTCTTCAGTGCCTTGAAAGTCTTGGAACTATAAAAAAAATCAAGCATGTAAGTCAACGCAATCAAAAAATACGGCCAATGATGCTGCATATTTTGACACTCGCAAATAAATCATAACCTATAGAGTACCTACTTCTCTTTGACCTACAAGCATGAAATTTGGTAAGAAGAAAAGTCTCACAACACAAATGAAAAAATCCGAAAATCAACAAATTTCTAATTATATCACATAGAAAAAAAAATTTTTTGCGAATACAAATTTTTAAAATATATTATGGTAGTACGGAACCTTTGGTGCGCTAGTCTGATTCGCACTTGGCCGTATTTTTCATCTTTGCATCCATATAGTAAATTAATTCGACAGCAGCATTTGGTTTTAATTTACGAGTAATAGTCATGTCAGTTTACGGTATCAAAGGAACATTCGCGGGATTGAAGACCGGCGCGCGGGGACTTTGCGCACAGAAACTTGGACTAAAACTCGCCATCATCTTACACGAGGTACACGAGCTAGCTAGAGTATGAGTGGTTAGACGGTAAACGCAGAAGAGGGCTCGTACTTTTATGTTTGCATCATTGTTTTCACTTTCTTAACGCACAGCTTAGAGTATTATACAAAGTGACATTTTAACAACCATCCTTTCAATGTAATGATCTTTGGTAAGAAACCAATGGCTGTCTCGTTTCCTTTTAGTATCCGTTCCATGGAAAAATATTGAGATATGACTACACAAACCTTTCCCGAAGAAACCAATAACTCTAAGTCACCATTCACGGGCGGTGCACGCTCCGCCTCATTTCGCTCTCAAGGTCTCAGGCGCGTCGCCACAAAGAAGGCGACCAAACGTTATAAAATAACACTGTAGATAAAATAATTTATTATATAAATGTAACCTACATTTTTTATTTACGTAATGAGGTCTATTGGTGACACCTATTATCTAGAAAGTTTTTGGATGGTTGTTAAAATATCATCCTGTATACATATATATATACACTACCAGTAATTAAGGTAAATTGAACTGCCTCGGTAACCGCGCTAGTACTATACTATCTACCTCCATATCTGTCGCGTCGTTCCCGTTGTCCTACCATTTTTCTTCTATTTCATTACTTGAGTTATGTTCGACGTTCTCGTCGATGAGGCGAAAGAGGTATGCCAGGATCGCTCACCAATGGGAAGCAGGCGTGAGTATATGTATGTACGAGTTCTGTTCCCAATACAATTAAATCTTACAACTCGGAACCTTTTGTTCATACTAGCTCAAAAATTGAACTTTTTGTTATTTGTCTTAATTGATTTTAAATGTATCTGTGATAACTATAGTTAATTAAAAAACAAATAAAAAACACTGCGATTTAAATCCAATATTTTATTTCATAGTAAAACATGAGTTACAACAAATGGCATCTTAAACACAAATATAAATAGTAAAGCTGCATGTGATGTTACTTTAATCCAAAAGCGAATAGGTACATATTAGATAAAACTACAGCTGTCTTTCTAGCTAGAAATTTTTTTCAAGATTCAGATTAAAACACATTTTCTTCAGCAAATAGAATTTACATGATCAAATCATTTTGTTATAAACCAATTCATAGAATTGAAGGAGACAGTACAGCTACCATGAATAATACTATGGAGAGAAATTACACTATTTTAATGACGATATCTGTATTTCTGGCTTCTTTCTCATGGTCAAACCAATTGGACACAGAACTCCTTTCCAACATGTCATAATTTCCTGTTTTGTATTGTATTCAATATTACATAGTTTCAATTCGTGTGTTAAATAATTACTCCTAATTTTACATGGACGTAAAGAAACTTATAATATTACCGTGGGGATATGTGAGCAACTATTTCCTGAATAGATAGACCCTCGATATAGAAGAACGGAGAAGGAAATAAGATCTCACTGTTTACATGTTAAAGCTCTGAGATTTCTAAGTGAAAAATTCAGTTTGTAAAAACTGCTTGTAGGAACACTTCTTTTAAGAATAATTATTCATATAAATATTTTTGATATTGCTTTCATGTGTTTTATTGTTATTAAAACAAGTTTATACATGTAACTCACGTTGCGTCCCACGATCATTGTCAAGGTTCTTGAAATGCGATGGTGTACTTAAACTTCAATTTCTGTTTAAATAATATTGTTATAATTTTTAATAATTACTTTCCATTATCCAAACTAGTTAGACCACGAGGAAAAAATCCGTGTTTCTGTTTAAGTACTGATTTATTTGTAGTTACAGTAAAGTGCATTTATTTATAAGTAAATATAAGGTTTACATAGGACGCGTATGTTGAAAATATACAACGCTAGATTGTATAGTTTAGAAAGTGTACACGAAGATTTTGAAATTATTTATGTATTAATGTGTATTTTACCAAAAAAAAATTTTAAGGCAATGACAAAGACATATGATCTTTCTAATCTCTGAGATAGTCATTTTGCTCCAGTTTTCGAGCAATAGCTCCAGTTTATGCGCCATCTAAATAATTATGGTTTTATAAGTTAATCAATCTTAATATATCAATATTATGATTGATATATCAATTTAACAGACTTCCTCCAGAAATATACGCGATCATTGCGTAATAATGTATGTTTTCCAAAAGTGCGGTATATAATCCTAATCAGAACAACTCTACATACTGCTACCGTATACTTTCAAAATACGCACGTAAAACATATCGCGGGTGAGAAAATATTTGCATACGGCTATAAAACACGTCAATCAATTTTAATAACTTCACGAACGTTCGTATATGTTTGTTGAAATGATGCCGAGACGTTTTTTTTTTTAACTCATTTATTTATTATATATATAATATTTATTAAATTATTTTAGCAAAAAATCCTTACCTTAATTGACGTAGTTTTTAATCGAATAATGTATTGGAAAAAAAACTGTAATTATATTACATTAGTTGACTGTATCTCAAAAGCAATTCGACATTACATTACAATTTAAGCCGGCCGCCAATAGTTTCTCGCCCGATGTGTGTCCTCACCCTTGTAGTGCCGTTTCAAAATGTAGATATTACATCTGTATGTGAATACTGTTTAACATTCTAATTCTGTTCTAGATAAGAATAATCAACAATTACAATTATTGTTTGCTAGTCATTAGTCTACATGTAACCTCGGAATCAGCACAGTAAATTTGTCCTATTAAGTCTATGTAAAACCCTATGAAAAATATCTCAAAAAATATAATAAATTAGTAAAAAGATGAGTCCTCCATTAGGGCGCGGTGCAAAAACTGCCATAGCTCCGTGCGTAAATCGTTATTTAAAAAAAAAATCATACAAACGTGCACCAATGTAAAAATTTTGTGAAAACTGATATCGCAAACGGCACAGGTGCGGAAACACGTTATACATTAATATACTTAACAGTAAATGAATAAATTAGAAACAAAAACAACTTTGTTCTCGTAGAATCACAATTTCAGAAGTTACACAAGCTTGTCGCGTATTACTCGGAAATAATGTTAAAAAGAGTAAGATTTCGAAATATAATAAAGCAATATATTAATTAACGTTTGAATTTAGAAATCAACCAACCACCTTACACAATATTATATACAATTTACATAGGTACTGTCAAAGAAGAATATTTTAAATTAAATACAGCTACGTGAAAGGCGTTTACAGGAAGGTCGCGGCGTAGGCAATCAAAACTGCATAACTAACCTACATAGCATTAAAAAAAAAAAAAAAAACATTCACTCATTCGACCAGATTGATACGTACAATAATGACCTTAGTATATAATAAAAACGACCGCAATTAAAAAAGAAAGGTAGAAATGTGAAAACATTTGTAAGCACACCGAAATCACAATACATATAAACCACCTTATAGTCAAACCAGACACGCAGCGTCTGTATTTATTGACCTGCGTTGGATGTACATGACAGTGCTTAAAGGATTCTTATTTTTATTTCTTTGACCCACCTTACCAAATCTCACGTAAGATTTTTAAAAACGCTTTTCCCTGTGTATGGACGATGGGAACACTGAACACAAAAGGAGGGAAGAAAATTAAGAACACTGTTTTGTACGATTTGTAAATGAAAACTTAGTGTGAGATGTTCAGAGGTCTCGTCCCCCCAAAAATACACCGTGTTCAGTTGAACATAATCAAAAAAAAAAAATAGAGCTACTTACTTGAAACTTTTTATTAGTTCGATAAGTTCTGGGCGTTCTATTTTTAAACGACTTCAAAAAAGGAGGAGATTTTTTTGCACTATGTTCAACCGAACATTGTGTATGTTGAGGTAGTCACACCCCTATCCTACTCACGTAATAATGGACGCCCTCTAACGCGTGTATGCTACCTCAGTAACTTATATGTAATGCGTAAAACTACACTAACGGAAGTATATCCGATTTATATTAATGCTTTTAAATTCATTAACAACCGACCAAACAACTCATCAGTTAACTAACCACTCTTAAATATCTGCAACATTCAACATCAGTTTCGCACCAGGGTCGTTAATAAATGTCTCTGTTAATTATACATGCACTATATGACTTGGCTTAACACAATATAAAATAGCTTAATTAGGTACGTAAAAATATCTTGTTACTTATCTCGCGAATTGAGAAAAATACTATGCGATTATGCTCGAATATTCTTAACCTAGATTGTTGATATAAAATGCATATACTAAAATCAAAAGTATAAAGCGAAAATGTGATGTTAAAAATTCGCCACATTTCAGTGATCGATATTTCATTAGCCATTTATATAGAAAAGACGATAATTTTTGGCAAAACGACAGAACAAAAAAAAAATGTACAACCAGATAAGTATGGTTGCACCAATATTAAGACAATAAATAAAATAAATAATAACAATTTTAGTGTCATGAGAATTTTTACATTCGATGAGAGTACTAGTTCCTTCCTTACATTATCATACAAAAATATTAACCATTTTACAACATATGTCCTCTCGTTAAACATAGAGATTCCGAAGTATAATGCGCGAGTACATCGATAGCCATTTAACGTTGATAAATTAATTAATTCACTTTCTAATCTGTCTCACTAAAATAACTACGCAAAGACTTTTTTTAGTGTTTCAGTCACAGACACCCTTTTAACTGCGAAAGTTTCTTAGCTCCTGCAAAGAATAAAGCTCAGTATTGACCCACACATTTTTTTTTTTAAATTAACAACTGTCTTCAGAAAATCGAAACCCAAAATAATTACGTACGCGAAAATACTTTCATTTCGATTTTGTGTAATTATTGAACAGTGTTTGAAAAACAATGAAAAAAAAATTATAATAGCTATGATGAAGTTAATAAACAGAAGATGAAACATCCAATATACATAGCATTGCTATATTTTATCACTAGAGCTATCCGGAAAAAACCGAAATAATTCAATAAAAAAAATAATAATTATGCAATTGTATATAAAGATGGCGCCACATGTACAAGTTTTAATATATATCTGAAAGACACCGTTCTCTTGCAAATATATTTTACTAATACAAGCTTTTCAATAACATACATTTTAATTTGACACAACTTATGGTCACACACAACTTGGGTCAATACCATAGACGCAATGGACATTATCCTGTTATACCTATTGTCATGAATTTACAGTAATCCTAATTAAATAATGCCTATCGGTAAACTCCGTATTCCGAAAACACGAAACAGAAAATTTATTTGACAGCGAGGATGAGCGTGACAGGTGCACCCGTCAGCCGTATTGTCAGAAAATTCATATTAGGTTGATATTACTCCCCGCTTGGTTCTGATTGAATGAAAACTGACATTTCTCTCCCTTCAGATGGCGCTACTATATTGAGTGATCCCAGAGTTTGACACACAGCTATTACATAGCTAAGGATTTTAAGAGGCAAAACGTTTTATTATAGATAGATTTTAAAATGACTTGTGCAGCTATTGGTTGTAAAAATATAGGAACCCACGTATGCTCAACGGAATCTGTTGTCGAAAACCATGGAAATTGCTCTTTGAAAGAATAATTTTAAGGTTAAGGATATGTTGAGGTCATGTGGAGATAATTTTAAAGAGGACGATTATTTATTATGAAAGAAAAACTTGTACACTAGTAATTAGGTCTTAATTTTTTTAAATATCTTAACCAACTTATCTGTTTATTAAACACTGACAAGTAATTGACAGGCAAAATGGTCGACTTTAGGACCATTGGACAGTAGCGACATCTGCTTCGATCATTCAGTTTTTAAACCCATTGAAAGGCACACGCGTTTTCTGAACAAATTTTATTATAACAATGGACAACTTTGGTATATTTTTTTATTTGCGTAAAAAATTCTCATAAAAATCACAAAAATAATAGTGAAAACAAAATTTAAATTATTTTTAAAATAACAGATAGCTATTTAAAATCGAAAGTTTTAAATAAAAGCGTACGAGGCGTCAGGCGCTAGATGACGTCATGACGCTATTACTGGCGCTGGCGGCAGGCATACAATGCGATTCCTTCCCTTCGTGTGGATATGTTCATTAATGTTCATTATTGATTATTCAAAACAAAAATGGAACACGAAAGTACCTACAAATACTGCATAGTATAGTTCGGCTCAAACTTTATGGCGGATCGGAATACAACGCTTTTAGCGTTCTTGCGCAGGTGCCGTCATATACCCCTCGCTCCACTGGGAATACCTCTACCGAAGTTGTCCATTATAATTCCGTTTTTATTTTCATAATTTCAGCATATTTCACTTGAAATGAAACAAACACCCAATCACACTTTTAGCGTTCATCAAATATCACAGCGTAAGCGCTCTATATAGGTCATACGCGTTTTGCCACGTTTGGAAATATGAAGATGGCCGACCGACATTATTAAAGCTTTAGTACTGTAAATAAGTGTTTAATATTTACAATGGCTTATGAATAAAGAAAATCTAAAACCAGTTTTCCAAGCACCCTCTACAAACACAAGAGACGCTGATGAAAAAAAAAACCGCGACAGTCCCAAGTACGAGTCGAGTCGCATCGAGCTGCTTTTTTTAAATGTTGATTTTTTTCCGTAGTACAAAATCGGTTTACGAAGAACATCGTTAAATGGCGATCGGTATACGAGCCGTATATAGTGAGTTATAGATTAACCGTAACCCCACCATAAAAACACCATAGCCTGTTATTGTCCCAACCATGAAAAATCCAATTCATATCCCAATATATTTACATACAACTCCACTATATGTAATGGAATGCACCTTAATTTATCATTTTACTAAGCGATTACAATTTATAATGAGATTTTTTAAATTTAATCGTTACATATATTATGCATTTTTTTAAATGTGAGGTGCATATGTGATATCTAAGTTTTACTAAATATTAATTAAAATATATAATTTTGCAAGGCTTTTTATCGTTTTCATTATTGACTACCACACGAAAAATGTGTGATTGTTTCATTATTTTTAATCCCGATATATATACACAGACGAGTTACTAGTAAAAAGAAATACATAAAAAAGTTTGCAGGATACATACATTATATCGTTTCTTTTTTACAATTTTCCTTTTGTATCTCACACAAAAATCGAAATCTATTTTTCTATCCGAAATTAACATGCATATGACCACCTGTCTTTTCAATTGACAGTTAACTTACAATTGGTCAGTTTTATTCAGCTTTCAGCTTAACTTGTCTGCTGTCACATCACGCAGGAAGACAGCACGAGCAATGATGGCCTCGCGGTCAGGACGCGCGGCGACGTCGACGGGAATCCAATAGGTATGAAGCGTCGAGGGGCGCCCGGCCACCTCCACGCGCGAGTAACCGTCTCGCAATGCTGTTTACACGCTCCTTCTGTCGCTCCCGAGTGGCGCCCTGGGGGTTAAATAAGAATATATAAACCAAAGAAGACTAAATAACTGACTCTTCTAAACCAGTACCACATGAAATCTCTCTTATTGAGAACTGATATGTTAAAAATATGTTCGGTAGATCACATTATTTTAAACTTAAATACAGGACAAATGTATGTATAAAATTTTAAATTTATATCCTACCATAGAATTGTCCTGTGCAGGTTGCAAAGCTGGAGGTCTCTTCTTGACTTCTTTCACTACTGTCTTGGGTTTCATTTCTTTTTCAGACACATTATTATTTTTGGCCGCTCTGCCCTTTAGGTATTCTGGTGACACTTCATGTGGCTGGAAAAAAAAGAAAGACCTCGAGCTTACTATATTATAAAGCGATAGAGACCGCACGAAATAAAAAACGTACCGCGCCGCAGTTATTACTTTTAAGTGGTCATCAGGAATGGGCAGAATAATGAATGACACGTCGCACATTGCGTAATGATAGAATATATAGTACAAAATATAGGAAGTGATTGACTTTTGGTTGAGGTTGCGACAAAAATTAACCCAACAAATTCAACTCTTGAATTGCGGTGCTGCCTAACGACTGGAATAATATAAAAAGTATCTTTATATCTCCAAAGTAACCTTTATCTATTGTTGGATACTTGCTTTCACATTCTTGTGTCTTAAATTAGTAGCGCGATGAACGAAGATATTATTCATGGTCATTTAAAAAAAACCCCTTTATTAAATTTGTTATTGAAATATTAAAAATGCCGACCATATAGTATCAATTAAATTTATAAATAATAAAATTGTAAAAAAATATGTCTAGTTCTAATATTTTTAATATATTTTTATTTAAAAAATATACAACCAATTCAACTGCAAGAAATTGTAACCTAATCATATTTAAGCAGATAAGATGAACTGTGCCTATCAAAAACACTATCCGATCAAATCAGTAGTTAGGACTGGGTCACGAACTTTATTTTATTAGACATTCACACGAGATAGAGGGGGCGAGTACATCCCAGTTGTTCCCTGTTTTTAGTTCCACATGGAACCTCTGCAACTAACTAGTTCCTTTATTTCCATTTAAGGAACAAACTTTTTAATGTATTCTCATTTGTTCCGCATAAAAGAAAAATAAGATTCTTCAATTTATATGAAACCTTTTTCCTTATATGTCAATTATTTATTTTTATCAATAAAATAAAGAAATAGAAAATAAAAATTAAGAGAAGTTTATGAAATACATGAATAGATATTGGATGAAAGATAACTTTATAAATTCGTGGTGTTGTTTTGAACAGCAACGTAGGACGACTATCTCATTGGAGAGTTGGCATATGGGCTAAATAAATTAAATAATTTTAAAAGAAAATTCTTTGTTTTATGATGTGCGGGCATTACAATTACAAAATAATATAAAACCCAAAGAAAAATCAGAAAAACTCAAAAATTTACAAAAGAAACTATAACAGGAGAAATATGTGTGGGTTTCTTTATAGAGCAATTACGTTAGGCATACAACCTGATTAAGTTTGTACTTCGCTGGGATGCGAGATCTCTTCCTCTTCACATAGACGGAAATGAGAGTAAGCTCCCATGGTCCTACTAATTTATTGATTTTGTAAAATTTAAATAAATAAATAGATGTCATTTCATTCTATTTTCGTTGGAAAACGTACAGCTATAACGTAACTAACATCCATCTTATTATTATAAATGCGAAAGTGTATCTGTCTGTCCGGCTTTTACGCCTTAAACCGTTAAACCGATTTTGATGAAACTTGGTAAGGAGATAGATAGGTTGAAGCTTGGACGCAAGCTACTTTTTTTTTTAAATCTATCCCGAAGGTAAAGGGGTGAAATGGTTAAACTAAAATAATAGGGAACTAAATAATTGTAGTACTTCCATATAAAAGAAATGTCAGGTTATAAAACAGTTTAAAATTACATGGAACTATTGGGACAAAATAACATTTTTTTAGGTAACAGTAGTTCCATGTGGAACTAACAACTTGGAAATAATGTGATGTACACAAGGGGACGGCCACGGCTACACTTTAAATGTCGAGTGAAGTTGGCGATTTTTTGAAATTATGCGAATCAACAATCTGATTGGATAGCAATATTCAAACACGTTTAGCCGCCGCATACTTACAGCGTACGTGCGTGTGATCTTGAGACGTTGCGGGAAGTGATCGAAGGCGTACGCTTTAGTACATATCGGATATTGTGGCCGCGAGATGCGAGTGAAGAGGTGTGCAGTTCGATCCACCCGCAGCTCGCAGATGTACACGTGCTCCTCTGACGCACCCACCGGTCGACCCTAACACAATATACCTCGTAACAATAAGTACACCCTTAAAAGTTACACGATCCTGACAGTCCGGTATCGTTATTTTATGTGACCCGCCGGGAAAACTCGTGTCAGTTGAGATAGAGATAATTTGAGATAAAACGAACTTGTACTGGCAAGTAACTGTTTTTGAGGAAACTGAAACGTATTTGAAAATGAAAAATATCTAATATCAACGCGGTTGGTAGTTTGTTAAATAATTAATGAAATAGAGGTGAACATGTTAAATGAAAAACTTTTTTTTTCAGTAGAAAAGAACTGATAATAGCTTTCACGAATTACAAAGGCTTAGGAATGCTTACTTGAATAAAAAGTTTTGAAATCCCGAAGTGTATTTTACAGTTTGAAATGAAATTAAAAGCTAATATTATAAATTAACATTCGGCTGTGCTGTAAAATGAACATTACAAGTGGTACTTCCTTACCTTTGTGTATGTGTTCAAATCCATGACCCAGCACTGGGACATGACTAGTTCAATGGGCACGGCTTCATAGAGCGGCACTCGCATCACTTCATTGGGGAAAAATCTGAAAATGAGCGGTTTCGTGTAAGAACACATATACACACACGAACTCCTCCCGAGCGCTTAGTTTCCTTTTAGAAAATTACGATGAAAGACAAGCAACGATCAATTTAATTTTATGAAACTTTTCCGTAATATTTTCATACATAGCTGACAAGTGAAGTGCTCTCAGGTTCGAATTCAGTCGATGTAAAAAAAACCGACCAATAACCGCCTGTTGGTCTCGTACTGTTAGTTATATAACGTATTCATCGGTATTCAACGCCACATAGCACGAAATCGCATGCATATAAAAAATTACCGATTTTCAGATTTTTTCCTTTGCTTGTGCTGTAGTACCTTGCTTCTTGCCTTTCACGATTCTATGTCAACAGGAAATACCTTATAGAATTCGATTTGATTACAAGTTTCAAAATATGAAGCATAAATGGCCATATTTTTTTCACTGCGTTGACTTGAAAACCTGATTTTTTTACAGCTATAGGAAGCCGTAAACCTTTGATGCCTCCACGCGTCTTTGAGAAAAAGGGCCTTTACAGACATACAGACATATGTACAACGATATGATTCTATAAGGGTTCTTTTTTTTCCTTTTGAGGTGTGGAAAACAAAAAACGATCAAATTCTGAAATAATAGAATTGAACAGGGTAGTCGACTGCTTTTTTTTTATTATTTTAAATTAATGAGTTTTAAATGGATGTTATTTAATTGAATTTAACAATTAGAGCATCGGAATAACATGCTTATGGCAGGCGATTTAAAAACAATGTCATGTTTTGCAAAAAAAGAGACAGAAAGAAACTACACTAATAAGTGCGTGTTTTTGTTTGCCTTATCTAAGGGTCGTCGTAGCGTTGCAGAAATAAGGTAAGTTTTTAATGGAGATAATAGAAATAGACGGGGAGTAGCCTAGCTACTGCATATCCCGATTTAAGGTTCCCGTCCCCCACAGTTGTTGGGATGTCAAATATGTCCTTTCCTTGTGTCGCAACGAAGCCGTGTCGCACGATAGGATTTTTTTACATGGGGTTATTTGAAGACACAGAAAGTAACAAAAGCTACTATTTGTGCCACTAAAAGATTTCCATGGGATACAGAACTTGTCTTTTCAAAGTAGATATAGCACTAAAGTATAACGTTGTTCGTAGGTGCTAGCGTCGGTTGGCGAAGTTTTAACGCAAGACATGAAGGTTGGTGACTTTGCATTTAAGATTATCAAACTTTTATGACTTTTTGATACTAATAAATTTTTTTAACGTGAACACCTATACAACCTCGACTATTGAACTCCCCAGCAAACAAACTGCGTCCATCCTCCGCCCGCACCGCTCCGGCTCCTTCCACTTGTAACGCCTGTTTATCGCGAAAATGACATACTCGGACCGCGCGTGCGCGCTCCTCCAAGCACTTCGCTTCACTTCCAAATGCAGCACCGAAACGACGTGATTTTTTTGCTCGGCAATAGTTGAAGGAACGGAAATAAAAATAGGTCGATTGAAGATGGATGGTTTGTCCTGATTAAAGGTCACCATGGGATACTCAATTTATATTTCCGCACGTCGTAGTAACGAAGCAACAAAATGACGTGAATTTTTTGTTTGGTCATAGGTAAAGGGACGAAGAGTCAACATAGACTACTGTTTAATCTAGTCAGGGGTTTTAATGGAATACAAAACTTATCAAGATTCGAAATAAATAATGAATCGAATTGTGAAATGGAATAAATAATACAAGTACAATTTGATAAGTGGAATATTAGAAATGGTATGGCCGTGGTAGCGAGGGTAACATTTTAAAAGCGACGTTATATGACCACGCGGGTCGAGTTGCAGACGAAAGTTAGTAGCTTATAACATATATACTTTTCAAACGATTATGATTTTGTTTTAAGATTTAATTCTCGTGAAAGATATATTTTTATATTTTCTAGATGAACAAATTTTCAATATCACTCAACTGCCCTAATGTCAAATGTGCTAGTGTCAAAGTGACGTGCAGATTTATAACAGCGGACGTCGGGAGATCAAAGGATTTATTTCGAGTGAAA
Organism: Luffia ferchaultella; assembly: GCA_949709985.1. Taxonomy (NCBI): domain Eukaryota; kingdom Metazoa; phylum Arthropoda; class Insecta; order Lepidoptera; family Psychidae; genus Luffia; species Luffia ferchaultella. The sequence goes on from OX453254.1 coordinate 9,892,273, forward strand.
TTTATATAAGCAGAAAACGCCATAATTAAGAAGAAGAAGGATTAATTTCGCTCTAAAGTGTCGGAAGCATAATAAACGAAGAAAGCACACGCCGTGCGTTTTATTGCGCGGCACAATAGAATTGATGCCGTAACTGTATAAAAGCGAAAAGTAAATAAGAAAACTAACTTTCTCGTGGGCTCGTGGAACGTCTCGTGCGGCCGTAAGTAGTGGTGCCCGTAGACATAGCGCTCGTTGGTCTCCTTGTGCTTCCACATTCGTTCCACGCGGAATATATCCAATTCCGAAACCGGTATGGAGCCTATTGTTTGGTATGTGTGCTTGCGAACCTCGACATCCTGGTAAAGTATATATCATGTTTAAATCACATACATATAAATAAAATATATTCATTTCAAAATTAAAGGTTAATAAAGACATGTATAGATGACATTTGTCACCAATTGCGAATTTCTAAATGTATTCGTACATAACAGTATAACTATCACTTGTTATGTCTATTTAACTGATTTACGTTCATATATACATTGTGACAAGTTTTCATAATAATGTTTTTCATCGACTATTCGTTAGTTCATCACAAAATCATTATTCTCGTGTCCAACACCAGAATCGTTTCCCTTTCCAATACTAATACTATTACTGTACAATTATGTTATAAAGTATTTATGAATGGAGAAAATTGCTTCGTATAAAGCTAGTGTTTACAAAATTGTATGAATGGATAACTACTTTTGTGTACCTACGTTTGTAACGAAGCGTAAATTTTTTTCCGTACAGGTTACCTCTGCAAGACTTTTTTGGATAAGAATAATGCAATCTATCATCTTTATTCCTTATCGTTCTAAATAGTTTGATAGACCCAAATTATCAGGTTGACATTACGTTTTCTTATAACGGTTCTAAACATAATCAGATTTCTGTTAGTAATTTGGATGAAATTCCTGAATTAAATAGTTACTCTAAATTGTAGAAAACATTATAGGTAATAATATGTATTGTAGACAAATATATTCAACGTGAATCGTGAAGAAGCTACCAGATAAGACTGTCTCATAACAATCTCACCTTGTTCTGAGTAGATTCCTCCTTGTCCTTCCCTTTAGGGGTATTCTTAAGTTTCTTTCTATCGAGACGTTTAGTTTTAGGTGACTCCGTTTTGTCAGTACGCTGGCTGACGTCCGGCCTGCGTTCGTCTATGGGGATGTCGCGTAACACGTACACCGTGTCACCTTGACGAACTTGAAGGTCACCTCTCATCAAAGACAAGTAGAATTGATGACCCTCGTCCGTATAGTCGTCGAGAGGTATCTCGCGATCCACCTATCAAAAAGACAAATAATTAATATAAGCTCAATCTAAATTTATATTATAGTATGAATAGAATTGAAAGAGTGTAGCAACGGACAAATTGAGCAGACTCAAAAAAGTCTATTTTAAATAAGATATACGTGGTGTACAATGTCGAAGAGCAGCCGCAAGAGCAACATTCAAACTAGATAGTGTAGAGCGGCTACTGGCAGCACGCACACAAAAAGAATATCAACACAAAACTGGCTGCACACTGAGCAAGAAAGAAGAATGAAGTTCGAAATTTGAAACGAAGAAAGATAAAACAAAATAATTGTAGGAATCTTACCCCAGCTCATGTATAAAGTTATAAAACAAATACTAATATACTCTTATAAAACCACAACTAACTGAATTATAATTTCATCTGTTCTACCATCTCTACAATAATATGTGTTTCGGGGCGGTGCCGGCTGGTCAACGAGTCTGACGAGCCTGAATGAGTTTTATCACAGCAGCCCCGAGTAACGCAAAGACACGTATGATCATTCTGGTACACGCGGTCGACTAGGTTGCAGTGATCGTTCTGTCCGTGCTCGCTTAAGTTGTTTAAAGTACATATTGATTAGTTACAATGCAATAGTTGTAACATAATGAATCTGTAGATGTTGTAATTAATTTATTTGTTCGCATACAATTATGCTGAGATAGTGTTGAATCGAACCTGAAGACTGATCTGACACAATGTTGATAAGTGGTCACGTATACCATTGTCCTAATTACAAAACGACAATTCTGTATGGTTTTTAAGATAAAGTATACAAATCCGTCATAAGAAAATATTATTTGGTGACACAACAGACTATTTGATACTTTTAAATTACCTTAAAATGTTCAAATGATTGAATTATAATATGTATAATGTTCGTTTTTTTTTTCATTGGCCTGTAAAATAATGAGTTCCAGTTGCTACACGTAGATAATAGTACAAGACTGCAAAAGTACAAGTGTAAAAAAACTAATGTAAAAAAAAAATAATTAAAAAACATCGAGCATAAACAATTATTAACCGAAAATAGAATAACAAACTCAATAGTCTATGGAATGTGTGAATAAAATACACTATCTTAGAAATACGACGAATGTTATAAGGTATTGTAAACGGAGACAAACCAATTACCAAAATATGATAGACTTTTAAAGTGTGAATGTAAACCGATTATTTTTTATTTCATATTTGACAATTTATCGTAATCGTGTCACTTTTATAATTTATTTTTCATAGCGTCAAACAATTTATTGACAGTATTGAATTGTATAGTAGTCTGTGAACTATCACAGATTAAGTGCTAAGGATAGAACATGTTCCTGGCGTTTACATGTCCATCAGCTATCGTAAATATCGAGTGTCATTTCAGAATACATAAATGAAATAGATACTTTACGTCTGTTACGTTGTAAGAAACTCGCGGGTACTTTGATGTTAACATCGATGCGGTGGTAATATCGAATTCACAATTCGATAGAAAATTAACTTATTATAAAAATTGGAGAAAATTTATATAATAGCTCCGATTTTGATTTTGGTTCAGATAGATGTGAAGTATTTAAATTAAAAATAATTGTTTCTTTATCTATCTTTGGATTTTTGTAACATCAAATTATATTATCAAAATTAGTAAAGATCTAAGAAATAGATGAGATACATAATATAAATAAATAAGCAACCGCGCGTCTTCACTAGAATCTGTCAGGAACGCGTTCTTCCTTTGGAAGTACTTTAATCTACGCTCCATCAATGTATTCACTGCAATGTACGGTACTTACGGGCCTAGAACGACATTGGTGACAGAAATGTGGCGCGGTGGTGTCTGCGACGCGCATGCACCGCGCGTGCTGCCACACGCCGCAACCGCTGCCACCGCATTGCACCATCAGGCCCTCCTCAAGGTGTAGGCCGCAGATGCACATTATTACTTCCTCTACAATTATAAAATCGCAGTCGTTAATACTATAGTAACCTGACAGACTAAGTAAGTTTTTACAATGCATTAAATGAAACATTCCCTAATTTTCTTGCTACTCGTTTGTACACCATCGTAACATAACGTGTATTTTAAATAATAAGCGTGTTTCGTTCAACAAAATTGTCTATCATACAAACTTGCACACTTTTTGGATTCTGGATAAAATACCAATTATTTCGAAGATATAAATAAAAGTTTGTGTACCGCGGGTGACGTCACTCGGTACCGTCTACAGAAAAATGACCCGCGCTAATCCTTAGGCGGTATCCAGACGGGTCGGTAAAGAATCGGTAAATCTCGCCAAGTTGTAAAATATAAAAAGCAGACACGCAGTATTTGTTGCGTGTGTATCCACACGGCACTGTATAGGTATTTCATTTGTTATGGAGGAGGAGGAAAACTGGTCGTCTAGTGATAAGACTATTTCCACGGCAATACAACTATTGTGTATAATATACAAGAAGATTAAAGTGCTTTAATAGTTACCCGGGAGTTTTAATTTTGACGCCACCAAACTCCAAACTTTGTCAATGTCTTTACGTGAATATTCTGGTAAAGCGTAATTATCCAAACATGGATGTTTTTCAACTTCTAAAGTTATTAACAAATTTAAGTCCGTCTCTGACATGTTTGATTTCGTCAAGACGCAGTAAATGTCGAGGCGCGGCTGACACGCGTCCCGCTCGTTCTGTATACCGCAAGCTTAACGAGCGCGCGGCACCGCTTGCACACTCGTCTGGACGTGCTCGTACAAATATAGGTGCGCGGCATTGCCTCGGCATGCAAAGGACGTACCGAGTACATTTTTACCTAACCGTATGGATAGGGCCTTAGTAATACAACTGAATGACGTCATGGTGCGATTAACTTAAAAAAATTATTACTTTATTACTTTTGAGGATATCAATCAAATTCTTGCACTAATTAGTTTTATTTAATAAATTCAACTTATATGTACAAAAAATAAAAATTAGGAGACTACAGTCGTGATAGCCCAAAGCGCAACGAACTTGTCTCAAATTTATAAGGCCCTATAGGGTCATGGTTCGAATGCCAATGAGGCGTGTACCAATGAGTTTTTCTGACTTAAGTACATAACTATCACTGACTCCGTGCCTCGGAGAGCACGTTAAGCAGTCGGTCCCGGATGGCGGTCGCTACAGTCCCCAACCCACAATGAAGCAGCATGGTGGATTTAAGCTCCAAGCTCCCCTCCTCGCCCTGGGAGAGGCCTAGAGCCCTGCAGTGGGGTAAAAATGGGCTGATGAAGAAGGAGACGCACTCATTATATACAATAGTAAATCAAACTACACATCATGCTTTATTTTGGTACATATTTCACTCTTGTCATAATAAAAATATAAAAACGACAAACAGATTTTTTTTAATGAAAACTTAATACTAAAATTACATATATACCTGGTTTGTTTTTCTGTAGGAATCCTGGCGGTAATGGATCTTCAGGACCGAGAATCTTCGTCAATTGGTCTGCCAAGTCCAACTTGGCCGAATTATACGCCTGTAGTTAGAAACAAATATTATAGCACTAAACCTTGTCATTTTTAATTTATATTTGCTATAGTATGAGAAATATATTTGTTTTATTTGAACATATATGCTTGCCATATTCATTGCTATCGACGTGAATATAAAACCAAACGTTAACCAAACCAAAATGTCAATGAAAAGTCCCGCTTCTCGTTTAGAAGACCGTGGTTCAAATCCCAGGGGCAGTGGGGATTTTTGGTATGGTAATGGAAAATACTGTGTTCTGTTCTAATGGTCTCAAGGAAGAAAGTTAGTGCGAATTTGAAACAAATGAGAAAAACCTTTATTAGGTACTAACAAAAACTTAATGTTTTGGCAAAATTTATGGCAGGTATTTAAAACAATCAACGTCCATAATACATTTAAGTCTCACCTTTTTCAGTTGAGTCGCTACGGACCCAAATGCGGACAACCTGCCGTGTTCTCTGATCACTGTAGTAAAAACTGAAGTCATGTCTGCATCAAACTGCCCAACATTTTCATAATGTTCATTATCGATGTTGGACTCTATCATAGTAAGATCTAGGGCATTGGTAGATGCGGTGTTCACAGGATCGTAACACTTGCGATCTGCCTTACGCTTCAATAGAGGTGTAGAAATCACTTCATCTTTGTCATCTGTATAAAAACATTTTTATGATAAAATACAAACATTTTATAGAATCTCGTTCGGCGTTGAGACAGTAGCCAACGACCTAGAGCAATGGAGATCCACACGCAAAGCGTAGCATTAATTTCAGCAAAATACTACAAGGATATTTGTTGAATGTGTATTTTAAGGGGTGACTTTGCATTTTTAATTATTTATTCTTAACTTATTATTTATTTATTTTAATTATTTTTCTTACGTAATAAAACCGAATCCTTCATGCGGTAGGTAGTCGTGTAATGCGAGATGTTTCTACGCTGTCTATTGACAGTGTATCTAATATTGCATTGTAAGTATTGATCTAATAGACAATAGTCTATTAGTTCGAATCTGTTAGATCGATAGAATAGACAATAGTCTATTAGATCAATAGACAGCGACGAAATAGCCCTTTTGCACCGCGAAACTATAATACAAACCTTTGACAGAAATCACAGCTTTGTATAACGCTCTAAAGATATTCGCTAGGCGAGCTTTCTTGCTTAGGTCAGGGTTGTCCACCAACGGCGGCAGACGACGTGCGTTATTTTCGCGCGGCGCTCTTAGCGCTTGTAACCGAGTTAAGAACACAGATGGGTTCATGCTCGACGGAAGCGCTAGTGGATTTATATTTGTGTTAGCTGCTGAAGCGTTGACTGGGGTCACAACTGGTGGCGGAAGCTCAACAGCGACGGGTAAGCTTGGCGCAATCGCTATGGATAGACGGTCTCTCATTTTTCGCACCTAAAATAAATAATTTACAAATCAGTAAATATATCGTACATTTTGAACGACAGACTGCAGATCCGAAGGTCGTGGGTTCGATCCCCACCAGGCACAAATATCTGTTTAAATTATGCAATATATATTTAAGTACGTAATATCAGTTGTCTAACACCCATAGTACAGGCTCTGCTTAATTTAGGACTAGATGACCGAGTGTGAGAGTCCCAGACACTAAGTCCGCACAACGTGAGCTTTCTTTGCGGTAGCCGTGCGGTAAGAGAGTGATGATTCTGCGCTATTTATTGGTCACCTATTGTTTTTTGGACCAAAAGCGCGGAATAACCCCTTCCACACTGCGCAGTGACTACAGGGAAAGCCAACATTGTGCGGTATATTTTTAACATGACAATTGTACGGACAATTATTGAGTATGATAAAATAGTAATAATTTTAATTGTAATACATTTCATTTTATTATAATTATTTATAATAATATTGTTTCTATAATAGCAAAACATTCTACATAAGTCACAGGTAAAGACACTGTCACACTCGTTTACACTGGAATGACCAGGCAGAGTGAGATGTTTATTGATGTCTTATTGATGTCTACAGGTCCGATGTCGAAGATTCATAGTTTTTATTTTATTACAAACTACACGTTTTTAATACATATTCAATGACTTAAGCAGTGATATAACGCTTGAAATGTAGTAAAATGTGATAATGTGAAAAACAAATTAACCAACATATGCCCGAAAGTTTCAGTCAAAAAACTGCTGAAAATAATCATTCTCGGAATTCTTGTACCCAATTTAATTGCTGAAAACAGCTTTTTCTTTCAGTTTAGTTTCACAAATTTGGTTTTATTAAGAAATATTTTTAAATTTTTTGTATATACCAGAAGTCATCACAAAGAAATGAAACGATTATAATTGTACTATTAATAAAGATATGTCAAATAAGTTACCTTCTCCAAATTCCTGATGAGGAAGCACAGCCTATCCTTGACAAGACCCTTCTCTTTGGGCGTGAGTGGTTTGACTTGGGGCTCCTGTAAGAACTTGTTGAGGTGCTGTTGATACTTTAGTATAGTCATGTTTTTCAAATCACAGACGCTCATAGCGTGCTGATCAGACTTCTTGTTACATTTCACCGCTTTCCTAGGTCTGCCAACTCTTGATTGCTGATTGGAGTTGGAACTCGACGACTGATTGGACGCATTGGAAGGCGTCCTGGATTGAGTCTTTTGAGGCGGTTTCGTGATCCTCTGGGATTTCCCACCGATGACACCGCGGCAATCTTCGGAATCGCATTTGCATGCCTGTTTGTCAATAAAATATTATTACCATATTCAAACTTATGACATAAATGAAACGAAATCTAATAGTGAGAAGCTGCAAGACTCCTAAAACAAGCGACTATTTTAAGCAGGCTGATATGGCCTTACTTGGTGACGCGATAAGCTAAACACAGGTCTTGAGTAGTAATTTTAAATGCAAATACTACATGAGTGAGTGTATGATTTGTTTTTTTTTTTTTTTGTTATTGTAATTATCCATAAATGGAGTTTTAACTAATCAGAGAGCTAACTTCAACGATGTATTAAGATGACGCTGCGCTGCTGTCTGGTTGATCCGTTTACCCTCCGTTGTAATACATAGTACGACTGATCTGGCACCCAAGGTCGCCATTTGGTATAGGATGAATTCACTTCGCATAGATGTAAATTAAGTCAATCTAAGCTGATTTGTAGGATTAAGCTCTAAGCCCCCTCACCCTTGGGGGAAGCCTAATCCCCTGCAGCGAGGCATAATGGAATGGGGAAAAAAGCTGATTTAGCCCAGTAGCCATCAATGCCCGGTCGAGGAATAGGAAGGGGTCCACTCAAAATTCCACAGCCCTGTTCTTTATATGAAAATCATCTAATACAAGGAGTATGGGGTAATTTTCTTATAAATCGATAAAAAATATTTAAGTATTTATATCAATTGTCTGGTAGGCATAGTACAAACTTTGCTTAGTTGGAACTAGATGGCGCTGTGTGAGATATCGAGGTATTATTATTATTATTACGTTCTACGTACAGTTTGATATGAAAATTTACTGCCTTTTTGTATTCAACACTCTAAATCTTTAACAATATTTGCTTATACATTGTGTTCGGTTGAACGTAGTTTAAACTTAAAAAACATGTATAGCTTGACTAAACAAAGTTTAAAGTAGTAGATGACGCAAACCAACGGTTACTGAGAAAAAATTACAACACAGAAAATCTAAATGCATGGTCACTCTACTGTTAAAATATCTAATAATATTCCGAGGCAGTTGTTCTACCACTAACCACCAATTTGACTTGATCTTATCAGCTGTTTCACGAGTATTGCTTTTCCAATTTTACAATTCACGAGACAATCTTGTAGTGGATTTATTGAGTTCATATGTAAACCTGATTATATAAATATATATCACTTTCAAATTGTAATTCTGTATTAGTATTTTTATTGTTTGCCAGAAAAAATAATATAAGATGGGCGATAAAAAAAAGGAACTTAAAAAGTTTTTATCGGTAACCGTTAGTGTGCGCCATTTGCTCACTTGAAACTCTTTGCTTAGTTTCAATAAGCTATACACATACTATAGGTTTGGACTATGTTCTGCCCAACACGGTGTATATACTTATCATACAATGCGTCTACAAAAAAAATCTACAAATTTTTTCTACATCTACAATTCAAAAATTCGTACAAAAAAAGTGAAGGGAGACGAGAATGGTATTTTTTATAACGAGAATGTTATTTTACTAATCTGCACCCAGATTAGTAAAATAACATTCTCATCTCCCTTCACTTTTTGTACAAAATTTTAGCATTAGTTAAATCTTATTGTTTTTCAATTACGGAAAAGAAAACAATTTCAACACACAATAGATACACACACTCGCATTTTTTTATAGTATAACTCTCACCTGGCCGACAGCTGGATTAAACAGCGAGAAGTTATAATCGTACGTCAATTCTTCTCCTGGATCAATATCTCTCAAAGCAAACAAAGCCATTCTGAATGTCCCTGTAAAAGAATAAACTGCGTAAGCAAAAATAAACATCAACTTGATATTGATAAATTATTTAATATTTCGATTTCACTTTAAAACTATTGAACAACTTCCTATAGTAATATCCTACTAATATAAATGCTAAAGTTTGTATGTATGGATATTTGTTGCTCTTTCACGCAAAAACTACTGAATGGATTTTAATGAAACTTTACTATAATATAGCTTATACATTAGAATAACATATAGGCTATAATTTATAAAGATTCTAGCTTTCCGCCCACAGCTTCACTCGCGTGGAGTACATAGTTGTACCGGGACCGCTATAATTTTTCGCATGGATATAGTTTATAAGTTGAAAAATGAAATCGGCTACTTTTTATTCCGGAAAAATTGGTCACGGTACAACTGTATAGTCCACGCCAGCGGAGCCGAGGTTAATCTCCGGAATGGCTGAACCAATTTTGATGGGACTTTCATTGGCAAAAAAAGGACTTTTAGTGAGTATAGAAGGAGGGTTGATAGGGGAGTAGTGGGGTGAGGGAGGGCAGCGGATAGTAAGTGGCTGGAAGGTGGAGGGGTAGTGCAGAGAATGGGAAAGAGAACGTTTTTGTAGTCCACCCGGGCGGAGTCGGGTACGACCGCTATTTAATAATATAATGATATTGTGAATGAACCAAAACCGATATGACCAAAAGGAGACTGATCACACAAGCTTAATACTCATATCTTTTGTCAATGTCACAAAACTGTTGCGTGAAATGAGAACCTGCAATTCTAAGTGATTTTATTTGTACACACCATTAGCAGTCCACTTCTGCATCTCGCAGTTGGGCCTGCACGAATGGTTGACAAAGCGGCCGTCGCCCCCCATCCGATGGCCATCGATGACCAACCCGCCGTCCAAGTGCAAGCAGTAATGATGGGTGTCACGAGCATAACGAGTCGCCATGCGTTCCTAGTTATAAATTTATGATTAATTGAAATACTTGTCGCGGCGTCTACATCCATTATCGACACTACCGCGTCACTAGTAAAATTATTACCGAATGTTTAGTAAAAAAAAGCGACGGACCAATTAATTTTATGTATTATGCTAAGCGTTAGAACGTGCGAACATTCGAATATAATAAATCGACTTTGTAATATTTAATAAGAGCCACTGTACACATTAAGTCTATAAAAAAGTGTAGAAATGTAAGAAACATTGCATCATGGCTGCATATAGAACTTACCGAACAAAATGTATATACATTTGTAGTGATTAAGCAAACGAAAAGCTCCACAAGCTTAGCAAATATTCATAAATTATCCTCAACCCCATAATATTATGAATGTTTATATTCAATGTTTGATTGCAACGTTTTGTTAGGTATCTTCTTCTTCTTCTTAATGTTAGGCATCTAATTAATTATATTAAGTAGTAATTCAAGTAAAAATAATCACCTTAAATTCTTTATCAGAGACGACTTCTCCAACATATTCGAGGATGAAATCACCAGATGGTATCTTATGCTTTGTCTTAACACCCCATCCCTTGTTCTTCGTCATGAACCTCTCCAGCCCAGATGCCCATTCATGCCGTTGTATCCTCTGATTTTTGCACTTATCCCTGCAATTAATTTTTCATATTTATGCATGCATATATAAAGTCCGAATATGATCTTGGTAATATGTGACAGTGGTGGTTATGTACCTGGTTTGTGATGTCAAAAGCGAAATGAACAATGGAAATATTTATACAGGCATAACATTCTGATTAAACGAATTTGACAACACGCAAAGACGAAGAGCTTTGATATTTAAAATAAGTTAATGGCATTAATAAAATATCAAGAGGTTGCATATTATTTTTTGAAATACACAATAATATTTGAAATTTGAAATTTCAAATATGGAATAATGGTGACAACAAAATACAGTAAGTTATGCACACAAGTTATAGACAGCGGCTAAGTAAAAACAAATTTAAAAATAAAACTATAGGTATTCCTATCATTTTTATATTCAATTACAAAACGACATTGTTTGACTTATTGTAATTGAATAAAAAATTATAAGATTACCCATAGTTTTACTTGTAAACTTGTTTTTACTTACCTGGTTTCTAGAACTCGTGTGCATTACTTACGGTCGGGCACTGTAATAGAGTTTAATTATTAAATATTATTAAAAATAATTTTGTTTAATGATTAAGGTTTTAGTTACCAAGTTATTACGAATCATATATTTGAAATAAGAATATATGACTAAATTAACATAAATTAAGATTTGTCACAAATAATACTTTTGATCTAGGTATCATGAAAATTTAATTAGAATAAATATTTACAATGTTTTCAGAGTATACTAAAAAGTATAAATAATATAAGTTTAATTTTGTACTAAGAAAATTGTCTTAATGTACTTATTTCAATAACAGATTGGCCAGATATTCGGTTTTGGATTTGATTAATAATAGAATTTATTTTAAATAAATTACATGTATGTACAGTGTGTGTATGTAAAGGAACCAACAAGCGAAGAAATTGATTATTAGAATATGCGTCTAGAAAATAATAAATCGTGATAAACTAAATATTTACTTAAAATCAAATGACATACAATCCCCATTAATACCCATTCAATGGTAAGTCCAATAGTTGTCATTAAAGCCTTGAACGACCCTGATAGTATGTGTTACTAGTCCATTGAGTGGATGTGTATAATAAGGTGGTACCCGCACGGGCAGAGTTGTGGCGAGCATTCAGCATACACGAGCCGGTTGATGCAGTCTTCGGGACAGCCAGACGCTGATGTACAGTTGCACGCCACGCTCTCGCATTCCTCGGCCGACGGTTTCACGTCATAGTACATATCTGAAACAAACATGGGTTGAAATTATTTTCTTATATAGAAAATCCTCATTCATAACACCCGCTCGATAATTGCGAGGATCAAGGTCTATCTCGAATCGCGCGATTAAGTAGCGGTTTACAAGCAGATTGAAATATACAGATCGCTATTAGTGCGTTCATCAACCCGCGCTGTTACGGGTAAGGTGAGCGTGTTTTAAAGTGCCTGAACAAGAATCTTCTTCAATACCGATTAGTAATATATAAAAGAAAAAGAATTTCAATCAATTGTTAAACCCTTGGGATGTCTGTATGTATACCTGAATTTTACATACTCCAATTCTTCTAATATATTCATAGCAAACTATGTCTCTTTTACGACGGAATGACAAGAAGTTGACATTATAAGAAAATAATTATTCTTGATCTACTATGTATTAATGTGTGATCACATCACATACATATAACTTATTTTAATCGACACTTGATATTTTTATAAATGTTTAAGAGTTTTTTTAGAAAAGTATTAAGTTCACCTATGTTACAATTTTATAGTCCGGAGAAACACTTTATAATACAATAGTTTGCGTTTATTTATGTACATTTAAGTCAGATTCCAGTAGTGATAATAAATGGTGAATTATAAAGATACTCACTGGTACGTATTTTCTTATAATTCCAAGAGGGCACAGGTTGGTTGTAATGGTGCTGCCACCAGATGTCGTATGGAAGTGCAAAATGTTGCGGCCGGCGACGCACCCAACGCTCACAATACGGGGGCGCTGGTAATATCCCAGGAGGTGATTCAGTTTGATTCACTAAATTCTTCCCCTTTCCATCCGGTTTTGGACTGTAAAACAATTTTTTTTTATATATTATAGTCATGGTTGAATGAAATTTTTAGTGCTTTGTATAGAAGCGAAATGAAAAGGTTCGCGAGTTTTCAAATTGATTCGTTTGACTCTAAGGTGAGCCTTTTCATTCCGCGACTGTACAAAATTATAAGACACAATATATAAATCAAACTTACTCTTCTTTATAGTAGTCAGAGAATAAGCCCGCAACTAAGAATTTCTTTCGAAGTCTTGGATTCCTCTTTGATACCAAAGGTTTGTCTCTGTCTCTGTTTCTTTCTACGCTACTTGCAGGGCTGTCGTCGCGCGACGAGGCAACGCGTTTTTTGCTAATAATATTTTTAGACAATACATCGATGCTCTTCTCAAAGTCGATTTCCTTTTCATTTAGTGGCAATGGATCGTTCTCATCATATTCTCGTAACGTATCAACAGAGGGCTCTCTTGATTTTGCTGCCAACCTGAAGCCCCGTAGAGTGTCCAAAGAGCTATCTCTAGAACTAGATGTTAGTTCTCGATTATTTTTGGTCACAGTGCACGATCTCGATTTTCTTCTAGATGCTATATTTAAGGGTTTAATGGTTTTCTCATGAACTAAATTTTTATGGACATCTGGTTTTTTCATTTCGGGCTTTTTAATTTTGTATTTAGTCTCATCTGCATTATCAGAACTCCTTGTTAATCTTCTGTCACTGGGACAAAGTATGGCTAAACTGGATTTAGGCCTAAGAACAACTTTACAATTTTTCTCCAGTACCCTTCTTTTAGAGAATATCAATTCTTCCACTTCTTTTGAAGGTGATAGTGCTCTCGTTTTTCTTTTCAGTCTTTCCAGGTTGTCTAACTGAATTTTGGGTCGAGAAGCCTTCAGATTCAAAAGGCTTAATGGTATACTGTCTTCAGGGTCATTACTTTGTGAACTAGATAATGATGGTATACTATCTGTTTCACTAAGTACTTCCCATTTGTTAACATGATTTTTCTGGTCCTTGTCATTTTTATTTTGTACCAATTGCAAAGAAGGCGCTCTAAGGATTGAAGCTGTTGATTTCTTTTTGTCTATTTGAGTAATGTCTTTATTAATTTTGTTATTAGCTTCAGCTATGTCCTTTCCTTGCAACTTTTCCAGGGCGACTACAGTTAATCTACCTTGTTTTGGACACTCATCTTTATTAAGTACAACTTTGAGTTCCGGTTTAGTATTGGTAGTCCTTTCTAAGAAGCTGCTCATAGCTTCACCATCTTTCGGAACTCTTTCGAACACAGAACTATTATCTGATTCTGATAAAACTTGGCTGTCCGGATTAATGTTTTGATTGGTATTAGAATCAACTTTTTTCTTTTTTCTTTTAATATTAGGAAACCCAGTTCTGTTGAAAGTCTTTCTTCTCCTAGGTTTCTTTTTAGCTGCATCATCATTTTTATCCATACTAGAGCTGGACACAGTTTGATCGCCTTCATGACCTATAGTTTTTTTATTTGTAGCTTCTATAATTGGCAATCGTTCTGCTTGAACTTTAGGAATCATTACTTTTGAAGGTAACACCAATTTGCTTTCTCTTATAAGATTATTGGATTTTTTCTTTTTCTTTTCACTCAAATCATCGGTTTCGTTTGCTATGTTTCGTTTAGTTTGACGCAAGTTATGACCACCAGTTGTTTCTTGAATTTTATCAGAAAGAACTGAAGCTATAGACTCACCTCTTTTAGGTCTGTTTAAAATTGAACCAGGATTATCAGAAATTAATGAAAGTGGAATATCGGATTCGGGATCTAAGCAACTGAGAGACGATTTATTTGAACCTTTACTTTCGCTATTACATTTCAATTTCGATTTTGCTTTGCTGCCATCATTATGATTATTAACACATATAGAAGATTTCGGGATTTGCTCTTCTAAATCAACAGAAGGTTCAAATATACCAGTTGGCCGGTCCACATTCACAACTATGGTTTGCTCTATGGTTAAATCTGGGCTCTTACATTTTTTAGTATCAACAATTTGTTTTTTGGATATTGGTGATTTTATGACTGTCGCTCTAGTGTTAATTTGAGGGGCATCTTTATTTTTTAACTTTTCTTCTGTTATTTTATTCTTTTCTTCGGCGTTATTCTTTTCCTTTTCTAGAATCCTGGACTCAATCGATTTGCGAATGTTATTGTTTAATAAAGTGTCTAATACCTTCGTTGCAGCACTGGGACTTATTTTAGACACTAAATTACTTGTCAATCCTTCGAGTCTATTTTTTTTCCGAGTCATGATTTCAGATTTTTGCGCTGGCAAAATAGGGCTTTTGTACAAAGATCGTGCTGACATACTTTTTAAAGGATCTACGACGTTGTTATTTATATTTTCATTCTTTGAGGCGTTTGAGTTTTGCTTGTCCACTTCCTTGTTTTCTTTTGTCGGAATAGAATCCCCAGATTCCACTGCACTGATTCCCTTATCTTCCGATATTTTCTTAGATAGAGACAAAACAACTTGATCTAAACTCGAATTACAAACAATTTTTTCGGCTTCCAATCGATGACGCTTCTTTGGAGTCACTATAGGTGCAGAATTTCTTTGAGGTGACAGTTTAGTGTCAGACTTTGGTGACGACGTTCGATGTGTGTCTACTTTGCCGACTTCCATTTTGCTTTCAGACTCTTTGGATTTCGGTAAGGATTTCTCTAAATCGTGAACCATTTTATGAACTGCTTTTAATTTTTCGGATGTCTCATATATTTTTTTTGACAATTCAGATTGTTCCTCGGTTGGTTTTTTTATAGCTAATTCATCATCTGTACAATTTGACGAATTCGGAGAGTGATTTTTTGACGCTGTAGTTGTCTCATCTATTTGTACCGTGAGACTCTTTGAGTTGAATTCTGCGGTTAGTTTTGCTATTTTTATATCGTCAATAATTTGACTTTCGTTTTCGTGACTGCCGTCGTTTAACGTTGGACATGCGATTTTTATATATTCACTAGATTTTCTGTGCTTCTCGTGTGCCACACCTTTAACCTTCGGAGAGTCATCATTTACCTTACTTTGCAGTTCACCCATACAATTAGTTTCAGTGCACAAAAATTTGTCGGGACTTGTGACATTTTTTAAATTGTCATCAAATTCCGCAGTCACTAAACTAAGACTTAATGAATTACTGGTGGAAGAGTTAATGTGATAATGTCGCTTTTTAAGTGGTAATTTATGCTCGTTAGCGTCTTTGCCACCTTTGCTCTGAGATTCTGTTAACTGCTTTTTATGTCTTCTTTTAGAGGAAGGTGTAGACATTTCTTGATTGTCTGAAGTTTTACGTTTTTTAGAACCTCTTTTGACCACTTTGCTAGGTATATTTTCTGAATTCTGTTTCTCTGTAACTTTTGATGAATATTGTGCATTGCTTACAATAATTTTTGGTGCGATGTGACATAATTTAATGAAATTGTTTATTAAATTATCCACATCCTGACTGAATTTCTGATCTGTGGTATCTACCGATTTTATGTAGGCATCTCGACATCTAGACGCTGATCGTGATCTATGTCTTCTTTTATTTCGATGCTTATGGTGTTTATTTTCCACTTTAATTGAAATTCTTGATAATCGCTCTGTTGGTTTTAAGTTTATTTTTGGAGGCGCCAATACCACAGTTCTTCGATGTCTTTTTATAGGAAAACTGGGTTTCAAGTGAGGTTTTTTGAAGTTCAAGAAAACATTTCTAGATAATGATTTATTAGGAACGTATGTATTTTTTGCCTTCTCGAAAATTAAAATAGGTTTACTGGAATTATTGCCTTTCTTAGAGGAAACCAAACTGGCACCGTTTCTTAATGGTTTACGATTTTTAGGGAACATATTTTTAGTTTGTTTGTCATTCTCCCTTTTCGAAGGAAATCCTGATAATTTGTTAGTCGTACAAATAGGTGGCGCTCCGAATTTATGTGTAAAAGCCGGTTTTAGTGAAGGCAACGCAGAACCAATATAATTATTTTTTGATGGAGTCTTCAACAATGTATTATTGTTATTATAATTTACCTTGAAAATATTATAACTGGTAATTTGTTTTTGTAAACCACTAAAGACTGGTCCAGGCGCAAATGGATCAGAGGCATTTGTGCGAAGAAAGTGTTTCTGATTTAGTTTTGAGTAACCAAAACTAAGTTTTGATGATGCAAATGGATATTTTGTACCGACACTGGTATACTTGGGACTGGCATTTGGTTTTCTCAAATAGCTTCCACAATCTGAATCACTAGAGCTGTGTCCCAACGTAAGAGTACTAAACGTTTTATTAGCCAACAATAATATTTCTTGGTCTGACACAAAATGCTTTTGATTTTTATAATATGTTCTGTCTCTAACGGACCTAGATTTTTTCAATTTTCTCATTCGCCTTCGCATACTCCTAACGCTGTGGTCGGTTTTGTAGCCAGATTTATCACTTTTGTAACCAGATTTGTGGTCACTCTTGTAACCAGATCGAAAATAATCACTTTTATATCCAGACCTGCATCCATAATCGCTTTTGTATCCAGATTCAATAAGTCTACTGCAGCTCTTATATGGTTTGAACTCATGGTCACTTTTATAGCCAGAAAGTATATCTTTGTATTTTGGATTGAGATCTATTTGTTTCCAAGTTGGATCTAATGGGTCGTCTGCAGCAGCTTCATTTTCGCTTTGATTATCTCTCCAAGCTGTACCGAAAGTTTTGGTGTTCTTTTTAGATAAGTTTGATAATTTACTGTTCAATTCCTTTCTTTTAGCATATAAGCCAGACAGTACTGACGTACCCCTCACACTTTCATCGTCACTATCCGCTGAATCATATCTGCTTCTTTCTTTTAGTGTTCTCGATCCAGTTTTCGAAACCTTTTTGTTTTGAGGTTTTCGACCTACTTTTTTTCTAGGCGGGTACAACACTCTGTCTGTTGCATATAGCATTCTATCCAAAGCAGCAATATCAAGCTTGTGATCATTCTTTTTGTGTTTCTCAGCTTTGTTGTGTTCTTGTTTCAAAGGAACAGGCGAAGGAGCCTCTGTTTTTATCTGTTTAATCTCATTGTCTATTCTTTTATTTTGATATTCACACTCGCTTGAGTCCGACCTTGTGTGCACTCTACTTCTACTTTTGGATTTCGCCCTGACACTTCTTCGTTCTCTCACATTGTTTTCCTTTTGAGGTGACTTTTTACTCAGCCTACTACTTGACTCTTCTAATTCGTGTCGTCTCATTGGCGAATGTGTGGGTGAATTGTGATTTGATAATATTCCAGAATCCGGTGAAACATTTGGAGGTTCATTGTTATGAAAATCGTTTATCACCCGCACGACAGATTTATCCTCTCTTCGGGGGTCAAGTGCAACTTTATCAAAGGTATTATTTTCTCTAACTTTTCGTGGTCGTCCTCTCTTTCTTCTAGATTCAACAACAACTATATTTTTAACATCTTCTTGGGATTCGACAGAATTCGTGCTAATTGTATCCAGCTTTTGACTATCAATTTGGTCAATAGGGGTCATTTCAACGCTGGCTACTGTTAAGGGAGAAGTTTTTAATAAATCATTAGCACTTCCCAACATTGAGCTTCCTTGTGTTATATCAAGACTCATAAAGTCAGTATTATCTACGCAATCTTCTAGGCTGGGTGGATTAGGTATCGTTATACCTGTGGCTTCTGTTACAGATGTTATCTCTTCTAAATCTTTATCTATTTGTGATAGTTCTTCTGTTTGCTGGGGACTAAGGTGTTGCGAACTATTTAAAAAGTTAGGTTCTATTGGCGTAATTTCTGGTAAATTTGTGATTTGCCCTAGTACGCAATCACTTATGGCGCCCACGTTGTCCACAGCGTTAGAATTAAGCTCACAAGGCATGCTTGCTGCTCCCGTATTTCCTATGGGGGTCATCGATGCCGAATTGCTCAGTAATTGCGTTTGGGCTACGAACTGTTGCAACAAGCTCGACGCGTAGTGTGTTGTATTGTGTGGAACGACGTCAGAATTAGAACATTCGTTTTCAGAACTTGACGAATCAGCAGTCGCTCTCTGAATAGCTGCTGTAACTAGTTGGGGCGGTGACTCCATCTCACTGCTCGACCCATCTCCTATAAAAAAAAATACAAAATAAATAAAAAATATAAGAATACAATGAAAAACAAAACAATAATTTAAATTACAAAAAAAAGTTCTATAAGTCACCATTGTCAGCCATAGATTTTTCCTCATCATGTGGCAGCGTATTGTGTACGGGAAATGAAGAAAAGTTGGGCTGTGCCGGTACAGTGGGTGCTTGCTCAGGAAGCAGTTCCGCCAAATCAGCATCGTCGATAACCTGTTATAATCGAGAATTTTAGGTAAATATCTAAAATGTTATTATATTCAGTTTCATATTTAATTTAGTGGATAATTACAATCAGAACTATTCATAATATATGTTAAGCAACTATTTCTAAGACAAAAATTAAGGAAGGTTGGTTTGAAATTCGTCAAAATATGTTGTGGCAGTCACGTTTATTAGTTTACTTTCAATAAACATAATGACATATCATCTAATGTTTTTTCGAGAACACATCTACGTATTTTCAAGCTGTACATGTCGACACAAATTATTATATTAAATTAGAGATAAGACCATGAGTCAGGCTATTCCAGTTTTTTTTTTCTTTTCATGGAACATTTCGATTGAAAAATTGAAAAGTGAATGCTCAATAAATAATGAGCGTCGATTTAAATTGTTGATACGAGTATATGTGGTGTGATTAGGCATAAACAGTAGTCCAAAATATGAAAGCAATTTATCATAATGTTATCACCTAGACGACAACCGCATGCGCAAAGCGGCTATACTGCAAACCTCTAGTAACGAGTTTTCTGTCGTAAAACAGACATTAGTTGCACCGTCGTACTTTTATTTTGAAACTACAGACACTATTATTTTATTGAAATAAATAAAATCCATGAATATTTTAGCTCTGATTACTTTCCGAAAAGTAGGTACTCTATCTGCCCATCAAAATCGCTTCAGCTGTTTCAAAGATTACCTCGAACCACCTCGAACAAAGAAATACACAAACAGACACAAATATTTGAAAAAAAAAACGCGTTTGAGTTATAGTAAGATACAAATAACACCATATGAGTTTAAGAAAAAGGCCTTATTTTGAAATCACAAAACTTGTATTTTATTTAGATGTATATTTTATGTATACTCAGGGAACTAATTGAAGAAACGGTTTTACAGTACACTAGTTAATCGAAATAAGGTAGTGCAGAAGGGAGCGTCCATAAACCACGTGGTTTCAGTCTTTTTTCTTTTGATGCCTCCCACCCTTCAGATAATCTTCCATAGCTTTCCGTTTACTAGGACCCTCGTTAGAAATTAGTAGAAACATCATAGATAATGGACGTTACCTGCAGACTACAAGCAGCGACGAGAGCTGCGCTCGAGTCGTCAGCGGAAGAGGCTTGCGCGGACCCGCCGGCAGCGTCCGCTGTGTCGGAATCCGACGACGATGACGACGACGAGGAGGACGAACTAGACGAAGTCGATGACGACGACGACGACGAACTCGTGCCGCACGCACCACTTTCCGCCGCCGGCGACGTAAACTATAGCAAAGAAAAAAAAAACTTAAGTAATGTCTTAGATCACGATTTATAAAGAAAATTAACAAAAAAAACGAAAAGATTCATATTCTTTTATTACGGAAACTAAACTAAATTTATGCTCGCCGTACGCGCCCGATGTCGCACCAGAATTTTCATTTTCAAAATAATAAATAATCTAATAAATATAATTAATAAAAAGATTTTTTAAAAAGAATACGGCTGGTGATACATAAATACGAAGAGAATGTTTAGCAAAAATAAAAAAAACTTAACTACACTCATATTGTTACGACATCATAGCTCTCCAGCATAAAATAATATCCCAACCATTTAGACGTTCCATATTACCTTCCAAAATAACAACGAGCGCCATCTATCGGCACACTCAAAACAACAACGCCCTCGTCGCTCGCTACGTGTGGACGTAACAGAACATCAAAAAATGGCTTCCGTGCATTAAGCCTTCTGATACAAAATTTATTAAAATTAGCACAAGCGAACAACTAAGTGAGAAAATTAAAGAAAGAAAAGGCAGGGCGCGCCCGCAGTCGAGTGAGACCTGGCAGCTCCTCCCGTGGTAAGTCCTTTCTCTTTTCCCTTCTCTTCTGCTATTTGTTTTAGCGTTTTTCTCACTTCGCTTTCGGTCAAGGTTGAAACGAACTAAGCCATCGTTTCAAAAATACAGTAACCGACGACGACGTGGCCTTAAAGGGTCAGTTCCCCAACACATATCCAATATTAAAATTAATACCAAATAATTGTCGTCAAAGTACATTTCAATGAATTAGGTACTAAAATCATCCACGGCTAGCAAGCAATACTCAAAGATTTATAACATCGATCGCTTTCAAGCGTAAATGTTTATAAATTATGATTATGTTATCCATAACATACTTCCATACAGTTACAACGTCACAGTTGCAATGCTGTGTTACATTGAAGAATTGTTGTTCGAATAAGCTTGTGTATCGAATAGAACTTTGTCAAAATTATCTTAAACATAAACGTGGACAAAACGAAAAACAGAATCACTGTAACATAGTTCTATCTAAGCTCCATCTAGCTAATTATATTTTCCGAAGTGCGATTGAAACACTGAATTTAGAAAATTAAAAACACGGTCAATCAAAACAATCAGACTTAAGTTGTAACAGACCGCCTCGGCCGAGGCCGTTTTTCTAACGTATCTATTACCCCTAATGACATAATAAGGCATGTTTATAAAGCATTCCGATCATCAAAATGTGACCGTATTTTTCTCCGTTAAAGAAGATTTTGAAAGTAGCGCTAAATAAAAAATACCGTCAGCAGAAAAAAAAATAAAACCTTGAATACATTCATTTATTTCTCAGCTCTCTAACTCCTACTACACGACACAATACTCGAAATCGGAAACGAAACGGAAACGAATCGAATCATTCTCTTTCCTCTCAAAAATTTTGCCTTATATGTCGTCTATTCCAACCATAGCTTCATCCAAGCCATCCTGTACGTAGATATTGTGTTTACTGGTCTCATACCGATCATCGTTAGCCACAAGTGGAAATCCAACACTACTCATTATTTTTTTCACTTCAGACGGTATTTTTGAAATAGGCATAACTTCTTAAATCCTCCAAAACGGGCAGAAATAAGGTCACATTTGATGGTAGGAGGGCTTTTCAAATCTGCTATATTATGTCATTGGGCGCAATACGATACATAAAAAAAAAGGTTTTGGCCAACGGTCCATAAAAGACTGCTTTGCCACTTAATAATAATATTAACGTAAACATCACAACAACGTCTACCCAAACTAAGGATTAGCTTGTGTTGTTGGTACCAAGCGAAGACATCACATACATATACAACCAAGACCCGGTATCAATATCAATATTCATCATAGAAATACTGACCCGACCTGGGATTCGAACCCGGGATCTCCAGCTTCGTAGGCAGGGTCGCTACCCACTAGGGTAAGCGATCGTCTTAAAACTTGCACACACACAAAATAATAAGCAGCGGAAAGCAATGAAAGCGACATGAAGCGGGATGAGACCGGTGGTGGTAGCATTACGTATACGCAAATATGTCACATTTAAAAATCAAACACAAATTGCGATTGTCGTATTTAATAACAAGTTTTTTTTAATTTACTGTCTATTTTGTATTTGTAGTGTATTATATTGTTCTGTAATTACAACCATGTAACTAGGTGAGTTTAAAACCCTCGAGGTGTTTGTTTATTTTAGAGACGTGGCGGCCGTGTGCAACGGTTAATCAATAAGGCCCCTCATTGCACTGGTACGTACATCCGAAGGGGTTGAGTGTCGTGTGACGCTATCGGGCGCCGCATATCAAATAAGTCCAGATCGTAACGACTTGCGCGCACCACACCACCACTTTGGGGGTAGAGATTTCCAAGTCACAAATACAAGTCCTTATTAGGTAATTCACCGATATGAACACGACGATAATATTAGATCCTTAGGTACATTTGGAATTGGCGTTATGTCGAACTGGCCACTTTGAACTCAAATGTGTGGCGTTTGGTTACGAATACTAAATTAAAATTTATTTCCCTAGACTAGACTAGAGGTCCCCGCGGCCTCGCCCGCGTGGGAAATCGCGTGCTGCATCGACTGTAATGTTTTGTTAACTTATTAAATAATTAAATAAATAGGTATTAGTATAGGCACCGCAGCTTAAATAGGATACGCTAAAAAACAGATAATTTAATAACCTATTCCTTCATTATAATTTACAACTTCTCAATGATTTTCTATGAAAACTTAAAAAAAAAACCATATTGAAACCAATATGACCTTATATATGTTTAAACATTAACTCTCGCGAGTACCACATTACTCGTAATTTTTTTTTATTTGAACCTAAACGTAATTCGTGTAAAATTTTGTCAAACGTTCTCAGAATAAACACACCAAATGATTCGCTGTTCAATTTTGGCTTGTACGTCTCGTTATATTTAGAAAACATCTGGCGTCTGACGATTACTCGTCCTATGATAAGCCGCATGTTAACAAGTGTTAACAATTTTAAAACATTTGGCGGGGTCATGAATAAAAAAAAATTAACCATCTTTATGTTTGTATCAGTTTTAATTGTTGCGATTCAGACAATTTAGTATCTATTTCGGGCTCGTGGGCAATCAATTACATCTGCAGTACTTAAGAACGGTCTTACAACAATGCAATATTTAATTTAAAACAGCATCAATCGCTTCTAGTAATAGTTTTTAGACGGAAGAATATAGAAATTACTAATACTTTTCGATTCTAATTGGACGAACATACAAACGAATTAATCGATAATATAATATGTCATCATAACTAGTTTTAGTACTATGGGTAATGACAATTTTTTTAACTGTTTGTCAACATATCTTCTTTTATCAATCGCGAGTCCGCTTGAACAGATTTTTAAACATATTCATTTAACAACATATGACACAATAATGTTAGTGCGATCTTGGATCAAATTGTGTTTTAACTATCTACGTGTCAACATATTTTTTATCGATCACACGTCAGACAATACTCTATCATTTAGATCCAATTCTGCGGATCTTTCGTCGTTGTCTGTACAAAGGCGTTCTAATCGAGGCTCGCTCGAAGCGATATCAATCGTACCACAAATCATGGAGTGCGATCGCACAATCGGTACACAGACGAAATATGAAAGCTCCACGTTGCGGTTGTAGCGAATAGCGACCGCTACGTACGCTATGGTCGCGCGGGCGTTAGGTACCTACTTGCTCGTTTCTATCGACAATAGGTTAACGGTCGCAGCGTCTCGGCGCCGACACGAATATCACATTAACAACCTCGTGATCTCCGCATCGAGATTTATATATCTGACAGACGGCGTTCAGCGCAAACAAACGGAGACCACGTTCGGACAAATCTGTGCGCGATCCACTTCTATGTGCCTATATATTCCTGCCACACAATTGACTTTCAAAAAGCTAGACGCGCTCATGACATACGATCTAGGTCTGAGAAACGGAAGCAAGGATAAGAGGCCGTCCATTAAGTCGTATTGAATTCAGACATTTCGTATGCCCCTCGCTAATAACCTCGATCTACTTTTGGTGTTTGTTTACATATGATCTATAAAAATGGACAAAAAACGAGCCCCATGAGTCCAATGCTCCTCGCCCCTTAGGACGGCCCCTAAAGCAAATTAGCGGCAATACGACCTGTAACAGATTTAACTAGATACCACACATTATTAAATTTGTTCGAATCATTGATCGAATCAATTTCAACTACGAATATTTTTAATGTGTATAATGATTTTTCAGAAAATTCACTGAATAACAATTAAACAAATATCACACAAATTTGTACAATTCAAAAATAAATCCAATAGACTACACGCATACATGTTATGGAAAATTAAGACTTAATTTATAAAAGTTATAATTTATTAATTAGACATAAAAAAACTATTTAGATGGGGTGTATAATTTTTTTGATTAATACTGTTACAAACTGCACAACCAAAAACAAATATAGTATTTAACCGCTTCAAAAACTATCAGTTGGCGGTAAACGCCACAAATATAATGGACTCGCTCGAACTCTCGAATATGAATAGCTTTTTTGGCAAATAGACCGTACCGAGCAAAAAGAAACAAAAGTTTATATAAAACGATCGGTGGATATTTTCTCTCTGCTCGTAAACAATTTTTTGCCAAGTGTGATGACCGGTAGGCCGATGGAGCGCGGTTCGGTAACTTATTCCTCGTAAAAAAAACGAGCGTATAAGCGAACGACTCCTACGAATTGAGTTATTAGCAAGTTCTAACGTCCATAATTTACCTATCAGACCGATTATTTACATAAATGTAACATGGAATACTACGAAATTTTTTATTTAGCATAAACAGGAATTAGATGTAAAAAAATAATTTTAACATTGGAAATGCTAAGTAGAGACTAGTTTGGAAATAAAACGACAGTACTGATGTCACGTAAAGACGATAAGCTTCGGATATTAAAATAATGAAATGATGTAAGTAAAATATCGGAGCTTTCATAATATTATTTAAATCTAAAATAAACAATGATGTTTACAATTTAAAACATTGGAATAATTATATAAAAAATAAGTTCGTTTATCTATTAAATATTCTTAAAATTTATTTCGTTCGAATTAGAATATTAGATATTCGAAGTCTCGAATTCTTCGAAGTAACTTCGAATTCTGTTATATAAGAAGAAAAAAATATACTACTAAACGAGGTAGTGTTCTTGTACAACAAATGACGCTGTATTCCTGGCAGTTTGTGATTTTTCGATCATCCATTGCCTTACTGATAGTGAATCATAATATGTGAAGAAGATTTTACTTGGTGTATAAAGCTGCAACGAAGTGCCGTACATGAAAGATACCTATTGTTGGATTTTCAATCACCAATGATATTAAATTTTTGTTTTAAATTTACGGTTCGTGCTTACAACTTACACTTAGAATAGCGTTCACCATCAATAATACCTACTGCTCTATTCACAGTAAAAATCTTAATGTTATCAGAACACTTTCCTCAGTGAAGAACTGTACGTAACCCAATTTGTGAGGAAAAAAAGGTTATGTACAGAGGGTCTCATAAATATTTGATTTTCAAAAAATTGTTGTTATTAAGATTAAAGCGCGTTTACACACGGTGAAGATACTATCTTAAGATGTTCAAAAACGCGCTGGACGCATGAACGCCCATACAAACGCTTTTGAACGATTACGACCTTAATACGTGTTTTAAACTTGGTTTGTTTAAAATAATAGTCTCATTTGAGTTAGAACTAAGTTTGTATAGAGTCAAAACTTCGAAATTTCTATAAACATCATAGTTACAGAGATTTCGTATATTTATATAACTATTACGAAATTTCTATAACTAGAATGTTTATAGAAATTTCCTAAAAGTCCTGGGCGCAATAAAGATATTCTAGTAGGTATATATCTTCACCAATGGACCATCCATTGGATTGTATAGGGAGCGATATTTCATCTTAAGATAAAATTCTATAGTTTTCTCATCTAACGCGCTGTATAGATACATGTGACTAAATAATGCGAATGGTACAAAAGCATGTGGGCGAAGTCGCCCTTTCACTGGCTATTCGACTTCGTAATCAAAAGCTTGTTTATTCAATAATAAGACGTTATTTAATTTCTCTATCAGATTAGCGTCGATGATTCGTTGAGTCGAAACGGTTCCGCGGCGCTGGCAGAGGGCCGGCAAAGCGGCGGCTATTCATCAAACAATTGAAGATGCGCGCTAGATACGCGCTCCGCGATGATTCCCGAGGCGTTCCGATCTATTGTTCTCGGATTTTTGGTGTGTAAGGTCGACGACCCGCGCAATCAACAGTTTATAACCGATCGCGAAAATAGACTGAACGTACGACGACGGTGTATTTGCCAAAATCTAGCGCGTCAGAGTTAGTCACTAATGACATTATTTTATTTTTTTAATTCAACCATGTACCGCTTGCTACCAAGAGCGAGTTGATCCACGTATAATATAATAAATATTACTACATGGTTCGAATCCGGGCGTGTACCAATGAGTTTTTCTGACTTAAGTACACAATATCACTGACACCGTGCTTCGGAGGGCACGTTAAGCAATCGGTCCCGGATGCTGTCAATAGATGGCGGTCGTTACAGTTCCCAACCCGCAGTGGAGCAGCGTGGTGGACTCCAAGCAGGGGGGCTTGGAGTTGGACCTCACCCTGGGGGAGGCCTAAGTCCCTGCAGTGGGGTAAAAATGGGCTGATAATGATGATGATGACTACATTTTTATACGTGTACCTATAGTTTAAGTTAAAATTACAATATTCTTAACCTGCATTTTCGTCGGTTTAGCTTTGTTACAACCGACAAGCTGTTTATATTTTATGCACGTTGCGCTTGAATCTTTAATGAAACGCTCGTGGTAAACAAACTTACCTAATGTCAAAACAAGTGAAAAAAAAATGGACAACAAGATAATCCTATTTCTAATTTTAACTATACATGAAACCACTCACTCTAACTCATCGACCACAAACAGTTTGGGGAGCAT
This sequence comes from Luffia ferchaultella, assembly GCA_949709985.1. Lineage (NCBI taxonomy): Eukaryota > Metazoa > Arthropoda > Insecta > Lepidoptera > Psychidae > Luffia > Luffia ferchaultella. The sequence goes on from OX453254.1 coordinate 9,919,904, forward strand.
TCGCGCGCATAGATTATAAATGCAATCTCACGCGTTGATGTCTTTTGTTTGACGGTTGCGAACTATGAGTTATCTTCATTGCCTACTGTGCTTGTGCTGTGTTCTAATACTTACATAATATTATATTTTATTGTATACTAATTAAAATCAAATTACCAAAACAATCGTTTAATTATTCTATTAAATGTTAATATATTTGACATTTAATTTTAATTTTAAATAAATAAAATATAATATAAATGTAAAATAAGAATAAGAGTTTTTTAATTATGAAACATGGAATACAAATAAATATTTAAGATGAGGTCACACTAACGCGTAATGCCGCTAATTCTCGGAATGATTGTGCCGTTACACCTGCAAAATGCAATTGTAGTCACACTACTAATACGAAAATTAACGATATGACACGTTAATGTGGCCGCGCCATTATAGAAAAATAATAACGATAAGAATACAAAGCAATAGACAGTTTAATAAGTTGCATAACAATGACAAGACCTGTATCGTTACCGAGGTTACCTCGAGCCTAAAGCGCTAGAGTATCTGGTCTCGTAATGTTCGCAGTTTGTCAGCGATGATTTCGTAACGTCCTGCATTTCTCATGAGGCCGTCGGGCAGGCCGAAGTCGGCGCGCCTTGCGTGCCCTCATTTCGAAGCCAATCGGTCATATCGATATGTATTGCGCGTTCGAGATTGTACTTTATATCCCTGCGCATAGAAGCTATAATCCTACAATGAGGGAGCCCCCCTAAAATCCCTTGCAGCCATCGCTGCGAGTAAGCTACGAGACCGAACACTCGCGTAATTGGTAACGATTATTAAGAGAATTTATATTCGATAAGTTGACGGCTCGGCATCGAGTTAAATTCAATTTTAAATCGGCCGCAGTTGAATTTTCAAAGCGACATGTTTACCGTACCCGCTCGACCTACGGCGAGGTACAAGTTCCAGGAAATGCATATGATATACATCGGTCTTCCGCGTCCACAACGGCTTCTTATTTATTGATTTTTAAAGTCAGTTTATTTTAATCACTTCCTTAGGCGCGTAGGGGTGAAATTGAGAACGAAATTTCAGTATACGCAACGAAATGCGCGAACATCATTCAATACATTAAACTTAAAAACGAGACAGTGTAGTTAGCCACAAAAAGTTCCAGGATATAGTGAACCGTCAAAGAGAGTTCCAATTTTTTTTCCACATATTGTTACCGTTCTAATCCCATGAATGTTTAGCATGCATACCTCAGCCTAAAGAAGATAACCTTCAAAGCGTGTACATAAGTACACATCATCATCATCATCATCATCATCAGCCCGTTTTACCTCACTACAGGGGCTTAGGCCTCCCCCAGGGTGAGAAGGGGGTTTGGAGCTTAAATCCACTACGCTACTCCACTGCGAGTTGGGAGCGCCATCTATTGCCAGCATCCGGGACCGACCGCTTAACGTGCTCTCCGAGAATGTACTTAAGTCAGATAAACTCATTGGTACACGCCCGGATTCGAACTATGGCCCTATGGCCTTATAAATTTGAGACAGGTTCGTTGCGCTCTGGGCTATCACGACTCTATTTTACATTAAATAAGTACGCACAATTTGTAATTGAAGCATTTTATCGATGGTTTATCAACTGCTGAATAATAAACTTGTAATAGAAAAAGATACCATCATTATAAATAAAGGATTAAAACCTACAGTACCATCGACCTTTGAAAAGAGACAATCGGCTAATTTCGGCTTCTTAGAGTGTTATTTCTATTGCACACTACCTACATGACGTTTGTTAGTCAACAACAACAAAGTATTTAGTTTGGAATTCAAATTCTGATAAACGATAAATCTAATAATTGATGGACATTGATATTGGCATTCGTTTGTATTCGGAAATACGATTACTGCCGATGTGCAATATTTATTGCCGGGTACTGTACTTTGTTTTCTATTTGCCAAACAATTAGTGTCAGATTCAGAAACGTGTATAGAGATCCATTTTAGTGAAAATGTTTTACTCTTCCTTTCAATGCAAGTGTCAAAATTTAAAGATAAGGATAGAAAGTTTTTAACTTTGGGTTACTACGTCAGTAACTAAGACTTATCCGATCAGGTCGAAAATGGTACTTGGAAAACTAGAGGTCAAATGGAATCTCTGTACCAAATTTTAAAAATCCGTTGGAAAAAACGACGTTAGAACGCGTATATAAGGACGGAAGCACGGACAGACAGGCAAACTACCATATTAAAAAGCACCAGTGGTTTTTAATAATTTGATATATCACCATAACATAATTATACACGAAAAACGTAAAACTCAAAAAACAATTTTGTTAATAAGCTTGTTAGAGCTTTTCCTTATATCTACGATATAAAAGTGCTATAAATATATACGGCCGCTGTCCAGAGAACGAGTATCGGCGTCGCGATCGCCTCGGGCGCGCTAATAGGCGTTTCGCGAATATCAACTCATTTTATTTCCTACTCTATCTTGCCCATAGTTTTTGTCGCAATATTAGCCGGCACCCGTTTCGATCAAGACTGGTTCAGGGCTTATAATCGTTAGTTTAACACCAAAGCGTTTTTTGTACGATATGGTATCTAACATAATTATCGCCAAACAAGTGTATCTTCACGATTGGAGAAAACGGTTTTCAAACATATTGGAAAAATCAAATAAAACGATAAAAAAAACTGGTAACAAACTACTACTGTTACCAAACGTGGCAAAAATGGGGCTACCAAACCAATCATTTACCTTTCAAATAGCACGTGTATTAACTGTTGTTACTGAAATAGACCTTTACTGTCTTAAATGAAAAGAGTCGTTTACTTTAAACTAGGTATATGATAGCAATACGTAAAACTTGACATACCAATTAAAAATTGTAAAAAAAAATTATGTAAAATAAATTAAAAGAAGTAGTTTTTTGACTTTTCAATTGACTAGCTCAACTTTAACACAAATATATTCAGAATACGAAATATTATTTTCTTGCCGAAGTTCATTAAGATCGTCTCAGCCATTTAGCCATGAAAAAGTAAGAAACATAAAGACAAATTTCCGTTTTAAAAAGTAGCCGATATTTGTTTTGAGATACAAGCTATCTTCCTGCAAAAATTCATCAAGATCGGTTTTGTGGTTTTGCTATGACAAACAATACATTTCCGTTTTAAAAAGTAGCCTAAGTATGTCCTTTATCAGAATCCAAGTTAACTCTATACCAAATTTTATCAAAATGACTTCAGAGATTTAATCATGAAAAGGTAACAAATGTACAGACACATTTCCGAATTTAAAAAAAAATTGCAATAGTTCTTCCTCAGGGTTCAAATATCTTTGCTTTTCATCGAAAGTAGTGCAGCTGTGAAAACCGAACAGACGTACCGACAGGCACACGAGAGAAAAATAGTGAGACAGATACACTTCTGCTTTTATATAAGTATGGATTTGTAGAAAAAGTAGAAAACATTTGCATATTCCTTTTTTTTAACGAATTATTTCAAAATCTACATCTCTTTTTTTCGAAATCAACTTTATGCCACATACGTCTTTTTTTTGTATGACTACAGATACCGGATTTTAATGAAACTATTAATGATATACGATGATGAAAATAAGAAAATCGTATCTCCGAAATGGACATCCCTGTAGAGGGAGCCGGCCGCGGCACTCGAGACGGTTGGCGGTTGATTGTACTCATCAAGGATTTTCTCCGCTCAAGGACGGCCGCGAGCCCGCTAGACCATACAAATCTTATTATTACCCATCTCGTTTTTATTCACGGGCCATTTATATTCATCGCACATATCGATGGTATAATCGCAATAAATTAAATATTCTCGTTTATACACGAGCGGAATTTAATCGTGGACAACGAAAATCGATTTGGTGTGATCGATCTTTTAAAAAATAGATTCGTTATTTATAAACGGAAATCGAAAGAAACATTTAGATTTTATTATAGCATTTGATTCCTTATTATTTATGAATATTATTAGACTTTCTTTACCATCACGTTCAGTTGTATTATTGATGTCACTTTACTGTTAGGTACTGATATTTTGAAAAGTGAAGCTAAGCTAAGCTAGTCGGTTCTTCTTTGTAGAATCTACTTTAATTGTAAACCGAATAGCTTTTTAGATTTAAAAGCGCTTTGTAAAAGTCTACTTGCGAATTACGAAACGAACGAAAAAATTTACGCGTTAGAGAATTAGAGAATGTTCATTGTTCACTACATAGGTGTGGGGATTTTCATATCGCATTTTTCTTTCACAAGATATTATAACAGCTACGATGCGTATTGGTATGAATGATATCGTTTCGATAACTTTTAGAATTTTAAACATCTCAAATGATTCATCGATAAAACAAAAAAAAAATAAAGAATATAGTCGATAGGTAAGCATTTAGTATACGGGCGACGACTCGTATAGTCGCGACTAACTATTTAAAGAAGTTTTTGCGGACAAAGAATCAACAAAAACCATCGGCTACCCTAGCGTAAGCCGAGTCATCGACCTCTCAATATTTATAACGATGCTTGTGTTACCTGTCTCGATCGCTACATTTGTTTTAAGTATGACTCGTTATTTTTTTTTTTAAATTAACACGATTCTCGTGAATAAATCAAAGAACGAGTTTGAATTTAATTTTGCACAAATGTCTAGAGATGTAAGTTAATTTTCTATCAAAGACACTTACCTATGCCGTTTGCAATATTATATATAGCTACGTTACACTTGTCGTGTTATGCTGTTAAAATTATGCACGATTTATTGTCTTCAAAAGTTATTCGTATAGTTTTCTGAACGGCGGCGGCGGCGCACTTGAGTAAACATGAAAATATAACGTATTTAGTTCTTTCACCCGTACAGAATCCCTAACTATGTCAACGTCTACATAACGTATTTTTAACGGTTCATACCGTTAAAACGGTTTATAGATTACCTACATACTTTAATGAATCAATACTGCAGAAATAACCATAAGCATTATCAAGTGATTCACGATCGCAATTCACTACACTACTGTGTTATCATTATTTTTTTTTTTTAAACAACAACGTCTAGGTCCCAAACTAAGCATTAGCTTGTGTTTTGGGTACCAAGCGAAGACACCACATACATATAACAACCAAGACCCGGTGCCAGTATTAATATTCATCATATAAATACTGACCCGACCTGGGATTCGAACCCGGGACCTCCTTACCTTAACAACGTATAATATAAAATAATAGGTGTACACGTCTGTACATGTGTTGTACACACTCATTACATTGTCCACTTTGGTCACGTTTGCCTACACCCGTCGGTGCGACCCACTTATATCGAAAATTAGCCATATGAGACAAGCATAATTAAGCTCTGTGAGCACGCATGATCCGCGAAATGTATCACATGAAGAGCGTAGTTAAAAAAAGGGCTGTCATTCCATCCTTGGACACAATGCGGTCGTCTGACTGAGTATCCGTCGAGTCAAGGGTAAATGCAAATAAACATCGCGTCGACAAAACATTACCGAGTCGTACGCCCAAAAAGAATGCGAATACACTTAGCAAGGACAAAAGGACTAACTACCGGGCGTGTCCCGAGATGCGTGCGCGTTAACATAGTCTCACGTGTATATGACAACGTATGTATTGCAACTTTTTTTGTGAAAATATGGAAGATTATGGAAGAAAACGTCAAGTACAGATCAAGCCAAACTATATGGCCGATCCGAACGTAGCGTAGCATAGGTGTCAGCGGGTGTGTGCGGGAGTGTTATGCCGCCGCAAACTCGCTTTCACCTAGTGTTCAGAGCGAACATAAAGTTTGTACCTATTACTAATATCTGATTCTGTTACTCCTTTGTTAAGCTCTGGCATTCCATGTGCGCTCAATAGAATGTACGGTAACGCATTCACGTTCTTATTTCGCCAACAATAATTTACAGCGAAATAAACCACTAGTTTCCATTTGTCACCCGTCATTACAAAATTTCATTTACGTCTTTTCTCGTTTGCACTTGCCTTTTGTTATCACTCAATTGTCACTTGAAATTATAATTATGACATCTCACACATAACTCTTTTCGTATCAAGTGCGCCGGTTTTATGTAGTATGTACGCAGACTCGGTCGTTCTACTGTTTGCCAGAAAACATTCGTTTTCTGATTGAAATTTCTGGCATAAAATTAGTGACAGTAGTGACAGTGACAGATCAGGTAGGTATTGATAATCGATGTCGGAGACAATACGTAACACTTCACTTAAAGAAATCGCAAAAGGATGCATCGAACTTTCTTGTGCGAGGAGCGTTTTAAAGTCGACAGTTTTTATCTACGCAAAGTATTTCGTGGCGTAATTTGTCTACGATGAATACTAGTTTTGAAAATACATCGTTTAATAAATACAGTGAAGTTAAAGTGAAATTAAACAGTGAATCGGGATTAGGATAAAATGAAAGTAATTTGCTCGGAATCTCGTGGACACTTATAATTGTATCGAGACAACAACCCACGCAAAACAATTAAATTGTACGAGTAATAATCCTTTGAACAAAAGTTGTTGTTACATTATATACAGGGACGACGCGATGTTTGCATACCTATATCATCCTATACGAAGATAAAGTGATTGAACGTTCTGTAAATGCTACAAGTTTTACATTATAACATTTATTTTTACGTATTAATTGCAATCGTTTCATTCGATATTTTTCATTTTCATTATGAATCAACTCAACGACTACCATAAATAACACTTAACAAAATGACCAAAAAATAATAATTAATTCATCACCATTTCAGCCTTTAACTGTCCACTGCTGAACATAAGCCTCCTAAAAAAAAATTATTGTTCACAAATATTATTTTTAATTAAATAAGCCTACATTAATTTACACATAATTTGCATACATCTATATCGAATAGCTTTATTATTCCTGAAAAACTTTCTCATAACAGCCTCTTCAGAGTTATCCCAAAATATTATGTTAATTGTTTGAAAACCCTAATAGTACCGGCGGGTACGTAGATAGATATACCTATAATATATACAATAGGATAGTCCGACACGTTTACAGCTTTCAACAGTTTACACGAAGCGAATAATTTATCGCCGCGCGTCTGTTACGTCCGACGCGAAATTCGTGTTATTTACATCCGTGATCGAGTTCCTAACGCCTTTAGACTTGACGCCAGAAAAAGACTCGATAAAAATCTATACCGATCGGTCGTAAAATTTTATTCTAATAAATGCTAATTACGCGTTCGGCCTTATAGATTTTTTACGACGATAGACGTGTGTCGATGGAAATGATATATTTACAAATATGATAGAAATATTAACGTTAACAAAATGCTACGCCAAAATTCACATATATACCCAGATACACACAAACATGTAAAATTTTCGGGTAAATGTGGCGGTCTGATCATAGTATTTGTTATTATGAATTAAATATCGGTTTTATAATAAACATTTCTTTCTCACTATTATACTATACTATGCGGAAGTATAAAGCGGAAAAAAACTGTTTCCTAATACAAGGAATTCCCACTTCGATACCAGTATAATATAAAAATTAATTCTTATAATTCATTATAAATTTTAGTAATATTGCAATTTTTATCATACGTATCGAGAAGTTACTAGATTGGGTTTACCGAAATAGTAAAACGACAAATTTCTAAAACATAACGCATCGTCCATCCGAATAGTGAATAACCTAAAAAACAACGCACGAAAACTAGACGTAGGCACGATCAGCCAGGACATCGCAAAACCGACTACCATACGAGTAAAATAGCAAACAACAAGTTGTGTAATATATGAAACCACATCCTAACAAAACGAAATGTTATAAAAAATATATCGTAAAAAGCGACATGATAGCACATTATTATTATCGGCAGGCACATGTGCCATCGTTGCCATAGATCGTTTATCTATTGCATGCCCAACAGAGCGCACGAAAAGTGGAAGCTGTATCCTCGTTCGTCTCCCAATTGTTAAAGACAGTCGTATTCTCAAAGATATGGATATTGTATTAAATAATATATAATTTTTAGGGTTCCCTACTAAAAGTAAAAAAGGAACCCTTATAGGATCATTTGGTTGTCCGTCTCTTTGTCTGTCTGTGTGTCTGTCAAGACCCTTTCTCTCAAGAGCGCGTAAAGGTATCATATTGAAAATAATATCAAACACTTAGGTTTATATACCTAGTAAGTATCTACCTCTAGTAGGTATCCATCATACAGACTCTATCTAGTTTGAGACTAGACGGGGGGCCAAAGAGAAACATCTTTTGAACGCAAATTTTCACTAATTTACTCTGTTATACGTATGTTCGCGTACTTAACATGTCTCCTTAACTGCTGAAAACCATGCGAACAAAGTTTTGTATTGTACCAAACTATGTCAAATAGTCTGTGAGAATACGGTCGTGATGGAACCAACACACATGAAGGTCGCCTTTTTTATGTTTGTGAAAGCTTTATGGGGAGGTAACGGTGGACTCTAGATGACTTTGCTGACTGAACCTATTAAGAAACTCTGGAAGCCCCCAGATATGTTTGAGTAATAAAAGTATGAATTGACCGTCTAACCACTCATACTTTAACTAGCTGGTGCAAGATGGCGAGTTTCAGTCCGCGAGGTCTCCGTGCGCCGGCCTTCACCTTGCCTTGCTTTTGGCTGTTTCGATAACGTGAAGTGACATTTCTGACACTATTAAAACCAAACGCTGCTGTCAAAATTGTTTACTCTATTGTTTAAGCCTTAACAATAGAGTAATTTTTTCGTTCTTCGGTTACTGAACCCTGTAATCATTTTTTTCACAAACTACAAATTTAAGACATTTTCCAATGTTATGAGCATGTATAGAAGATCGCTTTTACTATTATATTTTATTGACTTGTGTGTCCATTAGATATCTGATCACAAATCCGCAACCGAAAGACGGTTACGCGGCTCGATTGTCTCGAGACGAATCGAGACGATGACATCATAACCACATTCGGGACAAATCGCTTCCAAACAAGATTGATTTCAATTAGTCATTCGATTAGGTATCGCCGAATATCTTTTGTTTTTGAAACCGAGTCTAAAATCAATACAAGACTTGTAGACGGTTTCAGCTGTTGTAATATATAAATAATATTATTAAGGTCACAGAATTATAAACAAAATGGTGTAATAATGTAATTATGTATTTATATATTTATGCGTCTAGTATTAAATACATCTATTTTAACACTGGTTCATTACTCATCAAAACATGTCATGCGAGAATGTCTATTGAAATACATTCCTGACTGATTTAGCATCACCGAGCCGAAGCTACGGTAGCTAGAAGCATGAAATTTGGAAAACAACGTTCTTTTGTGACGAAAAGACTCTTAGAAAGATTTTTTGAATTTAAATGCCTGGGGGGCTAAAAAGGAGGTCAAAGTTTAAATGAAAAAATAAATAAATATATTCTGCCCGTGAACATTTCTTTCTGTTCACGAGAGACATAAGTCTGGTAACCTAGAAAACTTTTAACTGTTGATTTGGTAGCGCATCACACAAAACCAGAAAATGGCTACATTAGATAGCTTTAATACCTTTACTATAAAAATAGACCTAAAATTTCGTATTTGATGGAACGTGGACACGGTTCAAATAGTTCTGTGTGAAATCGCTACGAAATCCTAATTCAAAGTGTGTTTTATATATGCAGTTATTAGATTTTTTTAATGAATAATTAAATTTTAAATAGCGCCATCAGATAAAAATATCATAAATCATATTATTGAGAAGTAAACTCTAAAAATTTCAACAGCGCTCTATTACATATATCAAAATACGTAATTGAAAAGGTTACGACGTGCAAGCCTTAGTCGATATGACAAGCCGTGCCTTGGCGGGAAACCGCAAGATTTATGCATAGAAACGCGCGCGTCGCGTGTCTTCACGCTACAGAATCACGTGCCACGCATTGATGGAAGCCTGACGATGTCGACGCCCACCGTCCGCGAAACTACTGCGTCCGAAAATAACAATTAACATGATACCTACAACTCATATAGGATATATGCTAATCGGATTGTAATAGCACTCATTATGAGGTCTTGAATTGACTTGAGTAATGATAATAATAATAATCACACGTACAATCACAACAACGTCTAGGTCCCAAACTAAACATTAGCTTGTATTTTGAGTACCAAGCGAAGACACCACATACATATAACAACCAAGACCCGGTGCCAGTATTAATATTCATCATATAAATACTGACCCGACCTGAGATTCGAACCCGGGACCTCCAGCTTCGTAGGCAGGTTCGCTGCCCACTAGGCTAAGCGGTCGTCGAGTATTACAGTATGACGGTTTTGGTATAGATAGATACTATATTTATAAAATTATTATCATGTTTTAATATGAGATGGTTACTTGCACATAGATTACCGACACTTTTTATTACAAGTTCTGTTTTAGGAAGTTCGGTGAAATACAAGCGACGAATAGTTTGACTTGGTCAGTTTTCTGGAAAGCGGAAGTAAATCACTGTTCAAGCCAAAGAAAGGCTTGACGATATCACTCACTCAATTACAGCGTCGGATGAGATGCGCCCACGGCAGCGATTCCCGTAAACACACATACCGAATGGCTCGTGTCAAGTGTGCACCGCGCAACGTGTGTTCAGAAGTAAATTGCATATTTGCTACCGAATTAGTTCATTACAGTGGGATCACACCAGCCCTCACTAAAAACAACAACATAACATACGTATATATCACAACAACGTCTAGGCCCCAAACTAAGCATTAGCTTGTGTTTTGGGTACCAAGCGACGACACCACATACATATAACAATCAAGGCCCGGTACCAGTATTAATATTCATCATATAAATACTGACCCGACCTGATATTCGAACCCGGGACCTCAAGCTTCGTAGGCAGGGTCGCTACCCACTAGGCTAAGCGATCGACAATTAGTGATAAACAGTGCGTAAACACAAAATAAAGAACTATCATCCCGGAAGACGCGACCCGGCGCCAGACCAGCATGGTGTCCCGCCACTATTCTCAGCTCAGATCAGTCCCAATTAAAATTTATTATCTTCACATACTCATCGTATGCAGTCGTTCGCGACCACAATCCCCACTTACGAATATACATACCTGCTTGGCCTTCAAAATTAGTCAGATTTTAGAATGAGTTATGACAATGAACATTATGAATAACGATTCATGTTTACAAAAGAAACTGTTTATAGAAACAAAAAGTAAATAATTTGCCGTGCGTTTTACTGACAGTCAAACTGAACCTGTGGTAATAACGTAACAATGTAATTTTGTTAATACGACATTAAGAGGTTATCGATGTCATATGTAATTAAGATTTTCTTCTTTTTCCTTTCAATGTAAGGACTGGAAAATTCCTTTTTTTTTAGAATTTCAACAACTATAGAGTACAAAGTAAGAATATTAGTTATTAGAACATAGAGAGGAGCGTATAATGAGCCGGGAGCACTTTATGCAGTGCGTTGATTGCAGGTTGGCGGTGCAACGAAGTTCCCGCGGCGGCGATTACTCGTTTCCACTGTGAAATCGATTAAGACACGGCACTTTTAAAGCACTCGGGCCACACGCAAAAGCTTCACTATAGGAGTTTTAGTCATAGAGATAATAGAATAGAGTAGACAAGCCAGTCCGAAATGCGAGCGTCAACAGAAAGAGACAGAAAACAAGGGTACCTTAAGTTATACTGTGGTATAGTTGTCCATCCTTTTTTCTCCCATGCCCAACCGTTACTTACAGAGCTTTACAGAGCTTGCCTACTCTAGTTATATTATGTCTATGGTTCTAGTTGATGATATAGTATTATAAAAGTGACCTTGAAAATTGTATAATAATTTGTTGAAGGTGGTAAAATCGAGTAGACTTCAACAGCATCAGGACAATAGAGTAAATGCACATCAGGTAAAATAATTCGAAAATATTATTCAAATAACAAAAGAAAGAGGTCATGACCATTGACATATTGTTACATGGAAGCGGCATCACCGTAGTTGCACATGGTCCGGTAATAGTAGGGAAGCCGCCGGCGCAACTTTGATTAGTTGCTTGCGGCAGCATAAAACTTTGTGTAAAACTTGTTTGGCAATGTCGATAGACCTGGCTGAAAAGTAGTTGGCAATTTCACAAACCTAAAATTTTTGAAAATTCCGATTTAAAAAAAAATGTTCTCGTTTGAAGCATTTTGAAATTTTAATATAGTTTAATTTAGTATTTAATAGAATTAATCGGCTTTAAAATGTTACTTACTAGACGGTTCCGAAATCGAATGTGGTTTATTTCTAAAAATATGTATATTTGATGCAAACTGAGACTTGGATAGAATAATATTAATAACCAAAAAAAAAACATGTTTTCAAAAACACAATTCATTAGAGTAAGACTGTTTTTAACATAACTATTATTAAAAAAATTCCAGGGTTGACAATGTTGTTGCCAATTTCACCTTTCAGCCAGGTGATCAATTTTATGTTCAGACAGTGCTAAACAAGCTTTACAGTAGTATATAATTGGGGAGTCTGGCTCACTTTGTATGGCTATAAAATTGGGGAGTCTGGCTCACTTTTTCGTTATTTGCAGAAAATCGTTGTCCGTTTTAAAAGTCTCGCTTCGCTCTCACGGACCACGATTTTCAGCAAATAACGAAAAAGTGAGCCAGACTCCCCAATTTTATAGCCATACAAAGTGATCCAGATTCCCCAATTATATACTACAAAAACCGTTGTCCGTTTTAAAAGTCTCGCTTCGCTCTCACGGACAACGGTTTTTCTGCAAATGCTAAATGAACCAGAGTTCTCAATAATTTTTCCTGGCTCACTTTTTCGTTATTTGCAGAAAATCGTTGTCCGTTTTAAAAGTCTCGCTTCGCTCTCACGGACCACGATTTTCAGCAAATAACGAAAAAGTGAGCCAGACTCCCCAATTTTATAGCCATACAAAGTGATCCAGATTCCCCAATTATATACTACAAAAACCGTTGTCCGTTTTAAAAGTCTCGCTTCGCTCTCACGGACAACGGTTTTTCTGCAAATGCTAAATGAACCAGAGTTCTCAATAATTTTTCTCGGAAAACACGATCTCAGTAAAAAAAAAAAAACGACAAATGAACTAGACAGATAATTTCTAAACGTGTAAAATTTATGCTCCATCAACCTACAAACGCATTTCATTTCTTGACTATAATACAAACATAATTCATATTTTGATATTTACGAATAAAAAATACATAATTAATTGAAACTATGTAGAGAAGGTTTACAAGAAATAAAACAAATTATTGAATGTAAAATAGGTTTATTTTTCATTTTTATAAAAAGAATTATACCATTTCTTAATTTCTATTACATTTTGTAACGCACAATTAATATTTACTTGATTAATGTATCTGTGACAAGCCTGATGATGTCCATAAACGTCCGTACGAAGTTCTCGTAAAGGTGGACATCCTATGTCTTCTATATTTACAATTCGTTTGTCTTCGAGTTGCTTGATATAGTCTTCAAACCATATTTTTTTTTGTAAGCCTTTAACATATATACATGTAGCTTCTTTTATTAGGTTATTTATTATTGTGTTGAGTTGTGTATAATCTATTTCTCCAGAGTCCCACGAAATACCATGATAGTTTCTTGTTAGCCATGAATTCGTGGATCGACATTTTGCAGACAAATTATACCAAGGATATGGTGGTTTAAATAGTATACAATATTCTTTGTCTTCTTTGTCTTCAACAGATGCAACCGCTAGTTCTTTCACGATCAATTCATTTTTTCCATTTACAAAACATTGTATATCCATAATAAGTTCCATAATTGTTTGAGATTTCTTAAATATTCGAATACGTGTAGATTATTCAAGTGCTCGTGAGCGACTAGCCAGCAGAATGACTAACCTACTCTCGCAATAAAATTACGTAATTTCAGCGTTGAAACAAGTTTAGACAAGTATAATTTACAAATCATCTATATTTATCCATGAATTGTGTGTACCATCAAATCCCAACCATTTTACTAATATTTTATTTCCTCTTTTTTTTATAACTCTTTCAATTAGATAAATATCAGGATATTTCGTTTTTGAAAGCTCTTCTTTGTAAAAGCAACCTTGAACTGGTGAATTTAAATAATCTTTTAGTTGATAAGTAACAGGTCTAGTATTATTAACTTTGGTTATAGTAAAAATTTCAGTAGTCCAGTTAGGTGTATAACCTTTTTCAAAAACATGTTTATATTTACTTATTCTCACTTTATCGCCTATTTTTAATTTTTGAGACTTTTTAAACATCATCTTATCGTTGTTATTATAAATATTTCTTAATATTGATTTCTCGTTCGATCTATTTACATTTATTGGTTTCAGTGCTATAGTTCTATGTGTACTGTTGTTGTAGGAATCTAATAATTCATTTAAAATATCTATCCATCGATAACTACCTCTCGCTGTAAATCGCTTCCACATTTTGTTTTTTAAGGTTCGATTAAAACGTTCACAGATTGAAGCCTTTAAATTACTATAAGTAGAATACATATTGATGGAATATCTATTCATAAGTGTTTTGAATAAAGAATTGTAGAATTCGGTACCATTATCAACTTGAAGATTTTTTGGTATTCTACCAGATGTAGTAAATATTGATAACATTGCTTGGGTAACATTATTACTATTTTTTGTTTTTAAAGGCACAGCCCAACCAAATTTTGAAAAATTATCGATTACCGTTAGAATGTATTTATAATTATCGTTTACAGAAGCATATGATTGCATATCAACAATATCAGCTTGCCATGTCTCATCTAATCCCCGTATATCAACGTGACGTCGTTGATAATTTCTACGAGCAGCACGATGTAATTCTTCAGCAATTAAAGTCTTGTAGGAGTTATTCATAATTTATTTGTATTTTCCAATGCTGTTAATCTTTGATCTATGTTTGTTAATGTATTAGAATGTGTTTTAGAAAGGTTATGATTGATGGTAATGTCTTTTTCTAAATTCTCTTTTACTGTGTCTAAGTGAGTTTTTAAATAATAGTATATTTGTTTCATTTCATTATTATCGATAGTCAACTGATCAAATCTTTCATTATATTCACGTCTTATAATATTTATTTCATTGGACAATAATCCTGTCACAATTTTTAAAGATACACCATCACTGTCTCCTAAAGCATCTCCCACATTGCACAATCGTTTATTTTCAATATCATAATTCCCCTCAATATTAATTTTAAATCCTTCTCCTTGTGGTCCACGGCGTCCTGTTGAAGATTTAGATAATTGACGTCCAAATACGTCTACACTCATTGTACTTCCTCAAGATACTTCGAGAGAATGATTAAATAGTTGATAAATCTTGTTAATAAATAATGTTAGCTTCACGCAATTCCTCTAGGATTGAAATTATTTCATTGGAATGGGTGACATAACCGCTAGCCGCTCTTGATGCTAATAGAAGTCGTAAACGATCTACCAACTCATTAGGATTATCCCAATACACATAATTGAAATTCAAACCAACTCTAGGAGTTGACATATTGGTGGGTAATAAGGTATTATTGTTAGAAACCCCACTACCTATCTTTTCATTAGCGAACCTCGAAATTATGTTAATATATTTTGGGGTATTGTTTATACGGAGAGCACCATCATCTTTAAAATGTTTACGATGCGCATTAGTAGCTGTAATGATTTCTGCGTAATTTTCAATATCACTATCTATTATAGCATTATTGTTAGGTACTTTTTTGAAAATCAATTCTAATAAACCAACTGTAGCGGGATAATTTTTGTTTGCTATTAGAATTTTGTCTTTTTCAAAATAGATAGGTGTATTTCCTAACATTAAGCGTTTTCCCTTTAATTGTCTCACACCATAAATTTGATCTAAATCTTTATGATTTTTAGATTTTAATAAAGATAAATATGATAAAATACTGTGATTTGGTTTTTGTAAAGAATCGTTTTCTTCTTCTTCTTCATGTTCTTCTACGTCAAAGAATGAATCATCATCATCACCATCGATATTAGTAGTTTTTTCATCTTTTGAAGTTGTATTCATGGATTCTGTTTCTTTTTTATGTGTTACATAGTGCTCATCATATTTATTATTTTCTTTATGCTCTTCTTCCTTCTTAGGTGCAATATTCGGTGTAGTGACACTAATTTTCTTTAAAGAAGTAGTCAAAGGTCTAAAGACTTCGTTTAAAGTGTTTTCTGTGTTTTTTCTATGCAATTTCAATAATTTATGCTTTTTTCTTATCACATTGCCAAGCTTTCTGATTTTACGTAAAGTGTCCTGTTGTTTTTTAATACTTTGAACTTCCATGGTGTTTGTGTTTAGTACGACAAACTGCAACTGGTTATAACTAATGTGGACTCTTTATATTTATAAAGGTGTCAAACCCTTTCCTATATCGACCGTTTTCTAAAGAACTCTCCTTATCAATGACAACAAAGCTATATTTTACGTTCCAACATTTAAAACATAGTTTCTTAAATTCTTTAAAAGTCATGTCACTATTTACATGCTCATCGTAAATGTGTTTTAAATTTAAATCATCTTGTTTAAATATTACTAATAAATTAGTATTGTCACGAATCAAATGCTTAGGAACACAACAGTAAGTTTGTGAAAGATAAAAACAATCAACATCTTGATGTCTCCCCATGCAAAAGTATTCCTTTACATTATTCTGTTTTTCACAAACAATATCATCAAAAATAATGATGGAACCAGGGAGAATATCTTTAGGTTTCACTATTTCATCATTTTCTTGAAAAATATAGTAACCAATATCACTAACAGTAGCAATTACTTTCTTAAGAAGTTCGTATTTTAATTGATGTATGGATTTTGAATAAATGTAAATATTCGAAAATCTTAATCCATTCATGTGTGTAATAATCGCTAACAAAGCATTTGTTTTCCCACAGTTGGAGGGACCGCAAAAAATCGATCTTATGCTATTAGGTAATAGTTTACCATGTCGACGGTTTTTTTCTGATGTGGTAGGTACAATAAGATTATCAAGGTTCTCTACAGGTAATACGGTTTGTTGCTTTATGAACCTCATGATGTAGCAAACTGAATAAGAAATCATTTGTATATAGTTTATGTATATAAAATAAAAAACATAAAATATGGGTAAAAAATTTATTAGGTAATTGTTAACAAAATTAGAAAATAAAAATTATCAATCGGTTTTGAATACTTTTTTCTTCGTACACAATTTACAATACGCTTGCATGAAAAGTGGACTATCGAGTTCATCTTGATCGTTTGATGTATTATCACCGTAAGAATGAATAGTGCAAGGAGTATAATAAGGCTTCACATCATCATTATCCAACACTGATTTGGGTAGTCGATCATTATGATACAATAAATGAATGTAGTGACCATAACGTTTGATTAATATATCTATAGGTATTTTTTCAATGTCTTTCTCACATAAATTGAATATTTCCATTTTGATTTAATATAAAATAACACACAACCACTCTACTTTACAACAATTTGCGTACTGCGCTGCTGATTGGATTGTACTCAATTATTCTATCGTGTATGATTAAACAATAAGCAGATGTTTGCAGAGGAAATTGTTTTTCTGATTCAAATTCTATACGTATGTCTACAGGTCCTGTGTTTAATGTTTCATTTTGTTTGGAACAATCTAATACAACAAGTGGAGCCATTTCCTTGAATTCCTTTTTTGACAATAATGGTTTACACCTGTTCTTGTCAAAGTAAGAGCTTTGAAATTGAGCATACATATCATACAACAGTGAATATTGGTTTCGTTCGAAATCAATATTAAGGTTAACGTAAGGGTATGTTTGAGAATTTAAATACAATTTAACGTCACGAATGTCACAATGATCGAAGAAACTTGCATCTTTTGTGTGTATATTCTTTCGACCCGTTTGGAATCCTAAGATAACGTATCGAGGTTTCTCTAGTTGTGTAGATGTTTTTACAACCCATACATGGTTTGTAGTCGTAGGTAATAATGGATATTCATATAGTTCCCAAGTCCGAAAACTTATTTGTATAGGAGGATCTTTGACGATATAATTAAGTAAATTTACTTTTGCAAAGTCGGACAATTTAACATATGGCATTAACCATTCTATTTTGGAAATGGATATTTTTACATCTTTATCAACATTTTTTTCTGATTGTACGATCGCATTTACGTCTGTATTAGCTCTGGTAAGAATAAGTTCATGTTTTGCATTCACTATTACTCTATTATAATCTTCTGCAAACCCGAGTAACAAATTGAGTGGAATCGAGACATCAAAATATCCTTTGGTATCAACAATGTCCTTAGTTGTATTTGTGTTCCATCCAGCATTATCAAGATATGTAGTTTGATTTGGGCTAGCGGAAATGAATGTTTTTATAAGGCTTGTTAAACCAACGTTTTTATTGCGATCAATTTCAACAGCATTTAACTCATAACGTAATTCTTCAAACAAAAAGCATAATCCCATATTTACGAGATTCGTGTTAACGCTAACCTCACCATTGCTCTTCATAAGTTTTCCGGTAAGATGTAGAAAGCTTTTGCTGGGTAGTATACAAGCATCTTGATGTTGAACAGTAATGCGAATTTCATCATTGTTGTTGAAAGTGGTTAATGCATATGGACGATGAGCATGAAACTCGTAATGTTCTATTGATTCATCGAATAATACACTTTTTTGTATATTTAAAATTTCTTCTTGTTCTTCCATGGTAAAATGCAGATTAAACAGAAAAATTTAAGTTTTATTTTGTTTTTATTGAGTTTGAAACAAGTCTTAAGCCAAGCCCTTTTAGAAATTGTATGTTCCGATGTGTTAACCGATTCAATGGTCGAACTCGAGTGGGTGGATAAACCCATTTTCTGTTGTTATTATATGAATAGGTTTTACTGTTATAAACCACACCCATTCTATGCTATTGACTTAAGATGTAATCGCACTGTTATAATTTCTCCTCGGAAATTTACTAGATCTCCGTCTTGATCGACTATTTTCAACTGAATATTATGTATTGCCTTAACCATAACAGGAAGATAAATGACTTGCGATGGTACTTCTACTATTTTATATCCAGGTGGAACCGTGGGGAAAAATTCGTGAATAATGTGAGCTTGATTAGAATTAATATACGCCCCTCCTGTTATGTTACATTCTACTCGCAAAGCGTTTACTTTGATTATGGAAACAGGTATATCTGATAAATAATCAACGTTTGGATCTAGAATTCTAGGAGAATATCCTAACAAATTTCCCAAAGAATCTTTATGGGTAAAATCAACTTTTTTACTACATCTCACTTTACATCGCAATTGATTTTCATCAGGCTTTATCGATATGAAAATATTAAATTTATCTAATGCATCAGTTAAATATTTTTCAATGTTTTCGATTTCGTAACTACCTGGTGGAATTACAATAACTTTGTCATCGATATAGAATTTGTTATTTCTTTCATCGATATTGGGAATGGAATTAAAAGTCAAGAATTCTACTAAACCAAGCACATAGTTTTTTGATGATAATTCAATAGGAGGAAAATATTGTGCTTCTAAAACGGGTCCAACACCGCTTAACGTTAATGTCCATGATTCACTCATGACTGAATCTATAATGAGTTGACGTTCTGATATATATTTAAGTTAAATTATCACTAAGAAATTTAAGACACAAATGTCCACAATTGAATGTATTGAAGCTTTGATATTTTTTATAATTGTATTTTACATTTTGCACTTTTAAATATGATAATAAATTTGATGGAGGTGGTAAATTTCCAAAACTATCAAAATAAAAGACACAATTGTTTTTTTTCTTATAAGCTACCCAGTGAGTTCCAGGACCATCTTTACTATCTAAGTTTATTATACCAGATTCATGTGTCCAAGGAGGTGAGTTAGGTAAATCATTTCTCATAAAAACACCTCTAAAGTTAGGAATATTTAAAATTCTAGCATATTTTGTTAAATCAATATTTGTAAGAGCTCTGTTTGGTAGTGTTAATAGTTTTTTGAAGGTTTTATATAAATACCTAAACCTTTCTTATAAGGTTTAAGAAACATTCCTTTTCCTAAAGATATCGCTTCCATTTTTTCATTATGTCTTTTTTGTTCTTTAAGTTGTTCTACAGCATTTTTAGCATTGTTGACTGCTTTCGCGATTCCAGCAGCTCCACCAGCCAAAGCACCTGTTGCACTTAATCCAGCAAAAAGTGGTATTAAAAAAGGAAGTACTCCACCAATTTTTTGTGGCAGAGGTAAAATTCTAGGACAATTGATATTTTTTTTCCCTCCTACTTGACGAATCACTTTACGAACACCATTCAGTGCAGATTTTATAGGATCAGATCCTTTAGACATAAATGATTTAGCTATTTTAATAACATGCTTGAAAGGTTTCTTTGATCTTTTAATTTTTTTCTTTGTTTTATTTTTATTTGTGATACCAAGACCTAATTTTGACTTGGCACCCATCGCGGACGCAATGCCTAACGCAACTGCTCTTTCACTCATTGATGCATCTCTATTAAATACTCGTTTCATCGCTTTTGATGCTAGCATACGATCAGCCTGATTTCTCATATGAACATTATCTCTGTTTTTCGAATACGCTATATCATGTTCGCGACAAGCTGAATCAAGTGGATTAATACCCATATCACCTCGTGCTAATCGATCTTTGAGTTTAGTTCCAGGACCGCAAAACTGATAACCGGGTACATGTAGCTCAAACGGTAATTTATTCAGCATATCATTGAAAAATCCAAAACCTTTTTTTCTCTTTCGATAATAATATTTATTATTATTATTATTATGGTGAATCATTATTCAGCATAAACGTTGTAGTCTCTTAAAGAATTATAGGGTTATGAAATAAAAACAGAGATGAACTCAGTAATATACTTAATTTAATGGTAAAAATACATACATATTTTTATAGATGTACACTTTGGTTATAAAAAATATCAGATATATTTGTACATAGCATACTTAAAATAATTTGTAATGTCCCCAAGGCAATGTGTTATATTTATCAATTATTAATCTTTTATCATCATTAGCATTCAACACGGATTTATTTACTTCTTGCGAGAATATCGTGTGTTTGATTGATTTAAATACATTCATACATGAGCGCAATGTATTGTTAGTTTTAAGAGTAGATTTGTATTCGTCTGTAGTTAAAAGATTTAACACTGCTTTGCTAACTCCCTTTGCCTTTTTGATTTCATCGTTTTCGGTTTTTATACAATATAGTTTAGATCTTAAACCTACAAATTCATCAACGATTGTCCCTCCTAATTCATCTTTAAACAGACCTGGTACCTTTTTATTTACTAGTGGTAAATCATAAATATTGTTCCTACTAAAATTGCTTGTATCAAATAATTCAAGATTTTCTTTTAGATCTTTATAAATACAATCATTTGTAGGTATTATGTAATATAATAAACTGTCAGTGTCGGTGTAGCACAGTTGTGCTCTATCCCCATATTTTGGTTTAATAAAAGAATAGTGAAAGCTATAAAGATGGGATTTACTTAATTCTAGTACAGTAAATCCTATGTATATAGGACGGTCAAGTAAAATTTCCGACTTGTCCATCTGAACTGCTGCGAAATTTTCAGAAAAAATTGATACATTATGAAAATTTGGTTGAGCAATCAATTTTTCAGCACCTATGTATTTATTTGTGTAATTTTTTTCATCACTCCATCGATCAACTAATTTTACAGATATTTGCTTCCGCTTGTTTTCTAAAGTTTTTCCAAATATTGAATTATTGAACAATTTAAAAAAATCTTGTTCAAACGTAGATTGTGAGGATTGACGCAAACTTGTATTCAAATCTATATATTGTTTTAAATAATTACTTTGTTTAAATGAAAGAATTTTATGAATTTTATTCAATATCAAACCATGATTTAAACACTGTTTTAAATGCATATAATGAATAACATAGTGATATTTATTGTACAGATTTGCGATCAATTTATAAGTCTTTCCTCCAGGAGGTTTCATTTTTTCTGGTGCAAATGGTAAATCTTTGTGAGAGTCATGTAAGTCCTCGTTATAGATTAAATCAACCTCTAATATAAATCCAATGTCTGAATTTTCATGACATGAATCTATGTCGAAAGATAATAATTCATCACTTTGTAAAAGTTTGAATTCTGAAATCGGTAAGTTTTTCATCATCACGTATCCATATAAATTATTACAATCTAAATATAAAAGATAAGTATTTGGTCTATCTTCCCTGTAGTCTTCAGTATAAATATTATTAGCTTTTGCATATCGTAAAGAACACTGTGATAATCCGCCTCGGATGCCTTGTTCAAGCATTTGATATATTTCAATGTCAGAAATTAATTCTAATTTTACACCAGTATTTAAAAGCATTGCGTCCCAGCTAAGACTAGGAGCGGTTACATAAAAAGCTGCATCTAGTTTATAATTTTTTTGGCAAACAGTACGAAAATTTTCAAATACATCACATAATAATAGAACATCGATCATTAAATATAAATCAGTATATTGTCCTAAATTGCATATGGAAAATTTTTCCCATACATCAAAAGCATGTTTATAATCATCGTCTGAAATATGATTTGATGTTAAAGTATTATAAAAACTTTGTTTCGGTGGCAATACTGTTTCATTATATTTATCTAAACTATCCATATATTCGTACGGATACACTCCCTTACGGCATGCTAATCGAAATTTATTTTTATCAGAGAAAAAGCGTCTGAGATTCAAGAATTTATCATACTCTAATGTTTTAGATAATTTATCTAAACTCGTGTTGAGAAAATGACAAGAATCAACAAATCTGAGAGGAATATATGACTCACGAACATCGTATACATTTTTTATGAATTTAGTAAAAGAAATATATTTTTCTTTCCCTTTAGGTATCACCTCTATCCTGCCATCAGATTCACTAAGCTCTTTTATAAATAAATGACAATCATACCCCGCTAAGTTATGAAAGAAAAATGGAATGAACGTACAAGTCTTTAAAAGCAAGTTACAATGTGAGTGTACTGCGCCTCTGTATACGCCTGTTCTGTGACAGTGATCGCGAACTACATCACCCAATAGTAAATTATTACATATATAACAGTGAGTGGCGCTATTGTATTCAATTTGTTGTTGCAATGATAACGGAATCATTTTTTTCTTTTCAGTCGTATTAATTCTATGAATTTCGTTAACATGTTCCGTTAATGACTTTACAAATATATGAACGCAATCTTTTCCTCGATATGAAATGAATTTATTTAAACTCGAATCATATGCACAACATATATAATAAGCAAATGCTATTGGTACGTGTCTTTTTGTTAATTTTGTGTATTTAGTTTCACAGTTCTGGTTGTTATTAAGAGGTAATAACATAGTTTCGAAATCACCATAGATAACGAAAGGAATACGTTGCAATCTCTCGTAGTGAGTGAATTGTAAGATTGTACCAGGTCTGGGCAATACCGTTTTAATTCGAGCACAATTATGCATCTCCATACTATCATATGAGGAAAAAAATAACATACACTCATCACAAAAATATATTTTGCCTTTATGCCTCGTTACTTGGTGTCTAATAAGCCGTTCAAAATCTTTTATTAAACAATAATGCCCATGTTGAGAATTTTCTATATATAATAAATTAATATGGTTTATACTACGATATTCTGTCTTGTAGAGCGGGCCTACAAGTTGATTTTTTGAATCTAATCCGTAAATATTTACTGTAAATGTTGGATTATTCATTTCGAATATCTTTATATCTCTATTAGTAGGAGGAAAATTCATCCCATCTATTTTAAATATTTGTTTGTAATCTGGATATGATGCAGTGCGTGTACCATTTTTTTTCACTGGAAATAAAGATGCAACTGCACACCATAAAAAACAATGAGAGTCAGTGTTTTTAATGTTTAAACAACTTTTCGTACTCTGAATATTTTTAGGTAATGGTATGTAAGAACCCCCTCGTAATGGTGTGTATTTATTTATATTCATTTCAAGATGAGATACACTGGAAATAAACCAACCCGAATCTTTTAATTGAAATTCGCTACATTTCCGAATGAGTGTAGCTTTAACATGGTTATAATATTCATTGATATCAGTATTGTGATAAAATTTCTTATACTTCACTGTAAATGATTTCAACTCGGTCTTTATTTGGTGTGGTAAAGAATAATAACAAAACAATTCAAAATTTATTTTACAGCTATTATGTTGATGAAGAATATATTTAATTAACTTATTCACCGAAACTCGTACATCATTTAAAAAATCTTCTGGAAGTAAATACCTATCATGAATACCATCTATTCTAAAAGAAAGTAGTCTGTTTTTAAATGCCGAATTTATAAGCCGTACATTATCAATGTGGCTTTGTAACAAACAATTTTTTTTATGTAAGTTTGTTCTAAGATGAGCATAGTATATTTTCTTTGTAACATTTATACCACAAATATTACAATATATTTTATTCGTCATATTAATAAAATATCGTAGTGCACAATAATAAAATCAAAATATGTAGTTTTATCAGATTGCATCCAAAGTAAAAAAAAAAATAGGTAATACAATACCATATGTAAACCAAGTTATCTACTATTTACTTTGTAAGCATTGCTTGTTAATTTATACTTAAACCTAGAAAATCTAATTTTTATCTTTAATTAAAAAATACACTGATTACAATGTAGGCTTATATTCTATTACACGAAATACATAAAGTATGAAAATAACACGTTATTTAAATCAGTAAGTTTAAGAAAATAATATTTTACTTTTTCTTTTCAGGAATAAATTGTGCTTCAGATTTTGCAAATTTCTCTTTTATGTTCAATAAAAACGTTGCAAATATTTAAAGTCATCAGACTCTCTTTGTAATTTAATTTTCGTATTTATCAAAGCGAATTTCCAACGAGTATCATCTGGTAATTTCTCGATTTCGGACGTATAGTAAAGTTTTAATTCCAAAAAGAATTCTCCATTCGCATTGTTTTCAGTCTGTTTTGTCATTCCATTAGCAACTCGCTTCCATAAAATACCCGATAATTCAGAGAAAATCTAATTTTTACCTTTAATTAAAAAATACACTGATTACAATGTAGGCTTATATTCTATTACACGAAATACATAAAGTATGAAAATAACACGTTATTTAAATCGGTAAGTTTAAGAAAATAATATTTTACTTTTTCTTTTCAGGAATAAATTGTGCTTCAGATTTTGCAAATTTCTCTTTTATGTTCAATAAAAGACGTTGCAAATATTTAAAGTCATCAGACTCTCTTTGTAATTTAATTTTCGTATTTATCAAAGCGAATTTCCAACGAGTATCATCTGGTAATTTCTCGATTTCGGACGTATAGTAAAGTTTTAATTCCAAAAAGAATTCCCCATTCGCATTGTTTTCAGTCTGTTTTGTCATTCCATTAGCAACTCGCTTCCATAAAATACCCGATAATTCAGTTTTCTTCACACATATTTCAGTATCACTTTCGTCTCCGAAAAGATCCTTCATGAAATCGGTGCGTGTTTTCTTTGAACATTTCTTAGATGATTTGCGTTTTAAATTTTTAGATGTACTAGGTGATATCGACGATAAACCCTCATCAGAATCGAATATAGTTGGAAGGTTTCTATAACAAATAAAAAACAAGACCACTTAAAATAATTACGCAATATACAATTTTTTTTCCCAGTTCTATTACAATCGTAGAGGCTTTTACCTAAAAATCGAAGTCGTAGTTTTTATAGAAAATTAATTTAACACAATAATCGATGTAATGTAATCAGTTAAAATTAACGTAAAACACAAAATAACAAATGAGCATTTTCATAAAAATATAATGTGTATTTATAAAAGAAAAAAAAACACATATTTTTCCACTTCTATTATAATCATGCATGCTTTTACCTACGTAAAATCAAAACCGTAATTTATATAGAATGTTAATATCGCAATCAAATTTTAAACACAATTTTCAACGTAGTATAATCAGTAAAAAATTAGTGCTATAAAAACATGAAATATCTATTACAATCGTGGAGACTTTTACCTAAAAATCAAAGTCGTAGTTTTTATAGAAAATCTAATATCGTAATTAATTTAACACAATAATCGATGTAATATAATCAGTTCAAATTAACGTAAAACATAAAGTAACAAATGAGCATTTTCATAAAAATATAATGTGTATTTATAAAAGAAAAAAAAAAACACACATATTTTTGCGCTTCTATTATAATCATGCATGCTTTCACCTACGTAAAAATCACAACCATAATTTATATAGAATGTTAATATCGTAATCAAATTTTTAAACACAATTTTCAACGTAGTATAATCAGTAAAAAATTAATGCTATAAAAAACATGAAATAACAATTGATTATTTTATAAAAAATATAATGAATATTTATAAAAGTTTGAAAATAATGTAATATACCTACATTTTTATACTCACATTTCAGCCATGGTACCACTGAAGTATTACTTGGTGCTTGGTTTTTGCAAGAACACTTTGTATTTTTGTTACTACTAGGAACTTCGCCTATCGTAGACTGGTGTCGAATAAGCTTGGAGTATGGTTTATATACGCTTCGATACACGTGTGAACTGTCTTCAAGGTTTAAAAACAAAACTATAAAAACATGATAGAAAAAAATTATCGTAACCCAGTTCCGTTTTATAAACGCAAGTCGAGACTTGAAAATCATAAAACATGAGAAACTTATTTCCTAAAGCCATTTTTAGCACTTTGCATGTACAAAGCATTTTTGTTCGTTCAGGGTTAAAGATACGAAAAACTTACACGTGTCATAGTTAAAACAATGAAACATTCTTAACATTTATGTTAGATGTATACAGTCAACGAGAAATATAAAAAAATATTTTTTAATTTTAACTATTAAATCATTACACAACATCAAAAAAACTTCTTAAGTTTCTGTACATACAAATATTTTATAATATTTTAATTTTTTTGTAAATTTGCAAAATATGACATTAGCTTTTTTTTTTTTCAGTCAGTTAGTATTTATTAATAAAGTCGTGAACAATTACTTGATCGTCATTTATGTTTATTCTATTAAAGTTTATTATATTATTTCATAAATAGACTCTTTTAAATAATAAAATGGTAACTTCTCAAACGCAGGTAAAACGTATTGTTAACTGTACCATACACGTGTCTTTGTCAAAACAATAATTCATTCATAATTTGAAACCAAAGTCTTGACACAGTGAAACACTTGTTAATGAAACATTTGATGTGTGATGTATACAGTCAACGAGAAATATAAAAAATATTTTTTAATTTAAATTATTTAATCATTACACAACATCAAAAAAAAAACTTTTTAAGTTTCTATACATACAAATATTTTATAATATTTTAATTTTTTTTGTAAATTTGCAAAATATGTCATCAGCTTTTTTTTTTTTCAGTCAGTTAGTATTTATTAATAAAGTCGTGAACAATTACTTGATCGTCATTTATGTTTATTCTATTAAAGTTTATTATATTATTTCATAAACAGACTCTTTTAAATAATAAAATTGTAACTTCTCAAACGCTGATAAAACGTATTGTTAACTGTACCATACACGTGTCTTTGTCAAAACAATAATTCATTCATAATTTGGAACAAAAGTCCTTATTACTTTTAATGGAAGTGTGTAAGTATTCTGTTTCCGAAAGGGTCTAAATCTGTATTTCAAAATATTTTTTTAAAGTTAAATTGAATACGATATTACAGCAATAATATTAAGTAAGAAAACATTTTATAGTTTTAATTAATTAAGCAATTTATACGAGAAAAAAGGTTGTAAAAAATTATTGTAGTTCTAATGAAATAAATACAATCGAATAAAAAAAAAAACAGCGTAATAATTAATGCATAAGTTTTTAAATAATTTAGTTAATCTTAGGTGACAAAGTTGTTATAAAAAAATTATTATAGTTCTAGTGAGAAGTATATTTCTTTTCATCTACTTATTAAGTAAAATTCAATAATATATGCTAAACGGACTTATCCGGTTTTTTAATTGGGATTAGGTGTAGAGTAGGGACATACTTGATTTACCATTTAGTAAATCGACGTCCTGCAATCAACTCGTGTTGTCGTGTTGTGACTTATAGTAAAATATTTAAGAGTAAAAATTTTGTTGGTGTTGAAATTTGTCATGTGTTTAAAGTTATCGGTTGTCGTAACGGTGAGTGTTTTATAAAATTTCTTTCACCTCAAAATGAGAGATCGTGTTTTCCGAGAAAAAAAATTGGGGAGTCTGGCTCACATTTTGTATGGTATATAATTGGGGAGTCTGGCTCACTTTTTCGTTATTTGCTGAAAACCATGGTCCGTGAGAGCGAAGCGAGACTTTTAAAACGGACCACGGTTTTCAGCAAATAACGAAAAAGTGAGCCAGACTCCCCAATTATATACCATACAAAATGTGAGCCAGACTCCCCAATTTTACACTACTCTTTACCCATTGACATCTGATTATGGCAACCGGGACCGACGACGGCTTAACCTGCTAAGTGTACGTGCTTAAATGTGTACCTACTTATGTCAGGAAATAGTCATTGGTACACGCCTGTTTTCGGGATTCGAAGTATGATCTTCTAAACAAGAGGCGGGCTAGCCACCACAAGGCTATCACGACGTCTCAGTTTATACTTCCTATGAAAGAGTAGCGCGAAATTTTCATTTTTAATATTATAATTAGGTGGCTCGGCTGAACTCGGAAACGGCTTCTTTCTAAGAAATATTCCGAACGAGTATATATTATTGAACTTATAATTCTCTACAATATATCATATAATTATCTTTTATACTATATTTAAATCGTTATATGTTTGTTCGAAACATATAACTCCCCATAAAAGCTTCCTAGTTCGAAATATTTCCTAGAAGTTTACCCGAGCTAGCGAATTCTCCTAAATTCCGACAGACACGTAGCTAACATATTAATATTGTTCTAAATATTCTTGCAAACGGATCCAGCGAACATGTTAATAATATTTAGATTTGTCACATCTGAGTACCTGTACCTATAAAACCAAAATGATAAACAAGAAATACCTAAACAGTGTACAGAGAGTAAAAATAAAATATCACGAATTCTTCAAATATACTTATTTACTTAAATGTATTCCAAAAACATTTCCCCTATCGTTTTCATGCATTTGAACGGCAACTACTACTTCTTTATGTAGACCAATGATTTTTTAATAAATCAATGAATGAATGAAAATAAATTAATTTACAGAAAACAATTACTTTGGGCATCTTTCGACGGTTAACTGTTTGATTAGATAAAGGAGCCAATAAAAACATTTGATTATTTGAAGCGTGGGCAGCCAATTTCGAGAGGTATATTAGGAAATTAAGTAATTGGACTCTCTTAACGAATCATAAGAATGAGTATGCCCGCCGGAGAAAACCTTGTCACTCCTTAATTGGTCTGATTGTGTTTTTACAAAGGAAAACAAATATATTTGAAACATTCATCTTCTTCCATGTGAATTTAATTAACTGAGCTTAAGTAGCAGCCGGATGAATTGGTTTTTATAAGTCTGACCCACATTTAGAGATTTTCTAAACTGATTTCTCAAACGTCTGATATCCGACGTGCAATCTAAAAAGTTTTATTTTATCAATAGGAAAAAGCAACTGATGTTTATCAATAGTTGAAACCATTTGCAACGCATTTACTTATAAAAATCTACATTGTTGTGGGCACAATATCGACGCGCCACTTAGTTACCGACACTTTCCTAATACTACTGATATTGATTCAGAAACTACGATGAAAAACAAGCGATGAACAAGAAGAGTTTTCTGAAAGGCGCTAAAATGTTTGAACCTTCGGATAACACTACGCACAAGACGCGCATGACAAGCAAAGGGTCAGTTTTGAGTTAATCGAGTAATCACAACAAAGTGAAGGTCAAGTTTATAAAAGAGACGAATTGTCAGTCACAATGTAATGTGCGGATTTTCTATGTATGGATTTTATTGGGTGAATTTATTTCGCTTTTAAATGTTAGACGACAAAATAAACAAACAAGAATCGTATATTTTAGGTTAATCCGCATAATTCATCCAAAAAGAATCTCACAATAATCCGTCATCACCAAAGGATTATTCAGAAATGAGGAATATTCGAAGCTGTCCGCAAACATGCATGAACCGTGATGTCACACGATGTCAACACAAGCGTTGGAGGTTTATACCTATTCTGTCCGCATATCGGCATCAGTGAACCGAAATAAAAGAGACACGACACTGTGACCGCGTCACATTGACACGACACCGATGTCGGTGTGTATTATTTTTGTGGTTTTCTTTTTGTTTTTCGTTAAATAAAAAAAAAATCTAGTCAGTTTCGATGACACACTTGAAAGTATATAGGTACTGTATTCTACTGCGTATAAGTAATTCAAAATATATCTTACAGATTCACTTCACTTCACTTCATCAGCCCATTTTTACCCCACTGCAGGAGCTTAGGCCTCCCCCAGGGTAAGAAGGGGGCTTGGAGCTTAATTCCACCACGCCGCTCCACTGCGGATTGGGGATTATAACGACCGCCATCTATTAACAGCGACCGGGACCGACTGCTTAACGTGCTCTCCGAGTCACGGAGTCAGTGATAGTTACGTACTTACAACATGTTCTAATGTTTTTTTATTTACCTCTCTTTATTGGTTCGCAGGCGCATCAGAAAAACTTATTGGTACATGCCCGGATTCGAACCATGGCCCTATGGAGCCTTATAATAATAATAATAACACACACAATCACAACAACGTCTAGGTCCCAAACTAAGCATTAGCTTGTATTTTGGGTACCAAGCGAAGACACCACATACATATAACAACCAAGACCCGGTGCCAGTATTAATATACATCATATAAATTCTGACCCGACCTGGGATTCGAACCCGAGACCTCCAGCTTCGCAGGCAGGGTCACTACCCACTAGGCTAAGCGGTCGTCAAGTTATAAATTTATATAATATATAAATATATAAGTTATAAATTTGAAACAGGTTCGTTGCGCTTTGGGCTATCACGACACATATTACAGATTAAACTTCATCAAAGAGTGTTTTTGAGTACAAATTATCTGAAAAGAAATTAAGTTTAGGCTACCGTTGGAAAAAGTTCGGACTTAGGGCCACATGCAGGTGTGCACAAACATTGTTAAAATGGTAATTTAACGATTTATAATACGTTTACACACATCATACTTTAAATTTAGAAAACCAAAAAAAATACTGTATCAAAATACCAGCACTTTCAGAAAAACAGATTTACTGCAGCGTCTCCTGTTAGCCATTATCTATGAAACATGTCTGAAAACTTGCTCTGGGGCGCGAGAAATTAACACAAACTACCTACTCTGTACCGGCGTCGGTCGTGAGTAATGATAAAACTAGGTTACAATCTAACGATCTGTATATATCAATGTTACCATAAAAATTATTTCTAATTAATTTATTTAAACACGGGGGAACTAGACGTTAGGGGTTTAGGGGACAAAAACCAAATGAAAGTGCGTGCATTACTTGAACACACCCCATAAATTCATATTGCAATAATTACTAGGTGTAGCGTGACAGCAGCGGGCGGTAACTAGGCGATTGCACTGAACCTAACACAAGACATTAAGTAATTGAAACTTCTTAAGCTTTAACAAGATTAATAAATAAAAGTAGATTCGCCTGCGACTCCACCTGAATCGTATCTATTATCGACCGATATTTAAGTCGCATTATTTGAAGGTTTGGACCCACTGAGATTCGAATTAATATTCGTTCGAAATACACTGGTTTGGACCGTTGCACCTTAGGGTTTCAGGATCATGAACCGTGAGTACAATTCCGTAAAAGGGACACTGACGTTGCATGACCCGAGAATAATTGGCCATCTTAGAGGTTTCCAATAGGCTCTATTCACTTCACTTCATTAGCCCATTTTTACCCCACTGGAGGGGCTTAGGTCTCCCCCGGGGTGATGGGGCCTTGGAGCTTAAATCCACCACGCTGCTCCACTGCGGGTTGGAGATTGTAACGACCGCTATCTATTGACAGCGTCCGGGACCGACTGCTTAACGTGCTCTCCGAGGCACGGAGTCAGTGATAGTTATGTACTTAAGTCAGAAAAACTCATTGGTACACGCCCGGATTCCAACCATGGCCCTATGGCCTTATAAATTTGAGACAGGTTTAGTACGCGCGACACTATCACAATAGGCTCTTTAAGTCAGTTAAAATAATAAAATTGTATAGGTACATACTATTTTATTATTTTCTTTGGCGGTTAGCAGATGATGGGAACCTGTGAAATTGGCTCTAAACCGTTAAAGCGTTCTAGTTGTCGAAAAACGATTTCGTTTCACTGTTATTGCATGCACTTCAACCAAAACAATTACGAAACCAACCAGTTGTTTGATTGGTTGACAATAATACTCATAATAGTATAAGGTCCAACCGAAAAACAATTAAAACACCTAGAGAAATAAAGACATACAAAAGAAAGGTTAAAATAGGTAAAAGAAAGGTCACACGAAATATGTGTTCAAAAGTCAAATATGTTGCACAACAAAGTAGATTTTACCGAGTCCATAATTTTATATTTGATAAACTATTACACTTAACGGTGCCACCATAAACTTAATGGCACATAAAATGCGTGTTTATGATAAAGACAGCTCTGTTTCAGTTAGTTACTTTCTTTCTTACAATGTGAACACGACTATTTAATACAAAACATTATTTTTATATATCGTTGCCTAATCATGTAACGTTGCTTGCACATTAAGTATTCAGTAGTGAATTGGAAACTACCAGAAATCTACTTCAAGATAAATTAATTTGGTCATGCTTAAGACAAATGTCACAAAATAGCTGAATTCAACAATTATGGATTAGTAATTTTTGACTGACCTGTTGGCCGAGTGGTTAGAGAACCTAACTGCGGAGCCGGAAGTCGTGGGTCCGCTTCCCGTCCGGGACAAATATTTGTGTGCATGAACATGTCTATTTGTTCCGTGTCTGGGTGCAAAAGTATCTATATATGTATTTATTATTAAAAAAAAACAATATTTAAGTATGTATAATAGTTTTCTAGTACCCCATAATACAAGCATAATACTTGCTTACTTTGGGATTAGATGGCGCTGTGTGGGATGTTCCAGATATTATTATTATATTATAGCAGTAGAGTTCCGCAGCTCATTAAAACAATTTAAAAAATGTATTTAATTCCAGCTCAAGAAAAAAGCCTATTATTTTGTTAATAAAGTATTTAAATGATAATAACGGCTGGCAATAATGGACGTCATTGTAATAATTTAAAATTTTTGGATTACATTTTTCAAATGAAGATGAAAACATTTATTTCTGTCTTGTACTCCGAATGGATCATACATCCACCTATTATTAAAAAAAAATATTTTGCAAAATTCTACCAAATGTTTAGTTTAACACGAAAACATGGAAATTGACAAATATAATTCGATGATGACCAACAAAATAAATATGACCTCTCATCTATATGCTTCCTTTTAAAATTATGTGATGGAGTTTCAAATAGTATTTATATTTAACAGTAATTTCAAGTAATATTTTCTAATCTATCGTTCATAATAATTACAGAACGGAATTCCAATTTCCTCGCTTTCAAACCGCAATATTACTCCAATGAATTCGAGTAAGTAAACTTAATAAGAGAACGGTACTTGGCCGCTGAACGGGTGTAAAACGGCGGCGTACGATCGAGCGATCAATCTGTTATAAAACTACTTAGGTACCACCAAAGTATGCATGCACAGAGGGCGACGCTCGATCCGCGACGTTTTACGACGTGAAACGGGTGACTTATACCTATAGAATGTACAAGCGGGTAGCAACCCCAAGTTGACCCGATGCATTGCATTACGCGGCCTAACTCGGCGCGGTAGCCTTGGGAAAAAACCAGGCATTTCTTTTATGCTGTATTTCAGCATTGCTGTGTATTTTTAGACAACACTGCGGCAAAGTAAACCTACGACATCCTTAAAATTTGCTTATGACTAAGTTATTGAGTGTTGTTGAAACCATTGTTGAAAACGCTTTAATAATTTCTTACTTATAATCGATGGCGACAGGCAAGACGATGAAGTTACTATAAATATTTTTACCCATACCACATCTTAACATAAAAATGTTATAAGAATCTATCTTCGCTGTGTATTGCGGACTTTAATAAGTTTTACAAATGTAGCCACAAAAAAATAATTTAAGTCACTCGCTTGTGTGGCAGTTCAGGGTATCGACTAAAAATTTTACAATTGATATTTAACAGTGCAAAATTTTTTTAAATTTTAATTGTCGCTATTACACATATATGTCTTACTAAATTCGATATAATTTTTTTCCGTTCGTAATAGATCTCGAGAAATACCCGGGAGTAATTTAAATTATGCCTGCACTACCGCATGCACCGCAGGGGTGGGCCGCCATTCCGCATGGCTGGCCATCACGCGCTGCGGATATGCCGCCGTCATAAATTAAATATCACTAATGGGCATTTTTGAGACTTTCGAGAAGGTTGTTGTTATGATCGTGAAGCGGAACCAAAGAGTTTCCAAAGCATATACAGACTTCCTGCATCACAGACGACCGCTTAGCCTAGTGGGTAGCGACCCTGCCTACAAAGCTGGAGGTCCCGGGTTCGAATCCCAGGTCGGGTCAGTATTTATATGATGAATATCGATACTGGTACCGGGTCTTGGTTGTTAAATGTATGTGGTGTCTTCGCTTGGTACCCAAAACACAAACTAATGCTTAGTGTTTTAGGTAGTTTGGGGCCTAGACGTTGCTGTCATGTGTACGTTATTATTATTATTATCACAGTACTAATACATTGTCGTAAAGAAACGACGCGACCTATACTACTGTTTATCCTTCTCGAAGGTTCCCATGGAATACAAAAGTAATTTGAATTGGAAACTATTGACGAGAAAAGTGGTAGAGCAGCTGGAAAGGGAACGAGGGCGGAACTACGAGCCAAAGCTAGTTTTATTCAGAATTTATTTGAAAACGCATAACAGTCTCTATTAATGGGAATCTCGATTCGGTAGCAATAGCGGCGTGAATGCATCGAGCATCGTGACGAAGCCGCCCCGTGAGTCAGAATTAGGCGCACCATTACCGTGGCCGTGCGATCACAATCTACCGATCCCAACCTTACTTAATTAAGGTGTATACATTTAGGGTGCGAACCGAATGGAAAACTCCCAAGTAATAATAGCATCGGCTGTGCTTAATTTATTCACGCGTACGCCGCGCCGACCGCGACCAAGACGTACTTTACATGTATCTAATTTTTAGTGTTGTAAGCTTAGAAGTAGGAATAATATAATAAGACTAGAACGAGCACTATTCAACTTAACTATTAGAACGTCGCAAGCCGTAAATGTGGGGGAAGGTATGCGGTGAAGTGTGGGAGGAGTCAATGCGTACAGCGACAGTTAGTCGCTGAAGAAATGAAAGGGAAAATAGAGCGTCAGAATTATCGACACCGTTATCGGTGATATCTTACAGATTAACAACATACAACATAGTGTTACCAAACGTACACTGCCAGCCGGCGCGTTAACTACACTAATTGAAGTGTAGTTCTGATAAGGCAGCAGCATAAGCGCAGCGTATGTTCTAGTGTTTACCTTACGAGTGATTAGTCCTACTTCTATGGTTGTCAGTAGTAAATTATTAGTAAGTACTTAAAGTAAACCGTTTAAGGTTGGCCTTTCGTGCAGTGGTCGACTGTTCCGCACGGAAGGCTACAGATAAACGGTATTCTTTTAAAAATTCAACTGAATCCGACGCACTATTTTAGATAAGTAATTAAAAATTTGGTAAGTACCTACATTTGAAGGCTTATCGTATGACGATATCACTTTCAGCGCTTAGTCCAATCCAATTAGGTCCAAAATGGTAGGTACTTGCAAAACTAGAGGGCAAAGGGAGACTCTACGTTTTAAAAAAAATACACTGGAAAACAATGTCAGAGCGCAAACGAACGGAGAAATAAAATACCATACCGAAATTCTATTCTATCATTCTAGGTTAGGCAGTACAAACAAAGATTTGTTCCTAATAACTAATTTTGGGCATTCTAATGTAATGCTAGACCTAATTATAGAACAAGTATTCAAAGGAAAGAGATAATTGTAATGAAATTCGACATAAAAGTACGAATCGACTATAAGCCCTCTTCTGCTATTACCATATCCAACCACTCATACTATAGCTAGCAGGTGTAAGATGGGGAGTCTAGTCCGAGTTTCAGTGTGCAAGGTCTCCGCGCGCCGCCCCTCTTCACCCCGGTGAAATCCTCTCGCGCCAGACTCCCCCCCCCCCTTAAAATGTCACTTCGATACTGTGAACTGACAATTATGACTCTATTAAAATCAACCGGTGCTGTCAAATGAATTCACAACTACTGAAATGAACTTCAATACGAAATGAATTTGTTTTTTTTTTGTATTGTACAAAAGAAGAAAAAACTACCGATGTATGAGCATCTGCAACTAAATTACCTAAAATTCATATTTATATTCATAAATTTCTGAAAAAAATTTAAGTTGATGCAAATTTAAAAATCAACTATCAACGAAAATTAATATGAATAAAATATGTGGAGTGGTTTTTGAAATATTTATTTTAAATTTTAACCACGAACGTTCGTTCCGACTACGGGACACGTCTTTGCGCGTGGTCCGAGATGCATTCTGCCGGTTTTTTCTTCTACGTAATTCTACGTAAAATGTGATGAAGTACAATAAATAAAGGCGGCCTGTAGTGGCACTCGTAGTAGTGCCGATGGCTTTGTTGGTAAGCGATGACACGATAGAGGGCCCGCGCCTTCCTTGTTCGTTACGCGCCGCCTTCTGTTCGGGCCCCGTCTCCTAATTTGAATATCCGACGTGGAGTTAACCACCGACTACCGGCCGCCGCCTTACCAATCCGTTCCCCTTCTAAAATGAAGAGGAAATCCGACATCCATTTGAATTTTATCGCTTTATATTCCCATTATATTACGATTTTAATATTCCCACTCGCTCTGTTATTTAGGCCACGTACTACTATGGATTTGAACGATGCTAAAGTAGATCATATCGGAACAATTGATATTTTAAAACGTTTCATTTCCCCCGTCGGAGTATTTTCAATGCCTGTGAATAAAACTACAAATTATGAAATCTTCAATCATTGCATATAATAAATGCAAAGAACATTCGTGTTGGTTTAGAGGAAACTCCGGTAAACAAGTCTCTGTATCACGAGCAAAGTATCCGCGTCGGACGATACCGCCATTAATATCGGCGTAGCATTTACGTCGGAATTCTGTAGAAACTCTCCCGGGTTCCCGTGAAGTTCAAATCGTGACTTCAAATCGCGTCGGCGCAATTTGCTTAGCCATGGAGCGCGCTGCCTGCCGCCATACGCCGTACGCCGACTCTAATCATGTGTAAAATATTACCGCACCCGCGTCACACACAAATATCGTGTCGGTGTAAAACTCATATGAGGCCTCGTCAATTGTCAAGCTCACCTTTCCTCGGCTTGTTCCGTAATACGATAGAACTGCATTATCTAAAATTTATAAGTGACTAATAAAACTGCTATCCAATCATACAAAACAGTGAAGTATTATTACATGTAATAATGATTATTAACGCAAAGATTCGCAGCTGCTGTTAGAGCCATATATTATATATACTTCAATGCCTGTACGGCTGAGAAATAAATGATCGAAATACTTTTTTCATCGTAATAACGACTTATGGTCTATATTGTCTAGTATGGCGAGTGATCGTCGACGTGGCGGTGATTGGCTTAATAATCCAGGGGAAACGAGGTGAACGACCGTTGTTGATCTAGATTAGTGTGCCAATTACCGCCGTGCAGACGATCACCCAACGCGCGAAGACATATACCTAAATTCAAAAAAATCGTTATTTAAAATTTTTCTAAATTTTTTAAATTAGAAATAAATTTAAGGTTAGAATTAAATTTGTTAGTCGAAAAATGAAAAGTTTATAACAAATAGAAAAAAGAAATCGTAAAGAGTAAAAAACCCGCTTATATGAACACTGACTTAGGGCTACCGAAACCACGAAACAGTGCAGCTTCTAGTCTAAACAAATCCAAAACCTAATAAAACTGACTAAACAATTTAAATTTCCCATCGGCATAACCGAAGGGCATCGACGAGATCAAGTTCAATCCGTGCCCTTAAATGCGAAGGTAACGAGTCGAGTTAGTATTGAGCCGCGACCCGACGCCCATTAGAACAATAGTAGCGGCCGGGCTTGATCATAAACTTGCAGCAACGGCGGCAACCCGGCATCCATACGTGCTAGTGCCGGAACTGGCTAACTCCACCTAGGTCATTCGCGACTAGTATAAAATATTTATTAAGTTAAAAAACACAATACATATTTATACGTGTTTGTTTCTGGGTGTAATATATATATATATATATATATATATATATGTATATATTACATAAAAAAAGACATTTAAGTATTTATATCAGTTGTCTGATAACCATAATACAAGCTTTGTTTAGTTTGAAACTAGATGGCGCTGTGTGGATTGTCTCAGATATTATTATATTATATACAGTTAATTGAAACACGTTTGTATGGAGACAATACGTTCTGTATGTGTGTGGGTTAGTCTACGTGGATTAAATCCGAACGGAGATTTTGTATAATGATTCGCTTTTTTTGTCAATACGTCAGCAAATAAAGCATGGACCTCAATAATCACTTTCTTTAATTGAAAATAAATTAAAATTTGTAATATAATGTGAAAAAAGTTTTCACATAACTAACTAATTTCAGTATCGTGATAGCCCGAGCGCAGCGAACCTGTTTCAAATCTATAAGGCCATGGGCCATTAATAAACTACTGACTCCGTGCCTCGGAGAGCATGTTAAGCAGTCGGTCCCGGTTGATGTCAATGGAAGATAGTCGTTACAATCCGCCAACCCTCATTGGAGCAGCGTGGTCAATTTAAGCTCCAAGCCCCCTCATCCTGTGGGGGGGGAGGGTTTAGCTCCTGCTGTGGGGTATAAAAAAGGGCTAATGGAATGGAATTAATTTCTAGCTTATTTTCCTTAAAACGATAATATAAAAATCATTGGTATCGAGAATACATCTGGAAAATTCAGAAACGTTTATTCCAACGTAGTTTACTCAAAGTTAAAATATGTTATGCTTCTTTCTTCTAATACAAAATTCTCTCTTTATTTAAACAAAAGCGTCACAAAACATAATACACGACATATTTTAACTAATCAAAATTAAAATAAGTTGGCTCCAAATCAACGTTGTTGAATTGGACAGTTAATGTCTAAAATTGGTACATTCTTGGTATACACTTACTTTTGTAGAATAGTTATGCGAAAATTAATCCTGGTCAAATATTATTTTGGTGTACACCTCCTGTGTCATAATTTATTGAATATACTACACTCACTCGCGTAAGCGAGATGGAACTTAATGTAAGCAAGTTTATAATAACTACGCAGGCGAATTTGCAAGAAATCACTAAGAAGCTGTCGTCGAGACGTGAAAAATGTACTTTGAAAACTTCCAAAGGAACAAATTCGGTAGAATTTAAATATGAAATTCATTTCTAAAAAATTCTATTTTCGGAAACAGATTTCATGTTAACTTTCATAAGCTCGGAAAATAAATTTTTGTTTGGCTAGAAAAAAGTAAGAAATAAATTGGAAAATCCAAGCGAAAATATTCAACACAAACAAATAAAATTATTTGTTACAGTGAAGAATTCACGGGCGTCATGCCAAGAAATTTATACTGCAAGTCACTTTTATTTCACACGTCTCCTTGTTTGAATAGTATAAAACGGTTATGACGTTTGTTTTAAATCACGTTGCAAATATTTTCCGATATTTTCCCTAAATATAACAAATCGAGTGTTTGCTTCAAGATCTCTTTAACGATATAGAAGTGTCTGAAAATCATGACATATCAGAGTAAGGAAAATATGCCTTTTTAACTCGTTTATATTAGTTCCACCTGTATGTTTGCTTGCTTGTTTATTTGTATGTAATGAAATCTTAGAATGCAATTTTCACCCACTTCTAGTAAAGCTATCGGGCTGAAATTT
The DNA here is from genome assembly GCA_949709985.1 of Luffia ferchaultella. Taxonomy (NCBI): domain Eukaryota; kingdom Metazoa; phylum Arthropoda; class Insecta; order Lepidoptera; family Psychidae; genus Luffia; species Luffia ferchaultella. The sequence goes on from OX453254.1 coordinate 9,960,215, forward strand.
GGAAGATATATGTCACTTCGATGACAATATACTAAAATGCTAAACAGAACCTGATGCTGCTTCCAGGGTTGTCTCCTTCGACGGTTAATCGCACGAACACGAAATTTTGTATACACGTTGCATTTTGATAGTTAACAATGATTTTGATTACGAATTGATGCTGAAGCCAAGATTGTCTCCTCATGAGGACACTCCTCAACCGTTAGTAGCACGGATACAAAACTTTGTATTTAAGTTGGATTCTAATAGTTAACCATTACTTTCACTGCGAAATGACGATGCACTTAGGGTAGTTGGCTCACGAGAAAACTCATCAGTTATTAGTAGCACGGATATGAAACTTTGTATGTGAATTCATCGTTTTATAGATAATTGTGAGTTTCACCTGTAAGTTTGTAAAAATTTTAAGGAGAAATTTTAAGGCTAAAAATTAGAAAATAAATTATAAGTAGTTTAAAATAACTAAAAAAAAAACCGGCTTAAATAGCAAATCGAACTAAAAAATTATTTTCTTTTTGTTCGATTAGTTCGATTCACTAATAAAGCGTGTTTTTTTAGTTTTTTTTAACTATTTATTTTCATAAATATCTACTGGGCCGCAAAAAAATAACAGGTCACATAGAAAAACCGCAACATCTCCCAAAGTTGTATATATTATAGATTGCTCGTACACATAGGATCTTATAATCGATGTCTTATAAATAGATTAGTAATGCTATAATAACGCGTAAACTGGCCAATTATCACCACGAACTTCTGCTATTCTTTTCTGCTATTATATAACTATAATAATGAGAAAACTTACTCAGGCAGTACAGTTGGGTCCTTTTGGAATTTTACAGTTATACCTACCCAACAGCTATAACTATAGACACTACAGTGCTATTCTGAACCGTTTCCTACATCTTATGTACAACCACTGTACAGCCCTTAAGTGTTTCTAGTTTATTTACGTACTAGCGACCGCCCGCGGATTCGCCCGCGTGGACTACATGTTTGTATATGGGTCATCCTATTTTCAAATGTATATTCTATGTTACAAAATGTCCTCTTACTTTAGAATTATTTTTGATGACAATTTCTTATAAATCTTCTGGATTTTACATGATTAATTGGATTCATTATTGCCTATTTTATGATTGAAATCCGAATCTTAAGTGTTTTTTAGATTATTCAAGGTTAAAGAATAAAAAACAGTTTCGAGTACATTTTTATTTCAAACAAAATTATAATGTCTCACTATGGCTTTGACATCTTTGACAATCTATACTAATATTATAAAGCTGAAGAGTTTGTTTGTTTGTTTGTTTGTTTGTTTGTTTGAACGCGCAAATCTCAGGAACTACTGGTTCAAATTAAAAAATTATAGTTGTGTTGGATAGTCCATTTATCGAGGAAGGCTATAGGCTATACTACATCACGCTACGACCAATAGGAGTGGAGCATCAATGAAAAATGTTGCAAAAACGGGAAAAATTATTCCTTTTGAGAGCTTCCATCGCGCTCGCTGCGTAAACGGTTGATGTTAACCAAAAATCATGTATTACGGAATTGTTCCCCTTTAAAAGTTCTAACCAAAAGTTCGCGACAGCATATGTGTATCTTTTAAGGTTAACTTACTATAACCTTTTTTATGACAATCAAATTTGTTCTAACATTATGTACTATTTGCGAAGATGTTTCTTAAACGTAATATTAATCCTTATCAAATTAAATACGTTAGTTGTCTTAAGCATTTCATGCATATTATAATTGCCCTTTACACCACACAATTTAAACGAAATATGAAAACTATAGCAGGAGAAAATAAATTCGCTGTCTGCCTCTGTTCGTTAACTTTTTACTTCCAAACCACGCAATAGACTTTGATACTGTTTTCAATATTATCTTATTTTCTTATTATCTTATAATCTATTAATCTATATAATAGAAATACGTATTATAATGCTGAAGAGTTTGTTTGTTTGAATGCGCTAATCTCTGAAACTACCTACCAGTCGGATTTGAAGATTTTTTTTGTCTTTGATAGCCTGAATCTAGGGGAGGGTTATAGGCTATATATATGAAAACGAACTGTCTGTCTATTCGAGCAAATAGGTTTCGGCCAAAACAGCTTAACCGATTTTGATGCAACTTTACACATATGGAAAGGATGTAGTCAAAAGTGACATACAGAACTTTTTGTATGTCTGTCTGTACGTCCATCTGTCTAAACCGATTTTAATGAAACATCACAAGTATGAAAAGAAGGTCGTCAAAACTAACAAATGTTACTTTTTGTCCGTCTGTCTGTCTGTACCTGTAAGGTCGTCAAAACTAACAAATGTTACTTTTTGTCCGTCTGTCTGTCTGTACGTGTATCTGTCTATTTGAGCTAATCTCCAAAACGGCTAAACAGATTTTAAGGAAACTTTGCAGACGGGAAAGAAGGTTGTCAAGAGTGTCATAAGCAACTTTTTGTGTTTGTTTGTCTGTCTATCTGTCTGTCGTTTGTCCACACTGATCTATCAACTACTACAACCAAAACTACTAAGTCTAGAAAGCTTAAATTTGGAACATAGGTTTATTTTATAACGTGAGCATTAAGTTAAGAAAGGCTTTTTTAGAAATTTCAAACTTAAGGATGGAAATGGAGAGACTTAAATAATGACGTGTTTCAGGGTTTTTAGATTTCCACATTTTAAGGGTGGGAAACGGGAGATGAAAAATTGTATCGGTTTTTTTAAAGGGTGGAAGGGGAATGAAGATTGAAAGTTTGTAACCAAAATTGGTTCCAGCAAAAAGTACGTATGAACCATCTCGAACGTTAATAGTACCTATAACAGGAATTCGTACTCTACGCAAGCGAAGCTGCGGGCGGTCGCTAGTTTGTAATAAATGTATTTAACGCCTTTCAATTTTTCTAATTATTGACTTATGTAAACAATTAGCTTTAAATTTATAATTCTAAATCGGATTTGATGTTTAGCTTCTTATTTAATTTTTTTACAAAATTAAAAGTTGTGTCCCGTATTTTTCTTCTCGTTCGTTACATTTGCGTTCGTTACGTTGATAAAGAGATAAAAACTATGAATAAATAGAACGCGCTTTTAATTTTTTGTGTAGGCAATACTGTGCTGTCAAATACAATTGACAGCGACGAACTGTCATTTCCCGTTCGTTAAAAAATAGAGGTGTATGTGAGAGCAAATCGTTATTTACGTATTATTATTTTCTCATTAGTTACATACCATAAATATATCGCTAACTTATTACATCTATTTATTAATGTTCTTCATTTGAATTTATATATATTTTCAAAAAATTCAACAAATTACAAGTAAACATAACCGTTTTTTTTTAAGGTTATTTTTTTCGAAAGTTCGCGATCCCGTTCGTTATATGTTCGTTATGTAACGAACGGGAACGCGACTAAATCTGTGTTCACACCAAATGATATAATGGATATATTTTAATTAAAGCTAGAAAAAATTAAATTAAAATCTGTGTCGAATAAGATTACCTTTTAAATATGTACTCTTTGAATGCTATTTCTAAATTTCTAAACAGAAGAAAATGTCAGGATTTATTATGGTTTCGTAGCCAAATGGTAAAAACTGAACCCTTATAAAATATTTCTGTCTGCCCGTTGGGCAGTCTGTCTGTTTATTAATTCGAATATCGGAGGGAGTCATTTTAAAGGTATTTGAACTTTTTTAAATTATTTGAACTATATCCCATTTCCAAACCATTAATTATACCTTACAATTAGTTTAGATGATTAGGTATATTATTCTCTTTACACCTGCAACATCTAGAAATTTATGATTTTTAATAAGCTTATAGTCTCGCTCATAGCTTAATTTTTATTTATTTAATTAGGTTAGAGCATAAGTTACCAAACTATTTGGCCAAAAATTGCTTCCTATTACTCGCTATTCCTAAACTTATCAATGTAGCAGTAATTTGAAAAATATATATTGACACATTGTTTCAAACGGATCGCAGTTTTTTCTTGATGTGACAAATTTTTCTTGTACGTGTATTTTGTGACTAAATACGCTATTTCTAACAAATTAAATATTTTTAAAGATATAGGTATAAAAATATGATTTTTTCATTTTGACCAAATAATATATGGAACTCATGCGCTAAAATATGCTACACTATAATCAATAATGTATTATTATTTATGAGTAAAAGCTATGTAAACTTAAACACAACATCTTCCTTTGTAAAAACAGTCATTTGAAAAAGTCGTTGTTTTAGAACTAATATGAACGAAGCCTTATATTTCCCGTTCGTAACGTGTTCGTTACATTCCCGATCGTTTCTCGTTCGATACTTTATACAATTGAAACTAGGATGACCCATATATCGTAATCAAACTCAAACACTTCTTATTAGAATAACCATTTGCAATCGATCTCTCTTATGAAGTGAGTATCTCTCGATAGATAAATAAGTTAATATTAAGAAATATCTTAAAAAGTAACCCAGCTTACTCTCCGAAAAGTGTAGCTCCATATGCCATTGACAGTCCCATCTTATTGGTTCAGCCGTTCCGGAGACTAACCCGGACAAACAGATAGACAAACGCGATAATATATAGCCCATCTCTATCCTGTCCTATCCTGAAGGAAAACGAGTAGTTTCGGCGATTACGTCCTACATCTAAATAAACATACAAACTTTACCTCTTTATAATATGGTGTAGACTAGTTGGATGAAAACCAATTAAGCGACGAAGTCGGTGTAAAGTCAATGCGGGTAACTTAAGCTTTCAATATAACATTGACCCACTCTTCACTATTGCATTATTTTATTTTATTTTACGATTTATTTAAAAATAACCAAAATGTTTCTTAAGTTATTTTGTACCTTAGTATATCCTTAACGCATCCATAACTCAGTGACATTGATACTGGCAACAGATTTAAAATCACAGACTATTTTATCTGCAGCGTGATTGTGTCGTCGAAAAGATTAAGCAACAAAGTTATTTTTTACGCAGTGTCTGGATAATTTTAACAGGTATATGGCGCTTAAATTGTATTTGTTGTTTATTAGTGTTGACACATATGCAAGTATAATTTAAAATATCTACAAAGTTACAGTGAAATTGTATGATTTGTTCAAAACCGTTTTGCCGCCGGTGAAATACGGCTAACATTGGCCCGGGCGAAAATTACCAGTATCGTTTATGAATTGCTGCCAATTGCTAAAGACAAACTAGGAGAGGAAAAATTGCCGGTTGCTTACCAAAGCACTTGCGAGGGAAGCTTGTTTCCTGGGCAAGTCAGATGTATTCAAGCTCCAAACTACGAAATATTACATAAGCAAAAGGCTGAATAAGCATGGGTATGGCCAAAACAGGTTGATGTGTGGAAATGTACAAAGAAGAACACCATGAAACTGCGTGAAAAGAACGCTATAGATTCATATCTATAGCGTTCTTTTCACGCACTTTTCACGCACAAAGCTACTCTGATAAAAGACGACTTTCTGTCTATGGAGTGGGGCGATTAAAGAGCTTATATATTGCTATCATATGATCTGGATCTTGGAACAGTGTATTAAATTTGCATGTTATAATACTTTCTAAGACTCATTTTTAATTGTATTTTGTGTCAAGGATTGTAATATTACAAGTGTAATTTTAAAAATCTTGATCGAGAACAAATGTAGTACCTGTGTCAAGGCAACATTTTTATTCTGGCTATAATTTCCACAAAAAAAAATATTTTGACGGTTATAGGTTGTCTATGGGCACTGAGTACGTTTATAAGCATAAACAAGAGGCCAAAGTTATAATGAGAAGCTCAGAATTCAAAATAATACGTAATATTTGAACATGGGTAAAGGTGGGCCAATTATACCTCAAGTCTCCATATAACTTTGGCCCACAAGTTTTAATCGTTTTTTTAAATTTTTTTATAAGGGTGATGCTATATACGAATGATGCAATACAATCTAGACGTTTAGATGCCACCAAAAACATAGGCAACGTTTATTACAAGTTTTAACTCTCTCTTTTCCTTAACGATATTCAACAAAAGTGGGGCAAAGTTACCCACATTGACTGTATCCTAACTAGAAGCCGAGTACTTAATCTGTACGCGGGGATGGACCCTCGCGCTCACGGTAGCGTGGTATTCCCACGCGAGCCCGCGACTCTCGCTAGGCTGATACGCTCGCCTGTTCCGATCACCGCCTCCGCTAATTGAGCAGACGCGGCGCGAGACCAAGGACGCAAGGTAGGTACCCAATACCGCCACGACGGCAACGTGCATGGGTGCTATACACTACCTGTATTGTTGCATCAATGTAATACAATGGAATTTACATTATAGGAATTGGTGGATTGTCTATATCCATAGTAATAAAAGTAGCTTTCATTGCTAAAAAGCGACCGTATGAATTAGAAAATGTTTCTTATACCCATGATCGAGTCGAGATATTCAACACTAACGTAATGAAAAAAAAAAATAAGCAATATTTTTACTTAGTAAATTACGTACACGTACACCGTTCAAATATCTCGAAAAACTATAATTTTAGATAATAATATAGATTGATACATTAACTTTTTTTTCCAGTCCGCATCTAGTTACGAGATTTAGAACTAATGCTTTAGGCTAAATTTTTGAACTGATGCCAACTGGAAACATACCTACACTCGCGAGTGTAATTTTAGAATTATATTTCGACGCTTGAATTTTAAACCATTTCAATGAATAATCGCATTTTGATAGTCAACAAATTTAAATTCCATGATACTTATCCAAATGCTGCTACTTTAAGTTCTTAAAAAAAAAATACTGTCGGCTTATTCTATTTTTAAATTAGACCTAAAATAAAAAAATACAATAACCGGTCAGTCTTTTTAAAAGATGAAATACGTGTCACAATGTAGAATAATGTGAAGATACCGCTAGTTAATGCACTTGATGCTGTACCTACATATACGAATATAATGAAGTGAAACAATGAGAACTCATCTCGATAATGAGGCCGCGACAAGGTGGGGTCTAACAAGCGAAGCAGATGCTGCGTAGATGATGATAATACCAAGTTTTATACAGACGCTGAACCCCTATGTTTAAATAAAATATTCAGCTGCGCTTCTACACAGATAAAATTAATTATTTCAACCAAATGAGTTTACTTCATCCAACATATTTTCTGTTTTCTACATAAGGAAAAACGAAATTTCTTCATGCGTGAAAAGTTATTTCTCAAGACCAAGACATGTGAACAATTCACACGAAGTAAGTTTCGCATTTAATTGGAGAAATGGTAAAATTTTCCTATAACAAATATCACCTCTTTCGTATAAGAAACATAAATTCTTGGTAAAAATAACTAAGTGTTTTATTGCACATTCTAAGTTTTATTTATAGCCAATTACTTAGATACAGAACCTAAACAATTTTGGTTGAAAATCGATGTTCCGTAGTAGTCATAACTTTTAAGACGAGTAATTATGATCATAAGTTCAAGAACTAAACGCACTCTCAAACTGAACTTGTCGGACTCTCGCAAAAAGAAAAATCTTGGTTGAAATAGGATAGTCTGAGGATTTTTAATTCTTACAGCAATAAACTGGAGTAATTTTTGTGAAGTAAACTACTTTGGGAGTAAATATGTAATTTTAGATTTAAAAACTTGACTTGAGACATAATTGTTTCTTGAGTGAAAAGTTTATTTTTATCTCTGCACCTACTGCAGGTAAAACCTAAGAGGTGCAAGATCATCAATCCGTGTTTATGTTAAGTTGCATAATAATATCGACATAATAAAATGCATCATTATAATTTCACAAAGTCAATTAAAACTATTTGCAGCGGTCCCCCCGTTTGTAACAATCTCGTAGAACCCAGCCTAACCGAGCTCTACGATTTACCATCAATTTCAATGTTCCATGGGTAGGTTTTAAATCTGATTTTAAGTTTTAATTTTGACATGGTTCTACTTCGTTTTTGTTTAACGCAAAAATATAAAAATAGAACTTCTTGACGGGATCGGATGCATAATTAGAACAAAACTCACGTCTGTTTTTCAAATTCGTCATTCATGAAAGTTAGTCGGTGGGTAAAACATTTCCCTCTTTATGACTTTGTCAATTTAATTGCCATCTCTATGTTTTTCCAGGGCATCACTTACCTACCTTTCTATCATACACATCCGCTCTATAATTTCGCCACTCTATTCATATTTTCTATATGAACGAACCACTTTAAAATATCTTTTTCACTCTGGCCACATCGTTTCCTTTCAAACTACGCCATTCTCTCGCATCAATCGTTGAAAGATACTGCACATATATACCTACTACATAAATTTATTAATGTATTGATATTTATAAGAAATGACTTCAAATAACAAGTAAATGTCTCACATCGTTTACACTTAAAACAGTTCTCGGTTAAATCGGTGAGATCAGAGCAAAGGCACGTGGGCGGAGACGAGCCGATTTTATCGGTAAACATGCATACTTGCGTGTACCGGATAACGTGCTTTGCATAGATAACGTATAGATTACGTTAAAAATATGACTGTGTATTTTAATCGCCCGATACCTCAGATTGTGATAGCAATGCTCTATCTTCTTTAAAGCGTCGAAGAAGTGGTGAACAAACAATGAATGAAATATCAAATTCACGACTCAGGAAAATAAAAATAAATGTTATATTAATAACTACTAACCGACCGAGTGCAATTTCGGAGCGCATACTGAGGATTCCGTAATATAAACTATGTCTTGAGGATCATACGTAATAGTTTTTTAAATGAGCTTTTCATAACCCAGTTTACTTCACAAATTAAACGTCGTCCGTCCTATCAATTGAAAATATATTCGGATCCCGTTTTTACTAATATCGCTGCATACTTTACGAGAATAGAAACGAAATCTATTTTGCTGGGTGTAATTTTCAATATTTACGTCAAACTATTTCAGACAAAGAAACGGCTGTAACAAATTGACGCGTGAATATTATTACCTGCAAGTATTATTAAAATATCCAAATTGATAAATTACTAGCGTAAACATGCTTTATAAACATAGCTGAAGGTTGACAAAAATACGAAATCGACGATATACGAAACAATAACACCGAAATGAAAAGGACTAAATTGAAAACCTTAATTTATAAACTTTGCTGGATACGGCTTCGGTCATGCTCGATGAGTCTTCGGAAATCTTGTGTCAATTCTACACAAGATTCGTCAAAGGAACAATGCAACTATGTGATAACGTATATATTTATACGTTAATTAATATACGTCGTAATATAACTATTACGAATACTATTGTTTATCGATGCGAAAAATTCTCGTCTTATAAAATAGGTTTCTTTTTAAATAAAACCTCGGCGTTCAGGAGTAAACAGTGGTCAATTACGGCGGGGCGCTGAGCTCGGCGCGGCTCGGAAACAATCGATGCGATGCGATGCGATGCGCCAGATAAAGGTCGGTAATAACTCTAATGGCGAGATAAGGCGCCCGTGCCGCAGCCGCCGCCGCCGCGACAATGGACGCGACACGACATCGCAATCTCGATATTTCATTGATTGAAACGGACGCGGAGAGCTTAAATTTCTCGGTTACAAAGGTACATGGCTGTAAATATAAATATATAAAAGCTGGTTATTCAATATGAACAAAGGAAGTCTTCCAGGTAGCTTTTTAAGTCTATGCACTTTATCAAGAACTTCTTTTAAGGCGGGACAGGTCGGTCACAGAAACACTTGCATTGTGTCATAAAGATAATACAAAAATTGTTTTTCATTAATTATTATTTAATTGATGAACGCAACATCAGGAACAAATTAGTATATTCCCGACAAGGGTGATATATAGAATCCAGAGGTGCAGCAAAAGATTTAATGCCACCAGCAAAGCATTGAATTTTTAATATTTTTCCAACCGAGGTAATAATTAAATACTATAGTAGTATAAGCACAATTATATTTTACCTACATGCAATAGATACTAAAATTTATGGTGACATTGAATATTTCCAACAAACCTTATTGTCCAAAGATGTTTCTATGCAGCCTTAGGATACTGCATTACATTTTCACCTTTTATGGCGTGTCAAATAAATTGAAAAACCTCCAGCATCAGCTGGAAAAGTTAACTTTCTTCGGGAACAATGTCACATAAACAGTTTGGGATTTAGCAGCTTTGAATACAATAATTTACGAATTTGCGTTTTCTTTTTGATGCTGAAAATAATTTCCCTATCTTACAGTTTTACAATATCAAATTTATATTCAATGGAATTGTAATATGTTTTATATATAACAATGATATTGCTATTAATTTATACTTTTTAGTTATGGAATTCTTCATAATATTTATCAAATGAATAGCAAAGGGGGGAAAACGGACTGACTGACATTTAGTAAATTATTCGAAAGAGCGATTTAATGATTTCAAACAATATTAAAAAATAATGTATTTAATCCCCAAAAACAAGTTGAACACAAGATATAGTTGACGTATTGGGTAAATTAATACATCTTATAAACTGTATTTAATTTCTTAAGATAAGAAATCTTCTAACAAATTTTCATTCTATATATTAGGAAAAAGGGGCTCAGTCTAGTATTAGCCCCCTTTTCCCGTCTATTTTGAAATTATTCTGGTGGACCAATAAAACAATTTTTTTTGAACTATATCAATTTTCTTTAAAAAATTACGAAATTCGACCTTAAAAAAAAATTATGAGCCAGTAAAATAAACCACTTTTTCTTATGTGAATTGTTTAGACTCAGCCCATTAATTCCCTTATCAGCATGGACTCATGCCCTTCTTTCCCATAACAAACACGTTATTTTTCATTGTAAATATGGACCGAGCATGCTTATCACATTGTCGATAATTCCATCATAGAAACTACAAAAAATTCGACAACTTGGTATTATTTTTTTACGAAACGTTTGAAGCGAGCTATTCGAGCAATCTATATAAACTAAGGCCTAAAGTATCACTTAGAGATAAGTTTAAGGAAATTAACATAATGACATTGCCGTTTCAATATATATTTGAAAATATAATGTATTTAAAAAAAAATGTGATCTAGATAATGTGAATACAAGAAAAAAAGATAAAGTCGTTGACCATGTTGCCGCCTCAATAAAATCACAAACCATATAAAGGGCCATGTGTGAGCTTTTACAAAAAGATCCCGATTGATCCCAGATATTCAAGATTTTTTTTTTTTTTTTTTTTCGTTTATTTCAAAACCCTCTGACTTTTCCTGGTCAGGCCCTTTGGCACGCATCAGTCTTTCATCCAGGCATAACACATTTTTCGTCTTGGTCCCTATATCTTACAACTAAGGTACTTATTTTATTGTCTGCTTTATCTATTTATTATTCAATACTTTAATTCTTATATCTATACTTTATTTTACAACTAATATATTTTGTCTTTACTTACAATTGCTAATCATTAGGTTCTCTATTTTACAATTCTCTTATATTTCTCCATATACTTCATCTACACATCTATATATTTGTCTCTCTTATTTATAATTGCTTTTTATCTCTCCACTATTTACATATTATTACAATTAAGAAGCATCATTGGCGGCAATTACATAAATTTTCCTTACTATTTAATTTGCAATATTTAATTACAATCTCCATTTCATATCCATCTCTATATCCATGCTTATCACAAATATGCAATGAGACAGTTCATATCCTGTTCATTGCATTAACCCTTCCTACTATTCCCGTCATATACTCCACCAGGTGCCTACCCTTCTCCTTTTCACCCAAAATTCCCCCCAAGTTTCCTTTTTCCACTTTTACTCCAATCTGAATTTCCAAATTTGACCTTTCCTTTAAGAACATGTGATATTCAAGATTTACCCCTCAACAAGTTTAAAAACTACAATAAACTACGACGCAATGGCTTTACAGAAATTTAGTACTTATTCTATATATTTGTGTTATATAAGTTGTTTGTTTTCCTAAATACAGGCAAATCCTAAAAAAATAATCCTAATATTCTATCTATAAACATCAATTCCTAAATAAATAAATAAAACAAAAGCTTTATGCGAAACCTTGTTATAAAGTATCGGAATACTTAGATGATAAAAACCCATGGGTGTGAACCGCTCGTCTATCAGTTCGTTTCAATAATCTTAATATGTAAACCCTTATTGTTAAAATAATTGCTAAGAATTTTATTGTTTTTTTTTTTAAAGAACGACTCTCAGTTTCTTGCGTATTCTTCCGAGAGGAACCAGCACTTTTTTGAATGTGTGTTTTTTCCATTCTCTGTGGGGTTTTTTGCACAAAGCAATAAATTCACACTTTCAACGCATTTCAAGATTGTGTTACATAACTATGAAATGAAGATGTTTGATTGATCGAATGATTGATTTTCCAGCTGGCCTTTCATGTATTTAGAATTTTTTTTTTATTTCCGTAGTTTTATTTCCCTAGAAGGAGCACAAACGAATTTCGCTCCCACGTCACAGGTCAACACTACATTGAAAAAGCGTAACCGACAACAAGCGCAGAAATATGCCTATCCCATTAGAACAGCATAAGCATCAGCTTAACATGAAAACTGCGTTCGTAATTTATGGAAACTGGGAATGAATGCCCAGAGCGCAACGAACCTGCCTCAAATTTATAAGGCCCCATAGGGCCATGGTTCGAATCCGGGCGTGTACCAATGAGTTTTTCTGACTTAAGTACACAATATCACTGACGCCGTGCTTCGGAGGGCACGTTAAGCAGTCGGTCCCGGACGCTGTCAATAGATGGCGGTCGTTACAGTTCCCAACCCGCAGTGGAGCAGCGTGGTGAACTTAAGCTCCAAGCCCCCCTCCTCACCCTGTGGGAGGCCTAAGCCCCTGCAGTGGGGTAAAAAATGGGCTGATGATGATGATGATGAATGAATGAATGTGTTTGTTCCACACACCGTGAGCTATAGAGTGCATCGCAACAATCCCTTGTTAGAAATAATGACACTTTCCTATCATACTAACTCTACAATACTATTTATTTAATACGATGCGATTTTCACGTACTTAGGTACGCTCTACTGAGATATATTTATTGGCTCTATAAGTCATCTTATGGAACTTTTCCGCCAGAAATTAATTAACTAACGCTACATGGAAAGTATACTTATACGAATATACCTGACAAACCTCGAATTTATTCAGTTATTTATTCAGTTGAACCTTTTCAAACTGATTATAATACTTGTAGGAACGTAAGGCAAGACAAATACAAATAGGTACAAATTTTTACCGACCGTTGTCGTCGCGATACGCGATCATTATAGACCGTATAGTTGGTTTCGCATCTCGAGCGGATGAACGAGCAGTGCCGCGAGGGGGAGTGGGGGACGAAACGCAAGCGGGACCAGTTTACGCCGACAACCATGTAAACGATTTATTCCCGGCTCTCGTTTTGCATTACCCGATCGGGAGCTAGGGCTGTATTGCGCCTCTATCGGCCGTCACACCGTCCACTTGCCGCGAGATCGAAAAGATAAAACTTTACTATTGCAATCCGATCGCTTGTCAATACTATCGGCCTATGATAGTGGAACGTTAAAATATCATTTTATTGCGTTGCAAGGCTCTTATGGGTTTTATAAAAAGCGTATGTATACTATAGTTACGCGCGTACTGGACATCCTACTATGCATAGAGTATAGTATGACAGTTACGATAAGTACAGAGCGTCTGTCCCGTTTTTATGGACTTCTGATATCATCATCCCATTTTTACCCCACTGCAGGGGCTTAGGCCTCCCCCAAGGTGAGGAGGGGGGCTTGGAGCTTAAGTCCACCACGCTGCTCCACTGCGGGTTGGGAACTGTAACGACCGCCATCTATTGACAGCGTCCTTCTGATATACATTTTTCGAACTTAATGCGTTTGTGGTGTGAAAAAAACATAAACCGGGTGTGGAAAATTCGAACCAGTGTAATACTCGTATACACGTTTCCTCAATGGCTCACTTCGATTCTCTGTAACATAAGTCAGAGCTATTTTCAGATTTCTATATGCTCTCATTATTTATGATTTTATATTCCTCTGGTGAACTCAAAAATACCAATTAGATGCACTTAACTGTTATTTGAAGAGTCCCGACACCACGTAATTAACGAGAATTCAAACTTTGATACGCAAAAGGCAGCCCTGCGCGAGCGGAGCAGTCGCGGCGGCGCGTAGTTGTCGCACGGAGCTTTATTAAACGACGTTAAGACGCGCCCGTCGGACCGGCTTCATCCCGTACGCCCCTGCGCATGCGCACCTCGTCAATACTTGAGCACTCGCATGGATAAAAACAAACGAGCAAGGCGACACGTGAAAAACTGGACAAACAACGACACACTATAAAAAATTTTAATTCACGGAGTGACAATGTCTTTGAATCGTCTTTGGGCGCGTCGAGGATGAAATTTATACATCAGGCCTCGAGAGTTTGCGTTCCTGACACATGAGATATATAGTTATATATATTTATATATAGCTATAACATCATATTTGTTATGGGTTGACATAATAATATAATTTTTAATTTAATTTTGTGTCATTGGTCAACGATAATATTTGAAAACGGGAATCGTCCGACGGTACAAATTCACATCAATCCTCCGATTACTATGCCGATTACGACCTGCCAGGAATGCAAACTCTTGACGGCCGATATATACGTACCTATGTAATGAGAACGACATCGTGAAGTTAGCCACAAAAACTACCTTTATGAAGTTTACCTAGTTACCAGATAGGATTGTTTTATATTAAATCAAATTTAAAGTTACAGTTATGTTGTTGTAAGCATACATGTTCTCTTTACGCGTTTTAATGCAATTAATTTATTAGCATGGACGTCGAACCTAGTTCTCAATTACAAATTTGTAATTTCTAATAGTTATTATTCATTACAGCACGTTCGTGATTTTCAAGTACACGTTTTCATTCGTTCTTTCATTAAATCCCGATACTTGCAACTTTATTTTATAATTTCATAAATTTTTAAAGACATGAATGCAGGACACCGGAACTTTTGTTAATCGTGTTAAATTGCTCGCAGTTCAAATGTACGTTCAACAAATCACATTGGGCAATAAACTTAAACAATAATTTTAAAAGTCGATGTCGCTATGCAAGTTCAATATTATTTCAATAACGAAACAACCTTCACTCGTTGAGGCTGCGCAGGTAGGTAGGTACTAGAAGAGAAACAAAACCAATAATTAATTCATACACGCTCAACCGCTGGCATCCGGACGTATATACTCGTTGGACCTCCGCGTACGACCAGACATACGCACAATTGCCGTCAATAAAGATATTTTATCGTTAAAAACTTAGTACCTCTCGATTACTGTCTTAAGTGAGAAATATTCAAATATTTAATTAAGTATATTACGTAGGTTTTTTAAAATAATTCTTAAATGAAAAAAATAATATAATATATAATAATAATAACACACACAATCACACAATGACCCGACCTGGGATTCGAACCCGGGACCTCCAAATGTTAGGAAAAATAATAATATTGAACTACTTTTTCTTCTTGGACAAATAGCAGATGGCTATTGTTTTACTTCACGCAATGTCATCATACATTGATAAAATAATATTTATATTATGTACTACCAAAAAAAATATTGAATATTCATGGAGATACGGCGTTGTGACAACTAAAATGTGAGCATAAAAATATACGCCGTAGACCAAATATACACCAGTTGGTGACCTGAAATATTAGCTGTGAAATAGAATTTTGTGTGATCCACATGTGAAATTCGTACTGGAAAAGAAAATAAAGATTCTGAAATTACGATTCAACTTCAAAACTTTATTGCATTCATGTTGTAAAAACAGGTTATGATATTAATTCCATACGTAATTTTACTGTTTGTTTTAAAAAATGACAATGACGTACCTATTATCTATCTATAGGCTTCCTAATGTATTTGATCGTTCCGAAATATAAGGCAAGAAGTATAACTTCTCTAAGGTTTAAAAAAAAAACAATATAAAAAAGCACCTGTTGGTCTTTGATGTATGTTCATAAATTGGAAATTAAGGCTTAGCCCATCTTGACTACACTTGTCATCATGACTTCTCATAATTAATTACGCAAAACTATGCCGCATAACAATACTAAATATTTTATTATTTTATTTTATTTTTATTACCTTAGCAAACCAACAACGTAAAATTCATATTACGTGACATGTTATATTGAATTACTTTATTAACAGTTTGAACTTAAATTTAAGTCGTCGACGATCATCGGTTTATGCGACCGTGAAAAAATACAAAAATATACGTATAATAATTAAAAATAAAATCGATTTATTTTCTTAAATACTCTAAAAAAATATAGATTTATTTTATTTTGTGGCAACACTTGCATTTTACAGGTATGGTGACACAATCGATGCAACAATTAAACGGCATCTCACGTTAGTATAACCCTGTCTTTAAATTATTTAATGAATATGAAATGATTGATACATAATGAAAAACACCTCACAGATTTTCATGAGTTTAGTGTATTCGATTCTTCACGTGATACAATGATGAATTTCAGGAAAAACCGAAAGCGCACGTCAAAATATCTATACATATATAATAGAATCCTATACATCCTATACTATACAACACGTTTTTCCAAAACAATGATTTTTATGGGTTATGTAGACGATGCTGAACTCAAAACGATAATTTATGAAATTATTACCAGTTTGTTTGTATGAACACGATAAACTCAAAAACTACTGAACCAATTGTGATGAAACTTTTTTGTAATTTATTAGTCGTACCCCGGGGTCTAATCTAATATACATTTTATCATGTTTTGTTATCTAGGGACTGAAATCAGGAAAGGATTTACTGAATGATTTTTCAGGACAGGGTGGGAACCGACAACTAAACAGTATAAATCCAGTAGTTCACGCAGGCGAAACAGTGGGCAGCTGCTAGTATTTAATAACATGCTTAAGTATAAATCATTTTCCCGTTATAAGAGAGATCTGCGACAAGACAAAGTTGACATTGATTGACGTAGTGTTACGCAACAAGTGTTTGCGGTTTCCTCGACCAAATAGCGGGTACAACTCAAAACCAAGCAACACGTTATCATCAATGAACTCTGAATGTAGCAAACTAGAAGGCGCACGCTTGCTAAATAAACTCAACGATGCAAAGCCGACTTTTGTAAATTTAATTTACTTTAAAAAATATCTATATCTGCCTTTCGTTCAATACAATCAATAGTATGTAACTACAGTTGTAACGGATAATACAGAAAGACCTAGACACAATACAAACATCTAGCCTTTGACGACCGCTTAGCCTAGTGGGTAGCGACCCTGCCTACGAAGCTGGAGGTCCCGGGTTCGAATCCCAGGTCGGATCAGTATTTATATGATGAATGTTGATACTGGTACCGGGTCTTGGTTGTTATATGTATGTGGTGTCTTCGCTTGGTACCCAAAACATAAGCTAATGCTCAGTTTGGGGCCTAGACGTTGTTGTGATGTATATGTTATTATTATTATTATTATTAACCAATCACATGAGCTATATACTCGTACCGCTCCTCTCCCCTCCTCATCCAATGGCTCAAATGTGATAACTTTGGTTTTCAAACTAAATGGTCCGCATTACTCCTCTATTGAACTACTTCAAAGCGCGGTGGTTATCATAAAAACAGTAGACGTAACATTGTTCTCACCCGTTAGCAACTATTGTCAGAATTAATTCAATGTATACACTATTCATTAGTATTTATTTATTTATATATTCATTAATGCCAATCTTCAACCAAACAGTACGTAACCTGTAAACGCGATTATACATTTAAAAATATTATTGTGTCAGTCGAGTGATAACAACAAACGTCAAGCGTAAAGAAAAACTAAACAACACCGAATTATAATGAATCCATTCGACACAAAACCGGGAGGTCATTTATTTTACCACAACAGTATTTATCATTTAATAGAACTCCTATGCCCTTATATAGACGAAAGTAGGAATTTATTCTCTACGACAATCCTGAGGTTCAAGGATAATAATAAACGAGGTAATTGAGTATGGTGCGGTGTTGCATTGGAGCATAAAATCGATGTGACCGGGTCCACGCGGCCGAGCGATACGTGTCGCGAATGCAATACGAACGGGTCGCATTCCTCAATAATGCACTCTGCCTCCACTCATTCCCATCTTGACTGTTGCTTTTCAATTAACTGGTTACGCTACCACGGAATGCGATATTAATTTCATTTATATAAACAATTCGTAACAGAATAAACCAACAAAAAAAAAAGACAATAAAATCAAATTAAGTATATAAATTCTTATAAGTAGTTACCACCTGATGACTAGACTGACCGATTGGCCGAGTGGTTAGAAAGCCTAACTGCTGAGCCAAGGGTCGCGGGTTCGATACCCGCCCGAGACAAATATTTGTGTACATAAACATGTCTGTTTGTTCCGTGTCTGAGTAAAATATCTATATATTATAAAGAATATTCAAGTATGTATATCAGTTGTCTGGTGCCCATAATACAAGCCTTGCTTAGTTTGGGACTAAATGGCGCTGTGTGAGATGAACCGGGTATTATTATTACAAATTAACAAAACATAATTTCTATTAACTCCGTTTTAGTTAATTCGTAAATTGCAAAATTCGAACTCTATTAAAACAAGAAAGTGCTTCATTATTGTGTATTTTAACGTTTATTTTCAATTGTACACAATCCTACAACTCCTTAATTTTATGCGATAATTGAATAGAATTACGAAAAAACATTATAACATATATTGAAAATAGTTAAAATGGATTCAGTTAATAAGGCTCGATCATCACTCATACATAAAGCATTTCACCGTATATAGAAGGTGGGTGAAGCACGCATTATTTGCCGCATCTAAAATAACTCAATTGAACGCCCCAGTCGGTTTTATTCTAGGTAAATATTGAACAGGCTATCGTTTATACAGTGAAACAAATGTGTGTACTCGTATATTCCTTGTCAGAGCCTCAGAGCAGATTAACTACGTAAACGCGACTCTGTTACCTGAACCTACACTTTGCCGGCGTAAAGTGTCCTACTAATATCATACTATAAACGTGAAAGTTTGTATGTTCGTTCGGCAGTCAATAACTGAGCAACGGGTCGACGTGACTTTTTCCACAGATATAGTTTATGAGCTGTAAAGTGATAGGGGCTACTTTTTATCCCAGAAAAAGGCAAGGTTCCTGTGGGATAATATTGCTTAATTGGATAAGTATCAGAATTTTCTAGAAAGTCTGAATGTACTGGAGTATCGTTAGCGGTTTTGTGTACCTAGTCCACGCGGGCTAAGCCGCGGGCGGAAAGCTATTATTATAATACAAGACGTAGAAACGATATAAAATACCGAAGACTGTACCGTTATAAGTAAGCTAATTGACCTAGTTCGGGCCTTGAATGGGTCTTTATAAATCTGGTGTCGTCTTCGATTATGCTATTGGGGTATGCTTGTGGGTATTGCGATTTTATGCTATTTTGCTTTATATGTAATCCTAAATTCTTAGTCATTTATTTGCTTTGGTCACGTGGAACGACTTTGTCGTCTTAGTACAAGCAACAGTACAACCGGGCTAGGGCTCTGAACTGCTATGGGTATGTATGTCCGATCGACTATGCAGGCCCGTCATAATTTCCACTGCAACGCTTCAATGAAATTATACCACTGCGACATTTCTGTGGCCAAGTTCAGAGCCGTAGAGTTAGGTTGCACTTATTGGACTAGAGATGCGTGTCGACATTATAATAATTTATGTTTCGCGTTACAAAGTCAAATCATGCTTTAGTGTCGTCGCCTCTACGTAGTTTTTACCTGCTCTCACGGTTGAAGTGTACGCATATAGAATTGTGTAGAATAATGAAGACCACTGCAGCAGACGACTGCAGTAGAGTCGCATGCCGCATTATGTGCTTTTTGCGAATGGCACCGAAAGCTAAGAAACGACGCGTACGACCGGTTTAATGCCGTCTCAATCCTCGCCTTACCATAATGCAAGAATTAGTGTACAGTATAAAACTGTGACAGTATGCAAACCACGATGGGATGGGACGCCACCCATACAAGCTTAGATCTTATATATAGCTACAAAATGCTTGTGACATGCCACATATAATCACATAATTTACAATCGTCGCCCGAAAACACCTGAGATTCCATCAGCGACCGTATAACGCTTTTTCTATTTCGCACACCTACTGGTCCATTATATTTGTATTGACGTATTTATGTTCACTCACGCAGATCGACCGACGCGACGACGACGCAACGTCTCTCGTCAAAGAACGCAATACTTAACACCGCTAAACCGTTTATCCGTGTATTACTTGTGAACGGCTCTCATTGCATTGCGGAACATTGCCGTTTTGAAATACATGCGAAGTCTAAACGTTATGTGACGTTTACGAAATGCCTGATACCTGACGTTAATTTAAACAACAGCTACGGTTATAATATATCGCCAATATTTGGTAAGTAACGTACGTTTTGTGGCATTCATTACTTTGTAACATGTCTCTCGATAACTTGGCAAAGGATCAAAAAACTTTATTTCATACAAATAACACACACACACACACACATAACAATGAAATGAAACTGTATAAAATATTTATTTTGTTTTATTTGTATAGAAAACCAACAGCACAAATAACTTATTGATAACATAATAGCTACAAAAGGCCAAAAAAAAGAAAACATACGTCGCACATATCTAACGAAAAAATTTCACAATCGATCCGCCGACTGCATCAAGTGTTACCGAGTAACGAACATTCAACATCGCCTCATCTTATAGTTCCATTCAAACTTTATGGCGGATCGGAATACAACGCTTTATGCATGCTTGCGCAGGTTCAGTCATATGCCCCTCGCTCCACTGCGTCCCGCTACACCTAAAAATAGTTACTGCGACGCGACTTGTGCCTATGTTCACATCCGCCATAAAGGCTGATTGGAACTATACCAAACACTAATATGCAGTACAAAAACATATGAATAAGTCTCATGTTCAAAGTAACAGAAGAGAGAAAACGAACACCTGGATATAACCTAGACCGTAGGAAGATGTAACTGAAAAGCCTTTAAATTAATCCCTCACACACGTCGGCAAATAAAGACTCAAGTTCGGAATTTTAATAAAAGAGAAAGCAATGACCACCCGCGTAGCACATACAATGAACCTATATTGACTACAGGAGAATTAGAAATATGAAGTATTTTTATGGTAATTTTTTCTAAAATAAAAGAAACTAATTTCATTATTTAATGTAGGTAATTATTTTTATTGAGTAAGTAATAATAATAATCTTTGTTTGTCGGATTAAACATGGTTACAAACCGAAAAACAAAGATTATTATTATTTACCGGATTAAACATGGTAACAGTACAGTAAATAGGTACTAAGTAAATACATAATTTAAATTTTACTTTGATGACGTCACATGGGCAATATTTAACGCGTTTGCCTGAAAAAAAAGATGAGCAGAAAATGTCATTAATGTACGTGTTGTCATTTTTTTTATTGGTCGAAGGCTCGGTGTCGAAGAAGTAAATAGTAGGTTGGATTTAGTTGCCCTATTTACTGACTTAATAAGATCAAATAAGGGGCAATGTTGTTTTATTTACAATCTTACATATCGTTCGATGCCTAAAACATTAAAAAGTGTACTTTAATAAAATGTCTCGAGAAGGGTTTTTATTGAGCATCATTAGCAAGGGCAAGACTTAGTATAATATAAATTTTAAAATTTAATTAACCCGCCAAAATCTACCTAAACAAAATAAAACAATATACTTAAACCACAGAGGTATCAAAACGTAGAAAAAAGTAAATAAATACAACCTGTTTAGCCACAACCCCCCTGTCAAGCCTATTTTTTTAAAACAATTCGCCGGTGAAAACGAACCTGTTGTCAATTTTAACAATTTGGCCAAGACTTGATGGGACAGAATAGAGTTAATGCTACTACTTTACGTCTCATGACAAATCCATACATTTATGACTTCATCGAACTTCCCATCTAAACGTAAAACCTCATCGAATAACAAACATCTGACATAGTATTAGTAGGGTTAATTATTTAAAAAAAAAAAACATGTAACAAGTTTAACGTGCACGTTAATTAACCAGATGTACGCATATAACAATAGGTTAAATTGATTTGAGTACGTATCAGTTTTCATTGTGTATAATGATAGCCACTTGTAGGGAGTTGCGCAAGCGCACGGACGGACGCGACGGTTAGATGTAACTGCGCATTAACGCAAGAGAATTTAAGCAATACAATTATTAAACGTATTTGTCCATCCTAATAAAGTGATGATCATTTGAAATTCGTCTTCGTAATATACTCATACTACTTGGATATACTTGTTGGACTGAAGATCTGTGAAATGGTAATTCAAAATAAATACGTAATAATAATGAACCCTAATTTTTATAATGCTTGTGAGCTTTGCTTGTGCCTTACCGCGCCCTACATTACTCGATCCCTCAGGCCTGGGCTTATACTCACACTGCAGCGCGCTTTCACACGCAATGCACAAGGCATTAGAGCCAAACTGTAGCCCGTACTTTTACTAGATGGCCCGCGCGCCCTTTGCAGGTATAACACAGTTACCAATATTTTTATTATACTTTACATTCACTATCATTAACGACATCAACGGTTAAAAGATGAACATATTATTATAATACGGAGGATTGATGGCAGCAACCGGGAACATCATTACACGAAACAAACAAAAATTACCCAACATCATAATTGACATTTATTTGTGTAGGCAACTAAATTACTAAATATTATTCTACTATTTAACTATGCTGGTTTGGTCATTTGGAAAGGATGGATGAAAGAAGACTGACGAAAGAAATTTACTGTGCGGAAGTGAATGATAGGGTCGGAATGGGTCGCCCTAGACGAACTTACAGGAACCAAATTGGTGACATACTAGAAAAGGGTCAAATCCAGAGTACCCGGAGTATCCGTAGTGTCCGGAGAGCGTGTATGAGAGAGTGATGAGTGTCGATGAAGCGAAAGAAGTATGCCAGGATCGCACTAAGTGGAAATCTGTAGTCTCTGCCTATCCCAATGGGAAGCAGGCGTGAGTATATGTATGTATGTATTTAACTATTTATCTGACTACGCACGATTAAGATGTTGTTGAACTATTCATATATGTAAGACAAGTGTTGTTCGTGTCGATTAGTTATTTAATATGTCCATCTATTCCCTATAACAAATATTTATAAAACTTGGCGTCCTAATTTTTTTTAACTTTAGAGTCTAACTTTGTCAAATATTCTATCAATACATATTGTTTTTATATATGGGTAAGAACGCTTGTATATATAATAGTAAAATTTATCGCTATTATACCTATTCTCATCGTGTAATAATTTACGTGAATACCTATTCTATTCATTTATTCTAACATAGATTTATAATACAAGCAAACTAAAAAGTAAATAGCTATTATTTTATCGATTGAACAATCGATATATTGGTACATCGGTATCGACTACTATTATAGTAAAGATTTGTAAGCATAGATCGATTCACGATCGATCCAGTCCCCGGGCAATGCGGCCTCGTTAAACCTATTAGGAGGCGAGATAAGATCTACCTACCTGACTTACCGCAAGGAGCATCAATCAGGATAGCGTCAAACTGTTCTGTCGCAGATCGAACTCATTACATACAAACCGGCTACCGTCTATCTGAATACTTGAATAGATTATACATTTATCAATATATTGGCTATTATTCTTCGACTGACTAGAATTTTTTTTCACTTTTCAGACATAACTTTTCTTTAATTAGTCATTTATTTTTTATCCCTGCTATTTTAAGTAATAAAGTAACATAATGGCTTCGGTGTACAAAACATGTATTTATACGACGTGTACTATATAAAGAGCTGTCATCACTGTGGCGGAAAAGTCAGAGAATAATTTTCCTAAGTTAAGATTACGTATGTTTTAAACGTACTATACACTGAGATCACACACATATTTTGTCTACAGATACAAATAGAAAATCGGTTAAAGGACAATGCCCATTGCGCTATATGCAATTGACCTAAATTATTATTAGGTGACTACAAGTTGCATCAAATTGAAATATGTCATTGAAATACTAGTCTTTTTCGAAAATTATTACAAGAACACGATATTTTCGAAAAAATGGCGTTTTCGAATTATCGTATATTAAAAATATACATGTGGCGTCAACTTCATATGCTACACAGTTACATTCGGATATTTTTATTTCAAGCAATACATTTTTTCCAAATAATACATGTTTTTTTTTAATTTTTTTATGAAATTTAGGTTATATGTTTGAAAACTTATAATTTATATTAAAAATTGAATATCTAATTAAGCTTTATTGTGGGCGGTTTTAGCAATTGCGCCATCTGTAGTAAATAATGACTAATGGATATAACGCCATCTGTGATAAAATATAGCAACTAATTCGATTTCAGATTGTTTCCCTGTGTTTATTGGATGTTTGATCTTTTTTTGATCTACTCCATCATAATTTTAGTACTTTATTTTCGGCTGTTATCAAACGACAGTGAATAGAAAATGAAAAAATCTAAATTAAACAATGTTTTTATATAAATTTTCTTAACGTGCAGTTATTTTATTTTTAAATAATCAATAACGTGGGTCAATACAGTGGGCTTTGTTTTATGCAGAACTGTTTTATACCATTTTACGAGCTTTCTACCAATATCGATATCCTTCCTACATTAATGTTATGCATGGTCAACAAATGCATCAATGCAGTTTGAGCGGCTATAGCAGACCAGAGGTGTTGAGATTAAGTAATGTATATTTTACAACCATATCTCTCTCTCTCCTGCCCTTATCCCACTCTAAGTGGGGTCGGCCCAACATGTTTTTT
Source organism: Luffia ferchaultella (assembly GCA_949709985.1). NCBI lineage: Eukaryota > Metazoa > Arthropoda > Insecta > Lepidoptera > Psychidae > Luffia > Luffia ferchaultella. The sequence goes on from OX453254.1 coordinate 9,985,196, forward strand.
TCTTCCACTCCTCTCTGTCACTCGTCAGTTCGTCACTCACTCCTTTCGCTATCATATCCTCCTTCACACAATCTATCCATCTCTTCCTCGGTCTTCCCTTCCTTCTACATTCATACTTAACATTCTTCTGCCTACATACTCGTCATCCCTGCGCATAACATGACCATACCATCCAAGCCTATTACTCCGCAGTCTCTCTGTCACTTGCGCTACTTGCAAAGCTCCCCTGATATACTCAACCATATAATATAATGTAAACAATACAACATACTGATATTTTACTACGCCGATAATTTTTTCTATGGAAATTAAATATATTTTTTAGGTAAATCAAATTAATTTTATTTTATATCATATTTACAATTTTTTTACTAGTGTAAAGTGTTTCAAGCACCGAGGTTATACTTATTACACTGCTAACTCGAAGCCGCATGAACGAGAAATCTAGTGTAGAACGATACTTTTTTTGTGCTGCAATCGCCAATCACAAGTGAAATGTATCATATATTATTTTAGAATCCCGGTGAGATGTGCAATTAATTTTTACTTAATTCCTATATCATTGCGGCAAAATAAGGTGGCTCATTTTCCTCCTGCAACGACACAGTTCGAGTCTCACTCAGAGTAGTCGAAGAACAGTTTGGGTCATTCCCCATCACTTAAAACTAATAACTTAAATTCGGTATCTACGGTGTATTTGTTGTTTCATGCCGTCTCTCTTTCTTTATAAAACATGAATAATGATTTTTTCCACACCATCTAAATTTTAATATTATGATCTTCGGTGAAAATAATGAAATACGAATTTTCTTGGTTTCGTAGCCAAATGGCAAAAAACCTTGTAATTTTGTCCTGTCCATCTGTCATAGCCCTATTACTCGGAACCTGTTGGTAGGTACTATACAAATGAAATTTGGAAGGTAGATGTATTAATCTATGAACCACTACACAATGGTGTAATGAAATCACTATTTAACTATAGGCTAGAAAATTTTAAAAAAATTTAAGTTATCAACATAAATAACACTTTGAACAAAAATTAGTTTAAATAAAACATATTGAATCGTTTTAAAATGTTTTTATAACTGATTATTTTAATTTTATGAATGTGTTCATCCCGACTACGGAACCCTTCAGTGGACGTAGTCTGACATGTACATAATCTTAGCACTTGGTTTATATTCTTTTAGTAATACTCAGTACTAAAATATTGCGATATAGCGCTACAAAGTTATCGTATTGCCGTGAGGACGAGCGGGCGACTGACAATTGCGTCGTTCAGCGGCCGGCCGGCGTCGGCCGGATAACTCTCCCAGCTACGACCTCTGTTCTTTTTTTCTCATGCGTAGTATTTATGTTTAACTTAATAACCACGCTGTATCTATAATTCTTTCGGGACAAAAATTTTCGTCTGAAAATTTTATCTATTTTTTTAAGGGTTGGTTTACATAATACTGAAAAGCCTAGAAAAAATTGGAAACTAATGAAAAAATCTGTGTGTATATATAAAAAGCCCGGTGTTCTTAAGAGTCGGATCTGGCAACTCGTTTTCAACAAGCATCAATTCAAAATACAAGTGTAGAAACGTTTTAATTTTTTAAACACAAACGTCTATTGTTATTATGTAAACCATACACTAAATCAACCTCTAATTGCGACAATACTAACGAACCGTGACCGATGCGATAGCATAGCTAGTTTTGTCAGTGGATCCTATTATAAGAAGCGTTCACGCTCCAAACGGCCTTGGATACAAATTTCATGGCCAAAATATACCATCCTCGGTTTATCTATTGCATGGTTCCATTACTCTAAGAGCCTGTGACCAAAAATTATCACGACTTTCTTTATTAAGGCTAAATCTGTGATAAGTCAAAGTACCTTGTAGTGCTCATTCACAAACTGAGGTCAGTCAGCTAAGCACGGTATACTTTTACGTAAAAAAAAAACTAATTTCTACAACTATTTTTTCGTGTAGATACTGCTGTTAGTTTTTCCATACACAAAAAGCATGGTACCCATGTCATCAGCTTTCATATCTTATGGATGCGTAACTGGCACCAAATTATTTATGTAAAAATTTGCCATAGATAGAAAATTGTTTGGTCACGGGCTCCCCGACTATACATATAGTCAAAAGGAGAACTCGCCAAATAAATCCCCGGGACGGATAATAGCTAATACAATAAAAATTAGAACTATCCTCCTAATTTTTAGGGTTCCGAACCTCAAAAGGAAAAGACGGAATCCTTATAGGATCACTTTGTCGTCCGTCTGTCTGTCAAGAATCTTTTTCTCAGGAACGCGTGGAGGTGTCTAGCCGAAATTCATATCAAATACTCAGGTATACTGTCCATTGGAGCTGTGAAAAAAACAAACTTCTAAGCCAACTCAGTCAAAGGATACAGCCCTTTATGCTGCAAATTTTCTATACTCGCAGGGGAATCAAAACCTACAGGATACTTCCCGTAAAATCAGAATCTTGAAATTTGGTACGAAACAACATTTTATAGCACAGATAAAGGAAAAATTGCGAAAAGCATACATTTTTTAGTTACATCATAAAATAAAAATATTTTTAATAATTTTAAACTTACTATCTCATGAACCTCATGAACCCGTAGAGGTATTAAATTGAAATTCATATCAAATACTCTACTCTATAATACCTTTAAGCTGTAACAAAATCAAACTTACTTTTACTTATATACCTACATGTTTGTACGGAACCCTCGGTGCGCTTTCGACTCGCACTTGGCCGTTTTTTTTTAATTTGTGTACCTATTTAATCGATAGAACTTGACGATAAATAACGATTAATAATGTAATGTATCTAATTTCCCACACATTTTAAATAATGCGATCGAGTGGAAATACAGAATAATAGTAATTAAATACTAATGCTGAAAAACTTTTTTTTACAAAGTTGTGAACATCTCTAATCCAATTTAGACAGAGAGGGCAATATCGACGTATGACAACACGTCGCGGTACGGCCTTTTAAAGTATGTTAAACTTAGTTTTGTAAAAGAGAATCGTTAAAACTTTGAGTCTTGAATTTGTCATAGTATCAAGTCTTTTGCCGTATTATCAACACATTGATATTTAAACCTTTACACGTAATTTAGGTGACAAGTAATAAATACTAAATAGAACTCGAAACCAAGCGTAACGAAGTAGTTGAACACACCAAATGCCATTATAACTAAATGCATTGAATGTATTATGTGTAATTAATGCACTTTTAATTAGCGAAAAAAACAAATATGAAACCGATGGCACTGGTAACGATAATTCAATGGAAATCGGCGAGAACTTCGATACCTGATAGTCGTGCTGATCGTGATAGGAGCTGACCAACTGGCTAACGTACTCCCAGACCTCGCCGGGCGCGGTCCAGGCGGGCGCCGCGGTATCCTCGTGCCGCATCATGCCACCATCTCACACAGTGTCACACAACGTCACTCACTGTCACAGGTACTGGCGTCGGTACGGTCACAACACGTATTGCCAACAACACGTGCACTCATACAACACATACGGGCGTTGTGCTCTCGCCGCGCGCCACGACTGGCATTGACGAGCTATTTATATTGTTTTATCCTCAATCACGCGCAACTGGGTCGCGATATACATCAATATCGTAGCACCACTTTCTGCTTTGAACACCGTGAGAGAAATTAAGATTTTTCTTAAATATTAATTTAATATTATAAAGATTGATAACACGAAAGTGGCGCCAGCGAGTACAAATATAAATACATCGATAAGGCGTGAAATATTATTACTTATTCTATGAAAACTTTACAAAAACATACTTTTAAAAAAGTTAAAATTAAAACGATTAATTTGCATCATTGCGCGCAATCACGAAACGAATCAATGATCGATGCACGGGAGGCGGGGGGAGGCGGTGGCGTGCGGCATCCGTGGTGATAACGGGCGACCTTGGTCCGCGCTTCGTCGCTGATAAGGGAAATTTGGAGTCGGTCGACTCTCGCTTATCGCGCGCCGTGTTTGTATTGCTACAAATTAGCACTGCAGCCGCATCAAGAAATACCTTCACACTATTATCACTTCGTATACTGAATAAGCTGTGACACTAAACCATCGCGCATATGACGGACGTTAACGACGTTAAACGATATAATAGAAAAAAGCTACGTGCATAATGATAATTGAAAACAAATTAAATCACGATAAAATAACGAATTAATCGACAACACAAATAAGCCGCACGCAAGATCAACAAAACGTCCGATAATAAACGGCTAATGCGTTAGTAAACCGTTTCATTCACAGAGTAACGAGCGTGGAAGGGTGTCGTGTTGATAGAAACGCGTGCGTTTAGGGCGCGGTGTAAGGACGCGGTTAGGTTAGGGCGCGGAACTGTTGTGGACGAGGACGTACGGCGCGCGCGCTCGCTGCGTTCCAGCTAATGAGCGCGAGTCGAAGCACGTATTCGCGACCCCCACTCTGGGCCGCCGAGCCCCAAGCCCGAGCGCGCACCGGCCGCCACCGTACGCGCTATCAAACCAGTTTACGTGAAAATTTTTAATTCCTCGGTGTGGTGCGAGTGACGACCGCGCTCACGCTTTCCTATCCGCCCCCGCCCCTATGGGCGCGGAAAAAGCGCAGCGCCCCCTCGGCTAACGGAAGTGCAGCGCGAGTCGCACGCGAGTCGCACCACCCGCCTTAATTAAATGCTGCACACACCCACCCCCGCGATATCGCACCGCTTGCCACCGACGCACTTACACCTTACAAAGATCTATATCGTCACGTTATAGTTAAAACCACTGAAAGGAATATTTTTTACCATCACTGTAAAAATTTAAAAAATGTAATAAATATCAGCTTAAATCTCATAGTATGTTAACCTTTTAACTAATCATCAATCATTATCAATCAATTGTCTCTGTTAATTAAATGGGTCGTGACCTTCAATCTGACCAAATATGGTTAATGAGTAGCGAATAGGTTACAACGCAACGAACCTGTCTCAAATTTATAAGGCCCCATAGGGCCATGGTTCGAATCCGGGCGTGTACCAATGAGTTTTTCTGACTTAAGTACACAATATCACTGACACCGTGCTTCGGAGGGCACGTTAAGTAGTCGGTCCCGGACGCTGTCAATAGTTGGCGGTCATTACAGTTCCCAATCCGCAGTGGAGCAGCGTGGTGGACTTAACCGCCAAGCCCCCCTCCTCACCCTGGAGGAGGCCTAAGCCCCTGCAGTGGGGTGAAAATGGGCTGATGATGATGAATAGGTTAAAATCAATCCGTAAAATGCTTCGTTTATCAATTTTTAAATAATATTAAGCGGACCCACAAGTTTTGCAGTCTAAAACGATAACATGAAAAGATTCTTTTCGAACAGTATCTAAAGAACAAACTGTTATGAACACGTCAACGAATGGCCGAGCCGCCGAAGTCGTTTAGTTCGAGCCAGGGGTTACTTCAATTCAAGCCATTGGTAAACTCATGTTATTATCGTACTCTCAATCATAGAAAAGCCTTAAGTCAAAAAGCCTCATTAAGAACGAGACGGACACGGCTCGGCGACAACTCGAGTGAACGCATTTCGATTTGTATGCAATGAGATTAATTCAGCGGTTGCGTTAATGGTACGGTCGCGCCCGTATTAATAAATCACGGGGCCGTATGCATTCGTCACCGCGAATGTGATTGGATTGTGGCGACGGACGCAAGTGTTGTACACCAAGGTACCTAACAAATAAACCGTTTATTCGGACTCAAGTGAACGACCGAGCGACGGGGAGCGACCGTTGCGCTAGATACGAATGGAATATACGCCCGCCTACGGCTTTCGCAATCGTTAGCCACTTCACGCCAACTCTCGATCCCACATTTCAATAAAGACTCATAATATCCCTACAGTTAATATGAATCGTAATAGAAAACAAAACAATAAAAAAAAGCCTAGGCAATATAAAATTAGTAGTATTTTGGTCTAAATGATAAATAAAACCAAAAAAAAATCAACTCAAACATTTAAAGTATGACTACAAATCTACGCAGTCAAGTCAGTTTTGATAGCAATATCACTTTGCGCACATGTTAGTAAAGTACCTATAATGGGACAATTATACTGTTTTTCATGGAAGGAATGCCAAGATTTCGCATACCTTTCAATAAGTGATTACGACTTTCAATAAGTGTGTGCAAACATCTTATATTGAATAAAAACTTTTTGAATTTTGAATTTTTGACCTACTTCCTTCATTTTCTACGTAAACTTAACTAGACAGCATTTTACACAAAATCGTCCGCATGAAATTTATGACTAAATCGTCTCCAACCACCACTGGAGCTGACCACCCCGCACTTAAAGTGCAAACAAAAGATTAAAGGAAGACATAATCCATACTGAATCGATTCAAATAGTAAAAAAAAGGAAGATTGCCAGCACCGAGACACAGGCGATCCGATTGTCACGCTTAATTATCATCTTGTGGCAAACAGAAACGAAGATAATGTAACCGAATTCACGTGATCCGTTACACGGTGATCTCATTCGTCAACGGACGTTGTTGATGAATGTAGGCAAAGTGAAGTAAAAATAGCGATGTGGGCCGCACGCTTCGGCTTCTAGCTGCCTAATGCAAACAAACAGCGACATTTCGCCGATTTCTTCATGTTTTCGTAAACGTACTCGATTTTAGTAATAACATTTTCTGTGCTATTATTTCCTAACAGATGAATAAAATCAAGGATCACAGAGTCATGATTTAGAAAGTAAAAGATACATCTATCCAAACGTTTGCCTCAAGTGTTCTAGAAAAAACCGTGCGTTCTGTTAGATCTTCTTTGTAATTTAAACTTATAACTAAGGAGCATAACTGTGGCGTTACGAGTTTTGTAATTTGTATTACGGTATAATTTTTTTTAATTATATTTGTTTATATTATTATATTTATGTTTTCAGTTATTTTGTTTCTTTTTAAAAATCACGTAACAAATTGTAAATATGAATTTTTAAATTACAGCCATATCTACATTGATGATAATTTAATATGCAACATCCCTACAAGTTTCAATCGTCAAAAAAGCGACAAGTTCACGTTGGTGACTGGGTGACGTTGTAAAGTATGTCCGTATGCAGTATAATTATGATCACACACCAAAATATTGACAGCACCAATCGTTCACCGAAAAAAATGTCTAACGGCTTACCCCGAAGCCAGATTAGAAATTGTACTGCTAATGCTAATAACAAATACGACACGAAGGTGACTTTCTCTTGCGCAGACGCAGCAGTGAGACAATCAATCATACTAAATACCGAATAACAGTGTACGACCGCACACAAAGAGCATTCATTACTATTGTCTCTTATGGATTTATTATATTCTACTGTTCCTTCGACGGAGCGACGTTATGCATGAGTGAAAGCGAAATATGTACATGATAGATTTATAAAATCAAAAACCAAAAAATTTAGTCCTCTTCATTACTCTCCGAGCAAATAAGATATAAAATGATTATAATTTTACAATAATGTTTTAGTATAATTGCGTCTCAATAAACCAACAAATAAAGTAAATATATAATTTTGTCAATATTTATTTTCTACATTTAATAAGCTTGTGCTCTCTAGTAACTGAATTTTTCTCACTTTAAAGTTACAAGATGTCCATCTCAGTCTATAAACTGAAACGTATTAATATGCTGGAAACGAGAAATTATCTTTTTCAATACATTTGCTAGTAATAAGGTCCTTATGACATCGTAACTTGGAGCGTAATGTTACATTTTACAGACTAGGACCTTTTCTTTACACCAATCACAACTGTTCATTAGCCTAATGGCACAGATGCACAATTGAGCCTTTTTCACAGAATCCGAGCAAAAAAGTTTTCATGCTGAACATGAGATTAACGATTTTTGTATAAAAAACCTAAATAAATGTACCCGATTACTATAAATTATTGTTGCTATATAAACTACTTTAATTCTTAACTTTAATAAATTTATTATCTGCTTAAAGTCTTTGTTTTCTTATTTTATGGTAATCATTAAAAAAATCATCTGAATCGTTTACAAATTTTTCGATTGGCCAACCCCTGTTCAAAGCGACGTCATGCACGTAACCCAGAAAAACATCCGGTCATAAACTGTCTCGAAAACGATAAACTTAGATTCTTAACAGATTTTTCTAATTTTCAAACATTCGTGGAGAAACATTTTTTTAAGTAAATAGACTGGATATCATCACCGCCAATCTCCACGCGGTCATCGTACACAGTTATATACTTGTGCAAAACTAGTTATATATATATATATTTTTCCAAAATTTTACATTATCAAAGTAAATAACTACACAGCACTTCAAAATCGGTTGAGATGAGTAAAGTAGACTTCGGTCAAGTTCGACAGCTGGTACAGTTCGCGTCAATTTTATGGCGGATCTGAATAAAACTATTTACGCGGGCTTGCACAGGTAGTCATGTACCCCTCGTTCTACTGCGTCCAGCTACACCTAAAACTGATTACTGCGACGCACAGACCAGTCAACCTATAGACCACGCTTTAATAAACGTCAGTACGAAAACGAAATCGCCAAAAAGTGGCGGGGTGCGGGGAGAGGTCGGCTAGTTTTCATTGGCTCGTTCAAAATTGACAATTTAATGGCTTCCGACGTGCTTCCAACTGACGGCTCACTAGTGACGTAGTTATGTAGTGTCACTACATAGCCTTGGCGAATGCTACTCCCTGTCAAAGCGTGGTCTATAAGGTTGACTTGTCTGTGCTGCGACGCAACTTGTGCCTACTTTCAGATCCGCCATAAAGTTTGATTGTAACTGTATTACGGCACATACAATTTTAGGCATTCATAAATTTGGATGGTGCGCAGTTTCGATCCTAAAGCTTTCTGCTTGGTAGGCAACTCTTTGATAAAAAGTTATTTAGGTGATCATTAACATATGCGACATACTCAAACACTTTTTGAGGATCAATTCAAGTTTTTATATTAAATGCAATAGGAAAATAGATTTACGAAGTATCCTTTTTGTGGATAGAGACAGTCTCCCATCGAAATACAAATAGCAAATAGGTAGTTTTACTTTAATCATTGAAGAGGAGTTGCATTCAAAGTACGAATTATTTATACGTGAAGCGCGTTAGTGATTATATTTTTCTATTCAGTGGAGGAGCTCGTCACTAATTATATTTACGATATAGCCGGGGAGCCCGTCGCTGAATATATTGCAAAATTTCCATACAGTCCGTGGGTGATTATATTCGCCTATATAGTCGAGGACCCCATCACTGATCATTTTTGCGATTATTTATAGTACCTAAGCATGTGGGGTATAATTTTCGGACCATTTTGTCTTAAAAACTCGAATCTGATCTAAAAACTTTAAACGGTCGCTATTTTGAAAATATTTAAATGGCATTAATGTGTACTAAGAATGTGGGATGCCATTTTTGGATCATTTAGTATCAAAAATTCGATTGTGATGTCAAAATAAAATCGCAGTTAATTTGAAATCTTCAAACGGCCTTTTTGAACCTACCTAGGCGTGTGAGATGTCATTTGCAGTCGATCTAACCTCATAAACTGGAATCTCGATTATTTTTTTCGTTCTCGTTTCGTTAAACAATGCTGGATTATCTAAATTGTAATATATTTCGTTAACACTACATTTTCCATATAAAAAATTAGCCCCTCTCACCGTAAGAAGATAATTTAAAAAACGTACAATCTCGAAATATCTCATTTGTTAGACAACGAAGGATTTTCAGTGAAGTTTCACTACTCTTGAGGGTCCCGCGATCCACACCAGAACGTTTTTAATAAATTTTATATTATTTGTGTTTCCAGATCCACGTTTCATACCATGCAACGTTAATTATAAAATTCTCACGATAGCCTGATAAAATAAAAAAGCACAAACGCTCAGAAAACAAAAGACAATTACTTTTCAACGAAAGTGAAAAAAAAAAACAATTAAAAAAACCACATTTCAAATCGAAAACAGTTAAAGTATCTACCATCGCATACAAGCTGCAATAAATTCCATCAATTTTTCCAGTTCGACACGATTTTGTGTTCACAACACCCAAATGATTTACATTTCAACAATGAGCGGCAGAGCGCACCTATTAAACTCACCCCTCAACAAGTTCACATATGATACATCTGCCCCGGCCTTGTGACAATTATAACGGGGAATTGTTGCAGCTCTATGCGTTCGACGATGAAGGGTGTCGCGGTAAACGGTGGGTAATAATAAACAAGCTCTTGAATATGAACGCAGCTATTGGGGCGAGATTATGACAACACACACTGGGTGTTATGTCAATTAAAAAAAAACTTACTACACCTGCCCCTGCCCCTCCCCCCCCCCCCTCCTTTACCGGTATATCGATACAGCTATGTCACAGTAGTCTGCGACTTTATAAACTATTTGTTAATTGTTGATATTGTTTCACATTCCGACCGCTCAAACTGCGTTGCAGGATTAAAGCTGTGCCATGGCTGCTTCTGTTGTGAATATTTTGTACGTGCCGTCAACTTTTGTACCGCACGTCGTGTGACACCTCTCATATGCCCATAAAAGGGGTAACTGCCCATAAGAAGGGTATTATATGCAGAGTCTGACTTTGGTAAGTTCGATGAAACATGAAACGAGTCGAAAATCGCACCACTAAAAACGACAAAGCAGTTTTTGTTTCTAACGTAATCACGGAAAATAGAAACACTATTTTGAAATGACTGGATATCGTTAAGAAATTATATATATTTTTCGGTCGTCTTAATTTTTGGTAAATTTTTGCAAGATTTTTCCAACTACTAACTAATCTGTATGGAAAATACAAACTATTAAATCTTCAGGCTTCTTAAACCAAAAAACTTTTACATTTTGATGTAAGACTAAATAATGAGAAATGAAACGATATTAGCACATTTGGATCTACAACAATCAACGAGAGTATGATCTCCTTTTAACGTTAGTAGAGATATGCGCGGCTTGTGTACTCTTAAATCCCTTTCGTGTAATTTATGCTAATATAAAAATGTTACGGAGTGATGTCTGTATCTGCACAGAGAAATATATTTGTAACTTCGATTATTTATATGTTTAGATAGAACAACACGATACAATGACAATAAAAAACGAACCAACTTTCACATGCTTGTGTGTGTGACTAAACAGACTACACTCCCGCCACGACGTACTAACCGTCTCTATGTTTGCGTCATTTACAACCGAACAGTTAAGAGAAATTTCTATCTACGTTTTTAACGCCAAAGCTCTACCTAGAGATGTATTTTTTATGTGTTTGATTTTGTTTGCACGCTAATAGCTAAAGAACAAGACAGATTTTGATGACATTTTCATAATCAAACAGATAAAAATAAATCATCTGAAAGGGTAAACGTATCGTCACGTTGCTTGCTATCTTTAAGGTAAGAGCAGAAAAGTAATGTAAAACAGGATATAATAAAATAGATCAAATGAGAAAAACGGTTTATCTTCAAAAGTAAGAAATGTGCATCAATAATAATATGAACTCAAAATTAAATAATGCGAATTGTGAAGACCACGCGGGTGAGGTTTCTCGCAAAAACTAATACTGAACTGTCATAGTAGAATATAATAGCATTAATTGCCCAATTACAAACGTTGATTTAAACCTGTACAGATTTTGATTAAACACGTATAAAAGAGAAGGAAGCATCTATAACAAATGTGAAAGAAAGAGAAGAAGGATAGTGTTGACTAGGTGTGTAAATGAGACAGTAGATTAGTGTATTCAAATCTAAGAGCGAGAACGAAATACGGTCGTAATAGCGAACAGGTCTTTCATTTACATGGCGATAGGCCAAAACAAAAACTAACCGAAAATAATCACGTGTCTAATAATTAAGAAATAAAATGGCATACGTTTATCCAAGAGCGTCCAACGCGTGTAAGTTGCGAAAATAGTGTTTTACTTCAGCATATTAAGAAAGATTAAAACTGGCACATATCAAAAATCAAAAATGCATGTGGCTGGATAAAACAAGTTGAAAGGATGGCACAATTAGCAAATTGTTGTGAAAATTTTTCAATGGCAAATGCTTCCATGATGTCAAGAGGGCAAGCTAATTATTAAAAAATAGTTGGAAAAAAAATTGGCAAGATTGGAAGAAAGAGTTATTAAACAGATTTAATCAACCCATTATGACCTATATGAGTTGAAAAACCGATTCGACGCACTAGAAACCACGGCAAATGTTGACGACATGGCGGGCAACCTAATCGATGTTGTCAGAAAAGTAGACAGCAAACATTATCAATTGAGGTGCAAAGGCAAGGAGTCTAAACTCTTCAGCGAGACTCTGGATCTTATGCGAGAGAGACGTGAGAAGTCGCTACGAGGAGTATCGTCAGACCTGGCTCTGAATAGGAAAATCAAGAAGCTGATACGACGGGACCTCCGCCTCTTCAATACAAAACGTATTGAAGAGGCTATCGAACGGAACAAAGGTTCGAAAGTGTTCGTTCAGCAACTTGGTCGAAGCCAACTGGCGAAGCTCAGGACCAGCGACAACAAAATCGTCTCCTCAAAACCAGACATCCTCGCTGAGATTGAGACATTTTATAAAAAACTCTATGCCGCACATGCACCTCCCCCTGCAGCCCGCGACAACAGCGATCGGAGAGCTCCGCTGACCCGACACTACACAGATGACATTCCCGACGTCAGCCTGGGCGACGTCAGATTAGCTCTCAGGCAGCTGAAAAATGGCAAAGCAACCGGCGCCGATGGCATCACGACAGAGCTTCTAGAAGCAGGCGGGACACCAGTCCTGAAAGAGCTTCAGAAGCTATTCAACTCTGTCTTACATAACGGTGTTACGCCGGGTGCATGGAGTGAGAGTACGGTCATCCTATTCTTCAAAAAAGGTGACAAAACGCTCCTTAAGAATTACAGACCGATCTCACTCCTCAGCCACATGTACAAGCTGTTCTCGAGAGTCATCACGAATCGTCTCGCCCGAAGATTTGACGAATTTCAGCCCCCTGAGCAGGCCGGGTTTCGAAAAGGCTATAGTACCGTAAACCATATGCATACGCTGAGGCATATTATTCGGAAAACAGAAGAATATAATCAACCTCTGTACCTAGCCTTTGTGGACTACGAGAAAGCTTTCGACTCCGTCGAGACTTGGGCTGTTCTAGAATCCTTGCAAATAATAATGGTGAAAATAGATTGACGAGTCGGGGCTGTTTCGCCATCATTGTTCGGACTTCTGCATAGTAGACATCTGCTGTTATTGTTTGACCGGATCTGAGGAAGCTAAGTGAAATACATCATGAAGTGACCACCTAACTATTACCATCGTCTTTTTATGGGTAAGCTTCGCTTAAGGGTATTATTGTGGCGTTTGACCTGGGTTCAGCCATTGCGTTGTTCGCTTACGGTTATCGTCAAGAATCCACTTTTGGTCCCGCGTCACAATTCGGTCCACAATCCCTTAATTTCTGTTCCGGTTTAACAAGGAAAGGCAAGCTTCAACGCGCGCTGCCCTTGGCAAATCAGTCACATTATGAGGGAAAATTTAATTTTTGAATTATTGAACAATAGATACCCATTTTTCAAATTTTTTAATTCTACCGATTATCTGCAAATGGGTCACTATTGTGTGTATGCTACCGTCAAACCATGCCGCTGATTCCTTGGTAGTATGATACAGATCGGCTTCCATCATCACCTTCGATTCATCGCTATTTACTTTTGGCTGGTCTTCCACGTGGTTTATTTTTCAAGTCGAAGTTTTCACTACGAAAGCAGTCAAACCAAAAACGCATGGTGCTTTCGTTAGCCATATGTTCTCCAAACACAGTATTGACATTACGAGCAGTTTCTGTTGCGTTATTCCCATGTCGGAAAACTCGTATTCGAACATTATTCTGAATTTTGCCGTGTGCATCTTCACTTTAAAAACTAAATGTAAAAACAAATGAAAGTTGAACAATCAAATTACAATTATTTTTTTAAATTATGCATGTCATAGTTTTCATGTGAAGAAAATTTTACTTTTAAATCGAACACCATGCAGGTTTAATTCAAATTCAAACTGGCCAGTATGTTAAGACGGCGACTTCACAATTAAATCCCTATTATATCTGATAGCGCTCCATGTTTTATAAGCTAGTTAACTCAAAATTGTTTCTTCATATATGGAATGAAACATATGCCTTACAACATCATATACACCTCAAACCAATGGATTAGTAGAAACAGCAAACACCATAATAATTTCAACATTAACCAAATCTGCCATGAAAAATGTTTAGGATAGATTGGGATTAATTATTACCTAAAGTCACATTAGCCATAAATACTTCAAAATATAAAACCACAGGATCCACTATTCTATTTGTTATTTGAAAATTAACCTAAAATTCCTCCGACCGAAACACATTGTTCTTATCTTTTGACTTTGACACTTCGATTGAAAGAACGTGGCAAAGCATTTTTAATTAAACAAGTCTAAACATTTCTTAATTGGACAGTAAATGTTTGCCACATGTTAATCACCAATCACACTTCGAGGAAAGCAACAAATCAAACACAATTCAAACCCCAAATAGATTTCATGTTACAAGAAAAAAAATTCGCTCATGTAAATGTTCCAGTGTTTGTGCAGAAAGCGTAATATGGCTATTGTTTAACTGAATTTAACAAAAGCCTTCTGGGTGGCACGTCACACCGCTCCATTTCGTCCTTTACATTGACGTAAACAAACCTTACCTACAAATTAAAAAATGATGAACCATCAACTTATCTTTGCCGAAATTAAAATTGATCAAAAGGCTTCTGATCACTCCTCTCCACTTCCTTCTACATATTAAGAATGACAAACCCAATATAACATATCCATTTACAAATGAATGCATTTGTTCTAAGTTCAAGCAAAGCCTGCCTTTAACTCCTAACATTCCCAAGATTAAGACCGAAATGATCACAAGCAGGAGCAGCACGCTGGATTTAAGCTCCAAGCCCCCCTCACCCAGGGGGAGGCCTAAGCCCCTGTAGTGGGGTAAAAATGGCCTGATGAAGATGAAGTAGATCATAAAAAGAAGAAATAACAAACCTTCACCAGCAGGCTAGGTGTATGTCAGCATATGCTAGTATGTGTTAAACATACTGTACCCTCTGAAGTTGATGCGAATACGGTTTTACGCAGGCGCATGGTCGGCTCTTTCCCCGGTGATATCCATTTTTCCGACGCTACTCACTTCAACTTCAGAGCGAACAAGAAGTGTCGCATTGTGAGATACAGACATTCTCAGTGACATATATAATAATAAAATTATTTTCGATATTTAAATTCTCTGTAAACAATTTAAGGTTTCATTACATAATTTTGAAATACATACATAACACGAATTAAGTATAAATGTCGTCACTTATACATCACAACATTAAAATACCTACCGATTAATGTCTCTACCTATATCAATGTGGAATTTTGGTTGTACCTCATATAATCAATAGAGTTGTAAAAGTATCAAGATTGATGAAGATGACATTTACTGAATGTTTTCATGTCAAAAGTATTCGATTAACCAAGAATCAACTCACAATAGCCACAATCTATCTCAAGGGATGAGCTGTAAGTGGTAACTATGAAACTATATGATAGATTCAATTCAAAATTTTAGCATTTATTAACTTATTGGAGAACGGTTATAAAGACGACATGCAGGTCAACGACCCCAACCATATGAAAACAAGTTTTATCCCATTAATCCCAAATGAGCCCAAAATTCAATGACCCCTGCAGGCTTGTCGAGCTTCGTAGCCAGCCACAAAGCTAGATGTCTAATGATTATTCCCGAACAAGCCACCAACTTGTATGTAGCTCATCATATTATGTAGACGTTTGCTAACATTGTGTTGTATAAACTGTATTGTAATGCATCTCTGCATGTGAATAAGTTTCGAATAAATTATTCATCCTCAAGAAACTACGCCCAAAATAGTTTCCGAATTGAACCTGTTGCCTGGTTCCATTTCCGAATCGGTAAGTGGACAATCCTACATAAATAATATTATGCTATGTGAATTTAAACACAGCAGTAAATTGTGACATTACATAGTCATAGTCATTTATTTGCATAATTATACATTACATGTCTGCGTAAACAATAGACTAAAATAAAATAAATCATTGATTTTTTTACATTCGAAATAATAATAAATAAATGTATAATGGAAACAATTACATATCACATAATACACAAAAAATATACCAATAGTCTTAAAATGATAAGATCGACAACGAGACATCAGTATACAGGCAATTATCGAATCAATTCCGATCAAAGAACTCCTTCACAGGGCAATAGGTGTTATTTTTTTAAAATATTTTTAATTTCTTGGTAAAACCGTTAAAGGTTTAGGCATCCTTAACTTGAAATAATAAAACTATAAAGTGTATTTAATGGTAATGCTTAGAATGAAAAAAAAACCATGCTTGAGTCCCACACAGCTAGCTAAGAAAGGTAGTAAACTCAAAGAATAACACTGAGGCAACTGAGGCTTTTTGTAGATATTTTTTTTATGAATTAAGTATTACAAACATTATATGAACCTGGGTGAAATCAGTAACCAATCACTTGTTCAATTAATTTGTGATTACTAGCGACATCTACTGTTCGTGTGATTTCATCATTCCTGTGCACTATTGGACTTGTAGACAACATCTACCATGGATTGTCTGTTACCTTGCGCCGGCGCCAGTTTGTAAGACATAAATATCGGTAACTTGACATTCATTGTACCTACTAATATTGTGCCATCATTTTTAAATATAGTAATAGTAATAAATAATAAAAAAATGTTTATTTGGGTCCACAAAGAAAAAAAAAGAGAAGAAACTTAAAAAAACTACTGAATTTACAGCAAAACTTAAAACTAAACAACTTATTAGTACCAAAATGGTCTCCGCTCAGTATAAGGTTATGACAGTAGAGAGCACGTTCCGACCACTGGTATTCTGCGGATGCCAAGTAAGGGTCAGCTGAGTAACCTCAGCAAGCAAACAGTAATTACATTCACTCATACATTTGCATATTACAGACTCAAAAATATTTAAAAATGATAATAATATTCAAGTGTATAAGGCTTCTCAAATATCCAATATTTAAGATTTACCTTTGCTTTTGTAAGGTCAATAAATAAGACTTGTATTTTACTTTAAAAGTGCAAACTGTTGTAGAATTTCTTATAGATGGAGGAATATTTTTATATAATATTGTTATATGTATGTGGTGTCTTCGCTTGGTACCCAAAACATAAGCTAATGCTTAGTTTTGGACCTAGACATTGTTGTAATTTATACATTATCATTATTATTATATTATTCCAGCACTTTGTTGTATCTCGAAATGCAGCAAATTATATGAAGCACTTATGAGGAGATCAATGATTCGTAATTCCCGATGAGTAAAGTTTTGCGTATTGCGTATTTTGTTGCGTAGGTATTGCGGACTTTTATTCTTAATCACTCCGAAAATTAAGGCTGCAAAGTGCATTGCACGCCGCGACTCCATATTCATGAGATCACTCCTATTTAAATATGGAGTCACGTGAGCCCTATGGGGAATCGGAAAACAGTATCTAGCGCAAGAATTATGGACTCGCTGAATGAGGTTTATTGTTCGACCCAAGAGTCACCCTCCGATTACTATATCGGCATAATCGCACAGGTGAAAACGCAATTCGACGTTTAAATACTGCCTTATTTGGTAGAGTACCTTCAAGTAACATCGTTTGATAAGGTCAATGACAAGATTTTCGTACCTTAATTTACAGTCAGTCAGAACCACAAGATTACTAGCCACGTTCACTACCTCTGCCTGATCTGAAACCTGACTGCTTTTGCGGTAAAATGTTATTCGTATAAAGAAATTTCGTCATCTGCATACACACCACCTTTTCTACAATTCTTGACAGAAAAGGCAAGATGCTAATCGGTCACAAATCTTTTGATTCTGTAGGATTGACTTTAGGAATTGGTTTTGTGATTCCTTCCATACGTCAGGGAAAGTACCAGTTTTAATGGAGATGTTAACAATTGCAGTGATAAATCAAATCAAATCAAATCAAATCAAAATATCTTTATTTCGTAGTTATGTAACATAATCTTGAAATACGTCTTAAGAGTGAATTTTATTACTTTGTGGAAAAACGTCACCACAAAGGCGCATTCAAAAATGCTGGTACCTCTCAGAAGAATACGCAAGAAACTGAGGGACGCTCTTTTTAACAAAATTATATATAAAAAAAAAAATTTAACAATAAGTGCTTAAAGAATAATATTATTGAAACAAACTGATAGGCGAGCGGCTTACACCCATGGATTTTTATCATCTAAGTAGTCTGATACTTTATAATAAGCTTTTGCATAAAGCTTTCGTTTTATTGTAGTTTTAAACTTATTAAGGGGTAGATCTTGAATGTCAGTTGGGATCTTATTGTAAAAGCGTATACATTGCCCTTTAAAAGATTTCGTGATTTTATTGAGGCGGCTGACATGATTAGCAAGTTTATCTTTGTTTCTTGTATTAACATTATGCCGATCACTATTTTTTTTAAATAATGTAATATTTTTTTTTACGTACATAATGTTTTC
Source organism: Luffia ferchaultella (assembly GCA_949709985.1). Lineage (NCBI taxonomy): Eukaryota > Metazoa > Arthropoda > Insecta > Lepidoptera > Psychidae > Luffia > Luffia ferchaultella. Next base: position 10,003,865 of record OX453254.1, read on the forward strand.
AAATATGTATTGAGATGGCAATGTCATTATATTAATTTCCTTAAACTTTTCTCTAAGTGATACTTTAGATCCTAGTTTATAAATTGCTCGAACAGCTCGCTTCTGCAACACGAAGATTGTATTAACATTAGCAGCGTGTCCCCACAGCAGAATGCCATAAGTCATTAAACTATGGAACGCACTGAAATACACCAACCAATGCCTAGATAATGCCTAGTGTTCGTGGGAGAGTCAACATGATCATATTTAAGGAAATATCCACACCTTGTGCATTCATCTTAATATTTATAATAATCCTAAACACGGTTGCTAGTACACATACAAATTAATAGTATGTACTTTAATACAGCTTCTGTAAGTTTAATCAATTAGTAATTTCATATAGAAGTGGATAAACAACGGTGAGCAAAGAAACTTAAAATTATAAAGAAAAAAATCTGTCATCACCTGAGTATACTGTCGCCATCTGTTGGGTTAAGTGTAAACAATATTAATGAGGTAATACAAGGTTTAAGTAGCCCTCATTTAATCTGTCTTACAGCATGTTATTCGCAGACATTGTAAATTTAAATAATAATAAAGTTCCTATTGTTGTGAATATAAAGTTTACGATGTTTTTTTGATGTTCACACATTTATTAAGTAATCATTTTTCATAGTGTTAACTACTTTATCATAGTGATATTGCTGAAAAATATCAAAATCTTACCTTGGTACGTGGACGCCCTCTGCCTCGCTTTACTGGTGACTCTTGGGTGCTGCCATCACACTTTGTCTTTTTTAAGCTATTATTGTTCGATGTTGCGGCATTCTGTTTCTCCTTTGAAGAATGTTTTTGATTATCTCTGGTATCACTGCTCGTGGTTTTCCTACAGTTTTCATTGTCACTATCTTGTTTAGTCGTTCGAGTAACACGTTTTCCTGGCAATTGTTTGGAGACTGTCTTTAATGGCAAATCATCTTCACTAGAAGCATCTGTTGAACATTTGCTGCATGAAGCTGAACTGGAACTGGATTCTGTTAGCTCAGACTTTTTCTTATTATGTGGTATTTTTACCTCTCTTTTGTTATTTTGATTTTTAATACTCGATGTTTCTTCAGATCTTTTTTTTACTGTGGATGTTCTATTTTTTTCAGGAGCCTTCCGATGTGGTATAGCCGCAATTTTGAGTTTCAGTCCGGTATCGCATGATGTAACTGAGAAATGTGGTTTGCAAGCTTTGTTTGAATTTTTGCTTGAACACACCCTGTCACTGCCGGACGAATCACTGTTGCTTGTATTCTGTAAATAAAATATAATCATTAATTAAACAGTGCATCAATTACTTGTTATATATTAATTAAACAGATATTAAAACTTATATGAATATTAATTCTAATAAGATTTTTACAGTTTAAGTTTCAAAACTCAAATCGATCTAATTATAAATTTATGGATGACTGGCAACCATCCACAACTTTGTTTGTGTGGTTTTCATATTTCTACAGTGTTGCAAGTAACCAAGAGCTCTGATTGTTTCCGGAACAAAAAGTTGCCAATAATATTCTCTGAAAAGTCTACTTCCTGGCAGTGAAACTCCCATCAAAATTGGTTCAAGCATTTTAAAGATTAGTCTTAATAAACAAACACAAAAAAATACATGTTTGAGTTTTGGTTACATGCAAATAAACATATGAGCATAGAAAGTCTATATTTCAAAATCGTAGACGCTTCAATTTTATTTATTTGTATAGAATATAAAGTACTAAAAAGAGTGCTCAATCATTCAATTCTGAAAACCTAAATATATTGTCAAAAAAAGAACAAACTCAAGAGTTTCAACAAATTGCATACGGCTGTATCGTATGAATATTATTAGCCTTTTCTCCCACATTGGTAATTCATCTTAAGGTGCAGTACATTGTTAATTATTTCATACTTCTAATTTTTTTACGAACAGTAAAAACAAACTTATTATATCAGGACTAGTCCAAATCATTAATTTATTTTTAATGTACCATTTTTTATGTCAAATGGAAAATAACCAAGAATGTTTTAATAAATCATAAATTTTTATTATGAAATAAAATAATACAATAAGAGACAATATAAATGTAACAATCACACTATTTCAAAACTTTTGAACTTTATTCCTTGTGGCAGTAAGAGAAAACACTCGAAACTACCATAATTATGATCATATCAGTCTTCCATGTGAGACCACTAGCAAAGTACTTGGAGCGCACGGCCCCAAGTAAGTAAGACACCTTCCCTACTAGCACCATTTCACTAAAATGCCAAAAAAAATCGAAAAAATAAAAATGCTCGCAATAGTGATCGACGGCAAGCGCCCTCTGGTCCACCCCACTGCTTTTTCCCATTTGTGTCGCCTAATTATCGCGAAGATGTTATATTTATAGAATTTCAACCTACTTTGCCATTAGTCTGATCATAGAGCAAACAAATTTGACAGCAGCATTTGGTTTTAATAGTCAGAAATGTCACTTCACAGTATTAAAGTGACATTACGCAATTTCGAAGGGGTGAAGGCCGACGCGCGGGGACCTCGCGGACTAGACTCGGACTGAGCCTCGCCATCTTGCAACGGGTACACACCAGCTAGCTAGAGTATGAGTGGTTAGATGGTAAGCACAGAACAAGGCTTCTAGTCAATTCATACTTTTATGGGTCTGACATAGAAAGTAAAATATTTTTAATATTTTGCATCCTAATAACTATAAAACATTCTTTGTCTTCTATAGTGTAAAATCTGTTATTTTTAATAACTATGATTGAAAGTAACTGCCATATCATGGCATCTGATACTGACCTCTGTTTCTGTATTGGAATCAGATTCACCACTTGATGCTTGATTTTTTGGCAACTCTGTGCCCATGTCTAAAAAAAATTAAAAATTATTTCTATGTAACAAAAACAACATAACATTTTAATTTCTTTTTTCATACCTACATTCATAATATTACTTTTAGATATTGCTTTTTAATTACTGAAATAGTACCTATATCTTCATAAAGGAATATTCAAAACTTTAAGACATTTTAACAAATATTGAAAATTTTTAGCCTTTAAGTACCATGTAACTCTTTCATTGACAATATTAAAAACAGTACACCATCTGACTTATTTCACTTTTTGCTGTTTTAATTTATATAATAAAATACCGTTATTTAATATCACTACCCTATTTTTGTGCCGCTAAGTGCCCCTAAGCGCCGCTAACATTAAGAATCAAAAATAATAATATGCCATGTCTTGCACTACAAAATAAAAGTTACTTGTTGCAAACAATTTGCATATACAGTAGAGCCTCTATAATCCAAACTACCAAGAAACAACATCTGTTCAAACTTACGAAACGTACAGATTATAGTATGTTAGATAGAAAAAATAAGTTAAACAGTTGTATCACACGGAAAAATATATTAAATGAACTTATAAACCACAAAAGATGGTTATATAATCATAAACTCATCTATCTTAGTTTGGCCTGTTTTATTTATTGAACAAGAAAATTTTTATTCCTCATATTATGAAACATCATCTTTTCATAGAACGATAGTTCATTTTCATCAACCCAGTCCAAACAAGTGTTCAGTGCAGATACACATATAGCTTGTGAATGGGAAATTTTCTCAACATTTAGGGAAGACAAATTTTCATTAATAATTGTTATCCTCACATTTGTCAGTTTCTTACATAAGTTGGGCTATAATCTCATCATCAGTTATAGGTTCTGTGAAATTCACTTCTTCACTGAATAACAAAAAATTTAAATATTTCTTTTGTATAGCTATGTTTGCGTAGAAGACTGAGTGGAAAATGGTCTTCCATGTCAAAATGGCTCTTTTGTAACTACTGATAAAATTGTGGTTCCAACATAAGAGAGGGGGGTCATTCTGCAGTTCGGATTACAGCAATATTCGGATTATAAGAGCATAAACAAAATATGTTCTTTGTAAAAATAACCATCAAAGTAGATAATATTAGTTTTGCACGAACGCATCGGTTTTAACTGCAACTATTAATGACACATCAGTTCTGTTTTTAATACATCGATTTTGTTATATGTACCTACTAAGTAAATAAATATTGCATTGTTGATCTAAATTTGTGTACATTTAAGGATATGCCTCAGTATTGTAAAATGTTAGAATTACTTACATATTTGAATCAATATCATCATAGTATTTATATGGTATCTGAATGTAGCTGTAAAAATAATAGGAATGATGCGCTTACTTCAAGGTTAATCAAGATGTTTTCAGGAACAGAAGTCTGGCGCTCTGCAAACATTTCAACTACGGAACATGTACACGATCCATGGTTACCTGAAAACGATAGGTAATACAGTTCGTAACTATACCTTTGGAATCAAAATATTTATTCATTGAAATACTTCGGATGATATACGGGAAAATGACAGTTCTGACGACACTTGTTAGACCAGTTCCAGGTCTTGTTATTAGCCTACGTGAATGCGTTGAACTGAAGTACAGAATCGAAAAATTGAAATTCTAGAAACATACAATTGCGTTATCTAAAAAAGCATGAAAAATCTGTAACGGTCTTTCAGATTGTTGGCGCCAAATAAGTGCATACGTTTACAATCTTCTCGAATCCGAATCGTTTAGGACGTTAATTCAGATTGTCGCAATATAAAACACAAGTAAATAATTAATTGTAGTTATATTTCGTACTAACCAACACAAATTTAACGTGAAATATCAAAAATATCCAGTAATTTCACTTTAGAATATAGCACTAAGCCTCCATGACTCCATGTTTACAAATCATTCATTTATTATAATATAACCGTAGGAAACTTAGAAGTCTGCAAAAATTATCCTTTCTCTTTTCTTTCATTACATTTTCCGTAAAAAGAAAGAGATGTCTATATTTCGTAAGTTTAAAAATTGCACAAAATGGCGTCGCGGATACCAATCAGCATCAGCGAATTATACAAAGTACGAGACGCAATTCCTAGCGCAATTCTATATAATATAATTTCATCTGGAAATTTTATTTTGAATTTCTGACTTCGGATTCCTGAAAGCAATTATACACGAGAACATTGACTTCTCGAGAAATATACAAACTCTACAAGAAATTACTTTCTTTTCTTTCGGCCACCTCGGCCACTTTCGGCCTGGCTGGATCATAGACAATGATAAAGATAAATTAATGATAATATCAGATATTGTAATAGTGGAGTCTGATAGTCACTGATAGTAGTCGAAGTCGAACTTGTTTGATCTTGTATTTCTGTCCTGAGTTAGCATATGTGGGCAATATCTATGCAGGTCTCTTGTCTTATTGGTCTTTTTGTATTTAAACAACTTTAAACAATAATATTATAGACACGAAGAAAATTAATGAAAGGACAGGCTGTACACATATAAGAATGTAACGATACACCTAAATATTTTTTATATTTTGTTTCCCTTCCCGTTAAAAAATCGGTTAGCCGCTAAACGCAACGTTTTTTCTTGTTTTTCACTATCGTGATACGTCAGATCTGACGGAAAAACTGTCAATTTGAAAATACAGTGGTTATTGACGATTTTCGTGTCGTGATAGCCGAGTGCCCACTTTTTATTTAGAAGGTCGTGGTTCGAATCCCAGAAAGCGACATGCACCCTCTGCATGCACTACCTAATAAGTTTTTCTGACTTAAGTATATAACTATCACTGACTCTATGCCTCGCAGAGCACGTTAAGCCCTCGGTCCCAGTTGCCATCAACAAATGGCAGTCGTTAACATCCACAAACCCGCACTGGAGCAGCGTGGTGAATTAAGCTCCAATCCTCCTCACCCTGGGGGGAGGCCTAAGCCCGTGGAGTGGGCTGGTATGGTATGTAGAAATCAGAAAAGACAAAGATTGACATAAACCGCATAAACACGATAAATTATATGAAAAATAATGTTGGAGTACCTACGTTTTACGAAATTCTATTAATTAAATATGAAATTGTTGTTTGATTTTTGAAAACTACTATACTAGTACTTATAATTTTTATTTAGAAGTCTTAAAACGTAATAGTAAAAGTAAAAAAAAGTTACGGTGTTTCCATATAAAAAATATATTTTGAAATATAGTATTTTCCAACAAAATACAGTAGATTTAAATTTTTACTATAGTATATTACAGTAAAAACTTCAGTGCTGTTTTATTAAATTGTTTGTCGATTTTTATTGCAAAATAATTTCATGTTTGTCATTTTTTGCAGTCATTCTAGCAATCATCTTTTTTATAGGCTTAAAATTAATACAATTTTCCGAATTTTGTACCAATGGCTTGCTGGGAAAACATATTTGTTGTTAGAAGACCCACACCGCAAAAATTGTCGAGATAACCTTGCCTTCGTTTTGTGAAAGAAAGAGACAAGTATTTTTCTTGTGTCGAATGTGTAAAAGAAATGGAAGATACCTACTAAGTTTTCATTTTATCTTCCATTTCGTAATTTTCACTTCCAAAACGTAAGCTTCAACAAAAAATTTGTTCGCAATGTGATATGCCTGGCTTGAATGAATGGAAAAAACATGTCATGTATTTAATTTCAAAGAATTTTGGTTGCCGTGCCGGCAAATGGAAAATCGCCTTAAGGCGAACTATCATAGGTGGCATTGGGTGGCAAGGTGAGCCTAGCCCTGTGATTTAATGTACTCTTAGAGAATGGAATTGTACTTAAAAATTACATTAATTTGATTTGCCTGACTTTTTCTTATCTTTGAGACTCCGTGGTCGGCCCCCGATGAAGTCGCTTGTTATAAGAAAATCAAACACGAAAATATTCAAATAGTTCATCTGATAATGATGAAGGAATGATGAAGCACAATGAGTGGAATAGAAGAATTAAGTAATAAACTTTCTTTAATATTATATTACATTCTACTAATAATTATTTATTGAGTATTAAGATTTCATAATTGGTAATACTACACGGTGATTGACAGATAAGCAAATAGAGGCGGACTATTGAGTCATGTTTGTAAAAGTAATACCTACTAATTGTTGGTCGGGAATTTGGCGGGACTCTTCCAAATAAAAGGGCTCCTACTATGCCTCTATACAATCATCTATCTCTTCAAAACCTCGGTTCTTTCAACACCGTTTATATAACTGTCAAATATCCTCTACTATCTGTCGCATGCTCTGCTCAGCATGTCACTTTACTTACCTATGTCTATGCTTTGGTCATTGTTGCACTTCGGTTCATTTAGCTAAATTAATAATTAAAAAATCTTCATTATGTGAATGTGGCCTCGATGATGGAAATCTAGAACACATATTTTTTTATTGTACAAATAACCCTGTATCATTATATGATTAGGTACCTCCCCCCATCCACTCCCCGTCCTATCAGTTTTAGATTATAATTAACCAACATTAGATTATAATTAACTATAGACGATAACTTGGTAAATAATATTGTTCATAATAATAGTTTTATAATCTTTTAAGTAGATCTAGACTACTTAATCTCAAGTCAACCGATAAATTGCATTTCTTTGTTATGATCTCCCAAACAGACCAACAAAATTATAAATCGTCCGCCAAATATGTACGTTTAAAGTCTAGTCAATAGTAGTCTTTGAGTCTAGTTTTAAATTAGCCGTCAAAACACTGATGCCACTCATTACTCACCTACTTCCATGGAACTAATATGTACTACGTACAACTGGAATGATATCTCTCTAACATTAGCGTGGTCATACGTAAACTGGTAATTAAAAAAAAAAAGTGCGAAAGGAAAGTAACCAGGTGCCTAACTATCTCTTTCTACACCACTTCTGTGTGGCTAGCATGAAATATTGTACCACTACACTGGGAAAAGTACTATGGTGAATTTAGATTATATTATGAGGGAACCGAGGAATAAAAAACTACGCGTCATGATGATTACGATACAGGACCTATAATTACCGCTGACGCATTATTTTTTCCTCTTCATATTTCTCGTTTTTTATTATGGGGTTCATCAATCATCAATTAGTAGCCTACAAAAGTTAGGTAATAGCATTGCTTCGCAATGCAATGATCTCACGTCTCGTTCTAATATCACTACTTCTGAAAGTTCTGAATCGATTTTGAAGATTTTTGTGTTTGGTCACAATTTTTCAACATAGGGTAAATACAGTGAAAGAATTATCGAAATCAGCTGGTCTAATACGCCACTTTGGCCGTTCCATATCCCAGCTGCTATTTCACGCCGCTGGTTGTACACAGTCGCCGAGCGGCGGCGAAGTCAGAGACGCATATTTTTTCCTCTTCACATTTCTCGTTTTTTTATTATGGGGGTCATCCATTGCTCGACTATTGATGAACACTTTTTTTAGGGTAGGTAATTAGTGGCCTATAAAGGTTACATAATAGCATTGCGAAGCAATGCCATGATTGCTCATATCGCGTTCAAATATCACTTTTTAAAATATTTGGACTTAATTAAATAGGACTTTATACACATCATCATCAGCCCATTTTTACCCCACTGCAGGGGCTTAGGCCTCCCCCAGGGTGAGGAGGGGGCTTGGAGCTTAAGTCCACCACGCTGCTCCACTGCGGGTTGGGAACTGTAACGATTGCCATCTATTGACAGCGTCCGGGACCGACTGCTTAACGTGCCCTCCGAAGCACGGTGTCAGAGATATTGTGTACTTAAGTCAGAAAAACTCATTGGTACACGCCCGGATTCGAACCATGGCCCGATGGGGCCAAATTTGAGACAGGCTCGTTGCGCTCTGGGCTATCACGACTTTATACACGTTTGGCCATTAATATTTCTGAAAGTTCTAAATCGATTTTAATAATTTTTGTGTTTATTTACTATTTTATAACTTAGGGTAGATACTGTGAAAGAATTATCGAAATCAGTTCACTTAATTTAAAGCTGTAGCAAATCAAAAAAGTCGATTCTTTGTTTTTGCGGAGTTTTACTAAACAATTTTATTTCTGTTTTCTTTTGCAGTTTTATTTCTACCTATCTTCTTTTTTTTTTAAACATTATTTAGGTACCGTAATTTAGCTTTATTTGGGTATCCGTTAACGCAAAGTTTTAGTAGCCCTTGACTAAACAAGAATTAATAATAAATGAAAAAGAAACGTTTATAAAAAGCATTAACGCAGGATGACAAGCTATTAGCTAAATATTAATATAACACAGGTCTACAAAATTTTTTTTTCGAATTTTGATTTGATAATATCATCTACTGTTAATGTTTTTAGTGTGTTGAAACCGAAAATGAGGTCAATTTTTTTCCATAACGTAGGTACAGGTCATTCGTTCAATCTCGAGTAAGTACAGTAATTATTACAATAAAAGATAACATAATCGGCTGGTAACTTTGATTTATTTTCATCTTGTTTACAATATCAAATACATAAATACATATTACATAAATATATAGTACATATTTCCGGTTGTCAGAATAAACGATGACGCATACTTAATCATTATTTTTATAAAAACTTTTTGTAACAATGAATATGTTTATTAGATCGTTTTTGTGTAGGAGTCTAATAAATTTGCCTATATTTCCAATATTTATGATGATAGACAAAAGACAGTGATGGCAAAAAAACCAAGAGCTTTCGGAGCATTGTAAGATACTAAATTTTCTAAAATCGGTTGGTAACTTTATCGGAAAATCGAAAACGGTGAAAAAGTCGAAATTTCCCTATTTTTCGGACAAAAAGTTGATTGTTTCAAAAACGGAAGAATTAATATCGAAAAAATAAAAAACCTTCCGAGACTGGTAAATTGTTTACAAGTTTGAAAAATAAAATTTTAGAAACGGTCGAAAACCCTGACTTGAGCATGTGCCCTTTTCATTTAATGATTATCAGATTAGCTACCCTAGAAAGTAAGATTCGGCCTTATTTCAAAAAGTTATACAGGTAGACGAAAACACTAGCATCAAAAAATGCAAGAGCTTGCGTGGCAAAGTATGGTAGCACATCGAAAATTGGTCCATGACTTACTTCGAAAATTTTTTGTCGTACAATTTTGTTCAATGTCTTCCGATAATTGCGAGAACAGCGAAATCTGTAGATTTTTTTTCTAGAATTTTTTTTTTTTAGACCTAAATTATAATATAAATATTAATTTATAGAAACAGATAGTAATACACTATTTTACACTCTATTTTTTGTGACTTCTGGTTTTTTAAAGCTTGTTATGGTATATTTCATATTTGTTAAACTTTTTATTAATATTTAAAACGAAAGTCTTAATTTATGGTTTTATGCTGGCAACTGAATCGAGAATTTGGGGAATTTTGACATTTGTCAAAGTTGAAGTTTTTGACGTCATAATACTAAGGTGTCCATAATGTTTAGATTAGTTAATAATAATACTTTAGTAGTTGCCTTTTGCCCTCTTTTGCCTATGATGTGGCCGAAATAATAGGTTGCCAGATATTTCAATGAATATGAAAGATAGAAACCTATGTATTGTTTTAAAGAGAAACGTTTTTCGTTAAAGTACGAAAATAATTTAGTTATAATATCTGACGTCATTCTAGTTACAGATCTGACACCATACGGGTAATGAATTTGACGTCATATATGCATTTGTGAGACTTGTGTGTGTGATTTCGATGGGGTATTGAATCTGTCCGTATCTCTGGTGCCAATCGAAAGGAAGGAGGCCATCATATTAATATTTGAGATCCTTAGGTCTCGCACCAACGTTGAATTTTGAGACATTTCGGCCCTAGAAATAATGTTTCGGTACCTAGAGTCTTTTAAATCCATTTTATCCGCCGAATGATTGGGAATTTTTGAGATTGTTGGGTTTTTTAGGGAAAGAAAGGAGCTTGGTTGCCTGTACGAACTTATGTTTTCAAGTTCCCACGTGCGCTCAAGGCGGTGAAGTGCGACAATATATATGAGAAATATATTTCAAACATATATATCTACAGAATCCTTGACACATAAAGGGAGCATGCAGCTAATTTACTAAGGTGATTGAGATATCGATATTTGAAGCTTTAATTTTTAGAGTTACTAACTGCTTCACAATTTATTTTGGAGGTGAGAAGCTTCCGTCGATTGATCATATTTTCAGCGGGTTGCCCGCTTTTAGTGACTAGCTCTCTTGAACTTCGGTTTGCTTGCTTCTACTTTTCTATCGAGGTGGATAGGAGTCGGGCTACTGCGGTTTTTTTTTGTAAATTTGATGATTTAACAGTATTTCGTACAAATCCAACCAGTATTTTTGATGCTATCGCGAGTTGTACTACGCGGTGGCCACGCGAGACCTCATTTTCAATGCTTACGTTCGTGGTTTATGATCCCTTATAAATATTAAAATTACTTGTTAATAATGAATGTAAATTGATCATTCACGTATGTTTTTTACTCCATAATTATACTGATGTATGTTTGTAGCATTTTAATTTGAAATCTGCTAAACCAATTTTGACAAATGTTCGAATTAAAGGTTCTAATTTACTAAATTACGACATAGGTTATATAGGTTATATAGGTTACGACACGGACATACAGAAATCTTTATACTCATATAAAAAAGTTTACTTCAGTGTCACGGGTTAAGATAGGCTTAGAGAGTTTTGTTCGATCTTAGTCGAAAATTAAAAAGTTCCTGTTATGGTCTTATTTATCCTACGTAACTTTGTCACCCTAATCAGAAAGAGGCAATATGGCACCCACTAACGTCCTTGTTACTTTTATCTTTTTAATTCGTTTTTAAGGTCAAATTTCTAGGACCTCGAAATTTCTTCGTAGAGCTCATTCCAGTTGTACGTAGTACTTATTAGTTCCATGCCTACTTCATACAAAAACCTCATCGCACTGGATACTGGCAGAATTATCAACCCCAAGATAGTTGCCAAAAATAAAAAAAGAAGAAGAAGACTAAAGAAGACTAATAAAAAAAAAGTGTCTAAACATGGTCTAAACCTGTATAAACGTATAAACCCATCTAAACATGGACTATAGCAGAGCAGGTACATGCATTAACATGAAATGAGTGAATTCTATGGCATAGGGTGAAATTAAAAAAGTTAAAGCCGGAGTTTTTTCAAAATGGCGCATCTAGAACGTCGTAGTTCTTGGAGACATTTTGAAAAAAACTCCGTATTAACCGTACTACGTTGCCTGTTTTTATTATTTTGCAATAATAATAATAGATTCTCTCGTACACTAGAATAGAAATTGGCAGAATGAACATATATTAGAATGCCATTATCTAAAAAAAGAAGAAGTAGAAGTTCAAACAAGCTAAATGTTTTGTGAAACTACATAAATTAAAGCGCTATAACTGTGGGCGATAAACTCTAAAAAAATATGTAGTGGAAGGCAGAGGAACCCACGTGAAACCAGTAAAACCTAGTGAAACGATCGCAATGTATATTTGACATATTGGAATAATTTAAAGTACAAACGTATTTAGGTACTTAAATAACAATTGAAAGAAATTAGGTACCTATTACGCCAATAAAATGTGTAAGAACATTAGGTTCATGTCACGCATGAAATCACATGAAATATACTATATTACATCTATTACATGTGCCAACTTTATGTACACGCCTTTGTAGTACACGCATATTTAACCATTACTTCCTTCATTTATGATTTATACAAGAACCGGTTGTTAGTGTCAGCCATAGACACAATGGACTACCTTTTTATTTAGTTGAAGTGAATGTTATTATTTAACATCTACCAGTATGAGTTTAGACGAATTAGAAGTTTGGGATGACTTAGCGAATATACCACCTGATCCCCCAAATATGAGAAACTTGTGTAACAATTGCGAGTGAGTATAGTGAATGTTTTAAATAATTTCAGTTTATTTACTTATTTTTCTATTTATTTTACATGTCAACCTCTGGTTGACAGACTGATTATACATTGGTCGTCGAAGTGCATTCCTGACACATGAGATTTATAGCTACCTATAACATGTTTGTTATGAGTTGCCATAATATAATTTGTAATTTAATTTTGTGTCATTCATGCATATAAACGATAATAATATTTGAAAACGGGAATCATCCGAAGGTACAAATCCAGATCAACCATCCGATTACTATGCCGATTATGACCTGTCAGGAACGCAAACTCTCAACGGTCGATGTATAGCTATGATGAAATGAATGAGAATATTGTCATTTGTATGCCCCCTATAATCTGTAACAACTACAGGTGTGATTCAATAGATTTTTTTAAAATTAGATATAAAAACACTAATCTTAGTTATTTAAGTATGTGACATTTTATTTTAAAAATATAATGTTTATAGTAGCTTAACACCATGGATGTATATAGAGATATCGGGTTGAGACCCTAAAAATGTGAGCAAAAATACAGTGAAATTTCGCAGACATGAAAGGAGTGACATGCAATTTTTTCGCTGGAATTTTATATAGTGGACCACGATTACTGGTTACTTCGTAAGCTTTTATTGAGCGTTGATAGTGCACTGATCAACGGATCTCCTGATTTTGCACGAACTTCTTATGACATTGGAAATGAACCTAACGGAATAAAGTACACACATATTTTGAATAATATTTTTTGAAATTAATTTTTTTTTTGCAAAATAAATAACAACTGTATTTCAATAAGCTTAAAACTTCGAAATATAACATTCTATATGACATTTTAATCGAACAAACCAAATTAGTATGAAATGTAACACCGACGCGTATCAGACTTCCAACTAGGGGCACCCTTAACAACTACTTCCGGTTGTCAAATTCTAACAATTTTAGTCACAATTGATCCTCCGTCTAATTACCCCGAGCCGTCTTTTTATTTTTTTCTTATTTGGACCTAATTCTCGAGATATCGGGCTCCTAAAATGAAAATCGTGGAAAAAAATTGCAATTTTTTTTAGTTTTTTGCCAATAATTTTTTTTGTTTTTGAACTTTTTCTAAATTGTCTTTTACCATCTTGTAGAGCTCGCCGAACTGCGTCTTTTGACACCACGTTCATCCCGATATCTTGAAAACTCTGTGCAATCTGTCTGTCTCACAAAACTCCCAAATGACCCCATATACTCCAACGAAATGAAAGTCATTTCCAATGACAAAATTTTTTACCGCAGCTCACTTCTTTTATAGTACCTATTTAATTAATTATTTTTGTTTTGCATTGGAATTCATGTTTCCCTCACGACCACTTAATTTAATGTTTAAAAAATTAAAAACGGTGAACAAATTCAAAATTAATCAATAGACTTTTGAGTAACTTGTCGCTCTGCTTCTCACATTGACATGTCCTAGCCAAATTTAACCTAATAATTTGAAAAAAGTAGATCATTAACCTATATGAACTAAATTAAAATCCCTATTTATGGGCAAAATGTCAATACATAGCACTATTAACGTCCACATCAAATTGCAGCAAACTTTTTTTAATCACCGTGATTTTCAATGATGGCATAATTGATAAATGTCATGTGTAACACACTAACAGGTGGAAAGTTAGTAAAAGTAAATAATGAATGACTACAAAAAGTGAGCTCCAATAAAAAAATTATATAGTTTTCATCAGTGCACTACGAACGATTGATAAAAGCTACCAACTAACCGGTGATCGTGGTCCATTCTAAAAAATTTCAAGCAATTTAAATATATAAATAATTCTAGTGTCTGTCTGTCAGTTCCGGCTAATCTACTAGATCTCTGAACTGATTTTGATTCTGAATGAAATTTTGCAGACATGACCAGGGCATTGTCGGGTGTGGCATAGACTTTTTTCTATTGAGAAAAATCATAATGTCTGTCTGTCTGCTCCAGCTAATCTCCGAAACGGCTGAACCAATTTTGATGAAAGTTCACTGCAATGACTTCATATGAAAGCGTTTGTTCTTTAAATTTAGAAATATGAAAGCTGAAATTACAGCTACTGAGCATAAAGTTAAAGTTTGTATGGGAGTATTATTTGTTATTTTTTAATAGGAACTTCATAAATATAGCTTATATGATATAGGAAAGCCATAGAATTTGTTTTACAAGCCCCTGTGCACCCATACCTGCCCACTTTGCTTTACGAGAATGGAAATTAAAACGGAAAGAGGGCGAGTGAGAATGTAGACTGAAATAAAATAATAAATCCCATGCGACACGAATAACATGCGAGCAATTATGCGGGTGGGTCCTATAGTGTAATATAAGTATTGTAGTATATATGTATTCATTAATATGTATATGTAATGTTTTTATAATAATATATTTGCAATAATCATCCTTAATTTAAATTTGAATTTATAAAATAAGAATGTCATTAAAAATATGTACCTACTCGTTTCAATCTCTTTTTCATAGTTATCTTGAGTGTATTTAAACTGGAACATAAATAATAAAACATGTGTAACGCTTTACAAATCTGCCCGATGAATGGTTAAAAAATATATATTCAGGCCTGTGGGGGGAGGGGTGAGGAAACCTTTTGCAGTGAATATTTGTTAACAAAAATCTTAACCCAAATATGAAAAAAATAAGGCTTGGTACTCTCGTCCCTCTGCTCCACTTCGCTCCTCATATTGCCATGAAGCCTTGTCTTATTTATTTTTGTAATATGGACGAACAACCTGTTTGACCGAATATCAGATTGATCATTAATATGAATCAGACAACTTTAGAAAGCTGAACCTAAATATAATAAAAATAAATAGGTATAATTCTATCTGTGAAATTGTAGATGTGACTGAAAACAAGAAAATGGTTTTAGGGTTGTGTGATAATGCTTATTTAATTATTATTATTCTATATATATATTTTTTGTGTTTATCAAGTTTTCAAAATTTAGAAGATATTTCTGATTGAAATTAATTGTTAAATCTTTTCATTTCAAACATGCTATTTCTGTATTTAAGACATATTTGCTGAAAAGTTTTAGAATGAAATATTTTACCTTAATCAGGTTGTAATAGTATATACCTACTGTTCTGTAATAGTTTTTAACAATATCACATAATTTTTTTCAGGAGACCAACAGTTGTATGTTGGTGTTCAGCACTACCACCAGTGAGATTAAATACTCTGAACAATATAATTTTACTGCAACATCCTGCAGAAGAAAAAAGATGCCTGAGAACTGCTCCCATGCTAAAGCTTGGTCTAGCAGAAAACAAGTGCCTTATTTACAAAGGAAAGAAATTTCCACTACCCAAACATGGAAACTTAGAAACTATTTTAACTCAACCAAACACTGTCTTGTTATATCCTAGTAAAGTTGCTATCGACATTAAGGAAATGAAATCTGATATGAATTCTTATAATTTAGTACTTATTGATGGAACTTGGCCACAGGCTAAAGCAATATATGCTTCCAGTCCCATTTTACATAATATCAAACAAGTTAAGCTTATTATTGATGATATAAGTAGTTACATAATTAGAACACAACCTACGGAAGGTTGTTTAAGCACATTGGAAACAGCAGCTGAAGCATTATCCCAATTGGAAGATGACCCAATATATAAAGAACAGCTAATCAAACCGCTACACATACTATGTAAATATCAATTAGATAATGGAGCCGTAACACATCAATCAAAAGAATTTTTGATAAAAACTCAAAAATATCCTAAACTAATTGGGAAAAGATTATCCAAGTTATTAAGGACTACAGATGAAGGCACAAAGAATAAATATTGTCATTAAGTTGAAACTTTCATTTCAACAATAGATAACCCTTGGAATTGTGCGAAGTATCTGTGTACAGTTGATATATGTTCATGAAGTTTAAATATGTTCCAAATACTCTCAAAATTGTAAATATATATCAATAGTATTACATGCATGCATACTTTGTCCTGCTCGCAAAAATGTCTAGTTGTGTTGGAAATGGTTGCAACTTGCAACGAACTCTGTCGTTTAAAAACAAAACCAAGTACAATAAACAAAAAATCTTTTTAAAAATAAGCTTTAATTTAAAAAAAAAACTCCAATGATTAATAATTATCAGCAATTAAACATCTACATTATAGCTATTAAAAGATAAAATATGTTTTCAAAACTTGTAAACTTTTAACTTCTAATAAAAAAAATTAATGAATTCATAATGAAAAACTGTTATAATTAAACAAAATATTAAGAAGATGGTTCTTGCTTGCTTGCATGTTACTGTGTCTAAAGCCCTGGATTGCTTGTCGGTGCCGACACTGAAGTGAATGCGCAATGATGTAGTGAACGTATACATATGGGGTAAAATTTACATCACCATCCAAAATTTTTCTAGATGTATCACCAAAAGTCCCCATTTCGTAAATAAAAAATATAAATTTAATTTTCAGAATGAATTATTTTATTCTGAAGTTTTATTTATAACTTGTAGTTCTTCTGCTTTCTTTGTGACGCCGAAGAAGGGAGAAAGCCGCACGCTGCGAAATTAAAGACAGCTGCGCCGATAGGTAACGAGTACCGACCAACTGGCTACAGACGCAGCGACAATACACCAGCACACAAACTTATGTCGGCGCGTAAGCACGCGTCTCGCGACCGCGGCGCTCCGGTGTGTCGACACGCGCCCGTATATTTCATAGTGCAAATCAAACGTTTTTGTGAATTTATGCTGAATTTAATGCTCCACTGGTCAGCGCTGACGATCAGTGCTGACGGTACGCGCGCACCAACTTGTCAGCGCTATACGAATCAGTAAACACCTAACTTCATGTAAATAGCTGTGGATGACCGATTATGTCAGGCTGACCGTCAGCGGAGCACTAAATTCACCCTAAATGTAACCTAGCCGTGAGGATATTACTCGGAACCAAAATCTAAAGTTGTTAGCAGCCTCGCGTCGCGACCATGCACGCTCGGGTCAAGTTCGCTATAAAAATGAAACTAATCAGTAAAACATATTAGGATCCCAACTTACATCCGCTCTTTACAAAGATAATTAATTCGGATGGTGATGAAAATTTCACCTGTATATTATTCACGATTATGGTATGACATTAACAGTTTGTTCATGATGTTAATTTATAGTTTGTACTGGTGAGGACTCGCAATACGATTGCATACTACCAGGAGGCCCAACGAAAAAATTGTTTAAGTGAAAAACAAGACAGTGTTGTTTTTCCGATGAGTAACAGAAGAACGTCAGGAAATAGAAGAACGTCAATATCGAAGCAATAATCTTATAGTTTTGGCATCCCGGAATCAACATTAACTGATGCTGATGAAAGGAAAACTCATGACAAGAAAGAAATCTTGAAAGCTTTGAGAAATTGCACCGAGGGGGACACGAATGATCCTATTGCCGTAATCCGTCTAGGCAAACCAACTGACAGGTCAAGACCATGTCCGATCAAGATTGTTCTGCGTAGTAAGCGACATGTGTTAACTATCTTGAAGAACAAACGTAAGTTGCCTATTTCAGTATCAATTAAACCAGATCTGACCCCATGTCAACAAGATCAACAAGATCAACTGCGAACAGAGCTTGCAGACAGAATCGACCAGGGTGGGACCGATTTGACTATTAAGTACATTAAGAATCAACCTAGAATTGTTAGAACAACAAAAAACTAGCTGATTCGAGCAATACAGAACTGATTCTATTTTATATGAACCTGGCATCACTAATGGCGAAATTTGATTTGCTTCTGATTAAAATCAATAAATTGAAACCAACCTGCATTCTTATCACAGAAACACATCTTAATACGTCCATAACTGATAATTTAATCCAAATTCCGGGCTACTCACTATTTCTATTAGACAGAACTAACAAGAGATGTGGTGGCGTGGCTATTTATACAGAGACTATGCACAAAAATATACCATTTTTGGCAAAGATCAATGACAGGTTTCACAACGATTTAGTGTAGGGATTGTGGCTGGATGTGCAATATGGAACATTAAGTTTCATGTTAGCCTGTGTTTACCGACCAACGCATTTGATGAAACGGACCGCATACAATCAAATCTGCGTCATGTGCCAACACTGTTATAATCATGGGAGATTTCAACTTACCAGATATAAAATGGCCACTAGATAAGCTAAATGGTTACAATAAACACCACGAAAAGTTTGTAGAGATGTTTACAGACACCAACCTGTATCAGCTTACTACAAAGAACACTAGGAAGTGCAACACTCAAGAATCCTTGCTCGATCTTGTATTGTGCAATGACGAGACACTGTTTAGTGACATCCAGTATAACCCACCAATCGGAAAAAGCGACCATTTAGTTTTAACGGTTACTTTGCAACTTCCGTGCAACTCATCAAGCAAGTTACAGAGTAAAAAGGAATACAACTTTTTCAAGGCAAACTATGAGTTAATTAGTTTTTATTTGGACTCCCCTCTGATAAATTCACATAGCGTTGAAGATATATGGACAGATTTCAAGGCAAACTTTCAAACTACTATATAAATGCTAGTCCCAGTAAAAAGGAATACTAAACAAAAGGTCAAACTAAAACCATGGATAAGTAAAGAGGTAATCAAATTAATTAATGAAAAAAGCGACTCTGGAATATATACAAATTAATAAAGAAGAAAAGTCATATGAGCTATACAGGAAAATAAATAATAAGGCAGTTAAACTCTGCAGACAACAACAAGCTAATTTTGAGGAAAATGTCATCAAAACGGGACACAAGTCTTTTTATAGCTATATTCGCCGGCAATTATGTTCAAAAGTTGGTCTTCCACAAGCACTTGAATCAAAATCAAACGTGTTGGTTACTAACCCCAAAGACATAGCCAATACTTTCGCCGAACAATTCGAACGAGCATACGTGCGGGAACCTAATGATGGCCTACCACAAGTGTCTATGCCTAGAACTGACAGATCTATGACGTCAATTACAATCACTGCTGAAGTAGTAGTAAATACAATAAAAACATTTGACGATGCTACTGCCACAGGGCCGGATGAAATACCAGCCATATTGCTGAAGAGATGTGACAAAGCTCTCTGTGATAATATTACAATGATTATGAACAAGTCTCTCCAATGTGGGAAACTACTAGCAGACTGGAAGAAAGCCATTGTAACACCAATCTATAAGAAAGGTAATAAGCTGCAACCATCTAACTACCGGCCAATAAGTTTAACTAGCATCCTGTGCAAGACAATGGAAAAAATTATTGCAGGCCACCTGAGAAAATTTCTGTTGCAGGAACAAGTAATAACTGAGAAACAACATGGTTTTGTCCCTGGGAGATCGGCTGTAACGAATTTGCTTTGTTGTTTGCATGATTGGGCCCTAAATTGGAATAAACATAAGCCAACAGACATAATATATCTGGATTATGAGAATGCTTTTAATTGTGTCCCATTACATAGACTTCTTTGCAAACTTGAACACTTTGGAATTCGAGAGCAACTACTGGAGTGGATAAGAAATTTTCTTACAGAGACAACATTCAGGGTGAAATTGGGTAGTGAATTGCCCGAAGACCACTCGGTTCACAGTGGAGTCCCACAAGGATCGGTGCTGGGTCTGATTTTGTTTGTTGTTTACCTTACGGATTTGCAAAGCGAGCTTACACTTTTGCACTGTTTGCGGATGATACCAAGCTTTTCTGCGAACCAGGTAGTCAATATATGGCACTCCAGGAGAACCTTAACACTATCATGAAATGGACCGTTGACTGGCTTTTATCCTTAAACACAGAAAAGTGTTGGAAGAAATAACCCTCACAAACCCTACTACGTCAACCAACGACAATTAGCCTCGGTCTCTACTCAAAAAGATCTTGGTGTGATCATAAGTAAAGATCTCAAATGGGAAGCGCACATTGTAACAGTGGTTAAAAAAGCAAATTCGATGATATATCATCGAATATTGATACGAAAGGCGTTCACGAACATAAATATTCCGATGTTCCTGACCATATACAAAACTTATATCAGGCCATTGCTCGAATACGGTTTTCAGGTATGGAGTCCCTACTTTACCAAAGATATCGACCTGTTGGAAAGAGTCCAAAGAAGAGCGACCAAACTACGAGCTTTAAAAAATATCGGTTACGAAAAACGTCTAGAAGTCCTTGGACTAACCACATTGCACCAGAGACGTAAACTGGGAGATCTCATCAAGACTTACAAAATACTGGAAACTCATTACAATGTGCTGCTGCTGAAATCAAAATTTATTAAACAACAGTACACAAACTTGCGCGGGCATGATACAAAGTTGCGCCGAGAGCTCGCTACGTCTAACCCTTTTCAGCACTATTTCACAAATAGAGTGGTTGGAGACTGGAATGGGTTGCCTACAGAAGTCGTGAAAGCTAGCAACTTGAATCAATTCAAGACCTATCTGGATAATTACTTGAGCAGCAAGTGAGAAGAGAATGATATAAGCGTATCAGCGGAAGCTGTTAGCTTATTAAATAATAATAATAATAACAGACAACTGTTGTTCATTTGGTGTTAATCTCTTGTTGCTATGGCAACTTGGGTTACCGGCGATCTCGCTCCTGATTGGCGCTCTTGACCGCGACCATAATGACAGCCCAAAACTGACCAATCGTGAGGCAGCACGCTCGGATGTTAGTTTTCCTAAACATTAAAAAAGTGATATAATTAAATAAATACGAAATAAATGTATTTTAGTTAAACTTTAGTTATTATTATAGCCACGCTTGAAAGTTTATTATAATACAAGGCGAAATGTTTATCACCATCCAAATTTTAATATAATGATCTTTGGTAAAAAAACCAATATCAAGAGGAAAATATTGAAATATGTCTACACAAATCTTCCCAAATCAACTAATATCTCTAGTCACCATTCACAAGGGCGCCAGCGCACGCGCCCTGCTCTTTCGCGCTGCATTCGCACGTCGCGTCGTGTTTTTGAAAATCATAATGATTGAATGATTTCATTTATGAAAACTTTGGTTTGACAAAGCCTGGGACGATTTAAATTGATGGCATCATCAATGAAATGAAACAAACCAATAGGCAAACGGTCTACACCTATGGATTTTATCATCTAAATAGTCCGATACTTTAAAATAAGCCTTTGCATAAAGTTTTTGTGTAGTTTTAAATTTGTTAAAGGGTAAATCTTGAATATCAACTGGGATCTTATTATAAAAGCGTACCTACCTATACATTGCCCTTTAAACTATTTTGTGACTTGACTGAGGCAGGTTACATGATCAGCAAGTTTATCTTTGCTTCTTGTATTAACATCGGGCCGATCACTATTTTTTTTATAGTACAATATTTTTTCACTTACATTATGTTTTCAATATATATTGATACGGCAATGTCATTACATTAATTTCCTTAAACTTGTCTCCGAGTGATACTTTAGGCTTAAGTTTATAAATTACTCGAACAGCATTGTATTTATACTAGTAGCATGTCCCCACAGTAAAATGCCATAAGTCGTCAAACTATGGAACCTACTGAAATACACCAATCTTGCGGTTTCTATGTCCGAAAAGCAAATTCTTCTTACAACTAAGCTACAGAACTGAGCCTTCTCACCAAGTCTATACTAATATTATAAAGCTGAAGAGTTTGTTTGAACGCGCTAATCTCAGGAACTACTGGTTCTAATTGAATTTTTTTTTCTGTGTTGGATAGTCCATTTATCGAGGAAGGCTTATAGGCCATATACATAAAACCATACTATCTGTCTATTCGAGCAAATCTCCAAAACGGCTAAACTGATTTTGATGAAACTTCACAGATATGGAAAGGAAGTGGGCAAAAGTGACATACACAAATTTTTGTATGTCTGTATGTACGTCTATCTGTCTATTCGAGCTAATCTCCTAAACGGCTAAACTGATTTCAATGAAATTTTACAGGTATGAAAAGGAGGTGGTCAAAAGTGGCATACGCTACTTTTTGTCCATCAGTATGTCTGTATCTGTTCTGTGTCCATTCGAGCTAATCAACAAAACGTCTGAACAGATTTTAATAAAACTTTGCAGATTTGAAAGGTTGTAAAGAGTGAAATAAGCAACTTTTTGCCTGTCTATTTGTACATCTATGTGTCTATTCTAGATAATTTCCAACGGCTGAACAGATTTTAATGAAACTTTGCAGAGGTGAAAGAAGGTTGTCAAGGTGTAACCAATATTAGTTTCAGCAAAAAGTACCAATGTATAAACTATATTGAATGTTGATAGTACCTACCTATAGCAGGAATGTGTCGTCTATGCAAGCGAAGCTGCGGGCGGTCGCTATTAGTAATATAAGGATCACATTACAATTTGATCGCCACTGTGGCGTTTTATGTTTTCCACCAACAGATAGTAGTCGGTGAAAGTAGGTTCTAAAGTGAAACGGCAAATTGTTAAAATAAGTGCTGTATTCAACTATAGTCCGGCCGACTCCTTTCCAAGATTGTAGCAACGACTAGTGACCTAGCTGGGTACCAGTCGTATGGACCATATTCCAGAACAGTCTTGACCACTCTCCAGGGCAGCGCGTAGGCTGCTGTCGACTCGACTGCGGCTCGAACCGAAGACCCCGGAAAGTAGAGGGTGCTCCAACTTCACAGCAGCAAATCTACACTTAGCAGAGTGCCGCCGGGACGTTATTCAAAATCAGGACTACGTTCCTGGAAGAAGTCGTAACTTGTAGGAGCGCCCACAGGTGCCAATACGATGAAACCCAGTTCAGCAACCAGCAGACTCACCCCAGCAGTTGACACCTATAGACAGCTTACAATTTATATCGCAAACGAATGACAACTCACTCCAGCGGGAACGTTGACTATTAGAGATAAACTCGATAAATATTTTTAACATTAATAACGAACAAGATGCAGCAAGGAAGCAGGCAAAAGAATTCATGCGATACCATACAGAGCAATGCAAAGTATTGCAGAGTGCCAAAGAGTCTACGTTTTCTTTTTCCATTTTTTTCAAAATGGGGCATGTAGAACGTCATAGTTCCTTGTGGCATTTTGAAAAAACTCCATAATAACCGTACTACGTTGCCTGTTAATATTATTGTTCATTAAAAATAGGTTACCTATGGTTAACTCTCTTAAATTAGATACGCCATTAACCAACACAAAAGAAGAAGAGTCGATGTGAGTTCATGTCATGTGTCATGTGATGTCATTGTCGGCTCTCTTAAGTTGGCGGTCAAAAAATGTTTTTTTTTTTTTACATATTCGTTTGTTCGATCAAATTCATTGCTTGTTCGTTCTTCAATTTTTTATAAACAATATTTAAAAATTCTTTCTCAAGTTAGCACTCAATCTAAATTTTTTTAAATATTTTTTTTTCTAATTCGTCTGTTCGTCGTTCGTTCTTGATTGTTAAATCAAATTCATTGTTGTTCGTTTTTCAATTTTTCATAAACAATATTTAAAAATTCTCTCTTAGGTAATTGACGTTCCATTTTTTCGTTTTTTTTCTTTTGTAATTCTTTTGTTTTTGATTGTTCGATCAAATTCAGTGTTTTCTAGTTTTTTAATATTTTGAGAATACTTAAAAATTTTGGACAACATTTCAAAATTTTCGCAATCAAATGTGAACCATAAAAACGATAACCAAAGTGGCTGAATTTGATACAGAATTAAGAACTAGTTGCACATTAATGACGAACATAAAAACTGACCAAACATTCGGTTGCATTATTCAGTAATCGTCGTTCAAGGATGCTTAGTTGTAACCTAAAAAATAGTAATACGATAAGCTAAGTGGCTGAATTTGATACAAAATCAAGTACTAGTTGCACGTTAAATCTTCGTTCAAAGATACCTTTTATAACCTTAGAAAAAAAACAAGCTAAGTGGCTGAATTTGACACAGAATTAAGTACAAGTTGCATGTTAATGAATGACATAAAAACAGACCAAATATTCAGTTGCATTATTCAGCAATCCTTGTTCAAAGATACTTTATCGTGACAAAAAAAAACGATAGCCAAAGTGGCTGAATTTGAGACAAAATTAAGTACTAGTTGCACAATAATGAACATAAAAACTGACCAAATATTCGTTTGCGTTATTCAGTATTCCTTGTTCAAACATACTTTTTCTAACGTAAAAAAAAACTCGATATACTAAGTGGCTGAATTTGATATAGTAGAAAATACAAGTTGCTTGTTAATGAAAAACTTAAAAGCTGACCAAATATTCGATTACATTATTCAATAACCCTCGTTTAAAGATACTTTTTATTACCTTGAACGACGATTACTGGGTAATACGACCGAACATTTGGTCAGTTTTTATGTTATTCATTAATGTGCAACTAGTTCATAATGGGCATTGCCCGATTTTTTCAACATATGATTTTTAATTTTTTTTCTGAAAATATAGACCAATTTAAGAAGCTAATTTGAATATTATTAATTTTAAACGAGTACTTTTATTTTTATAATTTTTTGAAAATTTACCGGAAATGACGTACCAGGTAAATTTAATGTTACATCTATAGCCCTGGCTTTAAAAAAATCAATAAGAATCAAGTACTGTCAGTGTCTGTGGTCAATGTCACGCATTTGTCACAAAATGGGCACTGACACTCCAAACAAAATTGTCAAGATAGTCTGCCTACGTATTGTGAAAGAAAGAGATATGTATATGTAATTTAAACCATGTGTAAAATAATGGACCTCTAACATAGGCAGTACTATCTCGACAAAAACTTTGTTTGGAGTAGGTCTTCTCTCTGTCTGATTAATAATAGTTTGGTGTCATGGTATTTGTTTAATCAGTGTTTGTTAGCGATGTTTATTTCAGTTTATTTACTCAATGTGATTTACCTGACTACCTAGAAATTTATGTTTTTCAGGATGCTCTTATTTGCTTTTAGGAATTCCACGTCATACGTACAGTTTTTTAGACTGGTTGATTGCATTTAAATTAGATTTTTTCTTTCTCATATTTATCGATTTAGCGTCTTGAATCAGTGACTTGAATTCATATTGTGCTAATGATGGCGTACACAACAATGGGTACACAAAATCTTTTGTTCTAACGTGTCATAATGGTATGTACCACCGATGGTTTGATGGGTACCACAAATAGTCCAAACAATTTATGCTTCTAAAAGACGATTTTAAAAAAAGGGTTAAAGTTAAATCAACAAAGAAGTACTTTAAAGTAAGACAGTTACTAACTTCAATAGTTTACAAGAACATTTGAAAGAATTTGAATTTGAATTCACATTTGTAACAACACATATATAGGTTATCAATGTAACGAGGAAGCAGCAACAAGTCCCCCGTTCAGCCGCACGAGTGCACGACGAATTAGTCGACTATGCTATGTGACCACACATTACATGTGATCTGATATGTAATAATAGTTACTTTATAATAAAGACAATAAAAGTCAATATAATCAATTTATCTTGTATCATTCCCGCACCGCACCTGGCTGATGTCCCAAATAAGTAGCCATCTCTACCCATTAAGCGAGTTATTAGACCCTAAGTAAATTTTTCGAATTTTAGACTATTATGGCATCATTCATTAATAAGCTGTTAACATAAAGCATATTTGGAAGAAGAAGACACCATTTTCCTGCTCATTATCAGAACTAAAATTAGATATTTCAATCAATGAATACTTGCAGTGTGGTCTGGTCGCCTGGGTATAATGTACACTTTTCATATGAAGATAGGTTAAAACATTTTAAAATGATATAGATAGACAATGCAAAGAGATTGGATTTGGTTCTAAGGACTAATTATAATACTAATACCTGGGACATCCCACACGACACCGTCTAGTCCCAAACTAAGCAAAGCTTGTATTATGGGTACTAGACAACTGATACCTCTACATATTTAAATATTCTTTAGAATATATACATATTAGAGATATCTCACACCTAGTCACGGAACAAATAGATATGTTCATGCACACAAATATTCGTCCTGAGCGGGAATCGAACCCGCGCCCCTTGGCTCCATAGTTAGGATCTCAACCACTTGGCCAATCAGTCAATGAAATTGTCTGGCTTTATTAAACAAAATTGTATTTAAGATACCTCGTAGTCCAGAAGGGATTTTTTTGCCCGTGGACCTACTAGTACAACTGGTAGCAGAAACGGACATTTTTCTCCTACCCGTGGTACTAACAAGTCTTGAATTAGTTGAAAATAGCAACCATTGTCATCTATTAGGTTAGGTTCATCATCATAATATAAAATTACATGTATCTATCCCGCGCCATAGGATCAGTTTCATGTTACAATTTTCAACTAATTCAAGACTTGGTAGTACCACGGGCAAGTAAAAATGTCCCGTTGTACATAGTTGGTAAACGGGTAAAAAAATCCTCTGTGGACCAACTGGTAGTACAACGCTGGTAGTACCACGAGCAAGTCATATCGAAATCCACCAAGATATTCTAATAGAAAACTCTCATTATTTCCGAAGACCCGTACCAACTTACCGAAAGAAGATGTATGCACTATATGAAGAAAATGAAACAAGCATTGATCTGAATGTAACATCATTTCTTTTTTTTTAAAAAGTTGTATTGGCCACATAACAATTAATTCATACTTATTATTAATTGAATAGTTAAATAGTTTAAATATTTTTTTATAATCCTTATAAGCATATGATGTAGTAGAAATGAATAGTTATTATTATGTCTATGGTTATTATTGTTATTTAAAATTACGTGAAGGAAAAGCTTGAGACCCCTTTTTAAGCATACATAGGAATGTGAGATTTAGCATAGTTAAAGTTTATGTGGAGTAGGAGTGTAGAAAGCTAAAATCTATAAAGATGAATTTTTGAGATGCGACTGTATGACCAATTAATGAGCAATAGTGAAAAGTATTCAAAGGGGTCAGGAGCTTGATTTTTGAGAAAACAAAACTGTATGTTTACATTTTTATTAAATACCTATGTCACTTTAACAGGGAATCAAACCACTTCATTTGATAATCTATATATTGATTCGTGAAGAGAAAACTTTGTTTTCCTTTTCAAGCATATTGCGCACACGGAGGAGTGTGAGATTTGACATAGGTAAAGTTTATATAGAAAAGGAGTCTCAAAAGCTAAACTCTATACATGTGTGTACCTAATATGTGTTACAAATACTGTCGACCATAGAGTTTAATAGTCTGTCGTTTGATACAGTTTGAATTGACTTACTCTCGCCTAATATTATTGGTGGTTTCAAAAAAGTGTGTACCTTACGGTCAAACTTCGACCACTGAGCGACCTCTAGTTTTTGTACTTAATTCAGTAAAGTGTTTTATGTGATGTCATTTTTAGTAATCACGGTCTGTTAGTTAACTCGAAAAATAAGTTCTTGTTATTTCTTAAATTACTAGGTATTATCTTACAGTGCATGCAGTTATTTTATGTAAGTAATGGGGCACTAAATCATGTTAAATTTGAATTGTACTTTTATACTGTAATGGTGTACCTATTGTTGAAGAGCCAAATAAATAAATACTTTGTATCCAAATGGACTATTCATTGTGCAAAAAAAAAACAACAATAATATGAAGATCTCTTATCTTATATCCCTTCAATGCAACATGTATTTTACCAAAACTTAAAAATGAATACTTAACTCAGGACTCACAGGACAATGAAATGTACTTTTCATATAATTTACCTACTTTTTTTCCTAACCCAGGAATAACATAATGACTATTTAATTTTTAAGTAATACTTAGTCTAACCAAGAGCCTACTTTTAGTTTTTGAGTTTTGAAATGATATTGCATTAATATGCCAATAAAGTATTACTTTTCAATAGTTAGTGTTTGATTTTGCCCTTGATCAACCAAATAAAAAGCATTAAATTTAATGAAATTTTTAATATAATTGTTGATTATCTCCATATTATATTAAGTAAGCTTAATAGTACACTTCCAAAAAGCGTCTCATTTATTGTCACAACATAATATTTGTTTTACTGTGTTCTGGCACAATCCTCACTCTTACAACACAGCGTCCAACATCATTATTTTTTCTCCATACCCAACAGCACAATTAAGTTTAAGAGTCTCGAGATGACCTGTAACAAGTTATAATGATCTTTGAATCATTCTCATCTAATACATCAAAACTACAAAACTGAGATATATGCAAATGTTTTGGAAATCCAAAATAATCGGTACTTACATAAGAACTTCAGGCCTTCTTATTTCAGCAATATTGTTTGTATGGTTTAGGTACTGCTAACAGCACGAAGCTGACAAACGTTCCTCAGACATGGCAAGCTGGCAAGTTACAAGAATCAGCTCTATCTAACAAAGCTATTACTTGAAATCATTAAATCGTAAATTAAAAGCGTAGGCGACGTTTAGGCTATCCTTTAGTGTAGGTCAATGTAAAATATGTAAATAGCAGTTGATCAAATGCAGAATTTATATGTGTGCAGAATCAGTGGTGTGTTAAAATCCATAGAATTGATTACGAAACATTTAATTTATGCTGGTTTAATGCTGATTAAAACTGAGTTCAAAACAATTCAATCAAAAACAATCAAAAGTTTAGGTATTTGTCACTTCGTTTTGTTGACACTAGTTGACAGATAACTAATATTATAAATGTTTTGTTTTTAAAATACATAGTGGTGAGCTATTCCATCTCTTTAGTGTGACGTCACAGGGGTCATATGAGGGTCATTACTATTTTTCCCAATATCTTTGAAAATAAGTAATTAAAAATAAAACGGATAACAAATTATAGTTCAGTAAGGCTATTCCTCGAAACGGTTTTTCGTTTGTAAATAATTTTCAAAAATGGGCAATGCCCATTCTGTATCAAATTCAGCCACTTTCGTTTTCGTTTTTATGGTTCACAATTGTTTGCGAAAATTTTGAAATTTTTAAATATTGTCTAAAATTTTTAAGTATTGTATAAAAAATTTAAAAAAAAACGAGCAAACAATGAATTTGATCGAACAATCAAGGTTAAACAATGCTATAAAAGAGGAACTTAACACAAACAACTTGTCAGCGAATCCGTCCCCTCAAATGTCAGAAGTTGACAGTTCGTACCGCTTTGAGTTGTACTTAACGTTTTTTAGCGCAACGTTACAATACCCCCCAAAAGCATAGATTTTTTTCTGAATAACATTCGACTGAACTTAAATGCACAAGTTGTCTGTGGTTATGATGCATCATAGACCAGGTAGATGACATCTATTGTTTTTCCCAAAAATACAGTAGGATTCAAAAGGTCCAATTTCTTGCTTTTATAACAATATTTAAAGGTATCTGTTTGACGTTTGGTAGCGAAAATTTTATTCATTCGGTTTTTTTTAAATTCAGTAATAAATTATTGGCATTGAAAACGCCTTAAAATAAATAAACTAGTTTGATGATAGCATTTTTTCGTAGGCACATTGCTTGCTGTTAACTTTGAAAATTATGGAAGTATCGTCAGCAAACAATATTATCTCCTGATTGTTTACCTGTGCTGGACTGATTCCGGCAGAAAATACCTTTCCATAAGACAGTCGCAATAATTTTCTGTTCGCATTCTTTTCGCCCTCATGTAGACATTTTAGTTTTTCCGTCTGATTCTCCATTGATATTTCCACGTAAGTAGGTGGTAAGTAGGTACTATGCTATGACATCTATAAAGAACATATTTTTTTACTATTGAAACCTGAAAGGTTCTTATTATAAACTAACTAAAGTTTAATTTAATAAAACCATTTATATTACTAATAGAACCATTATATTTAGACACTATAATGGAATAGAAACAAAAGACAAAAGTGACAACCATTTGACAAGTGTCAAACTCAAAATATATTCTTCATTTACTAAATCAGAATATTTTTGTTACTAACATATTATTTTAAAGCACTCCAAAAAAAACTGGATATTTTTAACCCGTTATCTTTTTTACTAATAAAGAATTCTTAATAATGTAATAAAATATTAGGTTTACCGGGTAAAATTCCCCAAATTCTTGTTTTAGTTGCCAGTTCAAAACCATAAATTAGCACATCCTTTTTAAATATAACTGAAACCTTTAATTAATTTGTAAAATGTAAGGTAATAAATTCCTAAATTACTATTATCAACCAATTACTAAAAGATATATAAAAACCAAATGTCACAGAAAATAGATATTATACGAGTGTTCGTATATATAAAAATTTATGATGAACTTACTAGATGAAATATTATTTTCAAATGGCAAGTGTTAGAAAGGAACAAAGCATAGACATAATGGAACAAAGAGACTCACCGGCATCTCACCGGTAGCTATCTTCTACAAACTCATTTTGCCTCCTTACAAAATACAATTTAAAGTGAACCTTACTAATAACGCAAAGGTTTCATTTTTGTATTATACATTTTTGGGAGTGCACAGTTCTGAACCAGTAGGTACTCTTACCTCCATGGCTGTTGCCGTTAGTCTGTGGTCGCTATCTATCAGCAGTCTATCAATTCCACAGACTATATAGGGATACTATTCAGTTCCATATTCCTGTGTTCTGTGGTTCTTTGTGGAAAAAAAAATTCTTCTCGTCTTCGTCTTTTTTTCATATTTTGCTTTTCTTCTGATTCGATCTGTCAATTGGGCAATATGGCTGAGGTTTGTAATAATATTTTATGAATATATATCCGAGTAAATGCTGAGAATCAGTTTACGTTCTTTGATTTTTGATAGTCGGCATTACAGTGTTATTTGATTTCAGCGTTTTCATAAACATATTTATCAACATGTTTATTATTGACGACTTATTCTGAACTTTCAGGTCGAAGAAACTCAAAAGAAAAAACGTACTTTCAGGAAGTTTACCTTCCGAGGGGTTGACTTGGATCAACTTCTTGACATGCCTAAGTAAGTTTCGATCCGTATGTAAGTTGATTTTAAGAACTATTAAGAAATTTGTGTTTATATAAAAATATCAAAACATAACCTCAAAGTCTAAAACCTGATAGAAAACTTAAAGATTTTAAATTTTTAACGCTATGAATTTGTCTTCGTTTTTGTTGGAATGTCGTGATGCTGTCCACGTACACTTGTCTATGATGCATTGTATTTGAATTTGAATTATGTTCTTTTACTTTTGATGTGCGATGTCATTACTGTTGTTATTGTAAAAAAATGAAAATAAAAAGTTATTTTCTCATATACAAGAAAACACAAAGTTTTCAAGTATTACTTACGTTTTAATTAATTACTATGGCCGCTAGTCCACCCTATCGGTTTTTTGGTATATAATAACGTTAAGATTAGAATGTCACATTAATAAAATACTATTTTTGAGTTAATATGTGCACACATTTTATTAACCACTACAGATAAACTTCTACAATAACACGAGTTGTACTTTAGAGTACCTACACAACAAAAAGCAAAGTTCGGCTTTCCAATGTTGCTTGATGTAAATCGTGTTCATATTAATGATAAATTTGAAATTAGGCCAAGAGTTGTTGGTCCACCATTTAAAAAAAAAATAATACCTCTAGTTTAGATTTTGGCTGTGTCAAAGTGTCGAACTGCCAAGAAGTCCTATATTTTTCTTTGTATTTACATTGAAAAATATTTACTCTGGTAGGTTCCCGAACCCTCCACTATAAGCCCAAATATATATTTTTTAACTTTTCATTGGTGTGCTACGAAATGCAGGTAGCTTTGAGACACCCACGGGTCTGCTTTCCAATGCGAACTGATGAAAATCGTATTATATAAAAAATATAAAAACGTAAATAAAAAACAATGATTAATTTGAAATTCGGCCACGAACCACCATGGAGCCCTTTTTTTTAGCATTTCCATTAAAAAATATTTACTGTGCGATTCTTACACACTTTTCCCCTATAAGCGAATAAATGCTTTTTATTTTTTGTCAGGCAACAATGTAAAGCACTACCTGTTCAATAAGTTACCACTACATAACATGATTATGTTGTTAAGGTATAACCCACAAAACACAATTCCCAAAAACATTATAATTATTGAAGTACAGAATTAGAACTATTATTGAAATTATATTATAAATCATGGATACCAAATCATATAATTTTGGTAAACTTAAAATTCAGTGAATATAGATTAACGTCAATGATTAATAAATACATTTCAAAAGCTAGAACTGGGATTACTAAATGGATGTACGTTAACTACATGCAATACAAGTGCAATGTGACTAGTACCTCAGAAGCTATGCAAAAATTACCTGCAGGATTGTTACAGAATCGCATTGAAATGCTTGCAATGGCAATTACATTATGTTTCCATGGAAATAATCTGATACGCATATCAAAATAAATATTATGTTTTTGATGTAACAGTGATGCTTACTTACTACACTTTGATCTTAGCCAAAAGGCCGAGAAGCGATGTGATGCTTATATATAAACTCATGGTATTCAAATATATAGACGTTCCTATGACCTATGTATTGTAAACCGTATACCCTACTATAATGTAAAGATTCTTGAATGTGTCTAATTTGTGAATTATAAACCATGTTATAGTGAGCAACTCATGGAGTTAATGCACGCGCGGGCGCGAAGACGTTTCGCTCGAGGCCTGAAACGCAAGCCTATGGCTCTGGTTAAGAAGTTGCGTAGAGCCAAGAAGGAGGCACCGCCTAATGAGAAACCAGAAATTGTCAAGACCCACCTACGCAACATGATTATTGTTCCAGAAATGGTTGGCTCAATTGTAGGCATTTACAATGGAAAAACTTTTAACCAGGTGAGCAGTCTGTTTTTGAAATGTTTTTAATGTTTGTGTATTTAAATTGTTCAATAATATATGAAATAAATATTTTATTGCTTTCTGTGATTGTGTTCGTTTTATATATTTTATGTTAATGGACTCTATAAAAGTTATATTATTGAACTACTCATTAACATTACATTTTCTTTACCATACTTTACAATTATAAAATTTGAATATACCTAATTTTACTTTGAAGGAATTATCTAATTCATATTTGAGATATATTCTGGAAATATTTATTTTTCCAAAAGATTTGTATTTTGTGCTTTCAAATGCTTTCAAACTAAATGTGCAAAATTTGCATTTATACTGGAGTTTTTAATTAGATGAACCTAATTGACGTTTGCTAGATTGTCAGTTATTTACAAAATCAAAACAGCATGGTGACAGAATGATATAAATTATGACGTATTTATCTAATGACGCATTTAACAGCTCTTCGTACCAATCTCATTCATTTCACTAATGTTTTAGTAATTCTAGATTATAAATAAAAAATGTACCTACCTATATCATGGAGTTAAAGCAAAAACCCATTAAAGTCACTTTTTGGCAAAAATGAGTTATAGACACCATTAGTCTCCTTTTCAAGATCTACTGGTAAAACCTGTTTTTAGAATTGACGCTCTGTTCAGTTCTGTGAACCGCCTAGGCGGTTCGTTTGAGTGGTCCAACTGCTTGACGCGGTTTCGTCGCGGTTTCTTCGCGATTGGCCGTCATAGCGGTCAGCCGCGATGAAACCGCGTTATGCGGTTGGACCGCTCGAAAGCGCGTAGCCCATAAACAAAATGGACACCGTCGTCGTAACTTGTGTTATTTATTTTAACTACCGAAAACAACTACAGAAAAATAAAAAAAGATACTGGATTCATCCTTTACTAGAAACACGTAACGAATTTGGCCAGTTCGCAATTTGTTTTTGCCTCTGTTGTCATCTCTTTTCCAAAAATATCTACTAATTCTTCCCATTGCTTCCGTTTTAAATCTCTATTCTTATATGCTGCTCCTTCACAATTCCAAATAGCTTCTCGTTGTTGAATTTCAATAATGAATTTCTCTGTATCGAAGTTCATGGCTGCTCAACTCACGTACAAACTCATCGGCGGCTCGCCGCAAACTAAAATCGCCAGTACGTATAAACATGATGGCGGCCAGCCGCGAAGCGGGCCGCAACTCTCCATTCCACAGCCGCGGTTGAAATTTTGTGGCGGTTAAGTGCGTACAATCACAGGCGGTTGCATTTAAACTGGAAAAGTGGCCAGCCGCGCGGTTTGCCGCCCTTTGCGGTTAACCGCTAGTGCGTAGAGGCCTAAGTCTTTTAACTAATGCAACCGCAACGTTATGAAAATTTTATAAAATAAAACGGTAGCCAACTGTTTAAAAACCGTTTTATTTACTTTATTGGTTGGTAATTCTTTTTTGTTTTGTATTTGGATGTTTTCTGATATAATTTCTAATAGGTATTAAATTAATAATTACTAAAAAAATTATTTTTATTTTATTTTTACAACATATAACAGGGAGCCTAAAAGTTAGAATAAGGTATACAAGTTAGGATAATAAAGGTTCCTTAAACCTTAAATAATAAATTCTGGGCAGGAAAAACCATGTAACTGATTGACAAGTTTATGCAAACATTGATTTTGTAAAATTTTACAATATTGAATGTTTTTGCAATCCAAAATTATATAGAAACAAATTGGTCAGCCAATTTCATAGAAAACTGCGGTCTATACTTTTTACTTCAAAAGATAGGAAATAGTTGCGTCCACAGGAAAAACCACTTGTCTGTAGCACTCATCAAAGTAAATCTTTAATTATACCTACTTATTTTGGGAATCAGGTTGTTTTTTTCTACCGCCAGAATAAAATAAGCAATTAAAAATACACATATGCTTCTGATTATCAGGGTCTCAACAGAAATTTCACCATGCGAACCTTTAAACATGTTTTTCTCGAAACTACAATTCTTGCAGTTAGTTGGTTTTTGCAGTAACCCCACAATACTCATAATCAACAAAGCAAAACTCTAAAATTTATTGCAGATGATGAGTAAAATATTTGTAGTAATCATGTCTATATTGCTTTCCTAATGTATCTGTATGAGTTAAACTAGTTTTCTATTATAAATTTTTTTTTTCTTGGAATTTTATCTTGTATTTCAATCTTATAGAAAACTGTCGAAGGTTTGTAAGTAAAAGTTTTTAGCTGCGAAGACAACACTATATTGGGTATAAAATTGATGTAACGAAAGTTCGATCGATGGCGATTA
This sequence comes from Luffia ferchaultella, assembly GCA_949709985.1. NCBI lineage: Eukaryota > Metazoa > Arthropoda > Insecta > Lepidoptera > Psychidae > Luffia > Luffia ferchaultella. The sequence continues at coordinate 10,039,736 of OX453254.1, forward strand.
CTTTTGGCGCTCGATGCGCTTCATCAAGTTCAGCATTTAGCGCGTGGTACATTCGTATATCAATATAAATGATATGTATAATGTTAGGCTGTATAATATTAAAAAGTCTTTTCACATTTTATGTACAAATTTCAAAGCTTTTTTTTCCAAAATTATATTACAATTAAAGTATACCATTTTGTTCAATAACTTGTTGCCATTTTGTATATGTATATACCATTTTAATTATTGAAGTAAAACTTCATTTGGCTCGACTTGAGAGTAACTCAGTTCGGTTGGAGCTTACTAACAAAGGTCTTCTTACCAATTGTGATATAGCATAATATAATTTTGTAATTTTTATGTTTCAGGTGGAGATCAAACCTGAAATGATAGGCCACTACCTTGGTGAGTTCTCTGTGACGTACAAACCTGTGAAACACGGTCGACCTGGTATCGGTGCCACGCACAGTTCACGGTTCATTCCTCTTAAATAGATCCGACCATTCCTAGATTAAGTGGAAAATGTACATAGAACTTGAAATACATGCTTCTGTGTAACATATGTGTTTTATTCATGTAAATCATCTATTAAGTATACACTGTTTCTTTTTTTTGTCATATGATTGTTAAGATCTTCAAGGTGGAATTAATTGAACGCTTCCTAGGCACTTAAAAAATAGTACTTAAATGAAATTCTGCTTGCTCATTTTGCTACCGCTGCAAAAAAAATGTAAGTTAAATATAATCAGATGCTAATTATTATAAGGGTCAACCAAATCATTCCAGGTATAAAGAACACAACATTTACAACAAGGAATATTTTATTTTTCAACACAATCTCCTATTTTGATATGATTTTAATACACATAAATTGCATTAAGTTTCAATTAGAAATATTTAAATTTTGTTTGAAGCTTTTTGAACTTTACTATAAACATTTGACGATTTTTTATTAATCATCCCGATCAAACTAGTTTTCAATTTAAAAAAACCAAATTGAAATTAATTCATCCCTTTAGAAGCTATAATGTCTTAAACAGACGAACAGTTAGACAGACAGGAAAATGCGCTTTAAAATCGGTCTTTCCATTTAGGAGCTATGATGCCACAGACAGACAGAACCCAAACTTAACACATCTTGTTATTGATGTCGCAGATAAATAGAAGTTTATATGCTACATAGAAAATAAAGTACATTTTTTTAAATATATTTGATTAGTGTCTAGGGCATAATTTAAATGTGAAGGCTTAAATTATTTAAAGTAATTATTAATGATTATCAAATTGAAATTTTAAATTATCATAATGAACAAAAATAGCTCAATAAATTTATCACTAAAATAGTAAACTAGGTATCTAAAGTGGTCATTTTGTAAACGAAAAAATATTTTGATAACTCAGAAACCAAATAATATGTGAATTTCGCCATATTTTTTATTTTATTTCATTGTTTTAAAATTATGAAACTACCTATAAGTAGATATATAAATTAAAAAATTGATTCTAATAGAAATACATAATTTGCATTATTTTTTATATCTGGTTTCACAAGACTCCCTGCTTTGCTTCTACAAAGTTTTTACAAACAATTCTGAATTCCATAAAATGATTTCAATTAAATAGGCAAGTACAATTTTATATTGATAATTATCAAAAGTTATGTATAAAATACAGTTGACTATCAATTTCAATGTTAGCTCAAGAATTAGTTTAAAAAATGGCGCACACTTAAAACTTCGTTTCATGAATAGTATTAACGAAAAAACTACGTGATAAAATTTAAAATTAATATTTTATTGTAATTAACAGATAATAATATTTCATAAACATTTATATTCTAATGGATAAAGATATTAAGGTAGGACGACGTCTGTCTAGTTCGGCTGTTTAATAATAGATGGGGCTACCATATAAAGCACAGTAAAAAGAAAATAAGGTTTTTCGACAAACGCTTCAAAACTATTGAAGAAACCTAATAGAAATCAGTCGAAAAAATCTTATTTTCCTCAAATTTATGTTTTTGTACAAACGCTTCAAAACTGTTAAAACAATAAAGTCAGTTAAAAACATTAAAGAGAAATATTTTTTACAGTCGCATGTTATGTTTTATCAACTGAAACCTAAAAATGTTATGAAAAAATAAAAATAATTTCTGTATGTGGTGGCTCCATCTATTATTAAATAGCCGTACTAGACAGGCGTCATTCCACCTTAAGGGCAGAAAAGACATAAAACGTATAATACATAGATCAACTGTGATCTATGGTACAATACATAGATCTACCGTGAAGTGGAAATATGATGTCAAATTATATTAAATATCAGATGAGACTGTGCCCCAGCTCAAAACAGCCTTGTTGTATGAGAGACACGCGACGAACATTAGCGACAACTGGATTAGAACCCATGGTCCTGTGAGCTGACCCGTAAGATCTCCAGATCTTGCCCCCTTACTCTTTTTCCTTTGGGGGTATGTTAAGAATGAAATATTATCAAGAATAAAGTACATCACGACAAGGAACGCCGTGAAATCTGAGAAAACGCATAAACTTGTGCTCTCAAGAATATGGTTACCATTGTGAACATTTGATTAACTGATATGTAATATAAAAATTATAGAAAATTGAAAAAAAAAACTATTTTCTTAAATTTTCCGTACGACATTCTTTTGCAAGACTTGATCCTTATTAGCAACAATATCGATTGATGCAATAATACAGGATGTTAGGTATATTTTTACAAAATCAAGTGCTTTGATTGCCGATTAAAGTAACAGGTATTCTTGAATCTGAAAATGCAGTTTGCGTTTTATCAAAAATCGAGGTCATGAGTCCTTGAACACTTTTATCATAGTTTTTAAGAGTTGGACATATACAACCATCTCAAAAACTCGTCCCGTATAAAAAGTTTCGTGTTCGTATTACTAACCATTGGGAAGTGCGTTCACGAGGAGACAGTCCTGGCTGCAGCATCAGGTAATGTTTACTATCTTAGTGTACTGTCATCAAAGTTACATATGTAGTCCTTTTAGCTCATTCGGTTGGGGGATCTGGCCTAAAATCGGTGGTTAACGATACACTGCATCGTGATCATTCAGGTACCTATCCGGTCCATCAATATATCAAGTGTGTCAAACTTCCTGCCACCTGAAGTAGGGTAGAATGATCAGCTTCTAAGCCCAAATAAAATTTAATAAAATAAAATATTATTATAAAATGAAATAAATATTTTTTTTTGTAATATTATCGCATTTTCACCGTTATTCAGGGTGTTAGCGGATGTGTTTCGCGGTGAGTAACCTTATGTAAACGTTTAGGTATTGCGTAGTGTCGATATGACTCCGTCGCATAAGATTAAATCATTGACGGATTTGGACATTTAATAAAGTTAAGTTTTCATGCGAATGAATAGAAAATGCTGTCAAACGTGTGTTCTCCTATTGAACTTTTATATGCTTTGATTTCGCAGAAGCGAAAAACAACACTTTGTATATTATAATAATTAACAATTTCCAAGAACGCGGACCACACCAAAGACATCTTGTATCATCAAAACCACTTTACGCGTCTTCGAACGTTAATGGCAAACAATGGTTATGAATTGTCGTAAACACATCGTCGGTGGACATTACGACACATTACTAAGTTTCTTTGAATGTGTAGTACCTATTTAGCGTTATGTTAATAAAAAAATCAAAGATCGCCTTATATTCATTATCTACTAACAGTTTAGCAAGGATTTATGACTCCGTGAAGCGTAGTAGGAAAATTTATTGTCACCATAGAGTATTATTTATTACATTTGTATGTATATTTACTGTTACTAAAGAATACTAAAGACAGGTAATAGGTAAGTATATCGTGCGACAATATTATTGAACTAGTGTATATTACAAGAGTATGATATTAAATAATAAATTAAGTATACATATAATAATATTACAAAACATATACACAAATTACATGATATAGTAGGTATGATTATATAAGTCATCCATCGTTATAACATGCTTTATTTATTTATTGGAAAATTAACAACTTACACATAATAATGATAATTATTATCAAAGCCTTACAAATTTCCTCGGTTATGCAACATTAATATGAATTAAGTACACAAGGCAGAGCAAACAAAAACTATAGGTAAGTACCTAAAGAATAGAAAATAGTAATTTTTAAATAAAAATAAAAGTTCTTGTGTATTTAGTATTAATAACATTGGTAGGATAAGCGCTCCACTATATGAACACTCACCATTGAATGAACGAAAAATGATTTTTTGGACAAAAGAAAATAATTTTTTTCCCTAAATCAGGTAATTTTTTTTTTAAAGGGCAACATTGTTTTTTATGTAATAGCAGCATTTCCTTTGTAGGGTAGTGTTCACCTTCGTAAATACGTTTGAAAATTTTGTGTTGGTTGCCAGATTTGTATCTATGGACTGGAATTAACGACCGTGGTAAGACATCACTAATTTATCTTAACTTTTAAATTCTAATTCAAGAGCTAATGTTAAAAAGATTGTAGGATTAATATTGTATATGAATACTCCGATTTGTATTAAGTTTATTTAAATAATTCGTAATAAGTCCGAAAAATTAGGGTGTTCTATTATTGGTGCAAGAAAGTGCAAGAACTCTAATAAATGAACGGTCGTTCATTCACAGGAGATTCACAAATTTCTGATTTTTCATAAATATATGTCTTATTCTTATTTAATTAAGTTGGGTTTTTGGGGACATACAATATAAACTAGTTCTGATTCTTTGGCTAGTATTGGAATACGGCTGTTTATTTACTGGTATATGAAAGCTAATAAATGAACGAAGCAATTTCATACCCATCCCTTAGTGTTACTGACTTATGAAATCTAGTAAATGAACTATGGAATTGTAATCACGGTCAATAACTGATATTCCGTAGTATATTAAATGTACCTACATAGTCAATAAATTCACAAAGCTTAGTTTCCTAGGTATAATGGAATAATGCGTACCTATATGTAGTTATAATAAAAATAAATAGTAAAAATACAAATGATAAAAACTTGAAGAGGAAAGAAAAAGAAAAAAGAAGATATTGAAAATAAAAAGAGGCATATACAGATCAAATTGACTAATAGATGTAAAAGAAAAGAAGAAAACACAAAGCAGGTAAAACGACTAAAGAAAGTTCTTATGTGTGACAATAACAACAAGGACAAACCAGAAATCAGTGATAAAATGAAAAGGATTTCTACTCCAACTGAGGAAACCAGAACCGGGCACGGGAACTTATTATTTGGAAAATACGTGATAGTACGATTCAACACACAAAAGTGAATGCGATATTTTGTAGGAACAGTTCTTATGGTAAATGAAGAAATGAAGAAGTATAAGATATATTTTCTAAGAAAAAAATCTGTTTCAGAAAATATTGTTTCTTTTGTCAAACCTCAGATTCCGGATATATCTGAAGTTGATCACACTGACATTCATCGTGTTTTGGGAGGACGTACGTACGCCAGGCGTGGACTGATATCGTTTGCTGATGTCAGTTTTAGTGACAGAAATGTTTGTAAGTTCATATATTTTATAGTTTATGTTTACGTTTATTTTTATTTATTTATTTATTATGCCGTAGGTGTTTACGCACTCTTAGCTGCGTCAAATCGTAGACTGAGGTCTAGCCGGACAATGAATTCTGGTACATCGGGCAATGCCATTGTCTTTTATGATTGCTTTTGTGATAAAATATTTAAAATGTATATAATGTCTAAAAGACATGTCTAAATAGTAGTTGATTTAATAAAAGACTTAATTATCCTATCAACATGTTATATATTTTAAGAAATTGATTTTTGTTTGATAGATACATGGTTCCCAATTATTTTTTGTATCTATATTATTCTCATTTTTGTTGGAATATCCAAATTGATCCAATTGGCATTACTAACGTCATCACAGACAAAGAATGTTATGATGCCTTGCCAAAAAAATCTACGCTTTTTTTTTCTGTCCTAATAAGCACTCGTAACTTGATCAACTTGAATGGTCGTGTTATTGTAATCTGATTTGTCTTGTTTAAATTTTATACGAATTATAACTTCATAAGAAAACTACTTAATCATTAAGAAAAGTTCATTGAATATTAAACCTGTTTAACAGTTCATTTACTGGTTTTTATTTTGATCATTCACTGGATAATGTTGTTCATTTACAGGTGTTTTAGGGGTAATTTTCAATAAATGCTTAATATCTCAAAAATTTGATGGAATATTCTTATTTCTAAAAAAGAGGTTTTTAATTATTAACTGAAAATTATAAAAACGTAGCTTCAGTAAAAGTTTGATCGTGGCATCAAATTGAAATGATTTTTCAAAGTTAAAAAAGTCCTTAGGGTTTCATTCACTGGAGCATTTACCCTAGGTAAGTTTGAAAAGCGTGTGCTTGGTATATGCGTAGGTACATACGTGTACGCACGTTTATATGGGAGTGTGTGGGGTGTGTGTGTATGTTTGAGTGGTTAGGTATATTGTAATATTACTTTATGCACTTATTTTTAATCGTGGATTTAAAAATCGGTCTGGAACAAAAGACATGTCACCGTACTGTTTGCAGGTTCTAGATAAGCGCGTAAAAACAGAATTTCGAGCACAGTTGACTCGGTGGTGGGGCTCATATCAATACCGAGTGTCGTGTGCGTCTGATCGGAACGTTATTAATTGTTTGCGTAGGTGTCTTTTGTATGTGGTATTTAATAATTAGTAATTTTATTACTAGAAGGTCGTCCGTTGTAGAGGATTACATACAATAGCTATTATTTCAGTAGCAATAATTAAGACAGGGACCGAAACCTCAATCGCGTCTTTCCTATGTCGAAAGGCGATTCAACTTTCTGCACAATTGGTCACTTCGATTTTAAAAAGAAAAATTTATGAGGATTTATTTCAATGGCTTCTTTTCATATTATAGGCGTAGGTATGGGGAAATCTGTGGGGGAAATAAACCAATCCCATTCATTCTAATAGGTACTACACTAATTCAATCTAATTCAATTCTAATAGAGAGCTAATTATCACTGAAAAATTTAAACGTGCTAACCTTGTTATTATATTTCACTAGCGACCCGCCCCGGCTTCGCACAGGTAGCAGAGCCTATAAGCCGTAATGTTTTTTCTGTCTTAGTGTCGTATCAGGTTGTTGCGTCGAAAATGTGGATTGGATTTAATAGATTTAAATGTAACGTAAGTTTATACTACTTGGAGTATTTTTAAAGTATTTTATTACCAATTCTTGAATAATCCAATATTTGAAAAAGTAAAGAATAAATATAATACATAAAAACAAACTGCAATATTACTATTTATACAATATTTGTATAGAACATTTATAGCTTCTGCCTAATTTTACAAAACGCGTGTCGCGCCGTCCGGTATCCGGTATGGCCGCCCGCCGTGGAGCGCGGCGGCGCGGCGGCGCGCCCGGGTGCTTGTCGCGCGAAATTTTTATTTCGCGATAGCTCCTAAGATATTAATTTAAATTGTATGGGGTAAAGAGCAATCATAATCTGCATGAAATGCTGAAGTTAAATAACGTATTTAATTTGATAAGGATTAATACTGTATCCGCATAAATTGCTTTCCAATTACCTCATCATATGACACCACCGTGCTTCGGAAGGCACGTTAAGCAGTCGGTCCCGGACGCTGTCAATAGATGGCGGTCGTTACAGTTCCCAACCCGCAGTGGAGCAGCGTGGAGGACTTAAGCTCCAAGCCCCCCTCCTCACCCTGGGGGAGGCCTAAGCCCCTGCAGTGGGGTGAAAATGGGCTGATGATGATGATGATGATGACATCATCTCTTAAAACATAAAAATAGGTATAGTAAGCTATCTATAAAAGATAGACATATGCCATCGCAGACTTTTCTTTAGTCCTATATAAGAGACGCATTTCCTCCATACATTATTTTGTTATATCTCAAAAGGATTAGGCAGCGTTTTGGATGAAAGTTCCCAGCCGGCTTAATTTTTTTCCGACTTCTTCAACAATAATCGCCATATTTTAACTAATTTCCACAAAACAATAATAAATTATACATCTAAACCTTCCTCTTGAATCACTCCGACTATTAGTCTGAATAATATGCCATTCCGTTCGGTAGTTTTTGAGTTTATCGCGTTCAGACAGACAGACAGACATACAGACAGACGCGGTGGGGGACGTTATTTTATAATATGTAGTGAATGAAGATATAATCAATATTGGTTTCGATTGCTAACCTAAGCTCAAAACTGCGTTCAGAACTTTTCTACAGAAACTACAGATACTAATAAAATCTCATTTCTGTCGACCTCATTCCTGTAACAACATTGGTCTACAGAAATGAGATGTTTCTTCAAGAATGATTTTTTTTTATATATCAAATAAACTTTTTCAAAGTTTTAACATTGAAAATGTTTATAAGATCTTTTTCGTAGGGGAGTGTGATTCGGCTGTAGGTATTTCCAAAGTTTATAATGGTAAGAAAAAGGCAATGGTGTTTAAAAAATGCAAAGGCTTGTGAAGCTCCGACTTATACTTATGTACCTTGTAGGGCATGGTATGATACCAAATTTTACAAAATCGGTCCGTAATTTTTTTTTGAAAAGTCGAAAATGGTGAAAAAGACGAAATTTCCCGATTTTTCGGACAAAAAGTTGATTATTTTGAAAACGGAAAAATAACAAAAAAAAATTGTCTACCGTTTGAAATTTTGGAATCGGTCAAAAACCATGGGCTGGGCAGGTGCCCTTTTCATTGAATGATTATCAGATCAGTTACCCCGAAGAGTGAAATTCGGCTATATTTCAGAAAGTTATAAAGGTAGACGAAAGGCAGTAGTGTTAAAAGAAACAGGAGTTTGCGGGGCATCGTATCGTATGGTACCAAATTTTTGAAAATTGGTCAATAACTTTTTTCGAAAAATGTAATAAAATTGTTGGACAAAAATGTATCATAACTTTTTATTTTTGATGTTCATTTTCAATGTTCTCCGATAGCTGCGAGAAGCACGAGTAGATTTTTTTAATTGGTGTCGATTCGATACCCTCTGGAGCAATGGACTTTTCGAAATCACATGAATGCAGAATTTCTTATCTTCTATCGTTAGTGTAAGAGAAACAGTAGCATTAAAAAAAAGTATAAGTAAATATTGATACAGAAATACGACGAGGATTAGACACGGGGCGAACCCTCTTTTTTGTATGAAAAGCCTACCCCCATAATTGCAATGTAACAACATTTCAATTATAGTTTTACAGAATAATTGTTTTTAATTAAAAGTACCAATAGCGAGTAATAAGGGCTGCAAAATTGGCTTCCGATCTAAAATAATACAAACAAAATCTTGAAATTACAAAAACGATTAAGTTGGTCAAAATTATTTTTGTTATATAGTTTTGTGAAAGTGATCGTTATTTTATTTTAGTGCCAAACGAATACTTAATATTTTTTTCCTAAAATTATTGCATTTATTACCATAACAAAGTATTATATTTCAATTATTTAACGTTTCCATTTTCGGTTAGATTTATAACTAAAAACAGATAGATCGTATTTAGAACGACATCATCATCATCATCAGCCCATTTTTACCCCACTGCAGGGGCTTAGGCCTCCCCCAGGGTGAGGAGAGGGGCTTGGAGCTTAAGTCCACCACGCTACTCCACTGCGGGTTGGGAACTGTAACGACCGCCATCTATTGACAGCGTCCGGGACCGACTGCTTAACTTGCCCTCCGAAGCACGGTGTCAGTGATATTGTGTACTTAAGTCAGAAAAACTCATTGGTACGCGCCCGGATTCGAACCATGGCCCTATGGGGCCTTATAAATTTGAGACAGGTTCGTTGCGCTCTGGGCTATCACGACAATAGATATAGAACCAAGAAGAAGATATAGAATAGAAGATTTAGAACCACGTGGACAGCTAAATCTGCGGTGAATTCCGTGAATCCAGCCAATATTCTCTGGATGCGGTATTGAAAACAGGGACGATGCCGCCCACGGAGGCAACGTGGATCCGTAGTCGAAGTTATTACTTGCAAACGCCAGAGTCCACAAGTCCAACTTCAGGCTTTAGATCTGCAATTCCAGTCAGGTTTAGTCAAGATTAGTTGTAACAGCACCGGTACCATTTCACATGTATACATATGAGCAGCGCGTCACAATATCGCCTAGTAAAGGTCCCAAAAAGTGAAATTTGAACATCAATGTAAACTTATTCGCGCTTCCTTTATAAAACTCATTGATGAAAATTCGACTGAAATATTTTTTTATACATTGTATTAGGTACACATTAAAATACTCCACGTACCTAATGTCCGATAGTCGCGACGCATGATTCCTAGAAATTGTTGGCGCTAGTTTATATAGTACGAAGAACACTTAATAGTCCGGTCGTGGGACATTAAATTTCATAAAGAAGTTATCACAATTCTAAAATTGTTCGTTTTTGCTGAGTGGATAGATAAAGTGCATGGTGAGCTACTGTCAAAAAGTTAGAAGGTTTAGGGCTGTGCTAAGGGAATGGCTTAGGTTTTTCTTAATATTTCGTGCAACAAGGTGTATATAGAATTAAAGTTTGAAATTTTAATCCTACTACTAATATAAACGCGAAAGTTTGTATGTATAGATGTATGTGTGGATGTTTGTTGCTCTTTCACGCAAAAACTACCAAATGGATTTTAATGAAACTTTACAATAATATAGCTTATACACCATAATAACACATAGGCTATAATTTATAAAGATATTAGCTTTCTGCCAACGGCTTTGCTCGCGTGGACTAAACAGTTGTACACTGATTTCGAAAATTCTTTCACCTATAGAAAGCTACTTTATCAGCAAGTAACATGGGCAAAAAGAAGAAGGGGTGGTGGAGGGAATGGCTAGGAGAACGTTTCTGTAGTACACCCGTACGGAGCCGGGTACGACCGCTAGTTGGTTCATAATTAAAACTATCTTAACCTCATGTTGTAAATTTTTTAAAATAAAAACATATGTGATACTTCGAATATATAAAAATTAATAAGACAAAATCTTTCAACAAAATTTTAAAACTTCTGAAATTATATTTTGAGACTTTCGGTAGTTACTCAAATCTGTTGGATTAAGTTTAGAAAGTCAAGTGGTATGCTTCTACTACAATGTCATTTTTCTTTCGTAAGATAGACAATAATGACTATGAAATTGATAATTTCGCCGGGCGCAGGCTGGTGTGAAAAAATACCATGCTGTTAGAAGAATTAATGTAGGTATATCAAGCCAGAAAACTAGACACTCAAGAGACCATACTAAAGGTTGCTGAAACTCATAAAAATAATTCTAGCGAACGAGTCAGTTGATATATTATTTGCCTTATGTACAGTACAGTCACGCGAAGAAGTGCCTTGAAATTATAAGATAAAAGATTAAGTATCTACTTTTTTACGTCGTGTTGTAAATTTTTTAGAAAGATAACACACGTGTCACTACGAAAATCTAAAAATTACTCTTTTGTCATTCAACAAAATTTCTAAAATTACATTTTAAGACTTTCGGTGGTTACTCAAATCTGTTAGGTAAAGTTTCGAAAGTCAAGTAGTGTGCTTATATTATAATTTCATTTTTTTCCCATAACATATGAAATAATATACAAATAATAAAATAAATAATAACGAATAAAAGTTGATAAGTCGCTCTTATATGGCCTTATCAAAGCACTTGATTATCACACGAAAAATTAGAAACATATAGATTGTGGGTTTTGTTTAAATTACGGATAAATTTGATTAGTGTGGCTGCGAGCGAGACAGAGTATGTAGGGACTTATCGTGTCATTGTGCCTACATTACGGCCCACGCGTGGCACCGTAATTCTTATTTTTTATGATTCGGTACGATTCGTGGTCTGACAAAAAATCTATTTGAAGTCCTAGTATAGAGGCAATGGTATTTCTAAATAAAACAACATATACGCACTTTAATAAATCATCATCATCATCAGCCCATTTTACCCCACTGCAGGGGCTTAGGCCTCCCCCACGGTGACGAGGGGGGTTTGGAGCTTAAATCCACCACGCTACACCACTGCGGGTTGGGGATTGTAACGACCGCCATCTATTGACAGCGTCCGGGACGGACTGCTTAACGTGCTCTCCGGGGCACGGAGTCAGTGATAGTTAATGTACTTAAGTCAGGAAAACTCATTGGTACACGCCCGGATTCGAACCATGGCCCTATGGCCTTATAAATTTGAGACAGGTTCGTTGCGCTCTGGGCTATCACGACACTTAAATCAATATCAGTCTATATATTTTTATGAATTACTTAATGTTTAATTTATTCTGTTTATTCGTGCAACCCAGCACGTACAAAAAAATTATATAAGCATGCTGTAGCACCTATCATTGATAACCAACCGTAGATACAAAAAACAATTATTTTTCATGTTAAAGAGCTATGAGGTATTCTGTAGTTATGGCTTCTTATGACACAGTATACCTAAAACTGAAATAGATAAATTACACTAGTGAGCAAATCACAATCATAAGCAAATATAAAAATACCAGTGTAAAAAAGCAACTAGGCCTTTGTGTTTATTACTGTATAAGAATGTTCATTATTTTTGAAAACACTCATATAGAAAACATACACCCTTTTTAATTTTATAATACAAAGGAATAATAATAATAACCAAAGCATAGTCAATGCTGTCAAATTTATTTACTCTATGGTCAATTAAGACTTTGAAGTAACCGCAACTTTTCGCTTGTAGGAAAAATACAGTCATCTGCAAAAGTGCTAAAAGTACTTATTAAGATAAAATTATTTATTTTGCATCCCGTTTGTACAATCAGGCATTGCTTTGCAAGGTGTGCCTTACAAATGAGTAACACCAATATATCGCTACAAATAATTAATTATGGATATTACGCAATAATATTTTATTTATGTTAAAAGTTAGCTACATTGGGCATAATATTAAACTTAGAAATACAAATAATATAATAATAAAACTAGCACGAGCGCTATTTAGCTCACCTTACCCAACCATTTAGCGGCAAATGATTATTGGTTATATATGTTTACTTAATTAAACTAAGAGTAATCTCACTGCAAATTAATCATTGTAAATTTTCTCTATTCGCTGACGATCTAAAAATTTATAAAACCATACATTCCTTTAGAGACGTGGAACTTATTCAGGAAGATCTCAGCAATATTCAGAATTGGTGTGTTTCCAATCTTATGATCCTGAACACAAGCAAATGTTTTCACATTAGATACACGAGAAAAAAGAGGCCTTTAGACTCCACCTACAACATAAACAATATTGATCTGGCAAAAGTAAACGAGATACGTGATCTCGGTGTTGTAATGGATAGCCAGTTGAAGTTCACTGCTCAGATAGATGCTGTCGTTAAAAAAGCGGCACAAATGCTTGGGTTTTTGAAACGGAATTCCAAAGAATTTCAACAGACAAAAACCAGAATGCTTCTTTACAATTCACTAGTCCGAAGTCACTTAGAATTTGCGAGCATAGCATGGAATCCGCAATACGCTATACACTCACAACGGATAGAGAGTATACAGCGTGCCTTCACTAGATATCTTGCATTCACCTCTCAAGGTATCTCACACAGGTCCTCTTACAATCAACGGTTAAACTTTTTCCAAATGAATACCTTACGTGACCGTCGGATACTTCAAGATTTAATGTTTTTGCACAAAGTAATTAATCATAAATTGAATTGTAAGGAACTAACTGAACAAATTACGTTGTCAGTCTCCTATAATTTCCCAAGACAACCTATAGCAAAAATATTCCATGTCCCTCCCTCTAGAACAAATCTCGGCTCACATTCCCCACTTGCTAGAATATCAATGGCGTACAATACTATTAACGCAAAAACACAAGACATTGATATTTTTCATGATTCACTGTTCAATTTCAAAACTAAACTATTTCATTCATTTAAATAAATTGTTTCCTACGTTATATTCAGTCAGTGTTCCAAAGAGTTTGTGAAATGCAATAATATTTAACAATATTGATTTTGTTGTCTTATATAAGTGTTGTGTATATCTATAATTGACATGCATATTAGAAATAAGTCTGAATCATACTTTTTTATAAGCGTTTAATATAGCATGTTGTTGATGTACCTAAGTAAATAAATAAATAAAGAGTAGGACACAACCAGCATGCCGAAATGAATACCCGCTAGAGTGCTGCGGTTAGTAAGCTGATTTGTTGAAATAGCAGCTGCCAGCTATCTTAGTAGTGTTTGAAGACTTCAAGATTACAAGAATAACTTTTTCATATTTTTAAAAAACTTTTAGTTGAACAAGCATATATTAAGCGCCGGCGCGACACTTGGAGGAGCGCGCAATGTCCACACACTAACCCGCACCCCGCATCATTCGTGTGTTCGTGAAATTTAAACAAAATCCACAAACTGTATGTTTCAAATTTTTCGTGTGATAATCAAGTGCTTTGTAAGTGCCACATAACAGGGAATCAACTATTATTCATTATTGTGAATCTTACGAAAGAAAAATGGAATTGTAGTAGAAGCATACTACTTGACTTTCTAATCTTAACCAAACAGATTTGTGTAACAACCGAACGTTTTAAAATGTAATTTTAGAAATTTTGTTGAATGACAAAAGAGTAATTTTTAGATTTTTGTAGTGACACGTGTGTTATCTTTCTAAAAAATTTACAACACGACGTAAAAAAGTAGGTACTTAATCTTTTATCTTATAATTTCAAGGCACTCCTGCGCGTAACTGTACTGTACATAAGGCAAATAATATATCAACTGACTCGTTGGCTAGAATTATTTTATGAGTATCAGCAGCCTTTAGTATGGTCTCTTGAGTGTCTAGTTTTCTGTCTTGATATACACCAATTCTTCTATTAGCATGGTATTTTTTCACACCAGCCTGCGCCCGGCGAACTTATCAATTTTATATTCATTATTGCGTATCTTACGAAAGAAAAATGAAATTGTAGTAGAAGCATACCACTTGACTTTCTGAACTTAATCCAACAGATTTGAGTAACTAGGTACCGAAAGTCTCAAAATATAACATCAGATGTTATAAAATTTTTTTGAAAATTTTTAAATTTTCGTAGTATCCCTTATGTTATCTTTCTAAAAATTTTACAACGTGAGGTTAAGATAGTTTTAATTATGAACCCATAAAAATTTCAAATTTAAATCTTATATACAGGGTGTTACACGAAATATTAAGAAATACCTAGCCATGCCCTTAGCACAGCCCTAAAACTTCTAACTTTTTGACAATAGCTCACAATACACTTTATCTATACACTCACCAAAAACGAACTACTTTAGAATTGTCAAAACTTTTTTATGAAATATAATGTCCCACGACCAGACTTATTTTCTGAAATTTCCGTAGTATTCCTTATGTTATCTTTCTAAAAATTTTACAATATGAGGATAAGATAGTTCTAAATAAGAACCAATCAAAATTTCAAATTTTTATTCTATATACAGCGTGTTACACGAAATATTAAGAAATACCTAGTTACACCCTTAGCACAGCCCTAAAACTTCTAACTTTTTGACATTAGCTCACAATGCACTTTATCTATCCATTCATAAAAAACGAACAGCCTTAGAAGTATCAAAACTGTTTTATGACATTTAATGTTCCACAACCAGACCGTTATTTTTTTCAAATTTTCGTAGTATCCCTTATGTTATCTTTCTAAAAATTTTACAATATGAGGATAAGATAGTTCTAAATAAGAACCAATCAAAATTTCAAATTTTTATTCTATATACAGCGTGTTACACGAAATATTAAGAAATACCTGGCCATGCCCTTAGCACAGCCCTAAAACTTCTAACTTTTTGACAATAGCTCACAATGCACTTTATCTATCCACTCACCAAAAACGAAGATCCTTGGAATTATGTTAAGTAATTTTTTTCTGGCTACGCGACTATAAGTCAAACGTTCGGATGGTCGATCTTTACTTTTTAAATCAATGTTCCTTTTTTATACAATGTGTTACTGGACGCACAGCTCTTGTACGTCTTCGTCGCCTCCTTGTTTGGATGTACAAATTAACATTTCTAGAAACGCTCGTTTGTCACGTCTTGTATTCTTTATAGGTAAATGTGATGTGTTTTTGTACACTAAACTTAAAAGTAAAGCCTTTTACTATATATGTATACACATTAGATTATATTTAAGATAGAACATCTTAGAAATCAAACGATTGAAAACGCGAGCAAAGTATCTTCATTGGACAGACCATACATCATGGAATGTTTATTTTCTATTTCAGTACGAATTTTACATGTGGGACATACAAAATTCTACTTCACAGTGAATATTTTACAATATCAAGTGGCGTATATTTGGTTTGCGGTGTATGTTTTTTTCCAAGGTTTTTTTTATAACATATTTGTTGTCACACCGCTTTGTCTCTATGTATATCCAAGGTATACATATGTAAAATAATTCGGTCGTCTTAAAGAACCCACCCGTTTGGCATCCCGAGCGAGGACCATTATTTTGTTGAAGTTCTGCCAGTTTGCATTAGTCTTGATTTAATTTTTCAGCGGTATTTCGTTTCTTTTGTAGACTTACTGCATTATTTTCAATGCGAGTTCGTGTACTTGTTTGCATGTATCGTATGCGTTTTTTTAAAACCTAGTGGTGGTCGGCAAGCTGTTCACATTGACACCCGAAAGAACGTCCTAGTTAAACGCATTTCGATGCTACAATTCCGAGCATATTTAGGGGTCATGTGCGACGATATTTTATGCTTAATAGGTACCGATTTTCGTTTATTCCATTTTCTATATTTGCATATACATATATATGTGTACTAATTTGACAGCAGCGTTTGGGTTTTAATCATGGGTTTTAATAGTCAGAAATGTGGTGTAGGCCAGCGCGCGGGAACCTCGCGGACTGAAACGAACTGAAACTCGCCATCTCGCAAAACGGGTAGGTACACCAGCTAGCTAGAGTAGGAGTGGTTAGACGGTAAGCGCAGAAGAGGGCTTCTAGTCAATTCGTACTTCAATGGTATTTTTTACACAGACAATATTTTTAACACGTGAAATGACGTTCTCACGTCAAAATTTTAATTTCAATTTTAAAAATCATCACACTGGAGCAGTTTTATATTTTGTTTAGTATTCAACATTACGTTGTTAACTTTCAAACGTTATTTTATAAAGAATAATGTAAAAAAAATCCGAAGTTCTTTTGGTCATGAGCAAACTTTGTGTGTTAAAATAAATAGTGTATGTGAATCCTATTTCACAACATGCTAATAAAGTTGACTTTAGTTACCCAGCTTCCAAGGTAATTGCAATGACTTCAGAAAGGTCATAGACTTCGCACGCCTTAAGGGAGTGAGATAGGGAGGGAATTTACTGAGTTATAATTGGCTCGTAGGCATAAAAGTATGTATTGACTAAAAGCCTCTTCTGCGTTTACCGTCTAACCACTAATACTCTAGCTAGCTCGTGTAAGATGGCGAGTTTCAGTCGGAGTTTCAGGGCGCGATCCTCGCGCGCCGGTCTTTATCCCCGCGAAATTGCGTTTGTTATTTTAAATACTGTGAAGTGACATTTATAACTCTATTAACCTCTAACAAAATCCTGCCCGATCTTATGAGAAGATACCACAACTTCAGTGTAGACACCACCGTTCAAATTGATATAAAATGATTAAAGTATCAACATAGTTATAAATGACCGTCTAGGCAGGTCAGGGCAAGGTTTGGACAAGTGGGCTTGAACCAAATTTTTTAACACACAAATTACAAATTTTTTTTTTCGGAATTTGTATCTTCCCCTTAAAATAAAAAAATAATTACTCATTTATTTATTTAGAGTAGTTTTTTCCCAAAAAATTATTAATAGTCACAATATTTTTATTGTTTCATGGTGATTACAATTTCATTTGACGTAGTGAGTGACGTTATCTCAATATTTTTTATTTACTTTTCCGTTTAGTTTTTTACTTTGGAAAGCAGCCCATTACGCTCAACTCCCCAGATGACGTCACAGGGAGAATTTTAATGTCAGATGAATTTACATGAATATCTGGCAAATTCGTAAATAGGAAATAAAATTTACAGATTTTGCGCTTCTCGCCACTATCGCAGGACATTGAAAATGAACATCAAATATTAAAACTTTTAACACATTTATGTCAAACAATTTTATTAATTGTGAATTATACAAGATCGTTGAGTATTTATTGGCACAATCGTCGATCGCAACTTGTCGAAAGAATATGTTCATGCAGTGATGCTCGAAAAAATTCCGATACATACGATAAATTTCGTCGTTTTTTCCACCATTTACAATTTTTCCAAAAAAAATTTTAGACCACTTTTCAAAAATTTGTTACCATACGATGTCTCGCAAGCTCTTGCATGTTATGACACTATATACTGTCTTCCGTCTACCTTTATAACTTTCTGAAATATAGCCGAATATCTTTCTCCAGGGTAACTGATCTGATATACTCATTCAATGAATAGGGCACCTGCCTAGCCCACATTTTTTGATCGATTCCAAAATTTCTTTTTCCAAACGGTAGAAAATATATCTGCCTCAGAAGCTTTTTTTCAATTTTTCGATATTGGCTTCTGTTTTTGAAATAATCAACATTTTACCGAAAAATCAGAAAATATCGTTTCTTTTTACCATTTTCGATTTTCCGCAAAAAGCTACAAATCGATTATAATGCCTACGATGCCTCACAAGCCCCTGCATCTTTTAAGACCACTACCTTTTGTCTACCTTCATAAATTTCGAAAATGTAGCCGAATTACACTCCCCCACCAAAACAACCTGATAAACAAACATTTTCAATGTTAAAATGATTTTGAGTGGTTATTCTAGAATTTTATTCCGTTTAATTTTAATGCCCATCAGCGCAAAAATACTTTGGTCCAAGCCTCTGAAGCTGGCGATCATCGACGTATGAATTAGAGAAGATGCACAATTGCTAGTAAAAATCGGCGCTTAAAATTGTTAGGTACAAAGGTGCTTATACAATCTAATCTCGATTTAGTTACACTGCTAGTACTGCTATAAAAAAAAAGAATATGTTCCGTATCACCTTAGACACAAAATCGAACACTTCAGCATTGTGCTATGTCCTACTAAATCGCGTAGTAAAACAATACTGCACGAAATTTTTTATTTTTTTTATTTAGTGTGGGCTGAATCTGCATACAAACATCTGCACACCCGACCTACCGCGCAGTTAGTGCCGGGTTGGGATTTTTACGCAGAAGGTGCAGCCCGACCGGCTAAACGACATCCTCAACCTATACTCCGGTTAGTGCGTGTAGGGTTTGAACTAAACGGCGACCGGACGTAATGAGGATGCTTCGGTGCGTTAATGCCTTTGACGGGCGGTGTCTTAAGGGCGCCGCCTCGTCGGCGCATGATTATACTATGGATGAGGGCCGACAGGTGCCGATCCCTCAGCAAGGGAGGGCAGTTCGAACTGGACGGCTCGACTGTGAATAAACAAAGACTCAGATGCCATTCCAGCAGGTTTGTTACGTTAACTAGGTGATTTCGGGTGGTAGTTACTGCTCTTCTACGTCAGACTGAAGGTATGATCGGCCTGAAGCCCTGAGACTCTCAACCTCGGTGGTGAAATCGTCAGATGGATCTGTGAGTACATTCCGTGGAGGTCTGAGAAAGCACGAAATAAGTTTTATCTGTGGTCTTATAACACTAATTTTTTATGCACGCTTTTGCGTGACGGTTTGTGATCGATAAGCAATATAGTCGGCGAAAATGTATGTGTTAAATCGTAAATTTTATTGTTAGTTCACAATCTTTCGACAGTTTACAATGCCGCTCGATTTATTGCAAACTGAGAGTGTTTGAAAGTATCGCTTTGGATTGATTAATATTATCCATAAGTTTCGACCCCCGTTTCATCTCCATAAGGTCGAATTTGAAGGACTCGTATATACCAACATTATATATAGTGCTCCTATATTCTTGTTTTAAATTTTTAAACGACACAGCTTCGTCTCCTCGAACTAAGCAACTTTTGTTATGTCGAGAGGCGATTTTCTCTTCATTAAGTATAAATACCCGATGCTAGTTGTAATAATGTTTATTAACGTAGCTTCATCATCAATCAGAAGTTACGCATATTTTGTAGATGTTTGTAAACTTCTTATTGTAGTCATTTACCTATCCTAGTTTCTTTTTAATAAAAAAAGTTATCTAAATGTACCTATACATGATTTATAATATATACTACTACCTACATCTATACCTACCACCACTACCACCACCTATACCTACGTTATTAGGTAATACTATTTCTACAATAGGATTTCATATTTTAGACTATAACTGAATGAAATAATATTTTGTATGATTGGCAGATTTTTACCTAATTCTATACTTTATGTTTACATAATGACTCGTAGAATATTTGTATACCGAAAATTAGGTCAATAGGTTTGGTTTCATTAAAATCCGCATCTGCAAACTCAACAAAAGAAGGAACTTCTACTTCCTCTTTTGCAAATTGAACGGTGGGTAATTCCGTAACATTGGGTGGTATCCCAAAATTTGAAATGAAAGAATAATCATTTATTTTTGATGCAGTGTTTTAATTAACCGATCCGTTTACGTAACATCCCGCCTATACCAATAATTGTCAAATCTTAAGGTATGATATTTAAACGCAAAGATTGTACAAATTCTTCAGATACGAAGTTTTAAATATACTATGAACCTAAACTATGATATTATACTGTTAGGACCTCTTTATAAATCAAGTGCACTATTAAATTACGATTATAAGATCAAAAAGAAACCGAGATAAAATAAAACTTTAAAAATACGTAACGTCTCGCTGATGAGGTCATTTTACTTTAATAAATACGATTCTGAGACTGTAGGTACTTATTTATCAGTAATATACTCAGAACGATATGCTAATTGAATAGTTACATATAATGTTTTCATCATTGATGTATATAGATAGGCCGTATTATACAAATAATTATTTTACAAAACACAAGAATTGACCATACAAAAACAATCTCAAGAATTTGAGTCAGACGAGTCGAGTCGACAGTTCGAAGTGAAGGCCAAGTTCACAGAAGAAACAAATGGATTTTCAGTTTAAATTGACGTGACAGTCTACAAGAGTGCTCGTCAGTTAACTAGTTAACAAGTTTGATCTGTGCTCATGAAGCAAGACCCAGAGTCAAACTATACCAAACCGCTTAGCCTAGTGGGTAGCGACCCTGCCTACGAAGCTGGAGGTCCCGGGTTCGAATCCCAGGTCGGGTCAGTATTTTTATGATGAATATTGATACTGGTACCGGGTCTTGGCTGTGATATGTATGTGTTGTCTTCGCTTGGTACCCAAAACACAAGCTAATGCTTAGTTTGGGGCCTAGACGTTGTTGTCATGTATACGTTATTTATTTATTTATTATTTATTATACTTACTTAGGTACCACAATATAACCACATGTTTCATCGGAACGTTTTTTCATGACAAACAATATTCATACGTCTATTTTTGTAAGACATGAAAGATCTCATGTCAAAACACACAGTTATACATCCAGTGACGGCCCTAGGGCAGGCGCTCTGGGCGCCAGGGTGCCATTATTACGAGAAGGAAGGGGCGCCAAAATCCGAATGGTAATCACCAATGGACAGAGTGATTCAAGAGAGAGATTTATATGTATAATCAAAAATTTTATTTTACTAAATTATGTTATCTTTTTTTATTGTTGAAATATGACGTTGAATGTTGAAAATGTCGGAAAAAATCAATCACTTTGGAATATAACAAAACAATATATTCAGGAATTGTTTTTATAAAAAAGTTGATGATGGTGTATATATATCTTTTAAGGATAACTTACTATACCTATTTTAATGTTTGAAAAAATGGTAACATATAATGGAATAATTGGAAAGCTATTTATACGAATACGATTTTAACTCTTATCAAATTATATATGTTAGTTTTCTTACCTTACCTGGCATTTCATGCCCATTTTAATACCCTTTACACCGTACAATTTAAATTCAAGCGGTCCAATTATATGTTACCCGTCACGTGTAACATCTAAACATAACATGATTGTTTTTACACGTAAACAGGCAGAAGTGATCAATGTTTACAAAGAAATATTTTAGTTTAGTTTTTTTTTTGTAGGTATTATAATTCTTTACGTTCTCAAATATTTGTAGGATTGGAAATAAAATACATTAGTAATACTCAAGTAGGATATACATATGTTACAATAAAATCTAATTAAATCTAATCCACATGTTCGACGCAACATGCTGATACGACACTACGATATAAAAAAAAAAAACTAGGCGTATATGCTTTGCTACCCGTGCGAATGCTTGTTGTGATAGCCCGAACGCTGTTTCAAATTTTATATGGCCATGTGGCCGTGGTTCGAAACCGGGCGTGTACCAATGAGTTTTTTCTGACTTAAGTACATTAACTATCACTGACTCTGTGTCTCCGAGAGCACGTTAAGCAGTTGGTCCCGGTTGCTGTCAGTAGATGGCGGTCATTACAATCCGCCAACCCGTATTGAAGCAGCGTGGAGGATTTAAGCTCCAAGTCCTCCTATCAAAAAGAAAAGGCTGATGGTATGGGATGGCCCGTGCGAAGCCGGGGTGGGTCGCTAGTTCAGTGTAAAATAAATAAAAATAGTGTCATTGAACTCCCGAAACCGGGCAATTAGTACTCAATTTACTACACATCTTTTGTATACATCGATTGATCGATTTGGTAAAGTAATATTGTTAAAAATAGTTTTAGCAACTACTTTGGTAATGTTGCGTGTTTAAATGGCTCTTGAATGTCGTGTCTTGTTTGGTGCATAAATATAAGCAGAATATTTATAAATTGCTATAAAATCAATAGTTAATCAAGTAAGAGCTAATTGCAGCACCTATATTAAGAAAATATGCATCCAGGGTAAAAATGTGAATGGGTAACAGGAAAAGATAACAACGTCTTCGTAGGAATATGATTCAGTCAGCAAATTCGGACAATTTATTGGCACAGATATAACAATTGTTAGAAACATATGGACAATATTTATAATTAATTTCGTCCGACATGAACAAAAGGAGCCCGTATAGAATCGCTATGGTGCCTGTCTGTCTCAAAAAGATTGGTACTTTTTAACGAGTTTGCGCTGCAGGTGGATAAAACACGTGGAATACTTAAATGTCTTCTCTATCACAATTACTATGTGAGACATGACGTGAAAATTTTAAATGACAAGTAATTTAAAAAAAATCTGTATATAATAATAATAACGTATACATGAGAACAACGTCTAGGTCTCAAACTAAGCATTAGCTTGTGTTTTGGGTACCAAGCGAAGACACCACATACATATAATAACTAAGATCCGGTACCGGTATCGATATTCATCATATAAATACCGACCCGGCCTGGGATTCGAACCCGGGACCTCTAGCTAGGTAGGCAGGGTCGCTACTCACTAGGCTAAGCGGTCGTCATAAATATTATAAAGATTATTTAAGTATTTATATCAATTTTCTGGCATCCATAGTACAAGCTTTGCTTAGTTTGCAACTAGATGGCGCTGTGTGGGGTGTCTGAAGTATTATTATTATTATTAAAGTATTTTTGTTTGATGTTGTTTTAATTGAGTAAACGTTGTTATAGAGCAGACTAAGTCTTAAAAACACAAATTTATCAAAATTTCAAGTTTTTTTTTTAAATAATACACCACGTAAAAAATATTGTAAATAAAATGTTAAAGTATTGGGACTTTTTGAACGTATTGTAAGCTAGTGAAATTAGAAATGCCATTTCGTATCGTTGTTAATTCGAAACACTTTTCTTCATTAAGTAAGCAAAATTAAGTTTTGCGCCCTCTTATATTAGAGAGCGTTTTTTGCTTTGCTCGTAACACCGTAAATGAACCATTTTCGTGTAGTTGGATCTAACGTATTACAGGTATTTTAAAAGGCACGCAAATATTGCCAATTTTAATTTTAAACTAACTCGAAGATAGGGGAAATCTTGGAGTTGTGTTCCTGATACATTGTGGGCCCCGTTTTGCATAAAACAAGATTTCACCCATTACGCTTATCCAGACCGACCGGATCGTCTTCGAGACTGAGAAAACTCGAACCACAATATTTGATTACCATTTTTATTTCAGATTTCGCCGAAAAATCTTAGGTACTGCGTTTTTATTTCAATATCAAAAACAGTTAATTATTATAATTTTATTAGTTATTTTAAAAACATACATTAATGTACAGGTTAGTAACTTTATAACATTCAAGTCAATATCGTTTTTCACCTGAATCAATACAATGAAAATACCAGTTTTAGTCGTTAAAAACTGAAAATATTCAATAGTAAATATCATATATCAGACACTTTATTCTAATCCTGTTTTATCAAATAGTATGCGAATACAAACACAGTTATTTCGTATCCGACACTATATATGCGACACTCCATTTCCGATATCGTTTTATCGATTGTAAAATGTTTCCTCCATTTTTCATGGATCGGGTAGTCATATTCGAGACTAATGTAATAACATTTATGTCTATGTAGTCCTTGAGAAATCACAAAAGTAAAAGTTATTAACTGATATGTGAAAAAAAGCTATAGTTTATGGAATTTGCACCATGCAATGCTTTTTTGTCTGATACCTACAGAAGGTGGGACACTGCCTAATTAGTGCAGCTATTTTATATATACATAAATATTAAGGGCAGCGGGTTCGATTCCCGTCCAGGACAAATATTTGTGTGTATGAACATGTGTGTCTATTTGCTCCGTGTCTGGGTGTGAATTATCTATATGTGTATATATTATTAAGAATATTTAAGTATGTATATCAGTGATCTGTTACCCATAATAAAGGCTTTGCTTAGTTAGCAACTAGATGGCGCTGTGTGGGATGTCCCGGTATTATTATTATTATAAATGATTTATATTTTTTCATGTTGACATTTCTACGTTTCAGTTGATAAAACATAACATTCGAATATAAAAAATATTTCTCTTTAATGTTTTTATCTGACATTATTGATTGTATCAACAGTTTGTGCAAAAACCTTATTTTCCGCAAACTTTAAGTTTTTGGTGGGTTATCTCTAGGTACCCCTTAAGATTAGACATTGCCTGTTAGTATACGGTTATTTAATAATAAATAAAGAAAATAAGGTTTTTCGACAAACGATTCGATGTCAAATTGAAAGAACAGTTATATAAATGTGTCTAAATAACATTATTACGCTTTAAAACTATTGAAACAGTCAATAATATTTTATTTTAAAACGTTGATCTAGGCATATTAATTTATTAAATAGTTGACAGCAACGTATAATACAGAGCAGTGTCAGTTTTAGGTACGCGACGACGGCAGCGTACAAATGCAAAAATCGCGATAGCGTTACCGCCCTAGCCTCAAAGCTGTTTCGCTGACGCCCGACAGCTTACATAAAAAAACTCACGTCTCCGTTATCATATATCCCTCTGTCAAATTCATTGTATTTAGGATTGTAGCGCCGTCGAACTAACCAATTTTTAAGACGGTAATAAAATTCTATAAATCGCTGAAATTACAAAAGTATTACATACGTATCTATTCTACCCATCCCACAATCGTAACTGTTATTGCTTCCTATGTAGGAAAATTGCTTGCTGTAAATTCCTTTAACTCCCTCCATTCTGTCATCACAATACCTAACGAGTGATGTATTCGTTAAAATCTGTCAGCTTACCATTAATTTACTAGTAAATTGTATTAGATTTTTCTAATATTTTGTTCTTTATTAATACGGGAAGAATTCGTAAAGCTTTGTTCATCCGTTATGCGAATTGATTCAGCGAAACCGGAAGCTTTGACGTTTCTATCTTCATCATAGGTTTTATTACGTCATATCCTCTATGGGAGAATGCCAAATGCTACTAATACGAATGTTTGTTTTCCTGCAGCAGGTCTAATGACTGTGCATTACTCATTGAAAGGTATGTCTAATTCACGACGCCGCCGTGGCTAGCGATATAGCGATGCTATTTACGCAAATGTTTAGATTTGAATGGATAGATAAGTTCAAAAGACTTCTGATAATACTCTTCATGCATTCACTCATCCATACATGTTATAAAACAAATCCCTTTGTGTGACTGTTTGTCCGTACCGAGAAAATTTCCTTTAAATATTATAATGATTATCTGTAGAGCAACGGATGACCGATAAAATCGTAAAATACGAGGAATACGCGTAGAAAAAAAAATACCTACGCGTCAACTTACAACATGACAACCACTAATCGATTTATATAATTTTTTTTTGGTATAGAAGTACGTTTAGAATATATTTTTATGTTACGACAAGTAACCTAGGGAATCAGCAGTAACAATTTTAGTGCATCATATTGGAAAAAAATCGTATTAGTACAGGGAGTGCCAGCCAGGTGAGGAAGAAGGGTCGTGGTCGCAAACTAGACGCTGCTGTTCGCTTAAGTAAATAAATCGAACAAAATATTTTTACTCAAGTAGGCTTGCGCAAGTACTTTTTTTGAATCGTCAAGATTTATAGTTACAGTTAATGTTTGTTTTATTTTTTAGTTACTATCGGTTCACAATGTAGCTTCTACTAAGAACACAGACAAGTCAACCTTATAGACCACGCTTTGACAGGGAGTAGCATTCGCCAAGGCTATGTAGTGACACTACATAACTACGTCACTACTGAGCCGTCAGTTGGAAGCAGGTAGGAAGCCATTAAATTGTCAATTTTGAACGAGCCAATGAAAACTAGCCGACCTCTCCCCGCACCCCGCTACTTTTTGGCGATTTCGTTTTCGTACTGACGTTTATTAAAGCGTGGTCTATAGGTTGACTGGTCTGTGACTAAGAAGCACTGACAAAACACTCAGCAGTTACTCTTTTCAAAATCTTATGGGTATCAACAATAAGTCCCACGTTCTGCCTCTCAAAGATTAATAATTCTTTCATGGGAAATTCTATCTTTCTTTTAATAATAAAATTCCAAAAGAAATGTTATACTTCAATTCAAATCAATTTATAATGCGACTTAAAGTCCAAATCATGAAAAAAGCATACAATTGTATTAGCGAGTATTTAAATAAGTGCGCATGGACATCATTGTCATAGTTGTAAGCACTTTAAATATAAAAAAAAACAATTAAAAAAAACATACTTAAATAAAATAAACAGGGAGGAGTTTCTTGCCGGTTCTTCTCCTTCTAGTTTTTGAACCGGTACCTAATAAATTGAATTTGACTTTCAATAAGTGTAACACTTTATACTGTAACACTTTCAAAAGTTTTTATTCAATATAAGTGTAAACATCTTATATTTAATAAAAACTTTATGAATTTGAATTTGAATAAAGATATACAAGTTGCAAAACTTTAACACTTCGACAAATTATGAAGAAATACATAAACAAAAAAAAAAAATTCCAAAACATGCCAACTGCTTCATTTACTGTGTAATAGACCTTTTCAGTTAAACATTTTTTTATTAATTTAAAATTTATTAAGTAGAATGGTTAAGTAAACTTAATATACCTAATACTGATTAGCGGTCCCCGACGCCTTTATAGGTCAAAAAACATTTGTTCTGTTTTATTTCAGATTTTCTAAATGTTAGTTTTTTTTGTATCGGGGGTTTTCTTTTAATTATAAATTTATTTTTTTCTAAATTAAGACACAGATTATGTAGCATTTACAAATGTCTAAGAGAATGAATACACCTTTCAGCATAATAGTACTAATAGCCCGCAAGTGAAATATGTGGTTGTGACAGACAGACGAACACTGAGAAACTAAATGGGCTCCTTGTCGAATTACCAAATCTTAAAAATGAAAAGACTGGCCACTCTGAAATCTCATTCTAGCCTCTGTGAGTTCGAATTATAAAAACTTTATTCCAGTCTTAGAACGCATAATTATGAAGATGGACCGTTTCGTATTTCTAAACTATTGAAAACCGAAGCAAAACGAGAGACTCGGCGATTAGATAGACCATGCGTCATCGTCGTTGTTTTAAACAATAATACTATTTTAAATTACACATGAAATGATGCAATTTCACAATCTATATTTTCTTGTCCAATACGAAGTTCATATATGAGTCGCACTAAATTCTACTTTGCAGCGTGTTTGCAACAAATATGTCACAATATTGAGGGCGTATATTTGGTCGGTGGCGTATATTTTTTTGCTCATATTTTACTGCTCACGATGCGGTATCCTTATGTACATCTATGATCCCAGTATACAAAAATTCACGTCTGGCACGCAACCTCGAATCTTCCATTTTATTACACAGTATCGATATGATTTTTATAGATTTCATTGGAGCTACAGTACACTGCTTTGAAAGTAATATGTGTGTATTAAAAATAACAAGTATAGTGTTCGCATATTACGGGTTAGTTAGGTTGGATCCGACTGGCCGAATCTCGTGTCAGCCGGAAAATGTGTTTTATTGAAAACTGTCGGTAAGGGCGGCGCGCGTATAAGACCGAACGGAAGGCTTGTAGTGTATCAAAGAGTCGTCCGCCGTCGGCCGTACAGCGTGCGCGTCGCATGCAACCGCTGAAACCGTCCTGAAGACGAAGCGTTCCATATTCAAAAACGTTATCAACTATATATAACTGTAATGTTAAAAAAATTGTGTCGTTTCGTAGTGGTAAGTGTTGTGGAACTGAAAAAGTGATTTGATTCTTTTTAAACATAGCAGGTTTGTGGATTATTTTTTTTAAATTTTAATCGAAACTAAATAATCATTTGATTAGTGATGGAACTGTGTTAATTACTTCTGCCACTTAACTTTAAACGTTATGTCTATTACTTAAAATCATTAAGATTTCCGAAATCTTCAAGTTTTTCACAATTCAGTTGTTTTTCATTTGCTGAGACTCCTGATGATAAATTTTATTTTGAAGTTTCTCATGAGCGCATCCATTGCGTGTATATTTAATTTTGTTTTATTTATTATTTTATGTGCCAAAACTAATGAAGCGTGATAAATTTTTCTTGGTTATTAAATAAATTAAAAATCCAAAAAAATAATTGCATTTCTGCGCCCATCGTGAAATAAGTTTGATGTTAAAATTTATTATAAAACAAAACGACGAAATAATATAGTATACTATATATGTTATAAAAAAAGAATATTTAAGTATGCATATCAGTTGTCTAGTACTCCATAATACAAGCATAATACTTGCTTACTTTGGGACCAGATGGCGCCGTGTGGAATGTCCCATACCTTATTATTATTAATAAACTACGAAATAAATAACTAAATATAATAATCCACCCCACTGGGAATAGGCGTAAGTTTATGCATATGTGTGAAAATAATAAAATATATATGAATATTTGATATTAAATAACATTTGTCTCTTCACGTATTTCGAAAAAAATATTGTTCTAGAATATATTTTAGGTAATCGAAAGGATCACCAGAAAGGCGCATTGGAACAATTGGTGCGGTACACATATCACATTTCATACAACGCTAGACTTTTTTATTGTGTATTTTAATAAAATACCTCGAAATGATTTTTTGAAGTAGCATAACTTTGTAAATAGGTATTTCAAACACCTAATTGTTTCTATGTAAATCAGTTGTCTGTTGTATAAGCTTCATTAGATCCGTAAATTTTTTTACATATATTCAAGTAAAATGCGTGACTGAAATATGCACAATTTGGTTTTTAATTTCGTACTTACATATGGTATTCAATCTTCGTAAATATGAATGCAAGTGCAAATATTCCACAGGACTATTAGGCTAGGTACCTATTAATTTAAAATCTGTTAGAAGTTCGATTACAACACTTCATCTCAGTTATGATTCAAAAAGACAATTCAAAATTTTGCATATTTTCATAAAACCCTTTTTTTGTATTGTATCAACGTAGATAGCACAATAATTAGGATGTGAAGCGTCTTAATTTCGAAACTATAGTTTGACCGAAACCGCTGTACCGCGCCTAAGGTATGTGCGCGGAGAGGGAAGGCAGCTCCTAAGCGTTGACGACGGACTGACAGAGCAGATCTGCCTCCCCCCGCGCCGCGCACATATCTAAAGCGCGGTACAGCGGTTTCGGTCAAACTATATCTAAAATGGGAGCAAAGTGTCAGACTCAGTGATTAGACAATTATTTATCATTGTTTTAAACAATAATATTGTTGTTTTAAACAAATGTTCTGTTAAATTACTCATGAAATGTCACCTTTATTTTGTTTTTCAGTACGGATCGCACATGCGGGTTTAATAAAATTGTACTCCACAGCGAATATTTCAAAACATAAACTGGTGTATACTTGGTTTAGGCGTATGTTTTTGGCTCACATTTTCGTTTTCACAACGTAGTATGTCCACCGAGGCATCTCTATGAATAACCAAGAAACATTTAATTAACTTTCGGGTCAGAGTAAGGTGTAATGCATCATGTTAACAAATAACAATGTTTAGGTAGGTACACTTGTATTGTTTTTGATGAAACAAAGATATTGTTCGTTTCTGGGCCGTGCGTGTAATAACAATAAGATTTTGTTCAACGTGTTAATTTGTTATTTATTGTTATTTATCATTATATGTTATTTTTTTCTATAGCGATATATACCAATATGTCTGATGAAATAAAGATATTTTGTAATTCCAAAAAAATATTACGAAAAAGTTACATTTGTGTCGTGATTTAAAATAATTTTAATGTAATTTTTTTTCACATAACGTAATATTTTCATAATTAAAGCTAATAGCCATGTTTGGAGAAATTTTCGTATTACACTCCAATTTCTTTATACTTGATATCTACAACTAATAATGGTTATTGCCCGCTGTTTGCACACCACCACGCCTGCGCCTGCGCCGCTGAAAACTGCGTTAAAGGCGGTAACGAGAGGCGACGCGCGACTTAAAAAATTCTAAGTATCTCTCATAATGTACGGGAATATATCGCTATTTTGCGTCCCTTTTTTGGGGTAGAGTGAGTTTTCATAAGGGGTAGAGTGAGTTTTTATAAGGGGCAGAGTGAGTTTTTATAAGGGGTAGAGTGAGTTTTTATAATTGGTACTGTTTTCACGCCAATGCCGCGGTACCGCCCTCGTACCGCCAGTCTCGATACGCATTGCAAAGCGGTAATAGAAATTCTGTACGGCAACGGTAGGTACATATGGCAAAAGATTTATATGAACCGAAAAATAAACATTGAATTCGTGGCTATCCCGAATCGTATTTAACGGTAAAACATAATTTTAAAAATATTTATATTAAGGTGGCAGAATGGGAAAACTAAAAGAAAACGGTGGCCCGTTTTTCTTTAGTTTTCTTGGCAGGTTTATTACTGTATGTATTAATAACTGGGTTGGTCTTGGATTGGATATATTAAAAATATTATAATATTATACACGAATTATAATGACAAACTTGTATCATCAAAATCACGTTTAAATTTGGTTCGGGGCGTCCAAGTACGTGTCGAAACATTTCCCTGTAATTTTTAGTCTAGTCCGAGCGGCGACGGTAAAAAAGTAAGATGAAACTTTTAAGATGTGTAGCAGGTATTTATCGTGATTGACAATAGTCACTCGCAGCGGCATGGCATTGAAAATCTCATACGCCGGGGTGTTGCTATTTTCTTCTGTTAGTAGAGGATTTCTACTTTAATTTGGTATTAATGTCACGATTTGACTCAATGAGCAGATAACTAAGAAAATATTAAACTATGGATCGCTAATAAATATGACCCAATTTTTCTCAAACAACGAGCTCTTTTAACTCTACTATTTCGTACGAAGTCACTACTTACCTATCAATTTGCACCGGAAGTGAAGACCGCCTAGCCGAGGAATTAGGTTTTAACAGTTTTTTTTTTCAAATGGTATACTTTAAACTTGTAAAATCGCTCAGTGAGGCTGGCGGTACCGCCGCCTCACATGGTCGCCCGCAGTATCGCGGTGAAATACGTTACCGTGCAAATAGAGACGTAATTTTAGGCATAGATAAACTATCGGTAGGCATTCTAAGGGCCGCAACATAAGCGATACATTGTCATACTTTATGACCATAAAAGTACTGCTCTCAAATTTGTTTACTCTATGGTTATGACAGACTAATGAAATTTCGCTACCAGCACATTACTACCGTTCGAAGTGTCGGTCGTTGTGCTGACCGCGTCAATATCCAACGAATTCGGTGGGAGATGAGGACAGGCACACAGACAAACATCAATTTTTAAAATACCAGCAGCAACCTACGGCTTCGCTCGCGTTGATTACACCTGTGTATTAAGGGTTGATTTAACAAAATGTTAAATACCAATTTTAGCTATTTCACTCCCTTAAGGATAATTTTTTTTATAAATACTAAAATACACGTGTTTGAGTAGGTATAATTAAGGTCGATTGAGTATAAGGTCGAATGTTATAATTTTACAACCACAATTTTCCATTCTATTCCATCAGCCCATTATACCCCACTGCAGGGACTTAGGCCTCCCCCAGGGCGAGGGGGGGGGGGCTTGGAACTTAAATCCACCACGCTGCTCCAATGCGACTTGGTGGATTGCTACGACTGCCATCTATTGACAACAAATGGGACCGACTGCTTAACGTGCTCTCCGAGGCACGGAGTCAATGATAGTTATGTACTTTTTTTAAATTTGAAAATAACAAAGTTATACAATTATTACATTCACAGTACTTAAGTCAGAAAAACTCATTGGTACACGCCCGGATTCGAACCACGGCCAGTCACGGCCTTATAAATTTGAAACAGTTTCGCTGCGCTCGGGCTATCACGACACAATCACAATTTATTCTCGTCTAAATTAGAGATCTCAAATCAAAAATTTTGAAATTTTTTTTTTATACCTCTTCGTCAATTGTTTATTTTTTTTTAACATATGACAATATGATTCAAATAAACTATTATTAAGTACTATTATAAATAAAATAAAATAAATAAGAAGCCTTTTATTTCTTGCATGTTAACACATACAAGGAGAAGTTAAAAAAAGTTACAGTTATACAGTTAATATTAATTTCTTAAAGATCAGTAAATGACGTTTTAATATTTTTTTTCCTTTTTTAAATTTCTTATTTAAAGTGTATTATGAAAAAATTCTTCTACTAGTGTCTATCCCATCATTTTCTCTTAGTTGATCACTAATTTTAAATTTAATCTGCAAGAACCCCTTTGCAGGTAAAGGCCTCCTCCAAAGAAACCCATTTATCTCTATCTTGAGCTATTTGTTGCCAGTGACGTCCAGCCGTTTTGATCACATAGTCTTCCCACCTCGCATGGGGCCTGCCTTTCAGTCTCTTTCCTTTGGGACCCTTCCACAATGTCACCTTGTTGGTCCACCTCCCATCCTGAAGTCGCGCAACGTGTCCCGCCCATTTCCATTTTAATTTTTGGGCATATCTTAGAACATCAGTGGCATTTGTCATGTTCCTTATTTTTGTGTGCCTTATTTTTTGGATTTTCTTTATATTGAGCATACTTCGCTCTAATCCACGCTGGCAAACTATTAATTTGTTCTTTATTTTGGAAGTGTGTCTCCACGTCTGCCAAGCATATGTTAAGCAAGGTAAGAGGCATGATGATATTACTTTAGTTTTTACGTTTATATGCATATTGCTTTTAAATATTTCTTTCAGGCTCCAAAATTTATTCTAAGTAAGTTGTATCCTGCGTTCTATTTCTAGTTCGTTAATTTTGATGTCAAAACCTACTTGTTCACCTAGATAAATATAATTAACATAACATAACATACATCACAACAACGTCTACGCCCCAAACTAAGCATTAGCTTGTATTTTGGGTACCAAGCGGAAACACCACATACATATAACAACCAAGACCCGGTACCAGTATAATTATTCATCATATAAATACTGATCCGACCTGGGATTCGAACCCGGGACCTCCAGCTTCGTAGGCAGGGTCGCTACCCACTAGGCTAAGCGGTCGTCTGTGTATGCAAGTTCTTTGTCATCTACTGATATTTCCCTTTGCATGTTGTTTGTTATTAGCTTTGTTTTTGAAAAGTTCATTTCCAAACCTACTTGTCTACTTGCCTCATTTAACGATTCGATCATGGTTTGCAATTGACAGCTCGATTCTGACAAGAGTACTATTATTGCTATAAAATGATCAGTTAATTTTATGTACATTTAAAAATACTTTACCTGGTCATAAACAGCAAGCAAAATAATCCCGCAGCGCTTCTTTAAAAAAAAAATGTCTTCTGGTCAAAAATTCTAACTTCACAATAATATATATTTCGACATTGAAGAAATATAGTACATTATGCAATTATTGTTTATTGAGGTAAGGTTCGAATGACGTAATTCCGTTCGTTATTCGATGTAAGTGGTTAGTATTCATAATGTCCAACCATGTAATAATAACAGGAATGCTGACCGTTTTGTTATAAAATCTTGGCTACAGTGATTCAGTTGAGTTGTCATGAATTGAGTCGCTCAGCGGAAGAGGGGCCTAAGCACACCTACTCAATATCATATGGAGGTAATGAACAATTATTTATTGAGTATTTTATCCGATTTCTTTCATTTTATTTCTTTTATCAAGCTCAAAATTAAACACTAGCTATTTAAAAGTAATACTTTATTGGCATATTAATGCAATCAATATAATTAAAAATACAAAAAATTTAAATATAAAATATTTAAAAGTAAATTGAAATTATTAGTTTATAAGTTCTGGTAAAATACATGTTGCACTGAAGGGATATAAAGCAAAAGTTGTAAGATATCATTATATTTTATAATATCTGGAACACACCACACAGCGCCATCTAGTCCTAAATCAAGCCAAGCTTATATTACGGGTGCTAGGCAACTGATATACGTACTAAAATATTTTTTATAGTTCTGACCGGTTGGCAAGTGGTTAGAGACCATAATTGCGGAGTCGAGGGTCGCGGGTTCGATTCCCGTCCGGGACAAATATTTGTGTGCATGAACATGTCTATTTGTTCTGTGTCTCCATATAAAAGTATCTATATATGTATATATTATATTTAAAAAAATATTTAAGTATGTATATCAGTTGTCGAGTACCCCATAATATAAGCATAATACTTACTTGCTTACTTTGGGACTAGATGGCGCTGTGTGGCATGTCCCAGATATTATTATGACATAATATATATGTGCATAAACAAAATATATTTTATATCTAATTCTAAATCTGATAATGAGCAGGAAAATCATGTCTTATTTCTTTCTAATCAACATTAGGCCTGTGTGGTTTTTCTTAAATCATAAAATTTATAAAGGAAGCACTTTATTCGACCAATGGCAACTATCTACTAACCTAACCTAACCTACTACATAAAACCAAGTTAAGCCACCGTGGTTTTGAAAATATTATTGGAATGTCAAAGTTCATACTTACATACTTTACCTACAATTTTCTTTTTGCCTTGGGCCATTCTTCTCCGTACTTACCACGTTGGTTAGATTTTGAGTAGTGCAGTGTATGGCATTGGAAATGAAATGGATTATGGAATCGAAATAGATTATTGAATGTCCTCCATGCAGCTAAGTAGGTCGATGACTTCACAAAGGTGGCGGGAATCCACTAGTTGCAGGTAAAACCGCATGAGGTAAGCGTACATTAGGAAACGCTAATATACAGCGAGGGACAAATTCAGGTTGCAACGAAAAGTATTTAGTAGATAAATCTTGAGTCGTTTAATTACGTTATAATATGCTGAATATGTTGTATCGTGATAGCCCGAACGCAGCGAACCTGTCTCGAATCTATAAGGCCATGTGGCCATGGTTCGAATCCGGGCGTGTACCAATGAGATTTTTCTGACTTAAGTACATTAACTATCACTGACTCCGTGCCTCGGAGAGCACGTTAAGCAGTCGGTCTCGGTTGCTGTCAATAGATGGCGGTGGTTACAATGCGCTAACCCGCATTGGAGCAGCGTGGTGGGTTTAAGCTCCAAGCCTCCTCATCTTGAGGGGAGGCCTAAGCCCCTGCAGTGGGGTATAAAAAAGTGCTGATGGAATGGATGTGGAATAGCTAATTTCCTTTTCGACGTAATTTCAATTCCCCAATTCGACCGTCTAGCTACCTGACAAGCGAGATGCTAATAAAGATATTAGTTGTGTGTGACATGACGGACTGAAATTTACCTCGTAACCGAAAACAATGTCACCGGGTCTTGGTTGTTATATGTATGTAATGTCTTAAAAAAAATACCCATAACACAATAACCCATAGCACAAGCATATAATACTTGCTTACTTTGGGACTAGATAGCGCTGTGTGGAAAGTCCCATGTATTATTATTATTATAATTACTAGCGACTCAAACTACGTACGCATGGCCTTAGCGTATGAGTTAAACAAAACGTATTTCACAATAATAATAATTACTATCTCTATGAAATAACAGCTCAATCTGTAGCGATTATCCGAGATAAACACGACGACGACTTCTTCGCGTTTCCGTGTAAACTTTACATATCAAACTGTTACCGAGATAGTTCTGTGGGCGTTTCGAATCGTAAATATTTACATTATGAAATTAAAATAACGCAATCGAAAAGCTACGCCTTGTCTAATGTTAGACTTTAAAATGTGGATTGTTTACTTACGAACACTTTTCTAAAACTAAATGCTGCGTTGTAATCACACTTAAACAATAAAAAAGGAATCAAATTCGAATCCAAATTTCATGCAGAGGGTTACGCATCTTTTTTACTTCACTTCACTTCACTTCACTTCACTTCACTTCACTTCACTTCACTTCACTTCACTTCACTTCACTTCACTTCACTTCACTTCACTTCACTTCACTTCACTTCACTTCACTTCACTTCACTTCACTTCACTTCACTTCACTTCACTTCATCAGCACATTTTTACCCCACTGCAGGGGCTTAGACCTCCCCCAGGGTGAGGAGGGGGGCTTGGAGCTTAAATCCACCACGCTGCTCCACTGCGGGTTGGGGATTGTAACGACCGCCATCAATTGAGAGGCTCCGGGACCGACTGCTTAACGTGCTCTCCGAAGCACTGAGTCAGTGATAATTATGTACTTAAGTCAGAAAAACTCATTGGTACACGCCCGGATTCGAACCATGGCCGTATGGGGCCTTAAACATTTGAGACAGGTTCGTTGCGCTTTGGGCTATCATGATCTTTTTTACGTCTTACATTAATAGGTAGTTAGTTACTAGTGTGTAGATACGTTACTAAATTAGTTGCACTGGGTTCATGAAACTTGTGTCCTACACCGGAAAGCCGTTTATTGCGCCTTCTAATGTAATTATTTTTTTCTTTATGTTATCTTTGCGTGTTAGTATGTGTCGTGATAGCTTTGTTGGTAGCGAGTCCGCCTCTTGTTTAGAAGGTCGTGGTTCGAATCCCAGAAAAAAGGGGAATATACCAAGGAGCTTTTTCTAACTTAAGTACATAACTGACACTGATAACATTTTGCCATCATCGGATGGCAGTCATTATAATTTACGCATCCGCACTGGGACAGCGTGGTGGATTAAGCTCCAAGCACCCTCATCCCGAGGAGAGGTCTTCACCCCCGCAGTGGGGCATATTGGGCTGACGTCTGTTAAGAATTTGATCTCTAGTTATGGTGAGCGGTATAACAAAATGTAAAGTTTTAGTTGACCATGACATTGCCCGGTGAATTATTAATAATGCCACATTTTGGTTGTGCACTTTGATCATTTGCAGTTAATTAAGTTAATACCATTTCTAAATTAGTAGGTAAGTTATGTAACCTACATAACCTACATGAAACATACATGTCCATGCAAAGAGCGAAACGGAGCTAAGCAACGAGTCACTAAGAAACTTCTTTGCTCAGAACCATGTCAGAAACCTTTTGATCAATTTCAAATTCGATCAATAAGGTAGGTTGGATATTAGTAGTTTACACTGATATACCAATTTGTCGTTTAGGTTAGATTCATTTATTTTCGTATTACTTGATATGACAATATTTGTATGAAGGTGTGTTATTAGTGATGTTTTAATCATACTGCCCATTACACAAAAGGCATTCATTATGTACAATGTCCGAAAAATGTGATATTTTCAACAATATTTAATGTTTCGCTCGGTCAATTTGAACATTTTTCATATTCTCCGTTCAATTAATCCAAAACATATACATTCCTATCAAATGTAATGCGTGTAATTCATACACAAGTTTGGAAAAAGGAATACATTATAACAAAGTCAATAAGAGCTGGGGACATCCCTAATCCCAAATGACATTTCATCCATATTGCCAGCTATGCCTACTATCATAAAACTGTAATTGTGTGATAACTGTTGATAAAAGATATTGTTGGGAAAAATCAGTCATTCCTGAGCTAATATACATTTTTAAGGTGTCGTTTTTGTGTGTCTAAATGTTTATCAATCTATTCGCATGTTCGTCTGTCTGCTTGTCCACCTGTCTGTTTTTCCGTATTTCCCTCCGTCTGTACGTCACAGCGTTTTTGTTGAGTTGAGACGGTTTTAGTTTTAGGAGTACAGGGCTGATGTTTAGGAGTAAAAGAAAATAACTGTTATTTTGTTGGAAATCGAAACACACATTTATAGGGGGTGCTTATTGGGGGCTCTATTGTTGTGATAGCCGAGCGGCCAAGCACTCCGCCCACACCCCGCTTTTCATAGGAAGATTCCCTCCATAGACCTATTGAAATATTTTGATTTATGAAAACACAAGTCAAATAAATATAACAAGCTCCGCTGAACTTGTCACTTTCCGCACCGGATCAGCGTGCTGGACTTATGGTTAAAATTCTTAACTCAATATTAAAGAAGGGGTGTACTCCAGTAGTGGAGACTTGAAATCCAGATGATGATGCTTCCCTTACATGTAAAATGAAAATGAAAAAACATTTTTACGCATCCTCTCGCGTAGGTAACGTCCGTTGAATAGGTACTTAAAATCTGGTTTCTTTTAAGATTTCTCAATATTTACTCTGGTTTACGGAATATTCGGCTCTAACTTGCATGACAGATTAAAGTTACCAAGTTG
Organism: Luffia ferchaultella; assembly: GCA_949709985.1. NCBI lineage: Eukaryota > Metazoa > Arthropoda > Insecta > Lepidoptera > Psychidae > Luffia > Luffia ferchaultella. The sequence continues at coordinate 10,078,869 of OX453254.1, forward strand.
CGAATGTATTGCAACAGCACAACAAAACCGACATTTTCATGCCACAAATGCTACCGCATGCAGCTTCATGGCGATCAATGAGACGTCGTCATTTTATTAAAACGATTTTCTAGCAATGTTAACTTCAAAATAAAACATTAAATGCCATATTGTCTTTAATTTTGAACGTCTATCATTGCGCATACGCAACAAAAACTGACATGATTTCGGACGCTGCAGCACACAGGTAGCGGAAATGCATACATAAGCGCGCTGCTATCAAAGTGCATGTATCGTCTAAAAGTAAAAATTACCACAAATTCATAGTTCAAATCTGAAAAACTCAAGAATTTCATTTACGAAAAGTTATTGTAGTCTATATGGCTACGGAACCTTATCTTATGCATGACCCGAAACACACTTGAACGTTTTTTTGTTTCGAGGTTTTTTAACACTATGTTTTAACAGTACCAAGTACATATTTCTTTTTATATTAAATAACCTAAAAAAAGCACTAAACGGAATTTAATAAAATTTTCACAGTGAAATAAATTATAACTTAGTGTTTGATATGTATGTAAACAATGAAACTCATACGTCTTAGTTCAATCATTGTAATTATCGAACTGCCCGCAATCCAGCCAATAAATTTTATATGCCTAACAACGTTCACACATACAATACAGTATTATTATATAGCGTGGTTTCATAAAACTGATAAAACTTATTTATGATTTTAATCAATTTTCGCGCCACGCGAACTTATCGACTCCTTACATTGAATAGATCCTACTCGTACATCATGTGAGCCTAGTATTCAATAATTTATTGTGTCAAATAATTTATTCCAATACAAAAATTTTCATAAATTAACTGTCGTTTTGGGCGTTTATGTTTTATAATGTTTGAATTGAAGGAGTGAGTGCACGAAGGTATCTGAGAAAACAAAATAAATCGACTTTTTGCATGGAATTAGATTTTAAATGATCATAAATCGACTGCGTAAATTTTGATTCGTGTCAAAAATAAAGACCTATAGCAAAAGTATTATTAACTGTCAAACATGCATACATTTCAGGCTTGCAAATATGGTAGGAGCAACTTAAAAACATTCATTACTCATTTTGAACTTTTTGTTAGTGTAACACCTTTGTCCACTCACCCCTTCAATTGTTTAGAAATCATTCATTTCAGCAAGTATCATTGCTTGTATTCGTTAGGAATAATTATTAGTCCGCAAATATATCGCTTTTATACGTACGTACACTATATACCTACAAACGTAAGATAACATAGAGATATAAGTAAGTAGACTCCTTTAAAAATAAAAAAATTTCACAATTTATCCATTTACTGTACAACAGATTGTAGATTCTAAAATTGTTATCACGTATGCCAAAATATCGGCCATTGGGTAACCTACATCATAAATAATAGAAACAGGCACAAGGAGATCAAAGACTCACGTAGCATGAAAATGAAACGATCCACGTTGAGCTTTCTAAAACAACAAAATTGTATTTCATGCAATAAATGAAACATATCAAGAGATACCTTATAAATCCCTATTTTATACCTAACGTTTGTCGGTCAATGCGTTCTTAATATATCAATTCGCTTTTGTAACTTCTGCCTCTATAATAATATTACAACATCGAGTTCTTTACGCCAATTTATCATAGAGTAAATTAATTTGACTGTAGCGTTTTGTTTAAATATGGTTTTAATCTCGTTTTAATAGAGTCATAAATGTCAGTTCACAGTATCGTAGTGACATTACGCAATTTTGCGGGCTTGAAACCGGCGGGGGGGGGGGGGGATTTCACGGGGGTGCAGACCGGCGCGCGGGGACCTTGCGCACTAAAACTCGCCATATTACACCAGTTAACTACAGTACGAGTAGTTAGACGGTAAACGCAAAAGAGGGCTTTTATTCGTTCTTTTATGCCAATTATGCTACGTGTTTGATCTTATCAAGTCTGTACGTCACTTTGACAATGCTAATTTGTTTTTTTTTCTTGTTCTAATCTCTTGACTGGACTGAACCTTGATCATTAATTTCCTGACGAAACCCTTAGGGTATCTAAAAGTTACGAGCGGTAAAAATACCGCTGTAGATCACCAGGGTTGTATGAACACAAGCGTGGTTGTCACTGCGCAACAAGAGATCGGTTCTATCTAATTTCAACGCTGAAATGATAAACTTTTTTTCAAAGATTTTGATATGACAAATATCTATGCATCATTTTCGGTGATCATTATAATACGTTTAATTTTTGAATTTACAGTTATGTTTCCCAAGAGGTGTGATAAGAGATGAAGTAAAAAGGGACAACAGAGATATACCTGCATTACAGTGTAGTTGTGTTCGATGCAGGCCGTAATAGACAAAACAACTTTACCCCTCTCAACATTTTGATGCATGTAAATCTTTAGATTCATCTCAGGTCCGACTTTTGTATTCAAAGGTTGAAATGTTCTGGCTCTTTCCAGAAAACTCTTTGATTTGAATTCTTCGTCGTCTGTTTTCCATCGCAAAAGAAATCAAAATAATAATTTATAATAGAGTAAATGGCAGGTTCATTGACTTGTATTATGTTTGGGACAGGAATGGGAATTATACTGGGGTAGAAATTAGTTAATTGCTGCAAAATTAATAAGCATCTAGTATGCGAATATTGTAGTTTCCTATATTTTAATTCACTTCTTCAGTTCATCAGCCCATTTTCACCCCACTGCAGGGGCTTAGGCCTCCCCCAAGATGAGGGGGGCTTGGAGCTTAAATCCACCACGCTGCTCCACTGCGCGTTGGGGATTGTAACGACCGCCATCTATTGACAGCGCCCGGGACCGACTGCTTAACGTGTTCTCCGAGGCACGGAGTTAGTGATAGTTAATGTACTTAAGTGAGAAAAACTCATTGGTACACGCCCGGATCCAAACCATGGCCCTATGGCCTTATAAATTTGAGACAGGTTCGTTGCGCTTTGGGCTATTACGACAATATACAATATTGTCACGACAATATTTTAATTAATGCTAATATACTCGTATATATTTTCATTCATAATTTTTTTTTTACATGGTTTACATAAAATTACAAACTCCATTCATTTTGATTGATGTCAAAACCGAATCGATGAATCTCGACTCTATGTAGACTTGTCTGCCCCATCTCTAGAGTGTTTTTGCTAGTCTTTACAAAGCCTGAAACGAGGAGGGGTGCAGCTTCCTATCGCTGTAACAAAATGCAAACACACGTGTGAACTGAAGCCGTCTCTCTCCCAATCTTTTTTTCAAATTCCATCCGTCTTCTTTTCTTTATCACAACGTCATACCCCCTCCCCCCCCTCCCATCCGGGAAATATTTGCCCACTCCTTTTTCTCCCAGTAATTATTAACTAATTCTCTACCGACAAATCGGTAGAACTCAAAAGCCCTAAAAAATATATGTGGCGTACGCTTCTTCAAAACTGCAAAAATAAATTACGTTTTCATGTAGCAAATGTTTTTAAGAACCAAACCGAAGTAACGATTTTAATATGTCATAAAGATATGTGATCGGTAGAGATATGCAGCAAGTAGCCAAATAATAATTTTTTTACCAACAGACCAAGGGGGTGATTCTCGGATCGTTTGACTTTATATCTCATCTCATGAGAGAATACCAATGAAGCACATATTTTTTTTCTAGTATAAACGTATTTCTGTATTCTCGAAAGTCATTAAAAAAATATGATTTTCGAGAATCATATAAGAATGTATCGTGATAGCCCAGAGCGCAACGAACTTGTCTCAAATTTATAAGGCCATAAGGCCATGGTTCGAATCCGGGCGCGTACTAATGAGTTTTTCTGACTTAAGTACATTAACTATCACTGACTCCGTGCCTCGGAGAGCACGTTAAGCAGTCGGTCCCGGACGCTGTCAATAGATGGCGGTAGTTACAATCCTCAACCCGCAGTGGAGTAGGGTGGTGGAATTAAGCTCCAGACCTCCCTTCACCCTGGGGGAGGCCTAAGCCCCCCTGCAGTGGGGTAAAATGGGCTGATGATGATATAAGACGTAGGTACGACGTATCAGAATAAAGAATTACATTTTCACTAGAGAAAAAAAGTGTTTCAATTATATTGTCTCTTAAAGACATAAAGTCGAACGGTCCGAGTATCACCCCTCAAATTAAATAATAATAATAACGTCTATATCACAACAACGACTGGCCCCAAACTACTAAGCATTAGCTTGTGTTTTGGGTACCAAGCGAAGGCAACACATACATATAACAATAAAGACCTGGTACCAGTATCAATATTCATCATATAAATACTGACCCGACCTGGGATTCGAACCCGGGACCTCCAGCTTCGTAGGCAGGGTCGCTACCCACTAGGCTAAGCGGTCGTCAAATGAAATGTCTCAACACAACATTTATTACGCTTGGTGAAATACAGCGTCTAAGTAAGTTACTGTTATATATATATGTATTTATAACAGTTGCTGAAAATACTCTATGAAGAAATAATAAACAGTTAGAGGGAGCATAATAAACACGTGTAAAAGTAATTAACTCCCCCCCCCCCTCTTATTTGTTATGCTAGAGTCATCACGTAAATTGGTTGGGTGGGGTGCGCAAGGTAAGCACTGGATGAAACAAAATTAATTGCTCAGGAAATTCGAAGTAACGCTCTGATATTATAACTTGTTTTATGTTGTTGAGGAACCTTCATAGTTTCTCCATGTCCGTCTGTCCGTACGTTTGATTTTCTAAGAGCTCTAGTAAAGATTTTAATACGTTCATGATAAGTGGACTTTAAAAAAATATTTTTACTTACTGCCTTAAATGAGGCACCTTTTCTATGTTTGATAGCTATCTATGTCAAAATCATTACGAGAATATGGTTTAAAAAAAATTGTTTTCCACCAACTAACTCTTGGACCTCTGTTTCGAAAAATCCGTTAAAGCCCATAATAATTATCATACAAACTATCTAGAGCCAACTACTTCACGAGTTATAGGCGATAGTAGTTCAAATCTAAACAAAGTAATGATTTTAGTTTAAGTTTTATTACTGGCCTGATTGTGGAGTCCTATCTCATGCGTGATCCGACACGCACTTGACCGATTTTTTCTAATCTGACTGACTATACAATAATTCGTATCTCCGTCCAGGGGTACACTAGGAGATTAAAGCTTGCTTGCCTGCTAATAGTTAATTGAAATACGAACCCAAATTAAACCAAATGATGTCGAAGTGAAACCCAAGAGTGAAAATAGGTGTCCCCGAAAGTAGCAAGCGTTCCAATTTGGTAGCAAGGCAAAATATGCGAACAACTACCGAGTAGCAAGCAATTTTCATGTGGGGCCCCGCGCGCAGCTGGCGGCCACCACCAGCGCTTGCATCTTAACCTATTTTCTGCACTTTAATGTATGAAACGTTTTTGTGTGTTATATATTGCTGAAAAGTAGATTAAATTTGCTAAAAAGTTATCTATATTTCAAATCGTTTGGCCCAGAAACAAATACACCGCTATTTATTGAAAAAAAAAATAAGCGAAAATAGCAAAAAAAAAAAGATATAAAGAAATGTTATTGTCAGAATTGTGTTATGTTTGTAGTTTTAGCTATGTATTTACATTTAAAAACATAAAATAGGAAGATTCCAAAAAAACATTTTTTACAAGAAAACAAAAAAAAAGATATCGCAAAAATACGCTCATAAAATGTCGACGGTCTTCCTAAATAAACCCCTCAATTTTTTAATTTTTCTTTTCTTTAATATGGCTAGTACTTTATCATACCTTCTCTTGAAACCACTCTGTAAATCTACAATGACATTGGCATTTCAAAATGCTTGAAGCGCAAGCACCCATAAAACGAATTAGAAATCGTCCCAAATTGGGCGCTTGCTATTCCGGGCTAAAACGCATCGACCCAAATTGGGTCGCTTGCTACTCGCAGGGAGAGCGTTTCCGTGTGCAAGGTAGGATAGGTTAGTAGTCAATCTGTGCTCCTGTTTTGTTTCACGACGTGTAAGATAATAAAAAACCGTAGTTCATATTGTAATATTTTGTTACCGTATCACATATATAATAATAAATTTCCTAATTCGGTCTTCTTCACTTCATCAGCCCATTTTTACCCCACTGCAGGGGCTTCGGCCTCCCCCAGGCTGAGGAGGGAGGCTTGGAGCTTAAATCCACCACGCTGCTCCATTGCGGGTTGGGCTAATTCGGTATGTAAAGTAAAAAATAGATTAGGCTGATTTCAAAATCGTTTCGAGACAAATTGTTTCTTAGCTATAGTTTGCTAATTAGAGTTCTTATAACAGTATTTCAAGAAAAATAAATTTCAATGTTTGACCTTGGTTTGAGCTCTGTTTCACATTTATAGTTTGAGGATATATTTTGTGGGTAAGATAATGTATCCAAGTAATGAGGAAGAAAAATGTTAATGTCAAAGGATCACAATTTCTCCTCCTAATAGACAGAGTAATCGAATACTCTCTTTATTTAAACAGATATATGAAAAAAACAATACGAACTTTGCGGTTTTCTGATTTTTTCTACTTTTTATACGAGTCGAAGTGACGTCCAATGCAATCGATCCAAGTTATTATTATGTGACTATATATTGGCCAAATTCAAAAATATGTCATTGAACAGATTGTCATTTTTGAAAATCCTTAGTGGAATATCATATTTAAAAAAAAACGACGTTTTTGAAAAATTCCATATTAAAACTTGTACATATGGCTACATTTTTATTTGTTACACAGTTGTATTCAAATGTTTTTATTTTAAGCAATACGTATTTTTCGAAATGTAGCGTGTTTGAAAACTTAAAATTTTTATTAAAAAATTAATAATTAAGATTTATTCAAGACAACTCAGTAATAAGCTATAAGTTTATGTAGCAAAGGCTAATAACTAGTTAGATGGGACCACCTAATAATAATATTCTATATTGTACACCAAAAGCCATTAGAAGAAGAATAAATAAAATATCTCTGATAACTAAGTTTGGTACATACAATGGGCGGTCTTATTACTAAAAGCAATCTCTTCCAGAAGACAACCTTTAGATGGATTGGTAGAAACATGAGAAAATAAAGATAGTTATAATGTACGAACTGATAGAATAAATTAAGCTACCTAAATAAAATACATATATCTATATCACAACAATACAAATCAGTACAATGCACAAATATGACACTTAAAATTTATTATGACACCTAAACATTAGCTACAGTAAAGTATAGCAACTAATTCGATTTAAGTTTATTTCGTTGCGTACATCGGATGGCTTATCTACTCCATTGGATTTTCAGTGCTTTTTTTTCAGAGTTTATCAAACCTTCACGGAAAACTACAAAATCAAAATTAAAGATATTTTCGCGTAACTTTATTTTTGGTATTGACTTTCTCAAAGGCCCGTCTTTTTATTTTTAAATAAACAAATACTGCACTTTACTCTTTCAAGTTTTCGAGTCATCTAGAAGCGATTTCTGTTTCTGAAGAGTGAGTGATAAAAATGGTCCCTTTCAGACCTTAACAATTCAAAAACTAGCTTTATATATCATTTCTCGAGGAAGTTAAACATAGATTAAGCCATCGATTTGGAGATTAGGTACCTTCATCGCTATTGCCGGACCCGAATGGAACTGAGAATTCCTGGTAACATTTTTTCTGGCCAATTAATATTTCAAAGCAACGACAATGTCATTAAAAGCCAACAGATGGCTTTGCAAAATATTTTCATCAGTCATCTAGTAATATTTATTCATATTTAGGATTCTAGGTGTAAATCCTAAATCCTTGTAAAGGGGCCATAATAGGCTTGCAAAAGTGCAACAAGTGTGTTGCAACAATTTTTTGAGTTAAGGGGGGTCGAAAGTAGTTCGAAAGTCAAAATGTTTTGGTTTGTTCAAACTTGGCTGACTCACTGCCGCGCCCCGTATACATTTAGCTTTGCCGTAATCGAATAAAGGCATGAAATAATATGTGTGTATATGTTATGAAATCTCCAAAGTCATTCGCATTTTGTTGGAGCAGTGCCAATGTTACCTTGAAATAAGGATTGTTCCTGTTTACATTATCACGGTTTTGTCGGTTTTAGTAGTGAATTGGAAAATCGAAATTAGTTACTTTTTGCTGAATTAAATTAAAATTAAATACTAGAATGCTCTATTATTTAATTTTGACGGAAAAAACTGTCGCCTTTTTATGTGAAGCATGAATGGCCGTATTTTTTGACTGCATTAACTTGGAAGATTGTTTTTTTTTACAGCTTCAAGAGACAGTAGACCTAAATATTTAATATTAATTTCAACTTGATACCTTTAAGTGTCACTGGGAAAAAGGGTTTTGACAGACAGATGCACGAAAATATTGTTTTATGGGTTATAACAACAAATTAACGTTTTTCGGCTTTTTGTGTTTCTTGACATGATTACAGGCGAATAGGGAGTACCTTATACGTTTTGATTTCTTTGCAAGTGTCAAAATATGAGGCATAAATAGGTGTATTTTTTGATTGCGTTAACTCAGAACTTTGATTTTTACAGCTTCAATGGACCATAAACTTAAGAATTTGATATTGATTTCGATTCCATACCTGCATGTAGGTACTTTTTCCTTAGAAAAATAGTATTGACGAACAGACAGGCGGACAACGAAGTGATCATATGAGGGTCCCTTTTTTCCTTTTGAAGTACTGAACCCTAAATTTTTTCTAGTATTTATCTATTCTGTCAACACTTCCCATTTTTTCGTCTGTAACGTAGGAACGTAAGCGAGAACATTTGCATACTATGTCCATTGTGATTTAAAATTTAGTTTATCTGAAGCGTTAAGCTTTGAAAGTTTTAAATCAGCTTTGGGCAAATCTGCTCTTTTCGAAAGTTCTTTTGGGTACCAATTTAGAAAATGTGGTTGCGAGAAGAATGTGTTGAAAGTTTTAGTGCGTATAAGTAGTGACATACACCTGCTACTTATACTTGCTGCTATACTAGGACAAAACGTTGCAGTTTTCAAAATGTTTGACCATTTATGTGTATAATATTATTTTATGAATTATGTACAGAGTGAAATTCATTTCTGTAGTCAAATCTAGTAGAGTTCCATAAAATATATTTTTCAGGCCTTTATTATTGGCGGAACAAGTTAGAATGATTTAGTGATGGGACAATGAGCCACTGTTGCAATAAATGAGCAATCGACGTCTTACATCCAGGGCGTCTATGAAAAAAATACCAGTTGGATGAATATCCTTACAACTGTTTTTATTTTTCAATATGATATATCCATTCAACTACAATTTTACACCAGAACCATAGCCAGCCACAGAATTTAATCGCAATTGATTTGTAACGTTATATAACCTTCTTAAGCCACTAGAGACTTCTTTTTACTTCGCATATCATTGACATAAGTGTATATTATACAACAATTCAATATGCTATTGAAATGCATTACTCAAGATGTGGAGTGGGTGCACTATCATATCGATCTATCTCAGACTAAAGTACCTTTATCATGAGGAAACTGCATAAGTATTTTATTGATATATTATCGTTCAAGAAATTAATCGGAAGATATGTGTTTTAATATCTATACAGTTATATATAAAACTAGTGTCAGGTATTCGTCCATAAATGGAAGATACGAGTATTGTTGCGAAATTTATTTTAATGGGCTTGGACAAAAATTTTAAAGCTGCGCTGATAGAAATTAAAATCAAAAGTAATAAGGTTCTAGGATAACCTCTCAAAATGTATTTTTTTTTTATTTACGAATTTGCCAGATATTTCTCAAAATTGTCTCTGTGACGTCATTTGGGTGGTTGAACTTTGTAAAAAACTGAGACTAAATACATTTTTGTTGTAAGATAATGTAAATAGTAATCATCTGTCCAGATGACATCACAGAAATATTTTATTATTAAAGTTTTGAAAAAAAAACTAAATTACATTTTTTTTTTTTATTTTAAGAGGAAAGTATCGATTGGTTTTCGGAAAAAAAAATATAAAAAATATGTTAAAAATTTTGTTCCAAACCCTTTTGACTAATTCCTGATCCTTACAAAATACACAATTTTTTGTCCGTTTGTTGTTTAGTTGAACGTTTATAACCCATAATCATTGGATCGATAGTATTGTAACTTTCAAGATTAAATTGAATAAATTTTGTTTCAACACAAAGGGAATGTGTCGTCAGGTTGCAGAACAGTACAATTTACTCATGGGACAGTACATTATGAAGCATTATCATAGAGTCAATAAATATGACAGTTGGTTTTAATCTCATAGTCAGAAATATCACTTCACAGTGTCGAAAATTGTCAAACGCAATTTCGCGGGGGTGAAGGCTGGCATGCGGACCTCGCGGACTGAAACTGGACTGTAAATTGTCAAATATACACCAGCTAAATAGAAGAGCGGTTAGGCGATAAGCGCAGAAGAGTGCTTCTAGTTAATTCGTACGTTTCACGTAATAAGTTAATCAGATAGATGTGCAACCTTAAAAAGTAAGAAATATAATAATAATATTTATGTATGTACAAGAAAAACTTAAATAAATCAAATTACGAAAGCTTCGGGTAAAGTCACGTACGACCTACATATAGTAAAATATTGTAATGGTCTCCTCTATGGTTTTTTACTGTGCTAATGAATAGAGATTTTAAAGACAAATACAATTTGAGTAGATAGGTACAGTATTTTGTATCCTTTCGGAATTATTTTGTATATTTTGACATACAAAGTGACCAAAGACACTGTGAAAAATACTACAGTGAGTTCAGATTTTGTTATGATGGTTTCACTATCAACAGAGCAATTGACCATTCCCAAATTTTTGAACTAAAGTCCGTTATAATTTTTTTGGAAGGAATAGGCAATTTTAAGAAACTAATTTGATTTTTTGTTGTTTTAGTTCGGTATTTACGTAGTTATATCATTTTAAAAATTCTTATAGCGTGACGTCACAGGGTGGAATTATAAGGTCAGCCATAGCCTTTGCGTATTTATGAAGATAATGTCACTCTCAGTGTTAGCTGTCATGTCATCAACTGTCATTATTAGTTCCATAAACTGTCACGACAGCCAATGCAGCCAACACTAATCTGAGAATGACATTATTTTTATAAATATGCAAAGGCAATGGCTGACCTTATATTTCCACCCTGTGACGTCACGCTATAAGAATTTTCAAATTGATATAACTACGTAAATACCGATTTAAAACGAAAAAATTTCAAATTGGTTTCTTAAAATTATCTATTCTTTTGAAAAAAATAATAACGGACTTTGGTTCAAAAATTTTGGAATGGTCAATTATTGACGATCGAAATCATCATAAATACGAGGAAACCGATGAAAAACAAATACGCGTCATCATAATTACCTTACAGGAACCACAATTTCCGTTGACGCATATTTTTTCCTCTTCATATTCCTCGTTTTTTTTTATTATGGGGGTCGTCCATTGCTCGACAGATGATGAACTCTTTTCCCAGGGCACAAATTTGCATTTATTTATATAACACAGGAAGACGCGTTATGAAATATTATTAAACTAGCGACCGGTCGCAGCTTTGCTTGCGTAGACTACACATTCATGTTATATGTACTATTAACATTCGAGATGGTTTATGGTTCATACTTTTTGCGGGAACTAATATTGGTTTCACCCATTCAAATTTTCGATCTTCATTCCCCCTGCCCCCTTTAAAAAACCGATACAAATTTTTACCTCCCGTTTCCCACCCTTAAAATATGGAAATTCAAAAACCCTGAATAACGTCATTATTTATTTACGCTAAAATATTTATATTTCTATCTTTAAAGAACAATGATTTTCATACAAATTCCCTCCAATCCCCGTTTTAAGTTTGTAATTTCTAAAAAAGCCTTTCTTAACAAATTAATGCTCTCGTTATTCAATAAACCTATGTCCCAAATTTCAGCTTCCTAGATTTAGTAGTTTCGGCTTTTTCTACGTTGATAAATCAATGAGGACAAACGACACACAGCCAGACACAAAAAGCTTCTTTCACGTCTGTAAAGTTTCATTAAAATCTGTTCAGCTGTTTTGGAAATTAGCTCGAATAGGCAGATACACGTACAGACATGCAGACGGACAAAAAGTTACGTATGTTAGTTTTGACCATCTTCTTTTCATACTTGTGAAGTTTCGTTAAAATGGTTTAGCCGTTTTGAAGATTATCTCGAATGAACAGATAGACGTTTCGACAGACATACAAAAAGTTGTGTATGTCACTTTTGACTACTTCCTTTACATATCTGTAAAGTTTCATCAAAATCGGTTAAGCTGTTTTGGAGATTTGCTCAAATAGACAGTCAGTTCAATTTTATATATATAGCCTATAACCTTCCGCTAGATTAAGGTCAAAAAGATTGTCAAAGTGAAAAAGAATTTTTCAAATCCGACTGATAGTTTCAAAGATTAGCGCGTTCAAATAATCAAACTCTTCAGCTTTATTTATTTATTTATTGCATTGTAGTATAGATTCTTGACCATATAATAAGCATCAAAATTACCTTGGGATGAAAAAAATATTTATTCTTGTTTATGCTACGAGGAAAGTTTATGCATAGGTTAAAAACTAAATAATAAAAATCATGGTAAAAATTCACGTCAAAATCAAAATCACACCACAATCATTTATTGTCTATTATTTAAAACGTTTAAACGTGTGTTCCGATAGAAAAAGTCAAAGATTTTATATCTTATGTTAAAAATTATATATTATTCAATAAAAATAAAACATAATATTGAAAAAAAAAAAATTCTGCCGTGGTAAGAATTCCACAAAATCTATGTATCTCTGGTCAATCAATAGTTTTCGATGAAATCACGAATACTTCCAAACATATTCTATTTCCGATACTAATAAAACGGTTTTTTGCATTACCCTGCACATTATTTATTTCTTCCTAAGACGAAAGATAAACCGATAAAAAAAATCATGTAATAAAAATATATTTTACTGTCCGACGACGAGGATGATGCGGCGATTTTTCAACATGGCCAACACTGGGTCTGAATAACCCTAGGTATAGACATTTTTAATTCTATTCATGTTTTGTAATATAAGAATGATGACGTATACATGACAACAACGTCTAGGCTCCCAAACTAAGCATTAGCTTGTGTTTTGGGTACCAAGCGAAGACACCACATACATATAACAACAAAGACACGGTACCAGTATCAATATTCATCATATAAATACTGACCCGACCTGGGATTCGAACCCGGGACCTCCAGCTTCGTAGGCAGGGTCGCTACCCACTAGGCTAAGCGGTCGTCACATATATGGAAACTAGACGCGTAAGTTAACGTAATCGATTTTATACGTGCTTAGATCAGTGTTTAGCATCATATCAACGATGGCGGCGCTCTTTTATGAAGATCATATTTTATTGTCCGCGATAAGTCCTGGTTTTTAGAATATTCATTGCACCACACAAGCAATACTGAATAATCCCCAGCTTCACCGATATCGTGTAGGGATAATCTCCTATCCAGCATCTCTCCCGCAAGTCTAGCACACAATTTGTGCACCATCTTTGAAATTAATATACACACGTCATGGTAGATTAGCTCTTTTTAATCCATAGTAATTGATCTATTGTAATATAACCCAATTAGGTACTGTCCTATAACATTTTACTTCAGTTAGAATGAATCACTTTGGTATAGTCCCAATCAAGCTTTATGGGGGAACCGAACGTAGGCACAAGCCGCGTCGCAGGAGGTAACCAGTTTTAGGTGTAGCGGGTCGCACTGGAACGAGGGGTATATGATTGTACCTGCGCAAGAACGCTTAAAGCGTTGTATTCCGATCCGCCACAAAGTTTAAGGCGAATTATAGTTACGTGGGGGATTACGTTACGTAAAAAAAGTTATCTCCTAAACTTAGACTGGAGCGTCTCATACTTCCAAAGTGACAGACTCAAAGATTAGACAGGCCGTTATCATGTTTGTTTTTAACATTTTAATAAATTACTAAATTACGTATGAAATGTAATTTCAAAATGTTTATTTAGATTTTGAGTACCAATTTTATATGTAAGTATAACTCCTTAAATTCTTCTTCTAAGTACAATATCAAAACAAGTAGCGTATATAAATTTTGTATGTGGCGTATATTTTTCGCACGCATGAACATTCTTGCTCCTAAATCGTAAATGACATAATATTACCTTAAAGGGAAAGACTAGCAAAAAGACGAATGCTTAGCGATAATGCAGTTACGTCAATTCGTTTGAGCTACAGTTTAAGTCTAAGACATAAGATGGTAAGAGGAACGATCTGAGGGCCAAGTGCGAGTTTTTTTACTATTAACTGTGTCGTATGCGTTTTCCGTAATTTGTATGGAAGCTCGTAGTAACCTAAAAGGACCGCTTGATGTGCTGTACCAGTTTCCATAGAAATTATGAAAAACGCAAACGACACAGTTAATAGTAAAATACTCACACTTGGCCCTCTGTCTGCTGTGTTTACGGTACCTTGGGCAAAGTCGAGCCATAAAGCGAGTTACCATGCAGTAAAATATCGCATCCGATTATTACCTGTATTAATCGATTTGAAAAGCGATTATGTTAGTGCAAGAGGAAAATAATATATTTAATTAAATGCAAGAAATCGGAAACCATTTGCCTGTTTCCTCGAGTAGTCCTTCTTGAACATCGCAATCTGACCTTTTGCATGGACACCAAAGTGCGCATTTTCTTTTCGCAACAGGTACCTATATAAAGAACTAGTGACAGCCCGCGGCTTCTTTCTCATAGATTACCCTTGTGCGTGTGTTTATTATGGGTTATTTAACAATTTTACAAAAAAACTGAAATATTCAATTTTTGGTTTCTAACCAAAAGGTAAAATATCAATTTTAAGAAAATGACGGTGTTTACGTAAATTTCCATAATCCTTGAAACACATATTTCTTAATTCCTGACCATAAAGCTAAATAATGTATTTTATGGTTCTAAGTATAAGAATGACAGTATTTCCTTACAAACTTACATGCCCTATTTTACTCCTTTTAGAGTTAAATTCTCAAAAATCACCAAAACTTAAAAAAATTTAAAAAATTGTAAATTTTCATACATTTAACTTCAATATCAATAAACATAATTTATTGATATATAAATTTCAATAAACACCATAATACTTATTTTTTTATATCTGACTATAATGAATGTAATGATTTTTATTTTAATACCGTCAGAATTCTCTTACAAATTTTCATCCTCTATTTTACGAGCATAAGGGTTAACTTCTCAAAAACCTTCTCACTGGTTAATGTAGATATGTAATGTAGAACACTAAAACTAGATAATGACTTAATCGGTTTAATTGAGTTTATTAAGTAGCTTATTTACTCGTTTATAATTTGAACATAGGCTATTCCTGGCTAGGCGTGGAGGCCATGTACCGGGAAGCGAAGCATTGGACGCCGCACGGCCAGGTAGACAGATGAACTGAAGCACTATACCGGGGGTAATTGGATGCGAAAGGCGAAGGACCGTGTGTGGTGGCGAGCCTTGGAAGAGGCCTATATCGTGCAGTGGAGAGACACGGGCTGATGATGATGATAGGCTATTCTATTTAAATTAATTCAAAAGTTTAAAAATCATGACGTCTAATGTTTGTCTCTTTTTAACAGCAAGTTATGTTTTATCATCGACGAAATTCATTCACATAACAAGGACTAACGGGACTAACCAACCGTGAAGAATTTTTAAAATCAGTACAATAGTTTTGGAATGTCAAAACAACATTATTATTACTTACCTCCTCATCCACATCCACCAGCTCATTATGCCCCACTGCAGGGGCTTACGCCTCCCCTTACTTACCAATATCGCAAAAATAAAAATTTATTATTATTGCAGGTACAATCAAGACATTCGTCGTGTGCGAATTATGTGGCTGGCTGAATCTCAAAAGCGACTGTTCGCTTCGCATACTTTCTTTATATTCCCGAGGCATTCGTACAAGACGAACTTCCGGTAGTCCACCGACAACCGACCGGAAGTGATTTTCGATAATGGAGGGAAATAGGTACGTCAAATTATTATTATTATCGATTTATTAACGAAATCATTTTAACAGTTAGAATTTCTCAAATCACTAATAGTATGTTTAAATATCTTCACATGGATCATATTCCTTCAAAGGTCTACCTTTTCTGATGCGTTTGACGTACTTTCTAGTTCAAGCTCTCTAATCTGAGCTCTTGCTCGTCACTAGTACCTCCTTTTTTAATGGAATGCTGTATATCCCCGAATTTCAGTCACCTTTTCTTTCACGCGTATTAGCAAAATAGTGATTTAAAAATGATTCAATTTGGCTTGCTCGTATGGTTTTTGATCACATTCGAAATTTTATTATAAACATACGTGCACACAGTAAATTCAAACACATTGTACATGTTATTGTACATATTAGGTCTGATTCTTGGCGGCATCACAAAGCGATGTCGTCCAATTTAACTAATTGATTTTAAATGGTTTGTTTGAGAAGCACGTATTGATATTATCGTAAGCAGAATTTTTTATTGTGTATTTTAGTATAGCCATACGATTAATCCAAAAAAATAGTTTTTGTAATTTTTATATAACTGACAGCATGACAGTTATTTTTCTAGTAATGCATA
This sequence comes from Luffia ferchaultella, assembly GCA_949709985.1. Lineage (NCBI taxonomy): Eukaryota > Metazoa > Arthropoda > Insecta > Lepidoptera > Psychidae > Luffia > Luffia ferchaultella. The sequence continues at coordinate 10,095,538 of OX453254.1, forward strand.
TTTTTTCTACTGAAATATGTGTGTCATTCATTTTTTATTAAAAGCCAGTATTTTAATCAATATTCCATTATGTCGTTGTCTATGGCTTACGTTTAGTTCGAATGACAAGTTGGTATACATATATGTGCATAAACATGTCTATTTGTTCCGTGTCTGAGTGTAAAATATCTAAATATATACCTAATAAAAATATATATACCTAAACATCTAGTTTGGGACTAGATGGTCGTGTGTGAGATTTCCCAGATATTATTATTACATATATCGCTCTAAAGAGAAGAGGTATTCTGTCGCCGGCAACCAACTAATGCAATCGTTAGATGCCCGCGCTTTCCTACGCTATGAAGATAACTTAATGACGCCACATTTCAATATTTTAGTATTAATGCTTAAAGAAAAAATCCACAGATCTTGCAGTACCCGCAACCATCGGTTTCATTGAAAATGAACCTACTCAAATCCGATTTTCACAGATTATTCCATTTTATTGCCACGAAATCGTGGCAATACCACTATTTAAACTGCAGCCTCTGATATCCTTAAACGTTTTGAACTCGATAATGAAGCATTCGAACTAATACAGGCCGAAAAACGATGACCGTAATGTTAACAAGTTCCCGATCGTCCATAAAATCTAACATGTGATGTCAAATTTCTTGTTCGATTTCCAACCGATATCCAAAATTTTGGTCTCAAACTGTAGCTACCGACGCCCTCTAACCTTTTGTACAACACTTTGAAGTGATCCGACGAATACCCTCTGAAATATAGTAACTTATATCCACAAACACCAGCGATCGACCAAAACATCTCATCTTTCGGAAATAATTTCTCTTACAATTACCAACCGATTTCCAAAAACTTGGTCTCAAACCATAGATACGTTAATGGCCGAGATACTTTTTTTAATTTTCGATATTGGTCGCCGTTTTCGAAATATTTTATTATTTAGTAAAAAAAAAATCCGAAAAAATCCCGATTTTTTTACATTTTCCAATTTTTTTCAAAAACTACAAAACCGATTTCCAAAATTTTAGTGTCATACGATGCACAACTAAATTATTAATCTTTTAAGATCTTAAAATCTTAGCTAGACCTCATACCCTCGGAGTTATGGCTAAAAATGCGTCTCCCGTGAAATGGATTTGATAGTCATTTTCAATGACAAAAACACGTAGGTATTTTATTATTTACACTAAAGTACACGTAAAAAAATTTTTAGGGTGATAACGATTTTCTGCATATATTACCGAGGCGTGATCGCAAAAGCCCGTTACTTTCAGCCACATTTCATTTGGGTTTTTGGAATTATTAATGAAAACTTTACTTTAAACTACTAAACGTTGCGACTAGGTAGCGAATAGAAATGAGTGCACTTTTGGAATGGCTTATCCATACATGACCCGATTACGAAATCCCGTTGATTTCCACGTTTCATGGTTTTTGTAGTGGAAAACTTGGACCTTTGATGAAAAAGTTTGAAAAAATGCTGTAAGTTAGATGGAAACCGCAAAGATTGCTATGAATGAGTTGCTAAATAATCCAGAATGAAATCTTTAGACACTATTAATAATGAATCATTACGAAACGTCAATCAGAATATTGAAAATGTCGTAGATATAATATCACAAGGTGCAAAGCAAGTAACATGTGAACATTAATTAAATTTACTGCTCTATTTGAAAATTATCACGTGGACCGTGTTAGTCAATACGCAAACTACGAGATGAGTATAATTCAAATCGATGATACTGTTTTCGAAGTGTATAATGTAATTAACGCTCACTATTTGGCAAAAGTCACCGACATAGCCAAGCGGATTAGCAAGTTAAAGTGACGGTGGTCAGGTCACATAGCACGCAAAACTGATAGCCGATGAGGCCGAAAAGTTCTGGAGTGGAGATCACGTCACGGTAAGCGCAGCGTAGGACGTCTAGCCACAAGGTGGAAAGATGACCTTGTAAAGGTGGCGGGAGGACGATGGATTATTGGAAATTGATGGAGGAGGTCTATATCCAGCAATGGACTTCCTATGGCTGAAATGATGATGATTTACTTGAATAATAAATAACAATGTGCAGCAGCATATGGAAGAGGAGGCAGGTACTCTGAATTTTCACCAAAAAGCGATAAGATGATTTCCGCAAAATTAGCATTTAGTGATAATATACCAAAAGAATTTAAAAAAATATAGCAAATGGGATATTCGTTTTTAGAAAATGTTGATTGAAAGTTGCGCGTAAGCAACCTACCTAAACTTTAATCCGAAAACTCTCTCGAACACTAGTAACATCGGTGATGAGGATGAGCACAGACTGATATTAAAAACTTAATATCTGAAGACATCAAACCTGAATTTCACAGATTAATTGAAATGATTGAGACTGATATAATATTTCAAATAATGCCATTCCACGTCAATTTGCTAAAAAATAAAGGTTCAGAATACTAGTCAATATTAATAGCCAGAAGATTCTAGCGAAGATTGAAAGAAGGGAAGCGGATTCAGTCAGGATGTCCATCCCACTAGGAAAAATGCATAAACCTCACAATTTATTACTCATAGACAATCAGATCCTTAAGTTATAAACATTAGGTCATATTATCATATTTTAACGCAGTTTTGGCATTAATCTTATTGTATTTTCTTTTACGTATCGTTAACAAACATTTATTATGATATCTTAATTATTATAATAATATGGAATCTTTCCACATGTCGGACCATTTGTATTGATATTTGTGAATGCATTTGCATTTTTCGGATTCGGGACGTTGCTGCCGTTGTTGATAGAATGGCGATCCGCGCTCTTTTGTGGGTTTCGGTTTGAGTTCGCCCACTTCTGAACGCAGGTTTTCTCAAATCTTTGCGACTTTTCATGATCTTCCACCTGCTGTCTCCCATTTTATCGTGACACAGTCTGTGCAACTGTACGCATTAAAAATTTTGTTTTCTGATCCATTGTTAGTTATTATGAAACTTCTTATGACAGTGATCTTCGTTACTGCTTTTTGTTTTCATGACATGCGTCCCCTGACTACTTAAACCTGTTATCATCATCAGCCCTTTTTTACCCCACAGCAGGGGCTTAGGCCTCTCCCAGGGTGAGGAGGGGGCTTGGAGCTTAAGTCCACCACGCTGCTCCACTGCGGGTTGGGAACTGTAACGACCGCCATCTATTGACAGCGTTACCTGTTAATTTTGATGTAATAACAGCGACGTTCGTTTTTTTTCTCTTTATATTATCCTCGTTATAGATTTTAACGCCCAAAGAAACTACCAGTAGAAAAATATGCGAGCAATGATGGGCACTATGACAATTTGCCTCTCTCTCGTTAAATATATGACTTGTCACGTCCATGGAACTATTATCGTAATATCCCATAGACTTGAGAAGGAGAGTACCGATTGGAGTTTTTTCAAAATGGCGCACGTGGAACGTCGTGGTTTGAAAAAGCCCCATAATGACGGTACTACGCTGCCTATTCTTCTTATTTTTTATTAAAAATACGAACAGAATACTCGACTCTGGCGAAATTGCTTTAAATGCAGAGAACGCCATAACTAAGAAGAAGAAGAGTGCCGATTGTCACGGTGACAAAAATCACCAATGCACGCCAACTCAAAAACTCATAATGCTCATAATCCGTTGCGTGACCTTCAACTTGCGAACCTAACCCACAGGCCGCTACTACTGTTTGTAAATTTAACACCCGTGACACAGAACATTCCCATAGCTAACTATTAGCGTATCAAGTGATGTATAATTTTTAATTTTAATATTTATTTAACAGATTCACGGTGTCGACTGTGGAGTCGGAAACCATGAAGAACGGTATTCACACAGGAGCTAGTATAATTTCTCGTCCTCTTCGTTCTTCCATGGAGACAGTTGAGGGAAAGCAAGTCCTAGGGGGCGGAACGGGTGTACAAGGGAACGCTCAAAACGATACGTGGCTACATGATGCCGGATGGCGAAGGAAAAGGTCTTTAGCGCAACTCACGAGAGAGGCGCTTCCCAGAATGGATAACTACAGAAATTCTAAACGAGCACTCAAAAGACCCAGTCTAGGAGAACTACACGGAGACAACCTTATCGCTGAAGAGGTACTTAAAATTTTTCTTAAGCACTTAAGTATGTAATACGAATTCCGCAAGAACTGGAAGAAATTAAAAAAAAAATGATTAAGATTTTCATATCATCCATTTTATTGGTATATTATAGATGAAAATGGATTTTTTCACATTATGACCAATTGGGTGACACGTGACAATATAAATGCGTTTATAAATGGTTGGTATATTTTTGAACCTATTATTATTTAGCATTTAGAGTTGTTTTTTCCGGTATTTCGACGATGTTTTGCTTAAATATCTGATCGTTTTTTACTCGTGAAAATTACCGAGATCATGGCAACTAGACGTCCAGGTTTCGACCAGTAGTATTTGAGTCGGAATTATAAGTAAGACAAATACGGAACCTACCTCGGCCCATTACCTTATTCTGTCTCAGTCTAGGAAAATACACGTGAAATGTGTTACTATATGAAGTGGTATCACTGAACCCAATGTTCTATATGTCACCATAAGATTGTGAAAACCATCAGTTTATAATTAATCTGGTGAGATTGTTTACCTACTCTTTACTGAAAATTTCTTGAGCTTTCTGGATGGCTTCGTCGTCGCTCCGCTCCGCTTCGCTTCTCACATTAACGCAAGCAATCCTTTCCCTAACCAAATTAAATTGCAAATTTTAGTGTCGGTTCAAAATCTATCAATAGTTTACAATTTTACGTTGACTTAAAGAAGAGACCGAGTACATGTTATAAAATGTTTATAATAGCATTTAATATCATTTGTTTAATTATTCTTTTATGAGCGCCTCCATCAAGTTTAGATAAACTTATCTTAATAATTTAAGAATTTTTGTCTGTGACACGCTCACAGTGCTTACTTTATGTTTTTGTCGTATGGGAAATTATTTCTTTTGGTGTGAAAATATCTGTTCGCTCATTATACTGATAGCCGGTTCAACTTTCTGCCGATACCGTCTGCATGTGATTGTCGCACAGTATTTGTTTTTGACTGTTACGTGATCGCATCAGTGTGTGTGCGTGCATATGATTGTTACAAACTAACTTTGTGTAAAATTTTGAATTAACGTGGCTTGGTAAAACGTGTTTATCTGGGACGTGGTCTAGGATGTCAGTGCGTAGAACGGTGCGAGAACTTCTACGACTTAAAATCAAATAAAAATATGCGCCAGAATATATGAATGTAAATCGGAATCAAATTGTAAATTACAACATAAAAATATCCTTTCATATAACTGATAAATATGCTCTGAATCATAGAGAATGCACACGAGAAGAAAGCGTACTTTCGAAGGAATGCAATGAGCACAAAAGTTTAGTGCCGAGTGAATGCGAGAGCTACGGCAGCGTTTAAAATGTCAAACGTTTTTGCATAAACTCCTAGGATTCGAAAGCCTTATGCGCGACTGAATTTGATCACTTTTTTTTTTAAGTTTCTTCACATATGAGAGAATACAAAATTTAATGGAAATAGTTTTAAATAGTTAGAATACTAAATTTAATGGAAATAGATATTAATAGAGTTAAGTCGAAGGGTTCTATTGTAAAAATGGGAGTTCCTCAGGGATCTATATTGGGTCCCTTTCTGTTTTTAGTGTATATTAATGACTTACCTTACTTGGTAGAAAAATCTGCCGAGATAGTGTTGTTTGCTGATGACACTTCTCTCGTATTTAAAATTAATAGAAATGAAGAGGAATTCTCAACAGTAAACTCTTCACTTTTGCAGGTCTTAAATTGGTTCAACGCTAATAACCTATTATTAAACGCAAATAAAACAAAATGTTTAAAATTTACATTGCCCAATGTTAGACAAGTTGATGTCAATTTGAGACTTGGAGGAGATTTATTAAGTTTGGTTAATGAAACTGTGTTCTTGGGCATTACTATCGACGCAAATTTACAATGGGGTCCTCATATTATGAGGGTGGCTGGTAAACTGAGCTCTGCTGTTTTTGCAATTAGGCAAATAAGAAAACTAACCGATGTGCCTACAGCGAGGCTGGTTTATTTTAGCTACTTTCATAGCATAATGTCATATGGCATTCTGCTATGGGGAAAGGCCGCTGACATTCAAACAATATTTGTTCTGCAGAAAAGGGCTATTCGAGCTATATATAAATTAAAATCTAGAGATAGTGTAAAGGCTTATTTTAGAGAAGGTAATATTTTGACAGTCCCTTGTCAGTATATTTATGAAAATATAATTTATGTACATAAAAACATAAATGCTTTCTCTAGGGTGGGTGATGGCCACAACTTAAATACAAGACATAAGCATTTGTTATCAATTCCCAGGTTCAGGCTCTCGAAGGTTAATAATTCTTTCATGGGAAATTGTATCCGTTTTTATAATAAAATTCCAAAAGAAATGTTAGACTTGAATTCTAATCAATTTATAAAGCGAGTTAAAGTCCAACTCATGAAAAAAGCTTACTATTGTATTACCGAGTATTTAAATGATAAGTGCGCATGGACATCATTGTAATAGTTGTAAGACTATAAATTAAAAAAAAAAACAATTAAGAAAGACATATATTTAAATTAAATAAACAGAGAGGAGTTTCTTGCCGGTTCTTCTCCTCCTAGTTTTTGAACCGGTACCTAATCAATTTTTACGACTTTCAATAAGTGTGTGCAAACATCTTATATTGAATAAAAACTTTTTGAATTTGAATTTGAATTTGAAAAATTTTTATAATATTCTCGAAGGAAATAATTTCGATGATGAATTAAGAAAAAATAAATTTTAATTTCACACTGTAATATTTAAAATAATTTGTAGTAGTTATTATGTAATGTAAATATGCTTCAATTTATTATTATGCTTTTTTAATATTAACTATACGTATGGAATTTAAAATAAATAATATACTAAACAAATAAGAATTTTTTATATACAAGGTGAGATTTTATTAACCGGCCAAAATTTTTCTAGGTGTTAGGTATCACCAATAGACATCATTGCGTAAATGAAAAATATGGGTTACATTTTCAAAATAAATTATTTTATCTACAGTTTATTTTATAACGTTTGGTTGCCTTCTTAACGCTATAGTAAACGTACGCGCCCGAGGCCTTTGAAACGGAATGATGCGGCGGGCAAGAATGGTAACTAGAGTTTTTGGTTTTTTCGGGAAAGGTTTATGTAGTCATATCTCAATATTTTTCTATAGAACGATACTAAAAGAAAACAAGACGGCTATAGGTTTTCTACTAAAGATCATTATATTAAAATTTGGCTGGTCATAAAAATCTCAACCTGTATAACTCTGATTGAGCACGCTTAATGTATCTACGAGTGTATCTACGGAATAGTTTTAGACCTCAAATTCGCAAGGGAATCCCAATTAAATGGATTTGACTCCAATGTTCATTGCTTTGACAGAGAAAAGTAATTAACTCGTTAAACTAATTCATGTTCTTTTGGTCGCCTATGCAAATAAAAGCTTGTTTTTGGTTAATCGTTTGTTAGGTTATCACGTGACACCTCTGAACGGACCTTGGCAACAATATCAAAGTTTCTCATGGGATACGATGGTTTAATATTAGTTATGTATCTGAGGGTTCTATTTTCACTCGCTTATTCGCTTATTTAGCTAAAAAAACATTTTTAAAAAAACGTCTACTGTGGGATCCACTTTCCCTGGTGTTGGGCTGTTGGACTTATTTATTACGTGTTGGTATGGAGTTTTTTTGCCACTGTGGGTCCAACGTTTAATGTACCTATGGGCGATTATTCGGCTTACTTAGCTTTATCATCCAGCTAAGGCCAAACATGTATTATATGGGCCCTACTTTATATATACCATAACGCTAATCCATTAATGTCGGAGCGATTCCTGGGCCCAGCAGTTAACAGAGTAATATCTTTATGAAAAAAAAGTGTACAGTATCTTCTACTAATCTTCTAATCTAGTACAATACTACAGGTTATAACCTAACATCATTTTACTTTATCTCACGTAATTACAGAATTCCAAATATCATCAAATTTTCACTGAATGGTTGTTAAATGTATAACTTTTCAAATGACACTACTTTCGTGTTGTTAACACCAAGGCCACAACCTGGGCCTAGGAATGTATGAAGCCGTATATTTCCCCTTAGTGGTCTATTTGTTTTGTTTACATAGACACAAGTGTTCTTGTTTTCCGAGAAGTGGAATATGCGGCTGGGTTCAATATTTTATACATTTGTCGGTTCCCAATATTTATATATAGACGCTCCAACTAATAAATTATAGTTTACTAGATATTTGTATACGGTCCGATAGTTATCGTTACTGTAATGGCATATTTAAACGGACCGATGATGAAATATCTAGGAGAGTTACCGGCCCGGGAAAAAAAATTAGACTAAAAAATGAAAAATAGATTCCCGAACATAGGCTCTCTACGCATTGTCCAACCCTGCTGGCCGTCCGAGCACAATGCATAACGCAAAACAAAACTGCGTAAGTTTGCTGGACAGGAAATTATAAGGAATATTTTTTTAATAGTTCGTATTGAATTTGCAGGACACTTAATTGATCCAGCAAATCCCTTCTATTTCTCACATGACCTGCGGCTTTATGGTATGTGTGTAGCGCTGACATACATCGATTCGATAGGGCGTTGTGAGTGCTTAATCGTGCGTAGGCTTTCTGCCCATCAAATCGGTCAGTGTTTGTAGTTGGTATTGTATTATATGTTTGATTGATATATTGCTAAAGAGGTTTCTGGAATTATTTCACTTATTATTTGAGGTGAAATTACATTGGAAATCATTAATTCCGTATTTTATTGTATTGCGCAAAATCTCAGAGTAATACCATACCATGAGCTTATTAATGTCCCACTACAGGGGCTTAGGCCTCCCCTCGGGATGAGCGGATTTGGAGCTTAATCCACCACGCTGTTCCAGTGCAGGTTGGTCGGTTTTAACGATTGCCATCTATTGATGGCAACCGGGACCAACGGCTTAACGTGCTCTACGGGCCACGGAGTCAGCGATAGTCATATACATAAATTAGAAAAAACTCATTGGTAAATGCCGTGGGATTCAAACTACGGCCTTCTAAATAAGAAGCGGGCTCGCTATTACTCGGCTATCACGACACAGAGTTATTAATGAATAGTAACAGAATACCCATTTCGTGAAGGGCATGGACAATGCGTGGAAGGCACTTTTCCTAGCAATTCTTCAAGAAAAAACTACCATTTTGTCGAAAAATTTCTATTTGAAGCGGAAGCGCAAAGTAAATCTAGTAATCTCGAAGTGAAATCGAAAAATGTAATTTGTAATAGGTACATAGTCTTGTTAACTTTTGTAAGGATTACAAAAAAAGTCGACGTCTAGTCTACTCTCGATTAGGTACATAGTACGGGTTTTGTTAACTTTTGTAAAGATTACAAAAAAAGTCGGCGTTCTGTCTGCTCTCGATTTAAAAGGTTTTAGAGAACACAGGGAAACGTAACAATGTGATTCAATGTGATTCGTCAATTAAATGAATATCTCCTTCTACAGTTTATCTGGATCGTGAAAATTTAATACTCCCTAAGTATTTTATAATAAGACAATGACGCACAAGCCTGGTTACTGTATCTGAAGTTTGAGTGACGCTACAATTCTAACCGGTGATAACCGCTACGAACAGGCAACCACTGATGTCAGGTAGCCGCCTCGATTTATTTTATTACTTAAATACTAGCAGCCACTCGCAGCTTCGCCCGCATGGCCTAACGTTTGTCCGCTTTTTATCCGCATATTTTCCGTTTTTGTTTGTTTTCGTCTATCTTTTTAACTATTTTTGTGTGAAATAAGGAAGCCGAACCTTGCTCTTTTGCGATATTATGCCAGAAACTTCGATTGTTTGTTTCAAATTTCCCAAGAAGATTCCTTTAGTTATGAGATGTTATTCCGTTAAGTATAAAAATAATAAACTTGTGTTAATTTTAGTGCCATCAACTATATTCGTATAAAAATCACGTCAATTCGTTGCACCGTTACGACACGAAGAGAGGACAGACAAATAGAGAAAATAACGAAAACATTTTCGCGTTTATAGTCTTTCGGATAAAAAAATTATAGGATATGACATTTTATGTTATCACTACGCTCCTGTCTCAGTTATATCGTCGAATACTAATAAAAATAAAACTTAATTAAAAAAAAATTGTGAGCCATCACGGGACGCCTGACAGATGTGAAACAAGGAGTTTGTACAGAGAAAAATTAAATACTTATTACCAATTTTTTACAGATAATGACTGTTTATTTAATAAACATTTATTTTCATTAAATACAAAAACTAAAAAACTCATTTGAAGTTGCGACGACTCAATCCTTTTAATCTGTGAACTTCAGTAATAGTTATAGACAGTTTACTTCAAAACGGCGAGCCCCATCAAAACTCCCCGCAAGGTGCGCGGGATAAGAGGGGCATATGCTAACATTTAGTTACTGGCCGGAAGTCGGTCATTTGATTAGATATTAATGCGAATTTAAAAAAAAAACGTAATATTTATTAATTTACTTAATAAAAAATACTTAAATAATTTAAAAAAAAATGTAAAAGGAATTTAGGAATTGATACCCTACCTTAAAGACATAAGGTTCTTTTTCCTCTAAATATGTAGCGTGGCGCCCCGTCGCCTCGGCATGCGTCGCCGCGCCAACAATCAGTTTTATACCCTCACCAATAGATGTTTCACATCAAAACAGCTAAGTGTGATATTAAAATAACATTTAATTTTTATGCCCCACGTGTGTAGCGACAGTCGACGTATCTGTATATTCAGATTTCTATGACTGACTCTCTAGTGTATTTTCCTTTCCAGAATGGATTTCGATGTGACAACCGCACTTATATGTATAATTACTAATTGATTGTAGTATCCTCTTATTACTATATTAATTTTTTAAATTGGAGACAAATAGACAATTTCTCTTAAAAAAGGGTATCAGAATGGGGCGATACAGTTTGATGTTCCTACCCTGGGAAAATAACTTAAAACAAATTATTAACGAACTTTGTGAGAAGTTGGACCAAATTCGAAATTCTGATATGGAACATTCGTCTTTTCGAACCTTCGAGAGTAAACCATCTTTTTATCGAGAGGTGCATAAAGAGGGCGTGTCCGTTTATCTAGCAGTCTGCCTAATGATATTGAAATAATAATATATTGAAATAATAAGATATTGAAATAATAATAGAACTAATATTGAAAACGAATCCAAAGTGACCCAAGAGGAAATAGAGAGTGTTCAAGGTTCAAATGTATAAATATTGTAAATAAGGACAGGAGTAGCACTCGTGGTACGTGTTTTAATTTTCGAGGCTTAGGGCAATGGGGAAACGTGTGGAAAATTCGAAAATTAACATAATTACGTGTCGAGACGTCAAAGGTTGGCTCACGTATCTCGCATAATAATTTTATTTTCTGTATGTTATTTAAATTGATAAAAAACAGCTGGAAGAACTAAGCAAAAAGTTCCATGTGAGCAGATAGCGCAAACTAACTGTTATCGATAAAAACAAATTCACAACACAGATATTCATATGAATATCTTTATATATGAATATATTTATCTGTGTTGTTGTGTGTGTATCTGTGGGTGACCAAGCATATGCTTGGTCACCCTATTGTTAAGGTTTAATATTATTCCGAGATAGCTGGTCTACCGCCAAATGCATTTTATAAATTATTACAAAAAAAGTTCCACTAACTTTTCAATTCAAAGAATAGTCGGTCATTGACTTTGTCAAATGTTTCACGGGTAGGGTTTCTCCAATTTTGCGTTTGGAGAGACAGTGTCTTGATGTTTTATTGAGTTAGCAACTAAATTTGATTAAATAAAAATATACTTATTACTTTGATATTGTAATTCTGTTTCAGTGTTTTTGTTGGTTGCTATAAAGAAAACAATATAAGCGATAAGCGTTTTTCTCGGTAACCGTTAGTTTGCGCTATCTGTTCGCTTGAAACTTTTTATTTAGTTCGATAATTAAGCTGCATACGCTCTATAAGTTTGGACTACTACGTTCAGTCGAATACAGTGTACAATGTTTATACGTTAACAGTCACAGAATTGGCTATTTTTACCCGACCGTGAAGGGTAATGTTTTTCGAGCGCAAGTACCTAAGTATGTTATGTCTATTTCTGTGGCACCACAGTGGCGCGCTCTGTAGCCTGAACGGCTTGATGAATTTCAACGTAATGAAAATATGTTAAGATTCGACATAGCTGTGCGAATGAGAATGGGTATTATATTTAAATATGACGTCTGCGTCCCTGTGCGTCTGTGAATCAAAAAAGAGAGGGGGGGGATAAATACTTCTATGCATACTACTTGGTTACAAACTACAAAAAAGAGTTACCATAGACTGGATCAGTTTGTTGTTGTTGTGGATGTTATGAGTTGTTCACATATCTAGTAAAAATAATAGAGAACCTTATTTAGTTTTTTAGTCTAAAGAAGAAAAAAAATTAAGATAAACAAATTTAAAAATCCGTCTACGTAAAAAGTAAAATCTATAGGATTTTGTTTGAGAAATGTGAAATGCGCTATGCAATGTTTTTTTGTTCGATACCTACTTATGCAAAAATAAAATAAAATAATCATATAAATATGACTAGATACCTATATTGTTATACAAGATACGTATTGCAAGCGGGGACACACAAAAACAAAAAATAAAAATTGTGAAAATATATTTTCACTTGAAGCCCACCACCAAACATGTTTTGGTTATTGGTTGCCCCCGTCAGCAATACTTATAACATATTTATATCATAAAAGGCATATCTCATTATTTGCTAAAGCAAGTATCGAAAAAAAAAAAAAACATTACACGGTGCATTCCAAATTGCTGAAACTTTTAAAGATTATAGGGTTTGTATTTCTCTTTTTAGTTCACAGGTTAAATACTCTCACTGGACAGGTGGGCACATAGGCCTTTGTGCTTTTGTATACCGATTAGCTGAGAGGTTAGAGACCCTAACTAACAGCGGAGCCAATGGTCGCGGGTTCGATTCCCGCCCGGTACAAATATTTGTGTGTGTGCATGGACATGGCTATTCCTTCCGTATCTGGGTGTGAAATATCCATATATTTATTTTTATACTAAGTATTATTATTATTGTGTGTATACTATATTATAAATAATATTTAAGTATGTATATTAGTTGTCGGGTACCCTAATACAAGCTTTGCTTAGTTTTGAACTAGTTAGAGCTGTGTGGGATATCCTAGATATTATTATTATACAGCCAAAATACAGTCGTCTTCTATCCTTCGGTAAGGCATTCGAAATTCGATGCTACTCGGCCCTTTTTTTCACAATGTTCGCGTTTTTCTTTTTTATTATTTCTTCGGAGGTCTCTGCAGTAGTTATTATACATAATTTAAATTTTAAACATACGCAAGTAAACTATACATGATAGTAAGTAAAGAGGTTTATGATGTATATTATCTTTTATCCTTGGCAATGTGAAAAGATTTTATTGCCCTCGTTTATCTCTTATATAAATAAAACAACGAGAACCTTCGCGTGTCATATGTTAACTATTATAGGAATTATTCGATTATATTAGTCGTTGTGTTAAAATACCATGTGGTTACAATAGAAAAAGTAGGATGGACTGGTGTCCCCGGGTAATCAGGTTAAGTAAACAACAGCTCGTGTCGACTTGACGGCTCTTGATAGATATGACCATAGAACGGCACGACACACGCTTAGTAATGACGGAAATGTTTCCTGGTCATTTTTCCGTATCAGGATTTTTTCAGGAAGTGCTTTCACGTGTATCTTGTTTATTCGAATACTTTGAACCATCAGAAGGGTCACGTGTTTCGGTTTTATACGGCGTGGTTAAATTATTTTTTATACGGACACTACAAGCCAACGAAAGTAATTTTTTTGGTGTATGTTCTTCTCATTAAATGTCTCCTGCTTTTTCTTAGCCGGGTTATATCTTTGTGTAATAGTCATTCCTAAAATTTGCACAGGAAATTCAAGCATTATCGATCGCTCTCCTCCTCTTTCGTAAGACGTGGACACATTTAATTACAAACGACATCGTCAGTTTTTACAGTTCCAGTCAACCTTTATGGCGGATGTGAACATAGGCACAAGTCGCGTCGCAGTAACCAGTTTTAGGTGCAGCGGGACGCAGTGGAGCGAGGGGCATACGAGTGGACCTGCGCAAGAATTCTTAAAGCGTTGTATTTCGATCCGCCATAAAGTTTGATTGGAACTATACCTTTTTTAAATTGGTAGGTTAGATTAGTTTATGAACACTCAACCGACACCCCATATATTTGGTGTACCTATACTATGGACAAAGAGACTAAAATATATATTTGTACTAGAGAGGTTATACTCAACAATTTGTTGCTAACTCGTTCAGTCTTTGTTGGTAGCTTTTATGCGGTAGGTATACACTTGTTTTATTTAAATGATTTAATGTTGAAAAATGGTTGAAAATTTAATATTTATTTGTTTACTAATTAACATCACGTTTGCTTCGGAGCCTCCTCCAACTCTTGTTACACATTGTCACGTCACGATGTGCATTATGTCCAACCTCCTTTAGTACATATGGATTTCATTGGTGGCCTCTAGGTATTGACAATTATAATATTATAATAAATTCTTTGTTTTACAGGACGAGAAAGCGCAAATTCGAAGAGATACAAAATCACCAACTCCGGCCGCGGGCATCAAATTAGGATGGATTCAGGTAAAACATTTTTTTTTCTTTCGAATATAACGTAACTACTGTAAGAAATGTCATTTAATAAAATATTTATTCCACATCTTTATTATTTAAAAAAGATGTGGATTTGGATAGAGCATATAACTTTAATTACAAGGTAGTTATAAAATATTTTAGTGTTTTTATTTAGTATGAATCTGACATGCTCATGAGGTACGCGAAGGATTTCGCTCAGCTATTTCTGAGATTAAGATGAAAAATGTGAATGACTTTTTAATCAAACTTGTTTTATTTTTTTAATATTTCTATAACAATAATAAACAAGATTTCTTTGCGTTTAATTATGTCCTAATGCAGGAAATTACCGTGTGTACTAGAGATTATGTGTTAATTGTTCCCTACTTGCTAACAACTGTTGCAACGTTGTTCAGAAATAACAAAGCCACATTAAAAATTCACTTTTTTATATGTCTCTAAAAGGAAACGGCAAACATAAAATATTATTTGACATTATTTGCTCCGAATAGTCCGACAGGCAGCTTTTGTTGAAATCCTTCGGGTACCTCAGGAGCATGTTGTACCTATACGAGTAGCATAAACTTATATAGCATGCTATTTTTGAAAAACTGTTTACTGCACCAGTAACCTAACGACTTATTTCAGGGCGTGCTGATACCATGCCTGCTGAATATCTGGGGAGTTATGCTCTTCCTCCGCATTTCGTGGGTGGTGGCGCAGGCTGGTGTCGGGTTAACCCTCGTCATTATTGCCATATCTGCCGTGGTGTGTGTTATCACAACACTATCAATGAGCGCAATATGCACCAACGGGGAAGTCAAAGGAGGTGAGGTTGATATAATATTTAGTCAGTTTTTCAGTGTGTGTTCGTCTTGTCTAAGTGCAGGCAATCTTAAAACGTCGAAATTTTTTATGTACATGTTCAGATTGTGTCGCCCTATGTAATAAATTAAATTTAAGATTTACAAAGTGAAGCGGTTAACGTAACACTCGAACTCTTATTTACAATTCTTTCTTCCCCTCACTTTATTGCTTACATATTGATTTTCCTGTTTCTTGTAAAAGCTGTAAAAGCTTTTGACTCCGTTAACTGAAAGACGTTAAAAGTTAGATAATCAGTTATAAAATGTTTCCTTTTTACATTTTTAACATTCGAAACGTTTCGATATAATACTTCAAGTCTATTTTAAATTGATAGGTGTGGCTGACGTTGTGTGTGTATTATAATTTATTACTTCTGGGAAGTTTTTCTTTTACAGGAAATAAATTTAAAAAACCGGCCAAGTGCAAGTCGGACTCCCACACGAAGGGTTCCATACATCGTACAATATAAAATAAGCCGAAAAGTAATAACATGAGTGCACTGATAGCTAGAGAAAATTTTTATTTACTTATTTTATTGCAGTGAACCTTTGACTTTTAGTATCGATTGTGAAAAGAATAAGCTCTGCAAAGGAAAGCGTAAATTTATAGTATCTAGTAATACAATGTTGTTTTCATCATAAAATGTTTTTTTTTAATTGTCTTTTACAATAACATCACAAAGATAAAATGCATCTAGTTTTCGCTTATTGGCTAAACGCTATCTGTCATTTTCTATGGATTTTTTACAAAATCTTTACTTCTAAAAGTACATTTTATAAGTTAATCTATTACTCGTTAAATAATACAGTCTAGTAAGCTGTGATAGTTTTCCTTTTAACTACGTTATATATACTCCAGTCATAAATTTTTCCTCATATCCAAAAACAAGGGTTTAGCTGATAGAGGGGGAAGACACATGACTCTAAAAAAATTAAGACTTTAAGAGTGCACAGTCGTATCTTAACAACTGTTGACTTAAATAAAAAAAATGTTTAAAATCTTGATATTATTTTTTAAGATCGATGGTTTTTACCTTTCGCGTTAATATACGATGAATTGTTTTTCGTACTTTAGTTACTTACATGTATGACGACATATACCAAAAAAATTTTTTCCTGATTTCACTACGTCGTAGTGTAGCGGTTCATAAATTACACCTACCTTCCAAATTTCATATATATATTGCCATAGTTTCCGAGAAAAACCACAGACACACAGACAGACTGACGGACGGACAGACATGGCGAAACTATGAGGGTTCCTTTTTTGCCATTTGGCTACGAAACCCTAAAAAGACCGTTAAATACGATAGTCTTCGAATCTATCGATCAATCGCGTTCTAATATATAAACGGACGTATGCGTCTTTAAAAAACACGATAACATCAAGGAACTGTGTAATATTTGTAAGCATGGCATAGAGACACTTGTTGCAAATATTTGTAAACTGTTTTTCGGTTTTCCACTGGTTCGCTCTGAAACAAATTGATTGCTAAAATATAGTTGTGGGGACTATCATGACGTTTCTCTTATATTTGAATAGACGCGTCTAATTGCATATAAGCGCTGCGCGTAAACTCTAAACTATTCAGATATCTATGGTTCGCCATTTCTGTTTATAATTTTCATTTAATTAGTAAACTTTCTTCCACAGGTGGCATTTACTACATAATATCCCGTTCGCTGGGCCCAGAGTTCGGAGCATCGGTCGGGATAATATTCGCTTTCGCGAACGCTGTGGCGGCGAGTATGAACACAATCGGTTTCTGCGATTCCTTGAACGATCTACTAAAATCGCACGATCTAAAAATCGTCGACGGTGGAATGAACGACGTGCGTATTGTAGGCACCGTCGCTCTTCTCCTCATGTGCGTCATATGTGCGATCGGCATGGATTGGGAGAGCAAGGCGCAGGTATGTCGCGCATTTCATTCATACCTCACATTACATATACGTATAGTTGGTGACGGACTAAATTCTAGACTGTCGAAATACGAAACAATAGCACTATCTTACTAATGTTATAAATGTGAAAATTTTCATGTTTCAATGTTTGGATGTTTGGCCGTCAATCACGCAGCAACGGATTTACGTGATTTTTTGCATAAGCTGGAGAGTGACATAGGCTACTTTTTATCCTAAAAAGGCACGATTGGCAAACTTATTGTAACCAACCTAACAAACGCGGCTACCATGAATTTTGCATTGCAATTTTGTAAAACGCCTCCACTATAAGCTAGAAATTATTAATCTGACGTTTATACTAGTTCAGATAGAAAATGTAGTAAAACAACAAATTGCGACATCCACAACGGAGTGAAAATTTAAAGCACGAAGTCAGCAACGAAAAAATAAAATAAGGTTAGCCATCAAAGAGAGTTATACCGGCTAATTTCAGTTCTAAGAAAATGATGTATGTACTTTTAGCATAAAAGTACGAATTGACTAGAAGCCCTTTACTCTAGCTAGCAGGTACAAGACGTTGAGTTTCAGTCCGCGAGGTCTCCGCGCGTCGGTCATCACTCCCGCGAAATCTCCGCGCGCCGTTATTCACCCCCGCGAAATCCCCGCGCGCCGTTATTCACCCCCGCGAAATAGCGTTTGACATTTTCGATACTGTGAAGTGACATTTCTGACTCTCAAACCCTACTGTCAAATTTATTTCCTCTATAACTTTTAGCCTTTCACTTTTCAAACTAGATTTCTTGGTTACAATATATAAGAAAATTGTTTTATTCACAACATAACCATATAACAAAATTTATTTCAACCTTGACTGAGCTTTCGTTTTTATTCTATTTTATTAGTATCAGCATTTACGAATTCACGAAAATAGTACGTAGGTACTATTTTCATGAATTCGCCTAGTTCTGCCTCTCGCCAGTTATTCTGTATTTTGTTATCATTTTGACAATGATTGTCCAAATGTTAATTGGCATATTCGAATGGAATACATTATTTTCCGTATGTGCTGTAAATAGCGATAGTTAGGTATTTAAAATAAACATACTACTTAACAGTGTTGCCAGCCAACATAAATTCCCACAATAAACCTTTATAGTTGCCATAAACCATCGTTGTGTACCTCGAAATTGCATTGTTATATTTTTATTTTTATATTTTATTGTTACATATTATATATATATATATATATATTATACATTGTCGGTAGAAATTTCTTTTAGAATTTAAAAGCAAACGGTAAAGAAATTTTGTTATTGCAAATTCATTATTATTGACATGAATTTGTCAAGCGTGTATCTTGCTCACCTTATGTAGGTAGTTAAAGTAGTTATATAATAATAATAACGTATACATCACAACAATGTCTGACCCCCAAACTTAGCTTGTGTGTTGGGTACCAAGCGAAGACACCTTAAACATGCATATAACAACCAAGACCCGGTACCAGTATCAATATTCATCATATAAATACTGATCCGACCTGTGGTTCGAATCCGGGACCCCAGCTTCGTAGGCAGAGTGGCTACCCACTAGGCCATCATATGTCAGAGAAGAGCCGTCATAGAGAAAATAAAGACCGCTGGCGACTGTATAGACGACTCCTATAACGCCAGTGCTTTAGGGAGAAACTTGCTGGTCAAAAGGCCCCAAGCGAGCCAGAACAAGTATGATCGCAAACGACCAGGCCGACAAACGACAACGACTCCGATCAGGCCTGTTACCGACGACGGAGTTTGTTAGATTTATGAAGACCGTTCTTGAACGAGTTTTCGATGCGGTTGCAAATCGTTAAATAATTCGCTCCTAAACAATTTGTTTCGAGTAAATTCAATTTCCGCCAAAAACCAGACCCGAAATGGATGCTGAACGGCACTCTACAATTGATTCCCATCATCAATTCAATGCTTCATCAAAGATAATTGAGATGGTATTGAAAGCGATGAAGGAATGATGCATAATAAACATTTAAATAAAAATAAGTTTTATTAAAAGATCAAGTAATAATAAGAAAATCGACATAACTTTTTTTTGAAATAATCACTATTTATGGTTATTATTATTTTATGGTATTTATGGGCTATCGGCATGGTCTTGCCACTACACGGCGCCACTTGCAATTAAACACGTGACCAATTTATACAAGAAATTTATTGAGTTATTTTTTGTTTATACTCTAATCATGGGCATAAACGAACAAAAATACAACATTAGAGCGTTAATGTTATTTCTCATGTAATTGTAATTATATATACTATTTGAATTGCCTGAAGTACGAATGAATAACTTAGAAAACCCATTATAAAATGTTAACAGATATCCGAGTTCCTAATGTCGTCACAATCGGCAGCTAATTCGGTAGCCGACATTACCGCCACGCCGGCGACCACCCGCAATACGAAGACAAAACCAAAAAACTATATATCGACAAAAAAAAATTCAACTCTATCAATATAATCCCACATGTAAGATACGTTAGGACTTGCCTTGCTGAAGAATCGTTTAACTTTTAACAATCTTCAAATCGAAATCTAAATAGCGATTGCATTAAATATAAACATTTCTATTTTAAACCCGCACTGGAGCGGAGTGGTGGATTAAGCTCCAAGCCCCCCACCCTGAGAGGAGGCCTAAGCCTGGGGCTTAAGCAGTGGGGAATGATAGGCTGGTAGAATGGAATGGAAATAACAACGGCGAGTCCCCATACATGTGGTGTACCTGAATTTATTTTAAGTTGTGAAATTATAACAAAAATTTCTTTGTGTTAAAGACACTAGTTAAAGAACATATAGCTTACTAATTAACCTGTAAAACTTGACCCTGATTAGATAATTACTAAAATGTTCGAGGAGAAGTTCTTTATCCGCAACACTGTAAACTTTATATTATCTGTCAAATACCGCACTAGATTCTACTGTTGTTGTGTTAATGCAGTAAAAAACTTAAATATGATTTAATATTTTTCAATGCCACATCTAGGTATTTCAAAATCAAACAATCAAACGTCTAACTATTGGTAAAGGTTTCATAATTTCACAATCCAAGGTACGAACTTGCCATCCATCTTTAAATTTTACATCTGAAACGTACTATTAAGTAATATTAAGTATCGACATATGGTGACGTTATTTTCATGTTAGAAAAGCGAGCGCGTTGTGCAAACGAGCTTGTAATGACAGGGCAGGGTCACCCCGCCAAATTGTGTGACCTTCGCTCTGCGGTAATGGTAAACAAAATCGTCTCGTCTGTCTGTATTTCGTATATATACATACCTTGTTTGGTGTTTCCGCGGTACCGCCCGCCTAAATTTGGAACTACGAAGACGCAAGTGTGAATTACACTAACGCAACAAATGTCAAGCGCCAGAATTGAAAATTTTCCAGTGCCTGTTATCACGGCGTCGGGTTCTATGTAGGCTTTTGAAACGCACAGCGAGTTCTTCCATGTTTATTTCGCTCTCCGATGCTATATCAAATAAAATAAATGCACTGATTGTCGACGTCCATTCCTAATAAAATTTATTAGGAATATTTATTTTAGGATTAAAATTACGAGTGAGATTTATTAGGTAACTTTTTTTAGGTAAAACTATCAACTAATGTCTGCCTACCTTCTATGCACGCCACTGATTAAATAACATCTGCACATGATATTGATAATTACCTCAGATAATTACGATAGTTCGTTTATTTCTCTAGATCTTGGATTCGTTGTCAACACTCTACTGGTCATCGGTTTACAAGTTCGCCTTATATGTTGAATAGTTTAAAAAAATCCCCTCGACTTTGATTGTTCGTCGTCTGTTTTTGACCGTTCCTTCTGGTACTAATGATGGAGAAGGGTCGATAGTCGACATCGACCACGTTTATTACAGGTTTTTTCTTTCTACTTATTTCGAGACTTTTGTTCTGTTAACTTTAATTTTGATCTACTTTCAGGTGTCTTTTCTGTACTCTCTATGTCTATGATGTTATGTCTTACTTATGAGTATTCGTTACACTTTTAAAACTAAATAATTGCTAAATAATAATAATATCTGGGATATCTACACAGCGCCATCTAGTCCCAAAGTAAGCAAATATTATGCTTGTATTATGGGGTACTAGGCAAGTGATATACATACTTAAATATTCTTTTTTATAATAATTACATATATAGATATCTTTGCACTCAGACACGGAACAAATAGACATGTTCATGCACACAAATATTTGTCCCGCGCGGGAATCGAACCCGCGACCCTTGGCTCCGTAGTTAGGGTCTCTAACCACTAGGCCAAATGGTCAGTCAATAAATCAATTTCATCATCGCCGAACAGAAATTACTGAGGCTAGAAAAATGAAGTTTAAAGAATATTTTTTGGAACGAATAAACCCCTATTAGGAGTTGACAGTGGGTGTTTTATTTGGAAAAAAATACTAGAGCGCCTATGCACTACGAATGTTTCACAAATAAATCAATTGTATCCAGTAATATATAAATTCGTAAATATCTTTTGGTTGCATTTGGCGATGCCACCATGACGTGTAATATCGTCCGATTGCTATCTTCTTGTGTGGTTACATAATAGCCCAGGAAATGTACGCGGTATTATGGGGGCAGGTTTGTCTTAAATCATAACTGGATCCGGTTATGTTTTTGTACTTAGATTCAATAGATAAAGAAATATCGATTTGTTATAAGTATTAGAAAAAGTACCGGATTATATTATCTTGAAAAATTAAGTTTTGATTAATTTTTATTAATATAAAAAAAATATTAAATGCTATAAGTTTTGTTAGAAAAAAAAATTCTAAAAATAGGATTGTAATGCTAGGCTTTTTCATGATTACTTACTTTTTATGAATTGTTTATCTTCATGAACAGCTCTACAAAGTATTGGAAAAATAATTCAGTTCTGAATTAATGCAACGTCTAACTCTAACTTTCCTGAGCTGACATCCACATTTTACATGTGCCAACTAAAGTAAGCGCACATTAATATGATAATTTAATAGCCTTTACACGTTAGTGTGGCACTACCTCAACAATTTGCATCATCTGGATTATATTATGAAATACATACTAATACCGACGACCACTTAGCCTAGTGGGTAGCGACCCTGCCTACGAAGCTGGAGGTCCCGGGTTCGAATCCCAGGTCGGGTCAGTATGTATATGATGAATATTGATACTGGTACCTGGTCTTGGTTGTTATACGTATGTAGTGTTTTCGCTTGGTACCCAAAACACAAGCTAATGGTTAGTTTGGGGCCTAGACGTTGTTGTTCATGTATACGTTATTATTATTATTATTATACAGTCACGAGTAAAAACTATTATTAAATATATAAATTGTAACTTTCTGCATCAAACGTTCTCGTAGATATATCATTTTACTGTGATCGAAATGCAAGAACCTCAGAATACAGAACAAACCAGAAACCGCCTGTGAGCATGAAACTGAAGAAACAAAAACCACTCTTAAATAGAGTGGTTTCACTTTATTGCGATTAGTCACTCCGTTGCACTTACCGCGTTATAATGTACAGTACAAGTGTCAATTTTAATTTTAAAATGTCGTCTTGTGTCGTTCCTACATGCAAAAATGCTGCTGGGCTTACGAAGAAATCGGATGGGATCACATTTCACCTGTTAGTAACGTATTTAAAAGTGGATTTATTTAATTATTGAATTTGTTTTACATACTGTGATTGACTTAAAAAATGGCGCGTTCATTTTGTGAGTGTTGCCAGTTCCATCGAAAATTTTATCTACTTTTTATTTAATACCTGTTTAGAATACTCTATTGTTTGAGTAATAAAGCACCTGTGTGAACAACAAAGAACAAAGAAAATTGAATTGGATGAAAGTCATACAAAGAACACGGCTAGATAAGTTTTTGAGACCATCAGAGCGGAACGTAATTTGTTCAATTCACTTTGACGAGCAATATTTTTGTGACAAAAAATGTGGTTTAAAAAAACTAAAGAAATCAGCTATTCCGATTAAGGTAGAATTAGTCAAGATATATTAGTTAAATATTATTCATATTGCACCTTTCCTGTTCATTATGTAGGTCATAATTATATTATGAAATAATCCAATTTTATCCCATTCCATCATCCCATTAATACCCCACTACAGGGGCTTAGGCCTCCCCTCGGGATGAGGAGGCTTGGAGCTTAATCCACCACGCTGCTCCAATGCGGGTTGATGGCGGGTAGGTGGTTGGTGGGTAATCCAATACCTTACTGATAAATGCGGAATTCATTCACAACTAGTGACTGGAAATTCGGTGGCTATTATACCAAAAATTTCATTTTTTCCTAGAAAATACAATGGATATATCTTAATGAATACTTTGTATACGTGTTAATGAATCTTCTATGCATTCCGATTACAATGAAATTTTGGTGAATGAAATAATATATGAGTTATCTAATAATGGCACGCTAATTCGGTATTTGGTCTTGACATCACAATTGTCTGAGTCACATATAGAAACATCTGGACCTTCGACTTCGGAAAAAGTGCGTACATACCTACCTATAATTTTTATGTTTAATTGATTACATTTGATTTTCAGTTTTTGATTAAGCAATTTGCTTTTTCATTTTATGATAGACTTAAAGTTTTTCATTTCAGGATACACAGCCACAATCGCCTACACGATCAAACTCAGAAATTAGTGATGTCTATATTTCTGATTTGGATTTTCTATGTGATACAACGAGAAAGCTACTCAATAACGATCTATAATAGTGAAAATGGTGGTAGCATTGCAAAATTATTGTCTTAAAATCGCCTCAGCTTCATGATTTGTTAAAATATATCGTAGGTTATTATCGGGAACTGTTGCTTATTACTTGTCGAAATCAATAAAATATTCCTTTTGTGTAGAAGCAATTGGCCTCAGATGTGCTATGGATTCACAAGCTTATTGGTTTGAAAAATAATGGAGTTTATTTCTCTTCCCAAAATTTTAATTACATAAATACCGTATTTGTGAAGCACATGTCCGAAAAATTTCAAATGAAGATTTTGTTATAAGTTCAAATATCAAACGATTAGCAATCGTTCTTTCAATTTTCAAGAAATTCATTGAAAAAAATAATATATTCCTTGTAAATGATGACCACATAAATGGTGAAAGTCATAGAAACGGCGGTTATTGAAAAAGATTTAGATATAAGATTAGGTACCTACATTATTTATCTAAACGTAAAATTCTGCCAATCAGTTCAAATTCTAAAAGAAAATATTATAAAAAGCTTACTCAACAAAAGAGTACCTAATAAAAATTTTACTTGCCTTACCTTACCTTTAAAAAGGTACTTTATTGAAGCCGGGTTTTATTTATTGTAATAGGTATAAAAAAGAAATGTTTATTTCCTTTAGGTATTTAACTAAAATGGTATGTATGCATTTTAAGTTGTAGTGAGTAACTTTCTATTAAATGAAGAACACTTATGTCAGAAGGTCATGCTACTTCCTTACTATAATTATACTCGTAGTGTACCAAAAAACTCATTAAACTCAAGTAAACACCTGGCGCCTGAAGGAAATTTGAATGTTGTGAGTTTTGGCCCAGTATCTAAAATAGTTAAAACTTACTATGAATGAACACAAGTACGCGGCGACCGTAGGGCTGCCCCGCAAGAAATAATTTGTGTTATATAAACGCACCCTAAATATACCTATCTGTTAATATTTTTATTAAACACCTTTTTTCTGATTTTATATGATTATCGCAAAAACAGTAGGAAACCTCTCCCGATCTAGCAACATTACGCCGTCGGGAAGTGAGGCAGGCGCGGGACGTACGTAATGTTTTTGGACACAGTGCAGTATGTGTAATCATAATTGAGCGCGCCACCTGTGGCAAGAACAATGTACTTCCTGAACACTGTTTCTGAACTGAAAGTTGTGAATTGATGTGGTTTAAAGACCTTTTCTTTCTGACTTTATAATTATTTTTATTGCTCTGCGTTTCTGGTTTTGTTGTTGTTTTGTTGGAACGCCAACAGAACCCTACCGCAGGTGTGACCTCAAACACACTTTCTCGGTTTTTTATTAAGCCGCATACAGTTACAATCAAACGACCAGTTTTAGGTGTAGCGGGACGCAGCGGAAGGAGGGATATGTGACTGTACCTGCACAAGCACAATTAAAGCGTTGTGTCCCGATCCGCCGAAAAGTTTGAAGCGAACTATACCATTGACTTATATATTACTACCGCATACCCACATAGACGTCGTAGAGATTTTGTCTCTTTCAATTTCGTAAACCTCGCTATGTGACAGACAGAGAAATAATATTAATGACCACTGCCAAATCTCATGAACTTTTACGTACTTTGCAAAAGAATGAAGCGTAATTTTCACGACTACGACATGCTTTTTTATTTAATAAACCAGCCTACAATTTTTTCTTGTTGACGATACGATGAATAGTTCGCGAAAAAGATTATTTTAGTTGTAATTTAAGAATTTAATTTAGAAATTTTTCAGTGCTTTCTTTTATAAATCCCATAACTTAAAAAAACCCACGACATCCAGTGTATTCAGAAGAATTACTCAATTTTTTCCCAAATCGTTACGTCAAATTTGAGAAACACGTTTTAATTTCAATATATTTGGCGTATCTACGAGTATAGATTTTAATGTTTGCTTTCGTATCCGCAAAACGTTTGGCTTTGCATTCATATTCGGAAGTATTTAAATTACCACATCCGGGAAACTCTAACAGTTATCCGACAATACAAATCAATTCTGTGATGCGAGAAAAAAAAACCTAAAGAAACGTTTTATACCGTCTTACAAACTTAGTTTTGGTTCATTGAATAATAAGGAATCGACTTGAATAAGGTGCGTCCGCGTTAAAAACTAAAAACCATAAATTCCAATTCAAAACTTTTCAAAAGAGTAACAGGGTAAGATTCTTGTAATCTAGTACCATAAAAGTAGGAATAATATAAGGTAGACACTAGAATACGTACTACGCTTACGTTGTCTTACCGGAACTACACTTAAATTAAGTGTAGTTAACGTGCTGCGTTTGGCAACAGCGCTTATTAGAGGTCCGGTACAGTATTAATTTTATTGAGGAACAATGATCAAAAACGATAACGATAACTCTGACGCTTTATTTTTCCTTCCCGTGATTTCCCTCCCACACTTCACTGCATGCCTTCCCCTGCCTATACGGCTTATGAAGTTGTAATAGATGGTAATAGTACAGTTGAATAGCGCTCGTTCTAGTCTTACTATATTATTCCTACTTATATGCCTAGCATCAATAATGCCTCAGCACTATCATGTATTGCATTGACTTTAAACGAGTTATTGGGAAATCCGCGATAAAAAACTATATTAACAATAAAATAAAATCAATCAACAATTTTGTTAACATCTATGTGTAAACTTATTCTTCAGTCCGCCATCCTTGAAATAAATAATTCAATAGAATACGATTAATCTGTACCACAAAAGTAACAAAATATAATAATTAGAAACGTTGTGGTGAGACTCCGTTGTTTATCAGACACGTCACAGACCAATAACTTTTAAACTGATTTCAGTTAAATAGCTATAAAATCTTGGAAAAACTGAAAATATTTTAACTTCTGTGTGTTAGTTTCTTATAAGTAATCAATTTTTTACCATACATACTTTCGAAATTGCTGAAACGAAAAATTCTAACAGTTCACAAATTTTCCTACGTGGAAAAGGTAAATCTAGTTGGTCAGACACCTGCGGCGCAGCGGGCGGCCGTCTGCAGGTAATGTGGGCTGTTCATGCACTAAACTCCTCGTGTAATAAAATGTACAATACACGTTTTGCATAGAGGCATCTTATTGCGACGAGAGTTTGTTATGTAGGCTTAGCATCAAGTATAGACGGCCGAGGTATAACCGCCATACATTTGCTATCCTAATTATTTGAGTATTTTATAAGAATCATATAGAAACATAATTAAAACAACCGATAACTAAGTTTCTTGATCGAGTGTCGTGATACCCCGAACGCAGTCAACCTGTTTCAAATCTACCAGGCCTTGTGGCTGTGGTTCGAATCCGGACGTGTTTTTTTTTGACTTAAGTACATTAACTATCACTGACTACGTATGCCTCGGAGAGCACGCTTTGCAGTCGGTCCCGGTTGCTGTCAATAAATGGCGGTTGTTACAATCCGCCAACCCTCATTGGAGCAGCGTGGTGTATGTAAGCTTCAAACCCCCTCATCTTGAGGTGGGCCTAAGCTCCTGCAGTGTGGTATAAAAAGGGCTGATGGATTCGAATGGAACTAAGTTTCAAGTACGAATTGATTAGAAACCCCCTTCTGCGTTTACCGTCTAACCACTCATACTCTAGTTAGATCGTGTAATCGTGTAAGATGACCCGTTTTAGTCTGAGTTTCAGTGCGCAAAAGTCCCCACGCGTCGCTCTTCACCCCCGAGAAATCCCCGCCAACCCCGCAAAATTGCGTAAAGTCACTTCGATACTGTGAATGTCACATTTGACTATTAAAACCATTGAAACCTATTAAAGATTAAAACCAAATTCTGCTGTCAAATAAATTTACTTAATGGCGGCTTTGAATGGAACTGAGGAATGGAACGAATAAAGCTGACTCCGTTTTACATACCTAGCGCAAGTGAGTAAGCGATTTAGGCGTACCCGCTAAGAAGAACAGTTTGTATGTTTGTAATGAATAAACTCAAAAACTACTGTGTCGAATTAAAAAATTCTTTCACCATTAGAAAGCTACATTCACCTTGAGTAACATAGGCTATATTTATTGCTAGAAAAGATTAGGGATCCTTACTAAAACTTTAGTAACGTAACCCAAGGTGTAAAAAAATGCCATAAAACATCTTTCGTCGCATGCGCTGCGGAAATTATTGATGATAGAACAAAAGTATGTTCTACAATATTAAAGAAAACATCAATAACTAGCGACCTGCTCCAGCTTCGCACGGGTAGCAGAGCAATATTATGCCATAGTGTTTTTTTTTGTCGTAGTGCCGTATCAGTTTGTTAGTAATATAAAATAGGGTGACCTGACCACACATTCGTTTTTAAAATTATTAAAAAATAAGAAAAAAATCATACTGATTGTATCCGGTAATCGTTGCCAATGTGTTCTTATTTTGATACGATAGCGTTTTGCAAGTAAGTCCGCGGATTAAAAAACACGATGTGTACAGTGCTTATCAAAGTTATGAGGTAATTTTTTTTTAAATTAAATACAACAACAACAAACAAACAAATTATCCAATTATTAAGTACAGGAAAAATCTATTGCTCGAGAAAAGTGAGGTGAACTTGTACGCAACCTCGGGCTCGAGCATTATACGCCCTTAACCGGTTTTTTTATGACATCTCCTTGTTTTATATGGTGCCACGTCAGTATATATATGAGAATATTATGTACGAAAGAATCTATCAAACTATAAAATATGTGGGATGGGCTGTATTGGAGCCGCGGCTGTTTAATTTAGTTTAAGGGATGCGTGAATTTGATGCCGCTATTAAATGTTTGTCAAAAAATAACATTTTTTGGGATTTAAGATATATAACTAGTCAGCAAATAGGTATCTAAAAATTATGTAAACACCATAAAGTATGATCGTCGACTCTTTATAAAGTGTTGCATTATTAGTGGAAGAGCAAAGTTTAACAATGACGTACGGTGCCGAAACGTGGACTCTCACGGCAGGACTGATCCATAAATTCAAAGTCGCTCAGCGTGCTATGGAGCGGGCTATGCTCGGTGTTTCTTTGATGGATAAAATCAGAAACACTGAAATCCGTCAAAGAACTAAAGTTATCGACATAGCCGAAGCGATCAGCAAGCTGAAGTGGCAATGGGCCGGTCATATTTCCTGTAGAACGGATAACCGATGGGGTAGACGAGTTCTCGAATGGAGGCCACGTACCGGAAAGCGAAGCGTTGGACGCCCCCCGGCCAGGTGGACAGATGACCTGAAGCACCATACCGGGGGTAGTTGGATGCGAAAGGCGGAGGACCGTGTGTGGTGGCCTATATATTGCAGTGGAGAGACACGGGCTGATGATGATGATGAAAGTTTAACAAACATCGTTGTCGTGTATGAATAAATATCGGTTGCATTCTTCATGTAAAAAAAGTACGAATTATCTAGAAGCCTTCTTCTGCGTTTATCGTCTAACCATTCATACTACAGCTAGCCGGTGTATGATGGTGAGTTTTAGTCAGAATTTCAGTGCGCAAGGTCCCCGCGCGGCGCTCTTCACCCCCAAGAAATCCCCGCACACCAGTTTCAACCCCCCGAAAATGCGAAATGTCACTTCGATACTGTGAACTGACATTTATGACTCTGATTAAAACAAAACCAAACGCTGCTGTCACATTAATTTACTCTATGGTTAAAGCGGGTTAAAGTCCATCCATAGACATATATATACTAGCGTAGGAGACCAACTGACATCTAAACATCGCATGACCGAAACGGAAATGAGTATGTGTGCAAAATTCACATGTGGTTGAGCCAGTTTTAGTGATGTGCATGGGTGTTTTTTATATTATCGATAGCACGTAGTACTTTCATGATAATGTGTCGTTGAAATTACCGCGTTATCATAAGTCGAAATCGCAATCCTATTTATTATTTTGAATCTGCTATACTACAAAATTTTTGTTTTGAGTTAGTTTTCCTAACTTTTAGTTTTTTAAAATGACAAATCATCAATCAATCAATTCAAATGCCATTTCCTTTACTCCAATAAGTTTTTTTTTTGTTAACAGTTGATAATAAAAAAATTGCAGAAAGAAGTAAAGAAAGCGTTAATATCATTATGGAATTTTTTATATTTAGTTGAATACAAGTCAAGTAATAAATAAAACCATATAAATAAACCATTTTTATTTTTAATGACCATACGTCATGTTGCAACGCATAACAACAAACTTTTTAACACTCTTTGTAAACAAAAAAATAAGAATGTACAAAACAAAAACATTTACAATTTAGAAGTTTCATGATGAATATCATATTTAACTTGATAGAATTGAAAGATAAACCAAAACTAATAAAACAGTGAAAGTTTTTTTTTAATTCGTCAACAAATGACTAAGAAATAAATTATTGATATTTATGTATTTTCGTGCGGTTTGACTGGTGGCTTCTTACTGCCCGTGACGTCACATCGCTTACTCGATTGAGTGTCGCGTCGTCTCACTGCACCACAAATTATGTCTTCGATGAAATTCCTATATTTCATCCAAGTCTATAACATCTTTTGTTTCTTTATGTAATGGATATTTAAGTTTTATTTGATTATAAAGGAAGAAGTTTTTGTAAAAGACAAAGTGATAATTTACTTTAAATTGATATTTTCACTGTGATGGATTTTTTTCTTCAAATCCGTTTTATATTAGTGCTGAAATTAAGGTTTAGGCTCTAAAGTTGAAGGTTCTGGTGATATATCCCGATAAACGTACGCTGACACCGATCGCTTGGTCTTCAGATTGACCTGTACAGAAATTACAGTTGGCATAAATGCTCTGACTTTAGATATTAAGTATATACTAAGTAAGCACATATGAAAAAGAAAGAAACCCCTAACGGCACAAATTCAGTAGGTATAGATCCTTTCTCCAAAAGTCGTCGGTGATTTACTTAGACAAAACAGTTTTCCGTAAAATGTCTACTGCAAACCAAAGAATGTTTTCGAGGCGTCCCACCTGTTCTATTTAGAATTTTTTTTCCATTGTTCTCTGCTAACCGCGTTTACAGGTAACCTGGATATTATGAAATAGTCATCATTATCAGGAAGCATTTTTTAACACCGCAGTTTCTTGGAGGAAAATGAGGTTAAACTATTGTATACAGTAACTTCGTCATTCAAAGTTAAATTATTTACAACGTTCTTAATCAGAGAGTAGATAGAACGCAGACTTTAAATCATAAATAAATAACGATTAAAATTATTTGTGTATATATCTTATATTTTCATATGAGCACTTCTTGTATTTATATATATCCTATGTGTAATATATAGGTATAGATGTCATACTTTCTCTTACAATGTGCTGCCAGGCTAAATAAACCTCCAATATGTTTAAAAACAGTTAACGACATATTTCCAGTGAAACAGGTGCAATTAGGTAATATTAAATATACAAAATATTTATATTTTAAAATATCGACATATCGATAGATTTTGTGCAATCCCTATGCTAAATTGTTTGATTGTAATTTTACACAATATTTTTGTATCTTACACATAATTGTTTAAAATAACAAATTATTTACAAAATAGAGTATTTACCGTATACTATTGACGTATAAACAAGTAAATTTAGGATTGCGTTTTATAAAAATAAGCATTAAGATAACAGTATATTTTGGGCAGTACTTACATGTGAAATCTCTCTTTATTTGGATTATTATCATATGTTACAGTGCAATCTAAAACAGAACACGACATCTTTGTAATTCACAAGATTTAATTTATGTAGTTCAGAATGATTAAAGCACAAAATAGAAAACAAAGCTGGACCTTATTTTGACAAGTGTCTAATGAAGACTAAATGTGTTGAAAGAGGTTTTGTGTCAGTTTTTCTTGCATTTCTTTCTCGCATGTAAGATTTCCGCAAAGAGCTGGATGTCATTCGCACACTGTGTTCCTCTTTTACGCTAGTATATATACCTTTATGAGTCCATCGGTCTTATAGGTTTGACAGATGATGATACCTGCTCATTTATAATACGGTAAATGATAGTTTTTTTATATTGTATACTAGGCACCCGCCCCGGCATCGCACGTGTAGCAGAGCATATATGCCGTAGTGTTTTTTTTTGTCGTAGTGTCGTATCAGCTTGCTGCGTCGAAAATGTGGATTAGATTTAAATGTAACGTAAGTTCATCCTACTTGGAGTATTTTTAATATACTTTATTTCCAATTCTGCAAATTTGTAAAAAAGTAGAGGATAAATACATAAAAACAAATTGAAATATTTCTTTGTATACAACATAGACCCATTCCATCAGCTCTTTTTCAATTCTCTTAAAAAAAAAAACTTCTCTTTGGTGTCAACTGTATAAAAATCCGTTGGGTAGTTTTTGAGTTTATCGCGTTCAGACAGACAGACGCGGCGAGCGACTTTATTAACATGTAGTGATGAAAGAGTTTTCTTAATATATCATAACAGTGAAATAATTAAATTTAAAAAACGTACTACTACGTACGTGCACTACGTACATACTTACTTACCTGTGACGTCATCATCATCATCATCATCAGCCCATTTTACCCCACTGCAGGGGCTTAGGCCTCCCCAGGGTGAGGAGAGGGTTTGGAACTTAAATCCACCACGCTACTCCACAGCGGGTTGGGGATTGTAACGACCGCCATCTGACAGCATCCGGGACCGATTGCTTAACGTGCTCTCCGAGGCACGGAGTCAGTGATAGTTAATGTACTTAAGTGAGAAAAACTCATTGGTACACGCCCGGATTCGAACCATGGCCTTATAAATTTGAGACAGGTTCGTTGCGCTCTTGGCTATCACGACACTGTGACGTCACATCATTTAAAATATTGTTAAATTAAGTTTCGCAAGAGACAGAGTTAAAATTTTAATAGCTTACAAGTTCCATACTCTTCAACCGAATATAATTTTGTTCATCACATACTCTATATAGAGCATTTTTTAGGGTTTTGTAGCCAAATGTAAAAAACGGAAACCTCACACTTTTATATTAGCAGTAGCTTTCCGCCCGCGGCTTTGCTCGCGTGGACTACATAGTTGTACCAGAACCCTTTTTCCCGGCATAAAAGTAGCTTATGGCACTCTTTAGCTTGTAACCTATATCTATGCAATAAATTATAGCGGTCCCGATACAACTGTGAAGTCCACACGAGCGGAGCGGAGCCGCGAACGGAAACCTATCTCTATAAACTATAGCTTATGTGTTATTCTAATGTATAAGCTAAATTATTGTAAAAGTTTCATAAAAATCCATTCAGTAGTTTTTGCGTGAAAGAACAACAAACATCCATACATTCATACAAACTTTTATAATATTTTTAAGGATGATACTATCTTCATTGGGATTATAGCATTATATTTGTTTCCAAGGTTTGTCCTGGATAAATTAGGCATTATTTACTGTTACAATATAATGTTTTTCTGTACTAATATGAATAAAAAATACAATGTTTACTAATGCATTATATTTGTTTTCTAGATTTGTCTAGGTATATACAGATAGAATGTACTGCATTGTGCAGATGTAGTATTCGCTTTTTACTACTATATATTACATGTGCCAAAAGTCTATTCCTGAAGGTGAAAGGGGTGAAAATACCCCTCAATATAAACAACTATCATAATGGGACGAAGTTTTTTCAGAGCACAGCTAATTTTATTTTCAATATCTTTAAATTGGTCCCATAGTTTTAAGTTATTCACATTGATGGATATTATTCCAACAGAACCTAAATTATACGTACAAAATTTGGATACCTGTAGGTTTATACTGACACCATAGAGTATGCCATATACAGTTGTCCAGACTGTTCATACAAAGTAAGTGTATTTGAACGTTATCCTGCAGCAATATAATGTATTATGAAACCATCGATCTAAGTGTACTTCTATTGTATCCGTATTAACCCAGGCACTACACATTAACCCAATTGGGTCAGATTGAAAGACACGAGCAATTTAATTGACAGAGACAATTGATTGATAATGATTGACGATAAGTTAATGGGTTAACCTATTCGCTACTCTTTAACTATATTTGGCTAGGTTGAAGGTCACGACCCATTTAATTAAAAAATACGATTGACTGATAATGATTGATGACTAGTTAAAAGTTTAATGTTATATTGTACGTATTTAAGTCTAAAGTATACGTTGACTTTATATTTCTGAAACATACGTTCGTCTGGACGAAGGATTTCTCTCAGTGGGTTTTGCGTTATTGCTCAATTACTCAAAACCCATTCCTTCATTCCCCGATTCTAGCGACACTACCCGAGACAAGTCAATTAACCTGTACTGTGTAGCCGTTTTTTGACGGTATAGGCGTACTTCCTTTATCTAATATACATTAAAATTGATTTTTAAATGAACAGTAGATATATAAATTCGGAGCGGAATGGCGCAATATGGACTGAGCAGGTTCACGTGGTGTCAAATTGAAATTTATAGTTCCTGACTATCCCTTGCTGGAAATAGAAGTCAGGTTATATGAAAACCATGACACCAATTAGGGGAAAAGCCATGAGTTAGTAGCAAACCTCTTAATGAATGAGACGTCGGTCCTCGATGCGTATCAGATGCGGAAGGCCACGCCACCGCCTCATCATAACGCCATCGTCGTCGCTCGAGTTAATTGCGTTAATTCACAAGTTAAAAGCTGTAGCGTAATGGGTATTAGATTAACCTAAGTAACGTAATCGCTGGTGCGAAGGCTTTTCTGAAAATTACGGCAATACACTGAAAATAATTTCACGTTAATTTTGGTTTTCCTTTGATTTAATGGTATTACGAAGTTCCTATGTAAAACAATCGAATGATCGTGGTGTGACTAGCTTTAGATAACCTATGCATGTTTTGTAAGAAATTTTTTTTTTTTTTGTAATATGGTTTTTAAAACTTATTTAATTGGGAAAAGTCATAACGTAAGGTGTTATTTTCAGAATTTTCTGACCGCTATCATCGTGGGCGCCATGGTGGACTTCGTAGTTGGAACAATTATCGGCCCCGTCGACAAACAGGAGATCGCAAACGGATTCGTCGGATTCAGTAGTGAGTCATATATATTTTTTATTTTGTTAATTAATTAATTAATTAATATGATGAATATTGATACTGGTACCGGGTCTTGGTTGTTATATGTGTGTGGTGTCTTCGCAAAAATATTTATATATGTATATATTATAAAGAATATTTAAGTATGTATATCAGTTGTCTAGTAACCCATAACACAAAATACTTGCTTACTTTGGGACTAGATGACGCTGTGTGGGAAGTCCCATGTATTATTATTATTATATTTCCGTAATAAAATAAAATCGCCATCAAAATAAAACCAAGACGGTCCTTCTACGTTTTTTCATGAAAATTATTTTCTCGGTATCCCACTACATTAGTCGAAAACGGTTTTTTCTCTGAAAAACCAGTACACTTGCTCGGAAACTATTATCTATAAGCAACACGGAGGTCCCGGGTTTGAATCCCAGGTCGGGTCAATATTTATATGTTGTAAATTGATACTGGTACCGGGTCTTGGTTGTTATATGTATGTGGTGTATTCGCTACCTAAAATACAAGCTAATGCTTAGTTTGGGGCTAGACGTTGTTATAATGTATATGTTATTATTATTCGCTCATCGGAACGTAAATCGCATAATATAATCCTATAATAACACCTAGGACATCCCACACAGCGCCATCAAGTCTCAAACTAAACAAAGCTTGTATCATGGGTACAGCTGATATACATATATACTTAAATATTCTTTATAATATATACTACATACATTTTACACCCAGACACAGAACAAATAGACATGTTCATGCACATGTCCCGGGCGGGAATCGAACGAATAAAGGGTCATCATAGTAGTGTCGCTGCCAAGTCGCGCAAATAACTGCCACCGGTAACCCTTTTTAAACTTTCTATATCTCTGTTACAAATGCAAGCAAAGCCCGATAATTGCGTATGTAGAGATTGTATCTGAGGTGCTGAACTTAATTTGCAAATTACTGCTTTCTAATAAAAATCGTTTAGAAAATATCAGCCATCAAAATTATATTATTGTGTCACACACCGACCCACATAATAATCAAAATTCAAAGCTAAAATTTAAACTTAATAATATAGAAAATTCAAAAATTTCTCAATCGACGCGGCTGACGTGCCACCGCAGCTCGTGGAATGCTTCATACGTTTCAGTACATTTGCTTTAGTCGGTCGCCGCGTCTCCGCGCTTTCCGCTGATAGCAGCAAGATAGAGGCTCGGTCGTGTCTGTATGTGTGTCTGTGTTGTTGCACTGGTATTCGTAATACAGGAACTCCAGTGCAATAGGTATAAGCGTTTTCAAGGCTTTGTTTCTTTTCTGTTATTAGTTTTATTAACATATCGTTTTCCCGATCATACGATGAAGAAACGTTGTTGCTGTTGATTACGACTTTCTGAAGGATAGAAACAGTTTTATAAGAATAATCATCTAAACCTTTTAACGGCTTGTTATTGCAATAAACTAAGATATTTTGTATTTGCAATTAATATTAGATATAATTTTGCCACAGTTCAACAGTACCATACAGTACATATGGGCAGACAGATAAATAATTTCACCGAGATTTTTTTTCTACTTTTAAGTATGTTGGTTTGAAATGTGGTTCAATAAAATTAGTACTAAAAAGGTTATATTACATCCTCGATGCTCCTAATAAACTCCGAAAAAAATCTACATGGTGGCGGAAGAAATCTATTTGTGACTCTATTACGTACATTCTGTTGAAAGTGGCTAAATTGAATTTTGTATATATACAAGCTATTTCTACAGTTGGATATAAAATGTCTCACAGGAGAAACCTTGACGAGCAATTTCAAGCCAGATTTCCGGTACAGCGAGGGTCTGCACCAGGACTTCTTCAGCGTGTTTGCCATCTACTTTCCATCAGTCACAGGCATACAGGCCGGCGCTAATATCTCCGGGGATTTGAAGGTGAATATTTCACTGAAGTAAGGTGGATATCATTATTAACATGATGCGGTATACGCGACAAACAATACGTTGTCAATAATTTATCTCATTATGGTTTAATGCTCTATCAACGCCAACTGACCTTGAATAAAGCAGGGATAAAAATATGTGTTACGTTTGATTTCGCTCAGCGTCGATTCGAGTCTTGCGTTTCAGTGCAGTAGACTGCCTAAATAGGCGCCTTCGTTTAAGTTTATATTAAAATGAGGAACAAACAAATTTGTAACGGCTTTTTGAATTCGTTTTAAGTTAATTATGAGGTTATTTCTAATCGAATTTAAAGGAAATAATTCTAGTATTCTTATCCAAAGCATATATTTTTTTCTAAAATTATTAGTGATATGGTTTCTAAGCAAAATAGTAAATTGACTAACAGCGCATTACACTTACTTACGTTTAGGTACGAGTGAAAAAAGGCGCGAAATATTCGTTTCTATGCGCGTCGTTGAAACAACTTCAAAAATCTACGGTAAAATCTAGATGCTTAGTTAAAGACGTACTCGTAAATCGGTGAAATTTTTTGACAATAAACTAAGAAATCTTTGAATTTCAGGAAGTTACTGTAAATAAATTCAGATTATTTTAAGGGGTGACTTTAGTATATTTTTTTTATCAAGAAACTTTTTTTTCGATATAACGCATTTAAAATACGACCAATAATAGCATTATTTTTTTTAACGTCGGTAAGTTATATGGATTTTGTGATTTTCAGGGTTCCATACCCAAAGAGTATCAACGGAAACCCTATTACTAAGCCTCCGCTGTCTGTCCGTTCGTCCGTCTGTCACAGGGCTGTATCGTCTGAATCGTAATAAGTAGACACTTGAAATTTTCACAGAATTACTATGGCCCCTATAACAACAAATAATAAAAATAAAATAAAGTTAAAAATTCAAGAGGGTCCTCATACAATAAACTTATTTTTTTCGACATTTTTGGTAATTTGTGGTTGTGAGATCATTGCTTACACTTGAAATTTTCATTGAGTTTGCACTACTAGGGCCGCTATGACGACAAATAATAAAAATAAAATAAAATTAAAAACTAAATGGAGTCCCTATTCAAGAAACGTGTTTTTTTTTAAATTTTTATCGTGGTACGGAACCCTTCGTCTGTGAGTTCGACTCGCACTTGACCGGTTTTTTATTAAAATCAAATAAACTTGCGAATCATGTACAATCAAATTGTTTGTAGTGTTAGTGATAAATATCAAAAAATAACTTGTGCAGTGCCGGGTCAAATAGCTAGCTTGTGTCTAATCCGTAAATATCGAAATTGACGACGTCTATTGAGCTGCTATCAAGTAGTTATGCCTCGGTTACAACACGCCACGCCTTTCAAAGTGACGTCGAGGGTTTTAATTTACACAAAACGCGGGCGGACATTAGGCGTGGAAAGCTTTCTATCGCAAACAACGGTGACGTCATTTTACTATAGCTTGTCATACGTCGTACGAGTAAGTACTAGAGATCGATTGGTTTACACTTAACTTTGCATAGCCCACACCTATCTTCTTTATTACAGTAAAAAGTCCTCACAAATTTAAAATCCAACGTAATTCGCGCATATGATCAGTGCCCAAACCACAAAAGTACGAATTGACTAGAAGCTCTCTTCTGAGCTTACCGTCTACTCCTACTCTAGCTAGCTGGTGTAACCGTTTGGCGAGAACGCATGTTTCAGTCCGAGTTCCAATCCGCGAGGTGCCTGCGTCCGGCATTCTCCCCGCGAAATTGCGTTTGACAGTTTCGATACTGTGAAGTGACATTTCCGACTCTATTAAATCTATAATTAAGATTCATTAAAACCTTAAAACCGAACGCTTCTGTCAAAAAAAGGTAAACCATAATAATTATGAATAAAAATCTTTAAGTAAATATTTCTCGACCTTTAAGGCAGATAGACAAACATATGCTTTTAACTTTCATTTTATTAGTGTCGAATCGATAGGTCATTCACGCATGTCATGTGGTGTGATTGTGTAGTGTGTAGGTTTCAGGCACGATTGTTTGTGACGGGAGAGTACGCGCAGTTTTATGAGACGCGGTCGTCCTGCGAAGTTTGTGGATAATTGATTATTATAACGTTATACTTGCACCCCTATGACGTCACAGACTGCACGGACCAATGGAATCGTTGACGCGAATTCGTCGGTTAGCGTTTGATTTCTATATTTACCTGATTATTCCAGAAGGATGAATGTATACTCAAGTTAATTTTTACTATTTCGAAATAAATCGAATAAAACAACCAGGTACAGTACCACAGCTACCCCAGTACGTTAGTAATAGTCAAAGTAGTCAAACCGCGCCGAACGAACGATTCGAACTCTCATCGAATTCGAATGAATACTTTTGCCTACGAACAAAGTATTTCTTAAGTAATTTTTTTTACAAACTTTAAATACAATACACCCCTACATACAAATCGTTGAATTGTTGGTCGTATGGACCCGACCACGTAGTATCTTCACGGTGCAATTTTAGCACCATAGTAGGAACAAATTTAAGTAATGTAGAAAGAGCTTTACGTAGTATAAAAAACTTGCCAAGTGCGAGTCGAACTAGCACACCAAGTGTTCCGTACCATTGTATATAAAAAAACACGATTACAGGGGAAAAAATAGTAACTAAGACTAGAATTTCTAG
This sequence comes from Luffia ferchaultella, assembly GCA_949709985.1. Classification (NCBI taxonomy): domain Eukaryota; kingdom Metazoa; phylum Arthropoda; class Insecta; order Lepidoptera; family Psychidae; genus Luffia; species Luffia ferchaultella. The sequence goes on from OX453254.1 coordinate 10,135,586, forward strand.
TTTTACTTATTTGTGACCATCAAACAGATAGTCATGCGTACTATTATCACTATAGTGAAATTTATTGTTTGAATTACGGGTTTAGAAGTATTCTTAACTCAATTTTACAGTAAATCTAACAATATTCTGGTAATTCGTATGGAACACTTTGTTAATTTAAATAAATTTCTCGTTATATATATAAAATTTACGTTTACAGGTTTTTTTTTGTATTCATTACAAATCAAATCGTTGTTTTAAAATTACTTTGTTGTTAAAGTTATAAAATTATAGTATAAAAAACACTATCTTTCCTTCTGCGGCTACCTATAACGGTTCAGACGATTCAGCCTTTTGACAGACAGACGGACGGACGGACAGACAGTGATGTCTTAGTAATAGGGATCCCGCTGGTGCCCTTTGGGTACGGAAACCTAAAAAATTAAGTGAGGTGGTTCCTATCGTGAAAATTGTGCGGTGCGGTTTATTTCTATCCATTCCATCTACCCATTTTACCCCACTGCAGGGCTTAAGCCTCTTCCAGGGTAGGGGACTTGGAGCTTAAATTCAACACCCTGCTCCGGTGCGGGTTGGTGGATTGTAACGACCGCCTTTTATTGACAGCAACCGGGACCGACTGCTTAACGTACTCTCCGAGGCACGGAGTCAGTGATAGTTTGAACCACGGCCACACGGCCTTATAAATTTGAAACAGTTCGCTGCGCTGCTGGGGCTATCACGACTTATCAAAATATCAAATTTATTTCTATAAGTCTATTCAAATATCTGTAATTTAAAAACAGTTAATCTTTGCTGAAATTGATTATTTTTGATAATTTTGTAGAGATAATGTTCTACGAAAAATGTTGTTATAATACAATTATTGTTGCTATGTATTGCATCCAGATAGGTAAGTACAGACAGGATCAACTAAGAACTTAATTGGCGAAACGAAGAATAACATCGAGTAATGTAGCCAATACGTAAATCGAATCGATTCATAGAACTCAATTTAATCTGGTATACAAGTGAGTCACCGCTTTTCTTGGCATCGAAGTTTCGATCAAATATAATTTTGAATTCACAAGCTCGAGGCACATAGAAATGTCAATGATCTACATAGACTGATTCTGTGGACTTACTGCTACATATATTCATCTGAACTGAAGCTTAACTAATATTATAAAGCTGAAGAGTTTGTATAATATTTGAACGTGCCAATCTCAGTATCTCTCATTCCAATTTCAAAAATTTAGTATTAATTGAAGAAGGTTATGGTCTAACCGTCACGTTACGACCCAAAGGCGCACCAGTGACCATAACCTTGGCGAAATAGTCCGGGTCCTATTGCAGAGAGCTCACATTTTGGTATTAAAACCAGCCACTTGACATAGATGCACACTTGGTCAAACTAAGCTTATTTAGCCCGGTAGCCATCGCCACCCTTTGTGTTGGAGGATGAGGAGGGGGGATCGGAAAAAAATTATATCTGAGTTATTGTACCTAATAGCTTCACTATGATATTGTTTTACGATAAATCAATAACGATGTGTTCATTTTTGTTATAATGTTTGTACGTATTTGAAAAAAAAAAATGAAAAAAAAAAGAATTCGTCAACTGTATTTTTCCGGCGGCGGTTACTTAAAAATAGTATATGAACACCATATCTTTAAAAAATACAATCACATAGCTTAGTTATAGTGGATTATAAAAACATATACTTTGAAGCTGTATGTTTTATGACACGGTTGTTAATACGTATACATTTAAATATGAACTAGGTAAATTCATTCATTTTCTCATTTCCCATTATAAAAATAACATGACAAATAACGCTATCTTTTTCTATTCTTTCTATTAATTCTTTAGTACTAAAAGCTGTACAAAAGCTTGTATTACGAAATGTTGATTAAACTTTCGAATAGACGAATTCATGGCTCTTTAAAAAGGACAATGCTGATTTTTTAAGAGCACAACAATATGTAGAAAAGTCTTAGAAAATGGAAAGAAAAATTTTATAGGAAGAACATAAGCCGGTAAAAACGGATGGGCATCAGAGGGCATGAGCGAATTATTTTTGGATCAGCCACATAACGGATATTACGCAGCTTCATTGTTGGTTTAAGGAAGACATACATGTTGCGGAGTGAGCCACTATAGAAAGGTTTGAAGGTGGTTGAGTGGAATTTTGAATGGAGAATGAGACATATTTTGTTTTGTCTGCGTTTAAAGTGACTAGGTTTTTTACTAACCATACCGAAACAGTGTGAAAATATTTTTGCGCTATTGCGAAATTTCTATCCCAATCCTGAAACACAATAGCTGTATCATCTGCAAATGTAAAAATCCTACCATTTTTAAGTTAAAGGTAACACGGGTTATTTATATAAACCAGGAAAAGAGTTGGGCCTAGATAGACATAGCTATTGTTATAGTTATTGGAGTCGTGATAGCTCGAAAGCAGCGAACCTGTTTCAAATCTATGAGACCATGTGGCCGTGGTTCGAATTCTGGCGTGTATCAATGAGTTTTTTTCTCACTAAAGTACATTAACTATCACTGACTCGGTGCTTCGGAGAGCACGTTAAGCAGTCGGTCTCGGTTACTGTCAATAGATAGCGGTCGTTACAATCCGCCAACCCGCATTGGAGCAGCGTGGTGGATTTAAGCTCTCAGCCCCCTTATCTTGAAAGGAGGCCTAAGCCCCTGCATTGGGGTATAAAAAAGGGCTGATGGAATGGAATAGAATAGTTATTGGGCTGGAGCGTCACACAGGCCACTTTTCATCCCGGAAAAAAGCACGGCCTCTGTGAGTTAACTATTTTTCGTATTAGTTAAGAAATTTTAAAAAACCTAATACGAACAAACATTAAATTCAGAATTTTACAGACAGTCTCAGAATGCCGTAGAGCGTACTTTTAAAATACAAAATATGTAAATGTAATTGTATTTTAATCTTTTTCTATCATAAACATTTGCTATGCGTTGCTCAGTTCAAAAAAGGATTATAATTCTATTATACTATGAATCCAAATTAAATTGAGAAAACAATGCACACAAATTATTAATTATTGACATGTACTGTATAAGCTACATCCAGACAGTTTCTATTTAATCTTTAAATAAATATTCTGTCTGCCAATTGCCAATCTGAATTCATCGTCTGATGTTATAAGTAATAATCGTTCATAAATTAAACCATATTTTTGCCCATTTCGTACAGGATCCAGCTTCAGCAATACCAAAAGGCACACTGCTAGCTTTACTCATATCGATGGTGAGCTACGCCGTTATGGTGTTGTTCTCTGGAGGAGCTGCCCTAAGGGACGCGAGTGGAAACATCACTGATTTACCAGTCAACGGCACCAATTACAGTTCTTTATCCGCCTGCGCCGATCGGTTGACTGACAGCTTCAACTGTTCTTATGGACTTCAAAATAGTTATTCTGTGAGTTCTTTCTATCACAAAGACAAAATATGGTTAACTGGGTTAGATTAAATAGCTAGCTGTTCCAAAGGATAACACTCAGTGAAATGAACTAACTCTTGACTTACCAGTGGTCGGAGACGCCAACTATTGACCCAGAGGTCGCGGGTTCGATCCCCGCTCGGGTATATTAGGGTGTGTTATAAAGATATTTATGTGTAATATCAGTTGTCTGATAAGGTCAGGTCTGGTGGCTAATACAGGTTCTGCTTAGATTGGAAAAGATGACCATGTGTGGGATGCGAGTGTTATTATTATTATGTCTTACTGCTATAGTGTACGCCACAATGGTTTGCAGAGCATATAGTTATTCAAACCAAACGAAGTGTTGCCAGTTCAAATAAACACGATATTTAATTCAAATAAACACTTGAATGCATAGATAATTCGTTTAAGTTAAGGCTTTGTTTTGCAGCTAAAGCTGTAAAAAGGATTCGCTTCCTTGTAAAGATAGAAATCGCGAGATTAGTGTATTTCAGCTGATTCCATAGCTTGATGACTTATGACATTATGCTGTGGAGACTCACTGCTAATATAGATACAATCTTCGTGCTGCAGAAGCGAGCTGTTCGAGCAATTTATTTAACGAGTTTTTCGGTATATGTTTGAAAATGTAATGTATGTAAGAAAAATTGCATAAACCACAATAAAATCAGAAAAAAAAAAATTAAAGGGCATAATGCATACGCTTTGCAATAACATCCCAGTTAACATTCAAGATCTACCCTTTAACAAGTTTAAAACTGCAATAAAACGACAGCTTTACGCAAAAGCTTATTACAAAGTATCAGACTACTTAGATGATAATAATCCATGGGTACAGAACGCTCCCGTATCAGTTTGTTTTAATACTGTTTTATAGCAACAATTGTTTATACTTTATTTTTAGAAAAGAGTGTATCTCAATTTTTTGTTATCCTTAAAGAAAATCAACACTTCTTTGAATACGCTTCCGTGGGGACATTCTCACACAAGTAATAAATTCATTTTTGTGACGTAGTTCAAGATTATGCTACATAAATAAGAAATAAAGATATTTGATTATATTTGAACGTAATCGTACTTGTTTTCATATAAGTTTAGAAAATTATTAGCAATATTACCTTCAATTACCTACTAATTATCATACTAACAGCAAACTCTTTAGCAAATGAAGTTTTTTATTCCATTGCCCTAAATTCATTTTGAGTTTAGTTAGCTGAGAATAGTACGACCTATCTACCCTTATCTAGATGTGTCTCGTATGTACAGGTAATGCAGCTGATGTCGGCATGGGGTCCCTTTATCTACGGCGGATGTTGGGCGGCCACGCTCTCGACTGCCCTGACGAATTTACTGTCAGTGCCTCGACTGATCCAGGCTTTGGGAGTGGACCGGATTTATCCTGGACTCATCTTTTTCTCCAAACCCTACGGAAGGCACGGGGAACCTTACCGAGGATATGTTCTGACGTTTTTGGTGTCTCTAGTCTTTCTTTTAATAGGTAATATTAATTTAATAAATTCGATATAGAGAGAATATTAAAGCTAAATAGGTTTTTCTTTCGTTGGTTTTTTCATTTCATAAGATTTACTACAGTATTAAATTTCCACTTCTACGTATAAATTTTTTAAGTGGACGAAAACGGTCAACAAAACCATATATTATGAAAGTTATGTATATTCATATATCATGATCTGTTTGCATTACTCCGATTAGGCAGGGTCGCTACCCACTAGACTAAGCGGTCGTCAATTTGTCCGAGCCATCAGAGATAATAATCTATAATTACCTTGTATTGTAAAACGTTTCAATTTTGTAATACAAGAAATGAAAACAATTTTAGTGATATTCGTAATAATATATGTATTAAAAAGCCATGTGTAGTGCACACTAAACTTTTATACGTCATAAAAGAACCATAAAAGCTTTTTCATAAATGTCCGATCAAAGGCGAAGCTTTTCAATCCACTTCGTACAAATGGCATCGAAGTAGTTCCGACCGGGATTCGATTCGCAGTGAGTCAGTTTATCTATTGACTCAGTGAGTGAAGTCGTAATCTGTACAAGCAGTCGGTTCAACTAAATTTAACCTCGCGTATCTGATGGTGATATTTCACATGAAATATGAATAACGGTTTATATATAAAAAATTATCGTGTACTGTACACAGATATTCCTGAAAGACGGTTTTATTATGGCTTCTTGTATATTTTTTTTAATGATTTAATGGTTTAACTGATTCGCATATACTGTTGCGCTGCGCTTTGATTTTTTTACGTGTATCATAGGAAGAGCAGAAATGTAAACAAAATTTCGAAGCGGTATCCTAAAAAATTGTTTGTTTGTGTTTTATAGCTGATCTGAACACGATAGCGCCTCTCATCTCCAACTTCTACTTGGCATCGTACGCGCTCATCAACTTTTGCACTTTCCATGCGGCTGTGATCAGGCCGTTAGGATGGCGTCCTACTTTCAGGGTAATTTTCATACAAATAATATTATTGTCACAAGGTCGTGTATATGCGAATATCACGCAATAACCACCGAGCGGATTTTAAGAAAAGTTTTATATTTAAATTGGTGAAATAATTGTTTGACATATAGGATATATTTCATCATGGTAGTATTTTTGAGAGCTGTGCAGTACGGAGTGAAGTCTGTGAAGGAGAGTGAAGTCTATCATCGAAAATCACTAAAACGAATGATTGATGAATGAATGATTATTTACAGTGTAGATAAAGCCAAGCGATACGATGACAATAAAAATAACTGGCAAGCTTTTTTATACTGTGTGTGTGTGTGTGTATGTGTGTGTGACGGTCGTCCACCCCCCCCCCCCCATGCCGTACTAACCATGTGCTAACCGCTTCTGTGTGTGTGAATTGAAGGAGTAAGTGGACAAAGGTGTTAACTAATAAAAAGTTCAAAATGAGTTATGAGTGTTTTTATGTTGCTCCTACCATATTTGTAAGCCTGAAATGTATGCATGTTTGTCAGGTCACCTTTGCTATAGGTCTTTATTTTTGACACGAATCAAAATTTGCGCAGTCGATTTATAATCATTTAAAATTTAATTCCATGCAAAAAGTCGATTTATTTTGTTTTCTCAGATAACACCTTTGTCCACTCACGCCTTCAATTAAAACCGAACAGTTAAGTGATATTTTTGCCTACGTTTTTTGACGTTGAATCTCTTTCTAGACGTGTATAATCAAAGGTTTATACTTAACGTGTAGGTATACCTTATGTATATTGTGATTTATCCGGATACGTCCCAACATCTAAATGAAAGCATAGTTGAACATATAGGGCATATATCATTCTATATCTATTCATATATCTATTCTTATAGACCGTCAGCAGAGGCTATTTTTTATAATGAATCGTATTGGACCAAATGACGTAATACAATGGATGGATTTGTAGCGACTTCCTATCATTCAAATTAAAATGTGCTCGTCTGTCTCTCTGTTTAAGATGATTTAGGAAGTAACGCTGTACAAAAAAAAACCGTTAGCAGTAAAAAAATTAAAACCTGACAAAACATCCATTTCTTAGCTATCTGAGACTTGCTACACAAATCAAAAACCATTTCTTCCCCTCGAAACCCTCGAGTTGAGATTTTCATGACGTCTGTTCTGACCATTGCTTCCTCTAAATGTAAACCCTCTCATATTCGTACGCATATCGCATATCGGTCTCATATCGTCCTCCGACAATCACAAGTGGAAACTTGACACCATTTCTTACTTTTGTCAGCATTTTGAAGACGTGCGTGACTTCCTGAATCTTTCTAAACGGGCCGAAAGACGATAGGAAAAGCCTGTGGTAATTCACGAGTTGTAACCGGTCAAACTATATAAATGTATAAAATCCAAAAATTAGAAATATGTATTTGAGATTCAAGAATGGTTAATTTGTCTATTAAAATCAATTTCACAACTATATCTTCTATGTATAAATATTTCGTTACAGGTTTATAATAATATATATATATTTTATGAATTCTGTAACAAATTTAGAGAAATATTCGCATTTTCGACTATAAGACATTTCTGTGTCATTCAAATGTTAATAAAGTTAGCTTCACTCTATACTAAACTAAACAAACTAAAATCATTAATTTAATTTTATGAACAACATTTATCTGAATCCTTAAACTTTATAGTTCTACAACGTGTGGGTGTCGTTATTTGGCTTCCTCATGTGTGTGGCCATCATGCTGCTCATCAGCTGGGTGATGTCCTTGGTCACCTTCGCCGTATTCTTCACTTTATATCTCATCGTCCATTACAGGAATCCAGGTACACTGAACCTTTACCGGCTATTTAAGTAACTTAAGGATTCTTCATCAGCCCTTTTTTACCCCACTGTAGGGGCTTAGGCCTCCCCCAGGGTGAGGACGTGGCTTGGAGCTTAAATCCACCACGCTGCTTCACTGCGGGTTGGGTATTGTAACCACCGCCATCTATTGACAGCGTCCGGGACCGACTGCTTAACATGCTCTCCGAGGCACGGAGTCAGTGATATTTACGTACTTAAGTCAGAAAAACTCATTGGTACACGCCCGGATTCGAACCATGGCCCTATGGGGTCTTATAAATTTGAGACAGGTTCGTTGCGCTTTGGGCTATCACGACACACTTAAGAATTGCGATGCGACAAACTATTTCCCATAGAAAATGGAAAATTAACATATATTTATATTCTCATATCATAACGTATATTTGCTTATTAATTTCTTGTAAGTTCAAGTGTCGATTTGTTTCTGTTTTAAGTTAATCTCGAAAAGGAATGTATTTATTTAGATAATTGTAATTTCATTAAAGTGGAAAGGTTTATTTGGCTCGGTAACACCTTTGTGAATATAAAGAATTATGTTCACCTTTACAATCGAAATATTTTCACCTAATGGAATTACAGTTGTACGAAAAACCTAGTTGTAATACCTAGGTATAAATCAAATGTGTGCCGGATGGAAACGATTTCAAAGTGCGTCGAGAATAGAGTGTGTGGAACTGTTGATACTGGCTAAATGTGGCATAAGTGCGCTGAACCGAAAGCTTACATCATTTTCACATTGAACTTTACATTGAAATGTTTGTGAGAATACGATAAAATTTATGTTTTGTTAAGAACTTTAGATATTATACACTGTGCTCGGCTGGATGTAGTCCAAACTTAATATGAGCTTATTTATCGCGGGAATTACTTCAGTTTTAAAATGACATGAGGAGGATAGGATGGGGAACAAAATAATAAATATAAAGAGAACGGAAAGAAATTGATCTTCCCTTATCCTATTAGGAAATGATTACGACACCAACATGTAGTCCACGCGGACGAAGCCGCGAGGGTCGCTATTTGACATCTATTTGAAACGAGAACGTGGTGTTGGTAGTGTATCGTACTCATAAAAGTACGAAATGACTAGAAACCCTTTTTTGCGTTTACTGTCTAACCACTCTATACTCTAGCTGGGTGGTGCAAGATGTGATTCAAGATGGCGAGTTTTAGTCCGTGTTTCAGTGCGCAAGGTCCCCTATCCGGTCTACAACCCCGCAAAATACCCTCGCGCCGGTCTTCAACCCCGCAAAATAGCGTAATGTCACTTCGATACTGTGAAGTGTCATTTATGACTCTGTGGTATATGTGCATCTACAACTCATACGCGCTGGCCCGATTCCGTGTTCGATCGCGTTCGTTTGGACAATTTAGGCCCGTCTTACGGTAAAACGTATTTAGTGCTAACAGTCGACGCGCACAGCAAGTGGCTGGAATGTGTCGAGATTTCGAATCTGACGACTCAATTGCTGATTGAGAGATATTTTTAGTCATTTTGGGCTACCCAGAACGATCGTCACCAATAATGCAAAAACGTTTGTTTCAGGCGAATTTCAAAAATTTTATTCTGACAATGGTATTGAACACGTATACACAGTTTATACTGCACAGAGTAACGGACTCACGGAGAACGCCGTAAAGATTTGTAAAAGCTTTTTAGAAAACGCTTTTAAAGAAGGCGCTGCTCATACGGCAACCGAATTGTTGAATTGTTATCTTTTTCGATATAGAAACACCCCACATTGTACCACGGGTGTGTCGCCGGCTCAGCTAATGTTCGGGAGTCAGTTACATTGTAAATTAAATGCAATGGCACCGGTCACTATGACGGCCACTGGCGCCGCACACTTGACACGGGTGCGGGAACGTGTGTGTATTGGCCAAGACCGTCAGAGACGTTATTTCCAGGGTACTAATAAGAAATCTTACCCTATCAATAGTAAAGTTTGGGTCAAAGATTATAGGAATACTAAAAAATCATTCTATATTTTCGGTATGGTTATGAAACGCGTCAGCAAAGTTATGTATGATGTGAAAATCGTGTACCTTAATGTCACGTGGAGAAGACACGTGAATCAATTGTTGGATGCGAGTAATTACAATCGAGGAAATAATAGTTGGTTCTATGACGACATAAACGAACCGGCCGTACCCGACTCGTCGGCGCCTGCGAGCGGCTAGTTGAGCAGCGGCGCAGCCGGCTCGTCCATTAGTTCAGATCATACCGGATCAATCGCGCCGGTGGTGAGCTGTCGTTGCCTGCGAGCGAACCGGCGCCCGCCACCGACTCAAGGGATCATGAGCAAACCCCTGTCATAAAGCACACACGATCCGATCGTCCAGTGAAGCCTAGACTCGTAGGAGTGTGGTATATGTGCATCTACTCTCCATACGCAACTTCCGACAGTCAGTAAGGTTATATATACTCTTTGAACGGTACACTCATGTATTATTTGAATACCACAGACTCTATCAAAACCAAAAGCTGCCGTCAAATTAATTTACTCTATGGTTGTACTAGAAGAACATAAGTGCAGGCGCCCAATAGAGCGTTTTTTTCTGAGACAGCAAACAAAAGAAAAACACATATGTTGCCGGCAGCTGTGCTGGTCCCTTTTCCTTTTCGCTGCCCTTCACCCCGCTCTATGCATTGATGTAAATAGAACACAAATGTAATGAAAGCATTGGATTATTCGATATAGTAACGTATTGTAGTACTGTAAAACTATAAATGAAACAAAAAGCTTGAAAAATTACGAACGTGTGTAGCAAATAATGTTACAGATAATGAGCGATGACGTGTAGCAAAATTTAAACATCGTTTATTTTAACTTACTAAAGTAAAAAATTTAATAGAGTAACCAATGTTTCTCGAATATGCGTAGAATGTGCAAATCATGTAAATTATCCAATTATTTTTTAATCATTTTGCCGCAACAATTTTTTGCTTTTCCATTCAAGTACTAAACCTAAAAACGTACTTGTCATTGCGTGCACAAAATAAATTCTTTTACACTTCATATAGAGCTAAAAATATTTAAACCTAGAAGTGTTTTTATGGCACACTCTGTAAAAAAATAACTACGGTAGTAACGCCCTGGATTCCTTAAATGCAATACGTTGTAATGCAATACATTACAATACGTTGAAAGTATATGTTGCGATATCGTCTATGGTGATTCGGACAAAGTTTATCAGGTCAAAGTATTTTCGGTACAACCTATTCTTAGTATATATACTTCTAGAAGCGATTACGTATACTATATATACTTTTTTCACAATAACGATTTAAGTATTGATGATATTCTAAATCATTTCTAGACATAAACCACCATAATTCTAAAAACACAAAATTTTTATTAGTATCTGAAAATTGCCTATACTTAAAAAAATCTTCGACGTATCTTATCCAAAAACTATTCTTATGGAAACTATTTGTTGAATGCCATTGTCTTGATTTTTTTGGATTGCAAACAATTTAAAAAAAAAGTTTAATCGTGGGATTGAAAAGCTCGAGGCAGATTTAGATACCTACACATTAGTAACTAATCACCGCTTCCGAAATATTCACTTAGGTAGTTAAAAAAATCACTTTCATTACATTCCCTAAGTTTTAATTAACTATGATAACTCACACAATGGGGCGCGTGATAAAAAAAAAATTTTAACCCTTAGCACAAAGTATAGAGAGAGTTCAATATAATTTCGCTGCAGGATTTCATGACAGTACATTTGAGATGTCTGTCTGTAAAACTTCATAAGAATTGATGAAAAGATGGCGGAGATATAAGCCTGTGACATTTGGACGGACAGACGAACAGGAACAAATCATATGGGTTCCATTTTAGCCAACTGGCTACGGAAGTCTATTAAAAGAATGGCATATAAGCAAATAAATCGCATACAAAACAATGTACGCCATAATGACTATAATTATTGTACTCATTAGTAGAACTCACTTAGGCCACTATGTGGAATTAGCCTCGTGAACGCTGCCATTTTTAATGAATGTCGTGTCCAGTCAGTAATTTTTATGAAGTCTTATATCATGTTTAATTCAGACGTTAACTGGGGAAGCAGTACGCAAGCTCAGATGTACAAGACGGCGTTGCTCAGCGCCCACAGCTTAGCAAGGACGGGAGAACACGTGAAGAACTACTGGCCGCAGCTGCTGGTGCTGGCAGGGAGGGCGCAAGCAAGACCTGCTCTGGTGGATCTGGCCCATTTGATCACCAAGGCCGGCTCGCTTATGATCGTCGCCGACATATCACAGGTCTATTTTTATTAATATTTATCCTTTTGTAGTCATCGAAATATTCGATTTTATCGGTCAACTATTACATCTGAACTCTGCTTTATAGAAATTAAACATTTTCACTTTCGGGTCCGTGACGATTACTTGTTAAGGACAAGCAGTAAGTACATTAAATGTTAATGTGCGATACTATAGGTTTGTTCTTGGGCTTCATAGTTCAAACGCAAAGTTGTCGTTTTGACGTCATTAGGCCGCGGTGAGAGCTGTCCTACTGACCTCTGATTTCGAGCAATTTAGTATCAACTTGTAAACTTTAGCCACTGAATGGCTCATCCGACCGAAGAAGTTCAGGTGTGAGTATATGCGTAACAGAGTAACAAAAAATATAATGTAAAATTATTAATAATAAACAAACATAGGGACTTTCTCACCGATAATAATAACGTCATCGTCACATGCCACTTGTGATGATGAAACTTAGACTCACTAGTGTCCCGTTGAAGTTGTCACGTGAAAGGTCCTGTGGTCCTGTAGTCTGTGTCATCTCTATCTAGAGATGACACAGTTTACCACTAATTTATTGAAAATCCAATTAGAAATTCATATATCGTTATCTTAATTAAATTAATTAATTAAATTAATTATTTACTAATTACCTATAATACAGGCTTTCCTAGTTTACGTGCCAGTAGCCTTTCACTGTGGCATTAGGTTTAGTGTATGTTCCTTTAATTAGTTTTTAAATATAACTGTAACTTTGATTGGCAATAAAGATTATTATAATTATTATTTGCAAATTTTGTGTGGATTACATTACAGACCAAACTAACCCATAAAGAACGTGCGACGCGCGCGCGAACCAACGATGAGTGGCTGCGAGGGCGAAAAGTTAGAGCTTTCTGCGCAGGAGTGGATGGATTAAGCTTCGAATTGGGAGCTCGAGCTTTGGTGCAATGCACTGGGGTCGGTAGACTGGCTCCCAACGTCCTCGTCATGGGATACAAATCGGACTGGGCTGTAGTACCAGCGCACGATCTCTATTCGTATTTTAATGTATTGCAGTAAGTTATTTTATAAATTATTTGATAAAGATTTAACTCTATGCCGATTGCCATTTTATTCTTATTACAAAGACAAGCCATCAAATGTGAAATTAAATAAATACATTTTAATAATGATAAAAAGTGACATCCTGCTACTTAGGCGATTACTTTGGGGCACGTGATAAAATAAATTTCACCAGCCAATCGCAGCGCAAATCACGGGGAGTCCGTGTTGACTAATTAAGACGATCTTTGTCGAATTCGTTGTCAAACACAGGCTGTTTCTTAATGATTAAATTCTTTTTAAGCGACTTCAAAAAAGAAGGAGGTTACTCAATTCGACCGTATATATGGTTTTTTTTTTTTTTTTTTTATGTGTGTTCAGGGATAACTTCGTTGTTTATGAACCGAATTGGATGATTTTTAAATACATTCGTCGTTTACAACCGTTTTTGTTTTAATTTTATTAGATTGACGACCGCTTAGCCTAGTGGGCAGCGACCTTGCCTGGGAAGCTGGAGGTCCCGGGTTCGAATCCCAGGTCGGGTCAGTATTTATATGATGATTAATACTGGCACCGGGTCTTGGTTGTTATATGTATGTGGTGTCTTCGCTTGGTACCCAAAATACAAGCTAATGCTTAGTTTGAGATCTAGACGTTGTGTTGTGATTGTGTGTGTTATTATTATTATTTTAGATAATATTTTGTAAATTAGGCGTAATAGGAATTAATGTTATTGTTGTAAGTAATCTGTCATCATTATCATATTTTAGCACAGCATTCGAGAATCGTCTGGCAGTGGCCATAGTTCGTGTCGCAGGAGGTTTGGAATGTGGAGCTCTTGCTTTAGAGGATACACCTACCGCTGGACACACCGCTACATCGGCTGGTAGCGGAGAATTGCGTGTACGACAGAATATAATGCACGCTGATTCCGACTTGGACATTCGAGGCGATTCTCAGCCGTCGTCGAGGCATAATCTCACTAGTTAGTACAGCGTATTTATAACCAGATATTTTACTTTTTCATATTTCATTGCTATAAGTAATTTGCTATGAAAATCATCGTCGTCAGCATCTGTCTCGAAGCTGATATGATGCAATAATAATCTTCATGCGTCTTCTATAGTCGATTCTGCAAGCCACAATAGCTGGCGTATAAAGATTATATCTCGTTCGGGGTTAGTCGAAATTGCTGATATAGACTTGTCTTGATAGACTTGTCCGGGCTCGCTCGGGGGTGGTTGACTGGCTAGCACCACGCCGAGGCATAGACGCTATCTAGTTCTGAATTTTGCCATTACGACCGCTTTGCGATGCATTATAATAATAATATTGCTACAGAAAATGTTTACCTAATAAGGCACCATGTCTTTTTTAACTTCATTATAAAAAAATCTTCACAGATCTGTTATCGTTGACGACATCGCGATCATTCACAATATCGGAGAGTAAACAAAGAGACAAGATCAAAAAGCCGTTGGATATACACCGGCAAATTGTATACCGTACTTCAAACGGCCTCGAGCTCTCCAAAGATCAGCTCACGCAGCTGAGCATCTTTCAAAAGAAGCAGGTAACATATTCTTTAATCAGACAGTCCTGTATACAATGTTCAATTTTTGTCACAAACTTTTTTCTCGCTTTTAATTGAATTTATTTGATTTTATGAAAGTATTTAAGATTTAAATTTTTGTAATATATTTGTGCCATATTATTTTTATTGAAACATTAAATTTTATTATTTCCTGGATAAGATACTATTTTAATTTTTTGGGCAGTTGTTAACATATGACAAATAAATCTTTTTTAACAAAATTTTTTTTTTTTCGTTTTTTAGGCTGAGACTCGCCATACTTTACACCCTAAAGTATGGCGGTGACATTTGAATTCAGAGTTTTTCAATTTTAAACAATGACCATTTTCAGGAACTAACGATTTTTTAGAATGACCAAATTAAATTAGTTCAACTCATACCACTAACATAATGACATTATGGTAATGCCATTAAGACATAGAAACATAAAAGTACGAATTGACTAGAAGGCCTCTACTGCGTTTACCGTCTAACCACTCATACTCTAGCTAGCTCGTTTAAGACGGCGATTTTCAGTCCAAGTTTCAGATCCCCGCGCACCGGTATTTACCCCTGCGAAATCCCCGCGTGCCGATCTTCAACCTCGCAAAACTGCGAAATGTCATTTCGATACTGTGCTGTCAAATCAAACGTTGCTGTCAAATTTTACTCTATGCATAGAAAGTAATATGCGGTCCTACCAAGGTGTCGATCAAAATAAAGTTGAAAATGATGGCCAACGGGCCTTTAGTTGTATCTCTGGAATCAAGCGATAAAAACGGTGAATCGTACCGTAAAATTATGCTTAGTTTAGTTTTTTTAGTTAGTGAAGAATGCGTAACATTGTACCCCAAAAATCCTCGCCATGATCTGCAGGAGGGTGGCACTTTGGACGTATGGTGGTTGTACGACGACGGCGGGCTCACCATTCTTCTGCCGTACATTCTATCACAGCGTTCTG
Organism: Luffia ferchaultella; assembly: GCA_949709985.1. Lineage (NCBI taxonomy): Eukaryota > Metazoa > Arthropoda > Insecta > Lepidoptera > Psychidae > Luffia > Luffia ferchaultella. The sequence goes on from OX453254.1 coordinate 10,151,215, forward strand.
CTTGGAGCAATGTCAAGCTGCGCGTCTTCGCACTCACCAATCGCCGACACGAGATGGAGCTCGAGGAGAGGAAGTTAGTACAATCATAGTCATTAGCTTTTCTCTGTAAAGTGCTGGATACAGACCCCACGCCACCACACATAATTAGTCTTCCGTCTTCCATATCCAACCACTATATTTTCCAGCACGATTCTTTAGGTCGTCGGTCCATCTAACTGAAAGGTGCGCTCGGTTTTCCGAAATGTGGCCTCCATTCAAGAACTCTTTGTCCCCATCGGTAGTCAGTTCTCCAGAAAATATGATGGGCCAACAATTTGACGGTCTCTGACGACGACTTTATCGTTTTTCAACGGATATTTTCGTTTCTGAATCTATCCATCAGGGATCAGTAAATACAATAATTGTGTAAGAATTTCTATCAAATATCAAAGTAAGCATTTTGCAATAATGTTTTGAGTTCAAAACGTGGCTATCGCAAACAACAGTGTAGACGAACATTCTAGCAGGCACGGAATTATGTTATACAGGAAAATCTATTTAATTCCCTATGGTTTAAATTGTGTGCCTTATTATAAATGTCTTTGATACAGTATTAGAATTAATTTAAAAGCAGAAAATACTATGTTCTGAGTCCATTGAATCCATTTCCCTTGATTTTTAGTTTCTATAATTACATCAAATTCAAAATTAAAGAGTTCTTCAACCTTAATGCAATGCGCAATAAAACACATTTTTGTTCCAAGCTGTAATTTTACAATTTAGGAAAAATTGTATATTTTTTTTATATTTGCTACTTATAAAAAGCCGCTCATAGATCTGATCTTAACGGAACGACGACGTATTTGAGGAACAGTGATTTGGTAGTGCGACGTCAGGCACTGCTCTATGACCAAACTTTACTTCTACTATGGGTTTGGACCAAAATGTCAAACACATAGTTTTTATATTTTTTTTCCAAAAATATAGACAAATATATACCTACCTCTTAGAATAAAAAAAGTAGTCTGCAATTTTCTTACTTATTTTTATCCAAAAATTGATTAATAAATTATCCCTGTGACGTCATCTGGACAGATGTTTACTATTTACATAACCTTAGATTAAATAAAGTCATACTATTTTTATTGATTCATTAAGATTACAATGTCATTTGATATAGTGACCTTACCTCACGATTTTTTAATGCATTTTTACTTCTAGGTTCTTTTATGTGGAAAACAGCGCAATACGACATTACAGGGACTTTTCCAATGCCACATGAATTTTCATAAATATCTAACAAAATCGTTAATAGAAAAAAATGATATATTGAGAAGTTATTCTAGAACCTTATTCCTTGTAATCTTGTTGAGCAATAATTACACATTTGCAAATTTTGGTAAGAATCGAATAATTAGTATTACTGTGATACTGGTCGTTCCAATACACCAGTAGATATTTCACACTCCATAGTGGTGTTTTGATGTTACAGCATGGCGAATCTATTGGCCAAGTTTCGTATAGACTACTCATCGCTGAAGATGGTGCAGGACATCACAGAGGCCCCGCAACCAGAAACAAAGAAAGTCTTTGACGACCTTATTAAAAAGTTTACAGACGAATCGGCTAGCGAAGGTACTTTTCACTTGCTCATGAATAACTTTCGTTCTGTTTTCATTAACTCACACAAATGAAACTGGTGCACAACATGGACGCTCCATTTTATATACGATGGTTTAGACGTTCTAGTGGCTTCCAGAAACATCCCATCCAAGTGGGATGGTGATTGTCGCTGCCTGTTTCTACGAATATGGGGTGCTTCATCGACACATCGAAACTAGAAATATAAATATATTTCTGTACTTTTCCTGGTTGCATTAAAACTGTTGTAGGTTATTAAAGAAAGCGCAGGTATTATATAATTTTCGTATTACAGTTGGTTGATAGTCGCAGCCTTGTTGTATGGTAGTCCGTCCGTCTGTCAGATCGACTGTCTACGTGGCGTATATGATTGGCTGTCAGCGTAGAGCTGTCAGCTACAATAATTAGCCGGCGACTGTAAGTGAATGTGGCCCGTAGCAGACACAAAACACACAATGATTTACTTGCATACTGCAATAGAATTTTTACTGATGTATAGTTCCGATCAAACTTAATGGCGGATGTGAACATAGGCACAAGTCGCGTCGCAGTAACCAGTTTTAGGTGCAGCGGGACGCAGTGGAGCGAGGGGCATATGACTTAACCTGCGCAAGCACGTTTATAGCGTTGTATTCCGATCCGCCATAAAGTTTGGTTGGAACTATACACTTTTCAACATTCGGTATGTACCTACATTCACATGAGTTAAAGCATTTAAATATTCAATGTGTCCCTCATTTCTTGTAAATACGTTTACAATGGCCTGCCAGTTTGCCGTTTTACCTTAAAACGGTTAATTGTAATATTCTCTAAGATATTTGTAGAGAATTTTATGTTATAGATACAGATTTTTTACAAATTCCAAATGCCATATAAAGCGAAGAAAATAATATATTTACCTATGTTTTGTCATGTTTGATAGCTTGTTTATAATATTTAACAGTACCTATTAGTAAGTGATACAATTATTTGCTTTGCATATTACATGCCGAGCACTCTGCTTCAGTTGCACAGATGTTATTAATCTGATTGCTCCGAGTTATAAATAGATACCTATACATATTTTAAGACATCGTGTCTGTTACTGTACAACTATAAACTCCCGCGTTTACTGTCTAACCACTCATACTATAGCTAGCTGGTGTAAGATGGCGAGTTTTAGTCCGAGTTTCAGTGCGCAAGGTCCCCGCGCGCCGCTCTTCACCCCCGAGAAATTCTCGCGCGCTGGTTTCAACCCCCTGAATTGCGTAACCTCACCTAGATACTGTCATTTACGACTCTGTTAAAACCATGTTAAAACCAAACCCTGCTGTCAAATTAATTTACTCTATGATAAACTCCCATAGGTCACCGTGTCGTTTGTTTTTCACTGTATTATCTGATTTCTGGAATCAAACTAATGATGGGCAAGGGACGTTAATCGATGTATCCCTGTGCAGAGTGTCGCATCAGTGAAATGGAGTTGCTGACTCTAGCCGAAAAGACAAATCGGCAGTTGCGGCTACGGGAGCTGTTGCTGGCCAACTCGAAGGATGCGCGACTCATAGTTATGTCGCTACCGATGCCCAGAAAGGTCAGTAAGCTGTATGTAGCAGTCTACCTACAGACAAACGCAAAATATAATATCTATAATAAATAAAATATCACTTGTGTAGAAACAAACAAGAATGTGCATTTTATCGTATAGTTCAACGGTCTTGTTTAGACAGTTCACAAATATTCGTATGTAGATACATAACTTATAAACTAGCACTTAGAATAAAAAACCAATTATTAGAATCTAAAACGCAAATCATAATTTAAAAAATTCTAAATTAAAATCTAATTAAAAAACTAAAAATACCTAAATATAAAACATTTAAAATCTAAACCTTAATAATATTTTTTCACCCACGACGGAACGCAGACGGTATATGCGTTTGGGGCAAGAGGTCGTATGTTTGTGTGGACGTCTGTTGGCGTCTTCTTCAAATACTATTGCACCGATTTCGATGCGGATTTTTGTATTACGTAGGATGTATCATTTCAGAGCAATATCTTAGATAGGTTTTACGGAAAAAGACCACCGGAATTTTCTTAAAACGGCTGGGGTTTTGATTTTATTACATAGGTATCTTTTCAAAAAATGTTCTTAATCAATGTTTTACAGTTAGTATGGCCACCAAGGGGCGCTGCAGTTGGCATGTTTTTTTAAGCTAGTGGGCCTATTTTGATCCGGTTTCTTCATTAAATAGATATTGACCTCAGAGCGAATTCTTAGTCATGTTTTCGATTATAAAACACCAGGGGTCCCTGCAGTAGATGTGTTTATCTAAAACAGCTAGCTTAATTTTGATGTCGTTTTTTTATTTTACATAGATACCTATCAGTTCAAACGGTTTTTAGATATGTTTACCGGTCATGGACCACCAGAAGGCGGCATATGTGTTTCTCTAAAATGGCTGGGTTAATTTAGATGGGTATTTCGTAAGACGTGGGTAATATCACCTCAGAGCAGGTTCATGAATAGTTGACGGTTCCAAGCCACCAGAGGCGCTGCACAAAAATATTAGAAACGTGATCCTTTAATAAAAAGAGTGAAATAATGAAATATGTAGTAAATGTATTTTACCTAATAATCAACTTAAAATATTAAAATTTAAGATGCTAACTAACAGTCGTTGTGCATAGCCAGCGAACTGCATATGAACTTATATATCGTACATAACAATGCATGTTTTTAGAAAATAATTAAAAAACGATTTTTTTGATTTAGTCTTAAATTAATTTATTCGTATCGTAGACATGTACCTAGAGCACAGTCTTTCAATAAATACAAATGTTCAGACGTCCTGACAATTTCCAAAAAAAAAAAAAATCCTATCAAACCAAATTCATTGTCGTTTATTTTCAATCAGTTTTCTATAACAGAATTTATTATAATATGTGTAATCAAAGTCGAGGACGTACACGTAACAGTTTTTCCTTTGACCAAAATGAGGTAAATTCAATCCAATGACGTTTTAAAATTGGCAGGGGTCGGTGTCAGCGCCGCTGTACATGGCGTGGCTAGAAGTGCTGAGTCGCGACATGCCGCCCATGCTGTTCGTGCGCGGCAACCACACCTCCGTGCTCACATTCTACTCTTAAATATATACATGTCGCAGGATGATAGCAAAAATCGTATCTTGGCTAAGATATTGGGAATACGGCGAATATGTAACCCAGTGTAATATTTTATCAAAAAAGTTAATATCATCTGCTAAAATATAAGATTTGCCACAATATTGTTATAAAGTTGGGTTCGTTGAAGATCCTCTACGCTAAGGTTAGTAGCATTTCTAATCTCGGAAACTAACTGCACCCATACGAATTTCATTTTTTGTTGTCTTCCCAGACTGAGTTCGTAACTTGGCCAAAAGTGTAGGATCACTGCTGAAAAACCAATCAAATTATTTTGAATGCTATACCCACGACCGGCCCGTTCATATAAGCGAACTATAGGTAACAGCCTAGGACGCTTATATTAAGGAACGGTAATCGACGGCATCCAAATTGAAATATAATGTAGTATATTATTTTTATTTATTACTTGAAAATTTTCTTGATTATTTAACCACTTTTATGGCTATGTTTGTGGATGTCTTTATAACATTCATGATATGCTGAATAAAACTTCCAAAGCTGTTCTGCAATAATGTATAAAGTTGGAAGAATCTCTTAGTCATGCAGACTCTAAGGATGTTGATGCAACGGAGTAGGTAATTTTGCAAATCACGATCTATTGCAAAAATAATACCGAACAACACTACACCATAAAAAGTTTTAAACTACATTTGTGAAAATAGCCTAGTAAAGAGCACGCCTAATTTAGTATTTAACTGCAATAGGGTGTTGCTTACTCTTCGTGTGTCTATGGCAGTGGTGAGGGCAGTTTTTCTAAATTGAAACAAATCAAAACGTACCTGCGTTGAACAATAACACAAAAAAGTCTTGTTGAATTGTCAAGTCTATATATAAAGCAAAAAATAATTGAAGCTATTGATTTAAAAGAGATCGTTTCCACTTTTGGCAAAATTGAGGCAAGAAAAATAAATCTTTCCTAACTTATCTAACTAATAATTCTCTATTTAGAGTTTTTTATTTTTTATTTTTACTCTTTCATATATACAGCATACACTCTACGTAATAAATAAGTACTCTAATTTTTTAATTAATAATTGCACACTGTTTACATTATTGTTTTATTTTGTCACAAATTTTCTTAAAAGGGCGCCGTTCCAGGGCGTTCCGGGCCGGGCCGGGCGTAGCGCTGGTTATACCTACCTGTTTGATCTTAGTCAAATTAAGGATTTTGCTATCATCCTGCAACAGATCTATCTACGGAAAATAACAAATAATAACTAAACACAAAACTCTAGAAATGTTTAAGGGTGAGATTCCGTATTAAGTTGCACAAATACAGTTTAATTACTACTTATATAGGTAATGATTGCTTAAAAATTTATAATAATAATAATAACACACACAATCACAACAACGTCTAGGTCCCAAACTAAGCATTAGCTTGTATTTTGGGTACCCAGCGAAGATACCACATACATATAACAACCAAGACCCGGTGCCAGTATTAATATTCATCATATAAATACTGACCCGACCTGGGATTCGAACTCGGGACCTCCAGCTTCGCAGGCAGGGTCGCTGCCCACTAGACTAAGCGGTCGTCAAATAATAAACAAACAACTATTTTTCGCAGTTGTATGATCTAGTTACGAAGGATCTTTTAATTATGTAAAATATTATATGACAGGCAAATGTATGCGTAAAGGCTACAGCATCCTATATATAGTATATATTTATTTATAATTTATTAACCGTTGTTTACCTAAATAAATTGCGTAATAAAAGCTGTATTTGTGCCACAAATTAAGTATGAAATAATGGAGGCGAAGTTCACTCTCAAGCTAAAAGTCATATTACTTATTGATATTGATTCAAGAATATTGCTTATTGATACTCTAGGCGAAGTTCACTCTCAAGCTAAAAGTCATATTACTTATTGATATTGATTCAAGAATATTGCTTATTGATACTCATGAGTGCGATTCATAACGATTCTGTATTCATTCTATGCAGTGTTCTATGGTATTCATAGCATGAAAAAGTACATATATGAGATATATACGTTGTTTCAATGTGCGATAGCCAAGTGTTTCTGATTAGAATTATCTGTCGACAATTTTAGAAATTAAAATGTTATACTAATGTAGTATTTGAAAATAATTTCATTTGAAATACTTATGAAAAAATAAAATTACGATTTTCATAAGTATGACCACATTTTTATTTGTTTTGGTTCGCACTTTCCTTGTAACAAAATTGACAGCAGGTATTGTGTACCTTGCAATATTATATTTACAGTTTGAACTATGGATGGATGGAACTACAAAGTAAACCAAATAATGATGGTTGGACTGGGTTGAACACCGGACAGACAGAACGAATGGACGCTGCCCCCGCTCTACTCTAATAGAGAGTGCTGTCAATCTAAAATAAGAATAATAATATCTGGGACATCCCCACAGCGCCATTTAGCCCCAAAGTAAGCAAGTAACATGCTTGTATTATGGGGTACTAGAAAACTGATGTATATACTTAAATATTCTTTTTTTTTATAATACATACTTATATACTTTTACATTCAGACACGGAACAAAAAGACATGTTCATGCACACAAATATTTGTCCCAGGCGGGAATCGAACCCGCGACCCTCGGCTACACAGTTAGGGTCTCTACTCACTCGGCCAACCGGTCAGTAAATAATGAAACCCCTTAAGGTTTAAAAATTGTTAACCAAAACCAATTGAAATGAAAAACATGTCAATTAAATTTTTCAATATATTTGACATTAATACAGTCTTTATGACATCGAAACTTGTACCGTGATGTTGTATTTTACAGTACTAGGCCTTTTTACTTTACACCAATCACAAACGAGCATTCTGTTTGTGACACATGCGTAAACCGCGAAAAGCAACCCACTCACGCCCTTAGCTCCCGTCATTATTACATTTGAAGTATTATTTTATTTATTTTAATCGCAAATGTATTGATGATGATGATGATGCTTGTACACAGTAAGCTGACTATTATAGTCTCGGTTTATTATAAGCTCTCGGCTTCGTCTTGTGCCTATAAACTCCTCGGCTATATAATATCCAGCTTACCGTACTTGCCTCATAATGTACTTACTATTACGCGACAATTTCTGTCCTAAAAGTACTTATTTATTTCTATTTATTTTTTATTCCAAGACAGTATTTGATTTAGTTAAATAAATAAAATAAAGTGTACTATCCCTACTTTTGAATTATTTATTTTATGTCTGAAGTACCTAGGTATGATCACATGGATAATTTACTAAATAGGTTTTTATTTTATGATATTTAATAGTTTTAAGGTATAGATAGTATCTAATGGAATGTTAAGAGAATATTTTTAAGTTCTTGATAAATGTGATATTAACGTGTTTTTTTAATAAAATAAGGATATTCAATTCAGTAGAATTTTTACAATAAAATTGTTGTTATTTTAATACTTATTTTACAATAATATCTACATAAAAATAAATACATTCAAGGACAATTGTTTTTTTTTTAATCTAGTTCCTATACCTGGTTCCTATAATAAAAGCATGGATGAAATGATATCAAAAGATACAATTATGTGCAGCTCCGATTCACCACCAACAGAGTTACGTTTACGTGTGTGTAATTCATTGTTGTAACCTGTAACGCCGCTGTAAAACTTATTTCCTCTAAGGAAAAGAAAATAAAGTTTTCTTATAAATGTACCAAATAAAAGGACGAATTGGTGCCGAGTCGCCTCAGAGGGTCAAGTAACTGGCAGGTAACAGGAAAGAGGCTTCAGCACCAGCAAGAACGCAGCTCTCAGGAAACAACAAGAAGAAGAAGAAATGGAAAAGAGTATTTTTTTAGAGCAATATCTATAGAATGCCCATGCAATGTATTTTTGTTTGGTATCTACCTACATAAGCAAGTCTAATTGAATTTTTACAACAAATTGTTGTGATTGTTTTGTAATTTTTATTTCTCCTTGCTTGTAATGCCTTATAAATTCAAATTTAATTTATATTTAACCAGACTAAAAGCGGTGGCTCAGCTGGAATCTGGGGCATGGTTGTATGCTCTACCCTCTCCGCACGTGGTTACTCTCCTCGATGGCGGGTCTCTTCGAGTAGCAGTGGCACTGCGATTGGGTTGTAAGGTGTGTGAACCTCACCAGTGCTCGTGTGGTGCCATGGTGGAAGCCAACGGTCACCACGCCCTGAGCTGTAATAGATGCTCGGGCAGCTTTCCACGTCACCACACATTGAATATCATTCGTCGCGCCCTCATTTCGGCCAATGTGCCCTGTGTTACCGAACCACGGGGTCTTAGTCGCACGGACGAAAAGAGGCCTGATGGCTTGACCCTGGTGCCTTGGGAAAAAGGGGAGGTGCTTATTATGGGACGCAACTTGCGTCAGCACTTTCGCTCTCTCCCACCTCAACTCAACAATGCGTGTGGCTGGGGCGGCCGCTGAGTCCGCGGCTCGTCTGACACACAATAAATACGCAAACTTGGAAAAATCTTATATCTTCGTTCCCTTTGCTGTGGAGACGACGGGCTGTTGGAGTCTCGAGGCCAGAAATTTAATTAGGAGCCGACTTAAGGAGAGGGGGTGTGACCCCCGCTCGGGGTCGTTTCTGATGCAGAGGCTCGCCATAACGATCCAACGCGGTAATGCCGCGAGCGTTATGGGTACCTTTGCATCGGGTTCGCCAGGGACTGGTTATTTTTAGCTTTTAAGATTGTATATATAGAGTTTATATTTAATAGCAATATAATTCTGTTTCAAAGTCCCCAATACAGATACAAGCACTATTACAGTAAGTATATTTTATTCTTTGCATAAGTAGGTATCAACCAAAAAATAAAACATCATATGGCCATTCCATTTAGGAAGTGTCGTCTACTATGCCGCTAGTGGTATTTTCATAGAGTAAATTAATTTGACAGCGGCGTTTGGTTGTAATAGAGTCATAAATGTCGTTTCACAGTATCGAAGTGACATTACGCAAATTTGCGGGGTTGAATATCAGCGCGTGGGGATTTCGAGGGGGTAAAGACCGGCGCGCGAGGACTACGCGCACTGAAACTCGGGCAGAAACTCACCATCAAACACGAGCTAGCTAGGGTGGTTAGACGGAAAACGCAGAATTGGGCTTCTAGTCTATTCATACTTTTATGGGTATTTTAGTAAAGCGGGCTAACATCATGGAGATAATAGCTAACAAACCGTTGTTGTCAATAAAATAACGCTTTGTTGAGCGCTTTTATAATCTTGCACGTCACACTATCAGATATCGACGTCCACGATTTTCCATGACAGTCGGCGTCCACTTAAAAGTCGATTTTATAATTTTCATGCCGTGAACGTTCACGTCATTTCTGCAGAGTATTTGAAAGAGTGTGGACGTCATGAGCAATAACCGAAATCGACTACGTCTTCTATATTTACTGCATTTAAGACGTAAAAAGAGACAAATAACGAGAAAGTTTTGGCAGCATTCGCTGCTAAAAGTTAAATATTTAGAAGGAACATTTTATAAATTATTTGTTAAACTGACAGATGATCCAGAAAAGTTTTACAATTACTTTCGTCTATCGATACATACTTTTGAGTAAATACATTATTAAATAAAAACAAATAGGATCGCGATCGCGTTGCGTGCACGTGGACTCAAATTCACACATCAAAATTAATCCTTGTAGCTACGTACTACATCGCAAAAATATCGCGACGATTTTACAGGGAAGCCGGACTCCTATGAAATCTTCACGGTAAGACAGGATGAGCCATGGATGTGCACGACATAACGTAGCTGTCGACGGAAATTTAAAAACGTCTTAATATATTTCCATTCTGCCTAGTGTGAGGCCTATAGATACATACTTTCTGTTGTTATATTAACTTTTCTGCTGTTAGCGAACCTATTGCTGATGTATTTTACTGCTCTTTTAAATAAATGTAAAACGTTAATCTGCTGTAAAAACAAACTTTTTTCATTTTTTCATACATTTCACTTCCCTGTGTTACCGTTGTGCCCTGGCCGTCCTCGGTAATAGCGTCTTCACGCGTCACGCTCCGTTTAAATAGGCACATGTACTTAAATAGCACTTTATTAACAATATTTATCACAAGGATCTATATACGTATACCACAGTCTTTGATTTTGAATCTAGTAGCAATCAACAAAAACGTCGAAAAAAATACGATTATTGTACGGGAACCCCTTTAATGTTTAACTTTATTTCATTTTTATAATTTGTCGTTATGAAAGCCATAGTAGTAATTCATGTAAATTTCGAGTGTAAGCAATGCTCTCACAACTAGTTATAGCCAAAAATGTCGGAAAAAATACGATTATTGCATGGGAACCCTTTAATTTTTAACTTTATTTTTTTATTATTATTTGTCGTTATAAAAACCATAGTAATACATACTTCATGTAAATTTCGAGTGTAAGCAATGCTCTCACAACTAGTTATAGCCAAAAATGTCGGAAAAAATACGATTATTGCATGGGAACCCTTTAATTTTTACTTTATTTTTTTATTATTATTTGTCGTTATAAAAACCATAGTAATACATACTTCATGTAAATTTCGAGTGTAAGCAATGCTCTCATAACTAGTTATAGCCAAAAATGTCGGAAAAAATACGATTATTGCATGGGAACCCTTTAATTTTTAACTTTATTTTTTTATTATTATTTGTCGTTATAAAAACCATAGTAATACATACTTCATGTAAATTTCGAGTGTAAGCAATGCTCTCACAACTAGTTATAGCCAAAAATGTCGGAAAAAATACGATTATTGCATGGGAACCCTTTAATTTTTACTTTATTTTTTTATTATTATTTGTCGTTATAAAAACCATAGTAATACATACTTCATGTAAATTTCGAGTGTAAGCAATGCTCTCACAACTAGTTATAGCCAAAAATGTCGGAAAAAATACGATTATTGCATGGGAACCCTTTAATTTTTAACTTTATTTTTTTATTATTATTTGTCGTTATAAAAACCATAGTAATACATACTTCATGTAAATTTCGAGTGTAAGCAATGCTCTCACAACTAGTTATAGCCAAAAATGTCGGAAAAAATACGATTATTGCATGGGAACCCTTTAATTTTTAACTTTATTTTTTTATTATTATTTGTCGTTATAAAAACCATAGTAATACATACTTCATGTAAATTTCGAGTGTAAGCAATGCTCTCACAACTAGTTATAGCCAAAAATGTCGGAAAAAATACGATTATTGCATGGGAACCCTTTAATTTTTAACTTTATTTTTTTATTATTATTTGTCGTTATAAAAACCATAGTAATACATACTTCATGTAAATTTCGAGTGTAAGCAATGCTCTCATAACTAGTTATAGCCAAAAATGTCGGAAAAAATACGATTATTGCATGGGAACCCTTTAATTTTTAACTTTATTTTTTTATTATTATTTGTCGTTATAAAAACCATAGTAATACATACTTCATGTAAATTTCGAGTGTAAGCAATGCTCTCATAACTAGTTATAGCCAAAAATGTCGGAAAAAATACGATTATTGCATGGGAACCCTTTAATTTTTAACTTTATTTTTTTATTATTATTTGTCGTTATAAAAACCATAGTAATACATACTTCATGTAAATTTCGAGTGTAAGCAATGCTCTCACAACTAGTTATAGCCAAAAATGTCGGAAAAAATACGATTATTGCATGGGAACCCTTTAATTTTTACTTTATTTTTTTATTATTATTTGTCGTTATAAAAACCATAGTAATACATACTTCATGTAAATTTCGAGTGTAAGCAATGCTCTCACAACTAGTTATAGCCAAAAATGTCGGAAAAAATACGATTATTGCATGGGAACCCTTTAATTTTTAACTTTATTTTTTTATTATTATTTGTCGTTATAAAAACCATAGTAATACATACTTCATGTAAATTTCGAGTGTAAGCAATGCTCTCACAACTAGTTATAGCCAAAAATGTCGGAAAAAATACGATTATTGCATGGGAACCCTTTAATTTTTAACTTTATTTCATTATTATTATTTGTCGTTATAAAAACCATAGTAATACATACTTCATGTAAATTTCGAGTGTAAGCAATGCTCTCACAACTAGTTATAGCCAAAAATGTCGGAAAAAATACGATTATTGCATGGGAACCCTTTAATTTTTAACTTTATTTTTTTATTATTATTTGTCGTTATAAAAACCATAGTAATACATACTTCATGTAAATTTCGAGTGTAAGCAATGCTCTCATAACTAGTTATAGCCAAAAATGTCGGAAAAAATACGATTATTGCATGGGAACCCTTTAATTTTTAACTTTATTTTTTTATTATTATTTGTCGTTATAAAAACCATAGTAATACATACTTCATGTAAATTTCGAGTGTGAGCAATGCTCTCACAACTAGTTATAGCCAAAAATGTCGGAAAAAATACGATTATTGCATGGGAACCCTTTAATTTTTAACTTTATTTTTTTATTATTATTTGTCGTTATAGAAGCCATAGCAGTACATACTTCATGTAAATTACGAGTGTGAACAATACTCTCACAACTAGATATAGCCAAAAACGTCACAAAAAACACGATTCTTGTATGGGAACCTCATTAAATTTTTAACTTTATTTTATTGTTATTATTTGTCGTTATGACGCCAATGTAATATTATTTTTTTTAAGTAAAAACGAGTTAAGTTAAAAACATTTAATTAATACTACTAAAAACAAAACTAATAAAAACTGAGTAACTATTATATAACAGGCTGTGAATTACGTTAAAATAAAAAAAAAAAACAAATATTAAAAAAAAAACTATTGAGTTAGAATCCGGAAACAACGGTCGATAGCGCACATAAGTAAAAATAAATTAAAATTTAAAAGAATGGAAAAAAATCCAGTAAGATATAGATAGACACACAATAAAGGAAGTTTGATCTGTGCCGCAGGAGCCCGGCAGGAGCTCGGCAGGGCTATGATCTGGAATCATACGTTATCAAAAATAGACCGTCACTCCACCTGGAACCAAGACCATATTACACTATATTCAAATTGTTCAATATAATCTTAATGACAATTTTATGTGGGGAGGTATGGTCAAAAAAAAGGGTGGAGAAAGTACCTGGTGCACTGAGATGACCTTTCCCACAGCTCCCGCTTCCTGGATCCGTAAATATAATACTAGAAAGTTAAATATTAATAAATAAATAAATAAAACAGCACTATTATATTATTATAATTGCCACACAAATAAAATTTTCGATCATGAATGGAATAATCAAAATTATTATAATTAAATATGTTTTTTTAGTAAAAATAAAAACCTACAGTCTTCAAATATATCAAGGGCCTTAAATTGTTTCCTTCCCCTAACTTGACTATAATTTAATGAATTATTGAAGCTAAAAATTGCTTGAAATATTAAAAATTGGTCAATCAAAAGTTAAATAGACAAAAAAAGCATTTAAATAAAACATATTATATAAAAAAGTATCAAAATCTAAGATATTTAATGCTCATATCTCTTAGTTTTATTTTAGCCCAACAATTAGCTATCAGATATAATTTCTACATTTTAAACATTTTTGGCGTCGTCCTGACAGATTGAAATATCCATTGATTTGATTTATTTTATGTCTTAGAAAAAGAGCATCAATCTTTGAAAAAGATGACAAGGAACAAAATAAAAAAGAATAACGCATATCCATCGTTAGAAACAAAAATAATAAAAAAACCACTTAAATTTCTTTACAAATACTATTTCATAATTCAATAGAACTTTATTAACAATATTTATCGCTAGTAAAATAAAAAGTACTTTCACTTCTGGGCAATTTTTCCAATATTTCTTTAAATTAAATACCTACTATATTTCGTACTTATGTAACATTATGTTGGAATACGTCATAAAAGTGAATTCATTACTTTGTGGAAAAAGCATCACCACAAAAAACGCATTCAAAAAATCCACAGATCTCGCAGTCCCCGCAACCATCGGTTTCATTGAAAATGAGCCTACTCAAATCCGATTTTCACAGATTATTTTATTTCATTGCCACGAAATCGTGGCATTGTCACGATTTAAACTGCAGCCTCTGATATCCTTAAACGTTTTGAACTCGATAATGAAGCATTCGAACGAATACAAGCCGAAAGGCGATGACCGTAATGTTAGCAAGTTATCGATCGTCCATAAAATCTAACATGTGATGTCAAATTTCTTGTTCGATTTCCAACCGATATCCAAAATTTTGGTCTCAAACTGTAGCTACCGACGCCCTCTAACCTTTTGTACAACACTTTGAAGTGATCCGACGAATACCCTCTGAAATATAGTAACTTATATCCACAAACACCAGCGATCGACCAAAAAATCTCATATATCGGAAATAATTTCTTGTACAATTACCAACCGATTTCTAAAAACTTGGTCTCAAACCGTAGCTACGTTAATGGCCCAGATACTGTTTTTTTTATTTGCGTTATCGGTCTCCGTTCTCGAAATATTTTTGAATTTAGTAAAAGAAAAAAATCCGAAAAAATCCCGATTTTGTAACATTTTCCAATTTTTTTCGAAAACTACCAAACTGATTTCCAAAATTTTGATGTCATACGATGCGCAACTAAATTATTGATCTTTTAAGATCTTAAAATCTTAGCTAGACTCCATACCCTCGGAGTTATGGCTAAAAATGCGTCCTCGTGAAATGGATATGATAGTCATTTTCAATGACAAAAGTGTTGGTTCCTTTCAGAAGAATACTCTAGAAACTGAGGAACGGTGTTTTTAACAAACTCCTTCGTTTCGTCACTCTGCTAGAATGAAGATTAAAGACAAACGTATTTACTAGCGATAAATATTGTTAATAAAGTTGTATTGAATTATGAAATAGTATTTGTAAAGAAATTTAAAGTTAATTAAATAGTAATAAATCTCTCAAAAAATTTTTTTTTGAGAAGACCGACGCACGTCCCGGCGTAACATTGGTTAAGTACTTAAATATTAATATTATTAATATTTAAATACATAGTCTTATCCTATCTTAAAATAAGCTTTTCAAACAAAATAAGCTTGTTGTAGATTTAAACTTGTTAAGGGGTAAATCTTGAATCTCAACTGGGATCTTATTGTAAAAGCGCTTACATTGACCGAATCGAATTGTATAAAAAGTATCAAAATTTAAATATATTTAATGCTCATTTCGCTTAATTTTGGGGCCCAACAGCAACTATCAGACATAATGTCTACATCTCATACATTTTTCGCGTAATTCTGAACAGATTGAAATATAAATTGTTTTGATTTATTTTATGTCTCAGAGAAAGAGGATCAATCATTAAGAACGATGACTGTTTAGATTTTAACATTGAATCGTTTTCAGGGGGAGTGAAGTTGGGCTATATTTCCGAAATTCATGACGGTACACAAAAGTGGTGTCAAAAGATGCAGGAGTTTGTAGTGCATTGTATGATACCAAATGTTATAAAATCTTTTGGTGACTTTTTTCCGAAAATCCAAAATGGTGAAAAAAAAACAAAATTTTCCGATTTTTTGGTCAAAAAGTAGATTTTTTTTTAATTTATTATTTATTTTCCGAATAATCTTTTTTCTGGGGGCACGGCCGTGCCCCCACCAAGTCGAGCAAAAAAGCGTCACGGCCGTACCATCCTTTTCTCGAACCAATTCAGACCATTTTCGACCCCCTGTAACTTCGTTGTGGATAAAACTAGAAGACTGAAATTTTCAGTAACCATGCAGGCATATTATATAAGCATATTTTCAAATTTCATTCAATTTGAACCAGTATTTTTAAGAAATTATAACGGGTCAAATTTCTTAATTTTGTCACTCACTGACTCACCGATCATCAAAATTCTAAGGCACTTATAGCAGACCTAGAAGCTTCAAATTTGGAATATAAGTAGTGTTTGGTGTATGAATCAAGGAAAAACTAAAAAATCTAGAAAAGACCGCAAAGAAAATTAAGCCCATACAGCCAAGTCTTCAGTTAAATTTTTCAATATTGGCTTTATTCGTAACGACGATGTTTTATTACGGCAGTTATTATTATATTGCGTGCGAAGCCGCGGGTTTAAGCTAGTCCCATATAAATATAGGCGCATGGTAGTGCCCCTGCCAAATCGAGCAAAAAATGGGTATTCCCGTCATGAAAACACGTGTATTAAATTATTTATTAATGCAAAAAACGTACCTACGTGCGTATTCGTACTTATTACGAGTTCGTAAGGTTGTATAATATATCTTAGAAAAACTGTAGCTGAAGCTCAAGAAGTAGTACCGGAAAAGAGAAAACGGAAGGCTACCTACAAAATAAGAAAAGTTCATAAGTCAGAGAGAGGGCTTTAAAAAAATTCGTTGCTGGTAGATATACATATATACAATAAGTAGAAGGTACCGAAAAGGAAAAAAGTAGAACTGTCTACAAAATACAAAAAGAAATGAGATCCCATCAAAAACAATACTTGTCAAAAAAACCAAGTCTCCCAACTCAGTTGTTCTGCGGTAAAAAGTTGTGAGATCCACGTAATACCAAGTCGGTTATTAATTTATTCAGTCTCTACTTAAGCGACTTTCTGTCTTAATACGTCCAGTCTCTAAGACCACGATCGTGGTCCATAACAATTGAAAATCAATTGAGTCTGGAATCTCCGTACTCTAAGCATTAAGTTGTTACGTAATAATTAACAGCATCTTATAGTGACGCATATCAATATTAAAATTCTTTAATGTTTTATATAAATATATTGAGACTTGGCCATCGCCTGAAAACACGTGTAAATTCAATCGCCTGAAAACACGTGTAAATTCAATTATTTAGTGCGATGGTCAAGTCTCAATATATTTATATAAAACATTAAAGAATTTTAATAATGATATGAGTCACTTTATGATGCTGTTAATTATTACGTAACAACTAAATGCTTCGAGTACGGAGATTCCAGACACAATTGATTTTCAATTGTTATGGACCACGATCGTGGTCTTAGAGACTGGACGTATTAAGACAGAAAGTCGCTTAAGTAGAGACTGAATAAATTAATAACCGACTTGGTATTACGTGGATCTCACAACTTTTTACCGCAGAACAACTGAGTTGGGAGACTTGGTTTTTTTGACAAGTATTGTTTTTGATGGGATATAATTAATAGATTCTAAGAAACGACCCTTCAAATTACGCGCAGTCAGAACTTATTCCACAATATATTAAATAAATCCACAACTGTACGTTTAAATGCAATGTGTATACGTGAAGTATAATTAAGACTAAAAGACCTATAAGTTAATTTTCTAATAATCTTTTTATAATTAATAGTGCTCAAGATACGACCCTTCAAAGTACGCACAGTCAGAACTTATTCCACGTTATATTAAATAAATCCTGAACTGTAGGTTTTACAGCAAATGTGTATTATATAAGTATGAACTTAACTAATAAAGCTACAATTTGTTCTACGACATATCTACTTATAATAAATAGTACTCAAAATACGACTCTTCAAATTACTCGCAGTTGGAACTAATTCCATATTCTATTAAATAAATCCTGAACTGTTGGTTTTATAGCAAATGTGTATGCTAGAAGTATAAACTAGACTAACAGAGCTACAAATTGGTATTCAAATTTTTTCTCTATAATTTATATTTCCCAAGATACGACCCTTCAAATTACGCGCAGTCAGAACTTATGCCGCAATATATGAAATAAATCCTGAACTGTTGGTTTTATAGCAAATGTGTGTGCTAGAAGTATAAACTAGACTAACAGAGCTACAAATTGGTATTCAAATTTTTTCTTTATAGTTCTTAGTTCCCAAGATACGACCCTTCAAATTACGTGCAGTCAGAACTTATGCCGCATTATATGAAATAAATCCTGAACTGTTGGTTTTATAGCAAATGTGTATGCTAGAAGTATAAACTTGACTAAAAGAGCTACAAATTGGTATTCAAATTTTTTCTTTATAGTTCTTAGTGCCCAAGATACGACCCTTCAAATTACGCGCAGTCAGAACTTATGCCGCAATATATGAAATAAATCCTGAACTGTTGGTTTTATAGCAAATGTGTATGCTAGAAGTGTAAACTTGACTAACAGAGCTACAAATTGGTATTCAAATTTTTTCTCTATAGTTTATAGTTCCCAAGAGACGACCCTTCAAATTACGCGCAGTCAGAACTTATGCCGCAATATATGAAATAAATCCTGAACTGTTGGTTTTATAGCAAATGTGTATGCTAGAAGTATAAACTAGACTAACAGAGCTACAAATTGGTATTCAAATTTTTTCTCTATAGTTTATAGTTCCCAAGATACGACCCTTCAAATTACGCGCAGTCAGAACTTATGCCGCAATATATGAAATAAATCCTGAACTGTTGGTTTTATAGCAAATGTGTATGCTAGAAGTATAAACTAGACTAACAGAGCTACAAATTGGTATTCAAATTTTTTCTTTATAGTTCATAGTTCCCAAGATACGACCCTTCAAATTACATGCAGTCAGAACTTATGCCGCAATATATGAAATAAATCCTGAACTGTTGGTTTTATAGCAAATGTGTATGCTAGAAGTATAAACTTGACTAAAAGAGCTACAAATTGGTATTCAAATTTTTTCTTTATAGTTCTTAGTTCCCAAGATACGACCCTTCAAATTACGCGCAGTCAGAACTTATGCCGCAATATATGAAATAAATCCTGAACTGTTGGTTTTATAGCAAATGTGTATGCTAGAAGTGTAAACTTGACTAACAGAGCTACAAATTGGTATTCAAATTTTTTCTCTATAGTTTATAGTTCCCAAGAGACGACCCTTCAAATTACGCGCAGTCAGAACTTATGCCGCAATATATGAAATAAATCCTGAACTGTTGGTTTTATAGCAAATGTGTATGCTAGAATTATAAACAAGACTAACAGAGCTACAAATTGGTATTCAAATTTTTTCTCTATAGTTTATAGTTCCCAAGATACGACCCTTCAAATTACGCGCAGTCAGAACTTATGCCGCAATATATGAAATAAATCCTGAACTGTTGGTTTTATAGCAAATGTGTATGCTAGAAGTATAAACTAGACTAACAGAGCTACAAATTGGTATTCAAATTTTTTCTTTATAGTTCTTAGTTCCCAAAATACGACCCTTCAAATTACGCGCAGTCAGAACTTAAGCCGCAATATATGAAATAAATCCTGAACTGTTGGTTTTATAGCAAATGTGTATGCTAGAAGTATAAACTAGACTAACAGAGCTACAAATTGGTATTCAAATTTTTTCTTTATAGTTCATAGTTCCCAAGATACGACCCTTCAAATTACGCGCAGTCAGAACTTATGCCGCAATATATGAAATAAATCCTGAACTGTTGGTTTTATAGCAAATGTGTATGCTAGAAGTATAAACTAGACTAAAAGAGCTACAAATTGGTTTTAGTTTTTTCTCTCTATGATTAATAGTTCCCAAATTACGACTGATTTAGTATTACGTTGGCGTTATAACGACAAATAGTAAGAATAAAATAAATTTAAAATTTAATGAGGTTCCCATAAAAGAATCGTGTTTTTTATGACGTTTTTGGCGATTGCTATTGTGAGAGCATTGTTTATACTCGAAATTTTCAGGAAATGGTCACGTTAGAACAGAAGAGTAGTAGATCTTAGGGATCGGGACATAAGAGAAGAAATAAAAGGTAAATTGAGACTTACGTATTTCAGTCATTTATTATATTAATTAAGATTCAGACACAATTTATAGATTAATTCAGAATACTTTAGATATGATTTGTCTTCATATGAGTTAACTTTCCTTTGGTACTCAATCTAGTTTTCATCATGGAAACGACCAGTCCTTATAAGTCTTTCTAGAGAAGAACTGAGCGCCTTTCCAGCAAGTAGGTAATTCCATGGTTTTTCTTGGGCAATACAATCAACGATTGTCCAGGGTCCAGGTCCAGGGTTTCTGGTGCGACATTATCATAAAGGATGCATAAAAAATTCAGAGGAAGCAGAACACTGGTGGTAAATATTCAAGTAGTATTGTCATTACTTGCACACGATAACAATTTACAGTAAAGTACAAAGAAAACTTGAAACTATTTACATGCCAAGAATGATTGCTTTGTGTTTCAGTATTACATAATAAATTTTCAAAAATATTTAATTCTGAAACAAATTATATCCCCGACAGCTGTCAAGTCACCTCACATTTTAGAACTAAATTATACTACAGAAATCGATCAGCGCAAATAAAATTTCATAGTATATAAGGATATTAATATAGGAACACAACAGGAGTAGTGTGGTGACAAAGTATGTAATACTACGCTCCTATAACGACAAGTAATAATAATAAAATAAAGTTAAAAATTAAAGGGGTTCCCATACAACATTTGCATTTTTTTTTCGACGTTTTTGGCTATCACTAGTTGTGAGAGCATTGCTTACACTCAAAATTCACATGAAGTATGTACTACTATGGCTGCTATAACGACAAATAATAATAATGAAATAAAGTTAAAAATTAAAGGGGTTTCCATACATTAACCGTATTTTTTCCGACGTTTTTGGCTATTACTAGTTGTGAGAGCATTATGTACACTCAAAATTTTCATTAAGTACGTTATCCTGCGGCTCCTATAACGACAAGTAATAATAATTAAATAAAGCTAAAAATTAAAGGGATTCCCATTCATTATTCGTATTTTTTTCGACGTTTTTGGCTATTACTAGTTGTGAGAGCATTATGTACACTCAAAATTTTCATTAAGTACGTTATCCTGCGGCTCCTATAACGACAAGTAATAATAATTAAATAAAGCTAAAAATTAATGGGATTCCCATTCATTATTCGTATTTTTTTCGACGTTTTTGGCTATTACTAGTTGTGAGAGCATTGCTTACACTCGAAATTTACATGAAGTATGTACTACTATGGCTTTTATAACGACAAATAATAATAATGAAATAAAGTTAAAAATTAAAGAGGCTCCCACAACTTTTTAACGGAAAAAAATTTACGAGAGACAGTACAAAATGCCTTTGAAGAGTTTGTTGCCGCCCGTCCACTTTATTTTTATAAAAAAGGACATCAATAAACTGCCGCTGCGTTAGCAAAGATGCATCGATTGCACGGGTGATTACTTTAAATAACAGAAATAAAGAGGTTTGAAAAAAAATACTTTAACTTATTTCATACAAAACGGCAACTTTATAGGTTAAGTAATATATATACAATATAATATACAATATTTCGTGTTCGTGCTATTAACCGTTGAGGAGTGTCCTCATGAGGAGACAATCCTGACTGCATCATCAATCCGTGGTGAAAATCTTGATTAACTATCAAAATTTAACATATATACAAAGTTTCGTGTTCGTGATATTAACCGTTGAGGAGTGTCCTCATGAAGAGACAAACCTGACTGCAGCATCAATTCGTGGTGAAAATCTTGATTAACTATCAAAATTTAACATATATACAAAGTTTCGTGTTCGTGATATTAACCGTTGAGGAGTGTCCTCATGAGGAGACAAACCTGACTGCAGCATCAATCCCTGGTGAAAATCTTGATTAACTATTAAAATTTAACATATATACAAAGTTTCGTGTTCGTGATATTAACCGTTGAGGAGTGTCCTCATGAAGAGACAAACCTGACTGCAGCATCAATTCGTGGTGAAAATCTTGGTTAACTATCAAAATTTAACATATATACAAAGTTTCGTGTTCGTGATATTAACCGTTGAGGAGTGTCCTCATGAGGAGACAAACCTGACTGCAGCATCAATCCCTGGTGAAAATCTTGATTAACTATCAAAATTTAACATATATACAAAGTTTCGTGTTCGTGATATTAACCGTTGAGGAGTGTCCTCATGAAGAGACAAACCTGACTGCAGCATCAATTCGTGGTGAAAATCTTGGTTAACTATCAAAATCCAACATATATACAAAGTTTCGTGTTCGTGCTATTAACCGTTGAGGATTGTCCTCATAAGGGACAAACTTGACTTCAGCATCAGGTTTTGTTTATCCTTTTAGTGTATTGTTATCGAAAACATACGTTTTCCAAATTTCAGCCCGATATCTTCAGTGAAAGTGAGTGAAATATTGATTGCAAAATTACAGGACAGATATACAAGTGAAGTTAAATGAAAGGGTATTAAAATTTGAATATCAATTTATTATTAACATCACATTAATAATTTTTTTTGAATAAATTCCTTTTTTCTCGAAAATGTAACGCGTCCGAAGGTATTTAAATTGTAATTCATATCAAATACAAGTCGACGATTCTTTAAAACTGTATTTAAAAATATCAAACTTTTACTTTAACAAAATCAAAAAATACAGTCAATTAATAGGGTCAATTATACTGCATAATTTGAACTTATTGACTTAGAATTATGAAATTTTGCAAAAAACAAGTTCTAACAGTACAAGTAAAGGAAAAAATCGAAAAATTGTTTAATGCGTTGTTTGTTTATTGTTTAGCGCCCTTTCGGTATAGCGATCTTGTTTAATGCGCGACCGATGAGTCGTGATGGGCAATCAATTCTAAAGCTACGTAAACAAATAGGGCATCAAAAGATGCGTATCGACAAGGTCTACAATATGGGGTAGAAAAAAATTGAGAATTTTTGAACGTTTTTGAAAAAATCGCAAGAAATGATAAAAATGTTACGATTTTCGGTCGACTTGCCGTCTCTGTTTTGTCGATTTCTCAAAAACTAATAGAGTTAGAGTCTTAATTCAAAATACGTTCCGAGAAGATTGATTGGGGTACAGTTTGCAAAAAATAGAATTAAATTATCTTTTATAGTTTAGGTTTTAGTAGCGCCCTTTCGGTAGCGATCTTGTTTAGCGCACAGAGCGATGGGTCATGATGGGCAATCAATTCTAAAGCTACGTAAACAAATAGGGCATCAAAAGATGCGTATCGACAAGGTCTACAATATGGGGTAAAAAAAAATTGAGAATTTTTGAACGTTTTTGAAAAAATCGCAAGAAATGATAAAAATGTTACGATTTTCGGTCGACTTGCCGTCTCTGTTTTGTCGATTTCTCAAAAACTAATAGAGTTAGAGTCTTAATTCAAAATACGTTCCGAGAAGATTGATTGGGGTACAGTTTGCAAAAAATAGAATTAAATTATCTTTTATAGTTTAGGTTTTAGTAGCGCCCTTTTGTAGCGATCTTGTTTAGCGCACAGAGCGATGGGTCATGATGGGCACTTCTATGAGTTGTATTCATAGATTAATTATTAGACGGCGCGCTCGTCATAGATCATTCCCAATGTACCCCGAAGGTCGAGGAAGGCACGAGATCGGTGAATTTTTCTAAATAAATAACATTATTTTCAGAAACGCATTTATCAATTTGAAATTAATATCAAATTCTCAGGTCTACAGTTTCTTGGGGTAATGAAAAAATCAAGATTCTAAACCAACGCAATTAAAAAATACGGTCAATTAGCAAATATTTTGACATTCGCTAGTAAATCAAAAGCTATACCTACGTACTTCCGATTGACCTAAAATTATGAAATTTGGCAAGAAACAAGTTCTCACAGTACAAGTAATAGCAAAAATCTAAAACTTGTTAAGTAATAGCAAAATTTTGTTTTAAATAAATATCATACTAGTTTTCCGCCCGTGGCTTCACCACCGTGGGCTACACATTTAGACCGGGACAGCGAAACGAACGCAACACTCCAGGAGTGTAAGAGTATCTAAAACACTTTAGAACTTAACTATCTAATAAATCTTCATACTTACTATACCAAATCTCATCAAAATCCCTTGAGTTCAGCCGTTTCGTAGATTAGCATGAACACATTACAATTTTCTATATATGGAAAAAAACCTATGTCACTCCTGGCAACCTCCTTTTTATGTCTGCAAAGTTTCATTGAAACCATGATTAGCCCGTACGGACAAATAAACAGACAACCAACGAAACAAAATGTTTCAGTCCTTTTTCAGGGTTTAAGCTATTTCTATACTAAATTTAATCAAAATCTGTTCAGCGGTTTAGCCGTGAAAATATAACAGACAGACAGGGACACTTTCGCATTTATAATATTATTAGTATGGATGTTTCATACAATTTTACTATTAATACTTTTGAAGTTTAAACGCTGATTATTTTTAAATTTTTCATCAGCCCTGTATTTATATCCCACTACAGGGGCTTAGGCCTCCCCTCAAGATGAGGTGGCTTGCAGCTTAAATCTACCACGCTGCTATGCGGGGTGGCGGATTGTAACGACCGCCATCTGTAGACAGCAACCGGGACCAACTGCTTAACATGTTCTCCAAAGCACAGAATCAGTGATAGTTAATGTACTTAAGTCAGAAAAGAACTCATTGGCACCCACCCGGATTCGAACCACGGCCACATGGCCTTATAAAATTGAAACTTTTTCGCTGCGTTCGGGCTATGACGACACACAAAATAATTTGGCAAAAAATTTGTAAATACACAACACTAATATATTGTGTGGCGGTGCGGAACTCTCGGTGCGCCAGACCAACTGGCACTTGGCTGGTGATTCGTCAAAAAGGATTTAAAGAAAACGACCAAAATTTAAATAACTTATTTAATTTAAGTATTCCTGACAATAATTGCAACACGAAAATTATTATAAAAAATGTTAAGGCGAAATTTGCTGAGGGACGTCCATATTTCCAAGCGGCTTGGGATGGGCTTGGTCGCTGAACGGCATTTCTAAACAAAAAACAAAAAAAACAATAAATATTAGTTCAATGATGCGAGCAAGTTGTTCGGGACTATGAAAAATAAATAATTAAATTATATACATAGCTATAGCTAGCGCCTACCCGCGACTTCTATCGCGCGGTTTTCATAATTTCTACAGTTTCTACAATTTAGAAAGTTAACGTAAGAACCCTTAATATTTATGAATAAAAAAAAGGCACAAAGACGAAAAGTATAACCTATGTCACTCCTCACAACTTCCTCTTCATGTCTACGATGTATTACTAAACCGGCTCTGCCGTTTGAGATTAGCCTGAACAGACAGACAGACAGACGCTAGACGCCACGATTTTTATTTGTTTACTAGCTTTCGGCCCGCGATTCCGCTTTCGTGGACACAGTTATACCGGGACCCTTTTTTCCGGGGTAAAAAGTAAACATCTCTTCAGCTTTTAAACTATATCTAATATAATTATTATAAATAATTATAGCAGTCCCGGTACAACTGTGTAGCCCACGCGAGCGGAGCCGCGGGCGGAAGCTAATTTGAAAATGACTATCTAGCCATGTTACGCGCTGATAATATACCTTTCTATACGGGAAAGAATTTTTAAAATCAGTTTAGTAGTTTTTGAGTTTAAATTTCCCATAAAAGTACGAATCGACTAGAAGCACTCTTCTGCACTTACCGTCTAACCACTTTTAACTGGTGTATCTTTGACAAGTTTCAGTTCGGTTTCAGTCAGCGAGGTTTCAGCGCGCCAGCCTTCACCCCGCGAAATTGCGTTTGACAGTTTCGATACTGTAAAGTGACATTTCTGACTATATTAAAACCAAACGCTGCTGTCAAATTTATTTGCTGTATGTTTTGTAACGGATTTTTTTTGAAACTTGGCACAGAGGTTCCATTTGACCTCACGTTCCGCGTGTACCATTTTGGAGCTGATTGGAGCAAATGGAGAAGTGAGAGTTTCGCTATTTTGTAAAAAGGATTTTTTGAAACTCGGCACATGAGTTTTATTTGACTTCTAATTTTTGGAGTACCTTTTTTGAGCTGATCGGAGCAAATAAAATTAATTTTCAACAGATTTTTTTTTAAACTTGGCAAATAAGTTCTATTTGACTTCTAGTTTGGCAAGTATCATTTTGAAGATGACTGGAGCAAATCGAAGAAGTGGCCTTTCGTTATTTCCCAATTCGTTTTTTTGAAACTTGGCACAAACTTTCCATGTGACCTCTAGATTTGCGAGTACCATTTTGGAGCAGATTGGAGCAAACAGAGGAAGTGAGGGTTTGATTATTTTGTAACGGATTTTTTTTAAACTTGGCACAGAGTTCCCATTTGACCTCTAGTTATGTGAGTGCCGTTTTGGAACTGATCGGAGCTAATGGAGGTAGTAACGATTTCGTTATTTTTAAACTAGGCACAGAGATTTATTTTGACTTCTAGCTTTGCAAGTATCTTTAACATAAAGATACTTGCAAAACTAAATGGATAAATTGGGGATTTCCTCATTTACCAACGGACTTATTTCAATTTGCTCAGAGATTCACAGTCACACTGACTTCTAGTTTTGCAAATACCATTTTAAGAGCTGATTAGAGCAAATTGAGAAAGTGACGGTTTGGTTATTTTTCGAAATTTTTAGAAACTTAGCCCAGAATTTTCATTTGACATTTAGTTTTGCAAGTACCATTTTAGAGCTGATTGGAGAAATTGAATGCTTTTGGACTTTCAGGTCCAAAAGCAGTAACTGTGGCAACGAAACTGGTTGACGAAGTGTTTTGCAGATACGGACTGCCCTTAGAGATTCACTCGGACCGAAGTCGTTATTTTGGATCTCAGGTGTTCCAGGAGACCTGTCCCGGCTTCGCACGGGTAGCAGAGCATATAAGCCGTAATGTTTTTTCTGCGTAGTGTTTTATCAGCTTGTTGCATCGAACATGTGGATTGGATTTCGTATTCTTCATGAGCCAATTTTCACCCAACAGCAGGGGCTTAGGCCTTCCCCAGGGTGAGAGAGGGCTTGGAGCTTAAATCCACTACGCTGCTCCACTGCGGGTTGGGGATTGTAACGACCGCCATCTATTGACAGCGCTCGGGACCGACTGCTTAATGTGCTGTCGAGGCCCGGAGTCAGTGATAGTTAATGTATTTAAGTTAGAAAAAACTCATTGGTACACGCCCGGATGGCCATATAAATTTGAGACAGGTTCGTTTCACTTTGGGCTACCACGACACGACACGACGGTGGATTTCAATTGTAACGTAAATACATGGTACTTGGAGTATTTTTAATGTATTTTATTTTCAATTCTATAAATATTTGAAAAAGTAAAGAATAAATACATAAAAACAAACTACAATATTTCTCTGTATACAACATTGATAACTTCAGCCTAACCACGCGTGTCGCGTCGTCCAGTATGGCCGCTGGCGCGGTGCCCAGCTGCTGGTCGCGCGATATATTTCGCGATAGCTCCTAAGATATTAATTTAAATTGTGAAAAGGGCGATCATAATGTGTATGAAATTCTAAAGGTAAATAACGTATTTAATTTCATAAGGATTAATACTGTATCCGTATAAATTGCTTTCCAATTACGTCATCATATGACACCATTTTTTTAAACATAAAAATAGGTATAGTTTAGCTATCCATAAAAGATATACATTTGCAATCGAGGACTTTTCTGTAGTCCTATAAAAGATACAAAATTCCTTCATATATTACTTTGTTATATCTCATAAAGATTAGACAGCGTTTTCGATGAAAGCTCCCAGCCGGCTTGATTTTTTTTCGACTTCTTCAACAATAATCGTCATATTCCAACAAATTTCCACAAAACATTATAAAATTATACACGTAAACCTTCCTCTTGAATCACTTTGCTTATTGGTGTCAATAATATGCCAATCGGTTCGGTAGGTTTTGAGTTTATCGCGTTCAGACAGACAGACAGACGCGGCGGTGGACTTTATTTTATAATATGTAGTGATGACTAGAAACTCAAGAAGTTATAATTTGTTACATTTAGTTAATAAATAAACGGTTTTTATTTATTTAAAAAAAGACACTTCCACAACGTACTTATACATCTTATACATATTACATTAAAATTAAATAATATTAGCCAGACTATATTACATTTTTATTCTCTTCTTTTCTATTTCGGTATGGGTTTATTATTAATCTAATAATACACGTATGAGGGCTGTGATGTACAGAGACTCATATGGGGAAAATATTTTCGCCATAAATTTATTTATTTACTTCCGTAACAATTATAATTCACAGTCTAACAACCAACACACCATAATGTAATATTATAATTTAACTTCTATATTATTGATATATTAACTATAATTTCACTTAATTCTTATATAAAATCTAGTACCTACCTACAATCTAAATTTGGGAATGCACACTTCGCGAATTCATATGTGGTGAACGTATCGCATTCAAGTCATCGGCAAACAAATCGACACCCTGAATCTCATCCACAAACGCATTTAGTATGAAGATAGCTCGTGCCGATGGCGAGTTTCTGGCGTGTCGGGTTCGTAAACCATGAGGGTTGACAAGGAGAATCTGACTACCATGCAAAATATGGCAGTAGTATGTTACTAATTGTTCCTTTCGCCTGAGACTCAGCGTGTCGAATCCCTGCATACCCGAGATAAAAAGTGATGTATAAAGAAATTGATAGTACCCATACATCTTTTTGTACATATACCTAAAAACTTTACGCTGTACGCGTTTGCTGACAAAAGCATTAAACAACATTAGCGGCATCCTATAATCTTCGAACTGCGATGAAACTTGCGTAATGAAGCCTAAACGACGCTGTAGAGTGAAGACCTCGTTAGCCAAAGTGTCTAAACAACAAAACTCCATCACATAAACGAGAGCTCACAAACTGCGCAAGATCCATTTTTATACGTGCTTTTCGTGGACACCGCTGGATGACCTAAAATTAAAAAAAAATAAAAACAGATTCGTTACAAACATGCTTTACGAGTTATTCTTTGTAACAAAGCAACGAAGAAATAAAATTTAAAAATTGACATGCGAGGTCTTCACTCTACAGTGTGGTAAAGCCTTACTGGCATCTTTACATTGAAGTTCAATGTGCGTTCGGAAGTTAAGACCAGTGTCCACCATTATCCTCAGATCCCTCACTTGAATAACTCGCTTAATAGAACCACCTGCGAGGCTGCTAGGCTCGACCATCGGCCTTTGAGACCTGGTAAAAGTGATAACTTTACACCTGTCCATGTTGAAAGGCAATCTATTAATTAAACTCCAGGCTTGTACAGCGTCAATGTCACACTGCATATGCTCACAGTCCAAGTTTGAATTTATACTCAAGTACAACTTTAAATAGTCTGCAAACAGAGAGCACTCAGCATATTTAAGCACCGCAGGCAAGTCATTAATAAATATTGCGAACAGGGTTGGACCGAGAAACTACCCTGACTTACGCCTGATCTGGTGTAATACTGACCAGACTCAAATCCGGACAAGTGAACATACTGGCTTCGATCTTTTAAATATACCAAAAATTTGAGCAACTTTGGACACAAACCAAGAGCCGCAAACTTACGCATTACCAAATCATTGTAAACCAGTTCAAATGTTTTTTTTTTAAATTTATTTATTAAATCGTAGTATGTAGCATCTACTTGACGAAACCTGTCCAGGTTTTCCACTACATAATCTACGTATGTGCACATGTTAGTAACAGTGAAACGGCCACGTCGAAAACCGTGCTGACAATCAGATAGAACAGGTGATATTTGAACTTTTAAATTGTCGTTTATTACAGTCTCAAAGAGATTACTTAACGCTGGCAGAATAGCTAGCTATAGGCCTGAAAGTCGTCACCTCTTTTAATGATTCCTTAGGAACAGGAGTCACTCTAGAAATTTTCCAAATGAAAGGATAAACGCCTCTTTGCAGTGACAGATTAAAGATATAAAGTAGAGGTGCTCTTATGTTCTACCACAGTCTTTCAGCAAAAACGATGGCATACCATCTGGACCAGGTGATGAACAAGTCTTCAATTTATGTAGAGCGGCGCGCGACTTCATCAATACACATATAATTAGAATTATAACAATCGGCGTCCGCCGCTGCGGTTTGGTAATCAAAGTGCGGTTCACCACACCGAAACACAGAACTGAATGTGCCCTGAAAGCTTCCGCAGCTTCCAAGTTTGAAACACCTTTATTCATAAAGACAAAACTGTTTCCAGATTCTTTATCGCGGCGCTATTCCCCAATATATTTCCAAAACTGTGTTGGATCATTACATAAATATCAGCCCATTATGCTGTACTGAAGGGCTTAGGTCTCCCTTCGGAATGAGGGGCTTGGAGCTTAATCCACCACTTGCTCCAGTGCGGGTTGGTGGATTTTAACGACTGACACTTGATGATGGCAACCGGGATCGACGGCTTAGTGTGCTCTCCGACGCACGGAGTCAGTAATAAATTATGTACTTGAGACAGAAAAAACTCATCGGTACATGCCTCTTTCTGGGATTCGAACCACGACCTTCTTAAACAAGAAGTGGGCTCGCTACCACTCGACTATCACGACACTTTTCGCCTAAAATAAGGGTTCCAAATTGGCTACGCAACCCTAAAAGTGTTTATAGATAACAAAAAGTTAATTTTGCACTAGTAATATAATCTCGTATTAAAAGGGGTTACATTTTTTTGTGAAATATCTCGTATCATCCATTTTTTGTAATTGGAAATGTTGTCATTGGAAATGACTTTCATTTCGTTGGAGTATAGGGGGTCATTTGGGAGTTTTGTGAGACAGGCAGATTGGACGAAGAGTTTTCAAGATATCGGAAGGAACGTGGTGTCAAAAGACGCAGCTCGGCGAGCTCTACAAGATGGCAGAAGACAATTTGGAAAAAGTTCAAAAACAAAAAATTATCGGCAAAAAACGAAAAAAATCGCAAATTTTTTCCCCGATTTTCATTTTGGGAGCCCGATATCTCGAGAACTAGGTCCGAATAAGAAAAAAATAAAAAAACGGCTCGGGGTAATTAGACGAGGGATCGATTGAGACTAAAATTGTTAGAATCGAACAACCGGAAGTAGTGGTTAAGGGTGCCCTTAATTGGAAGTCGGATATGCGTCGGTGTTACATTTCGTACTAATTCGGTTTGTTCGATCGAAATGTCGTATAGAATGTTATATTTCGAAGTTTTAAGCTTATTCAAATAGAGTTGTGTTATTTTTTTTGCGAAAAAAATTTGTTTCGAAAAATATTATCCAAAATATGTGTGTTTACTTTGTTCCTTATACCGTTAGGTTCATTTCCAATGTCGTAAGAAGTTCGTGCGAAAGCAGGAGATCCGTCGATTTTTTCATTTATTGTGAATAATTTGTATAATGTATAATTATTTGTGGTTGTAAAAGCCTTTGATTTATTCTACCAAACGAAAAATAAACTAAGTTTATATATTTTGTACAAAGTCGGTAAACAGTGTTTTTCTTGTCCCCTGTAATGGTTTTACAGATACAAGAATGCGAAGCGAAGGTAACATGACGATAATCTAGAACCGGGTTCGCTGCGCTAACAATATTATTTGTTTTTGTAGCTTTAGTCGAATTTTAAGTACGCACAAACATTTTACGTTCCGTAATATATTTGAAAAGGAAAATACTGGATGATCACTGGTTTGGAAGTATGTATTTGAACCGAAAAAAAAACAAGTAAATGTTTGTCATCAATTTTAATTATTCGAAATTCATATAAACAATTATTCTTTTGTTGACATGAAACAACGATCAACAATTTATAGCATCAAATATTAAATATTATGTCCCGCCTCCGAGTTATGATTAGGTCTATGACATGCTAAGGCAACGTGGCGCGCGAAATAGAAGCAAAGAAAGCGTTTATGCTATGTATGTACCACAAGAAGAAACTACGTCTTTGTTTCTCAATACTTTATTTCCGACTGACGCTTAAAATATATGTGGGTAGTACGATGCACATACACATCATTCCTTCCCCAATACTTAAAATTTATATTTTTGTTTAATGGGGCGGGCCGGTCTTATCAATATACGTGACCGTGACACGTGCGATGCCAACGCTTCTCCTTCTGATCCCGCGTCCTCAGCATTCGTACGTTCTGCTGTAGCAGGGAGTGCAAGCGCTCTCTGTTCATTAAGCGTCTCCTTCTCTTTTGGAACCGTAGCGCGTTCTAGCTGCGTCCCTGACCTCACTATCGTGTCACAGTCCCCTATTTCCACGACGCTACCAACATCTCGACTAGAAGTTGGCACCGGTGATGACGGTATCGCGAAATGCCTAGTTGTAGTCTCCACAGCACCGTCCGTTGCAGGCCCTACTGACGCCCGCGTCGCCGGTGGGGTCCCACTCCCGGTGACGGCATGCCCCGCCGTATAACGTTGTAGCTGATCTATGTGTCTGTCGCATGAAACCTCAAATTTTGGCACGTACACTTTATACATTCGATTACCGACTTTATTTAAAATGTTGCCCAGTACCCACACCGCTTTACTCGCTACAAACCATTGTAACCAAACTTTATCTCGGGATATCAGTATAGGATACTTTATCAGAGGAATCACCTCATTTTCTATTGGCTGAGTACAATCGTCCGTTTTATGTGCGCGAGGTCTTTGCGAGGGACACAATAGATCTAGCCTTCCGCGTAAGTCGCGGCCATACATTAAATAAGCGGGTGTGACACCTGTAAAACAATGTATAGTGTTCCTACAACTAAACAAATAATTTAAAAGTGTTTCTTCTATTTTAACGGGTAACAAGCACGTGTTCAAGATATTTTTTAACTGAATTTTCGGCCTGCCCGTTACTAGAAGGGTGATAGATGACGTAATATATTTTATTCCATTCATTTGACAAAAATAAATAAATTCCGAAGATTTAATTTTTACATTATTTTCAGAAACTATAGTTTTAGGTAACCCAAAACGCGAAAAAAGTATTTTTAGTTTGCCTATGAGCGCACTTGTTGACGTTCCGCTACTCATGTGGCACTCGAGCCACTTACTATAGGCATCTACTACAACTAAATAAACCCTCTGCCCCACCGACATATAATCGATGTGCACGCGCTCCACGCAGCAGTAGGCCGCGGCCATGGTACGGGCTCGGCGCGCGGCGGAGCACGTACTTAAGCGATTGTACGTCGCGCGGGTGCACCAGGTCCCGCGTCAGCCGGTACGCCTCTTCACTCAGATGTGTTAGTAGTACGGCACATCTACTGTCGTCGTCGATTTTATTCACTTTTATGAATTGGGCTATGAAAAACTCCCATTCCTGGGTCTTGTGGTCAAATTGAGAGATGGTACCAATGTAAGTCGCCATCCTCGTCGCCAATTGCTATGTATGTACCACAAGAAGAAACTACGTCTTTGTTTCTCAATACTTTATTTCCGACTGACACTTAAAATATATGTGGGTAGTACGATGCACATACACATCAGTTTAGCGATCCGAGCGCTCCTCCTTACCCGCCGCCGCATTGTCGTTTTTGATATTTTTGTAAGCCACGTTTGTCCCTTAACCATGACTATAATAGGTGTCGGCACGTCAGCAGCGATGCAAGAATACAATAAAAAAGACATATGAACTTGAACGATTTCTTAAAAGCCAATCGAACTGGTACTGCACTTAGTGACAAAAAATTTTAGAAAACACCTACATTTTAATTTTTTTTAGGTAGTATTAATAAAAAGAATAAAAACACACAATCGAATAAGACAAAATTAATATATTACAAGTTTTTATTTCACACATATGTCACAAAGATATTAATTTATAATAGAAAAAATGTATGTACAGACTTAAAGAGTCAATATTTTGTGTTTGATGATAACAATTTACTTATATTTACTTTTTAAATAAGGTTTAAGAAAAGGCAAAATATTCATTTAACTGGAGTAAAATATTCTTGCTCATCAGTGCTTTTGTACCTTTTCAAACATGTTAAACCAATAAAAAAAAAATTATTCCAAGCGAGACAATTTTATACCTTTGATTTTTGTACTATAAAGTAAAATTACATTTAATGGACAAATCATACTCTATGGCGATATGTATTAGTGAGGGGACGGCAATTACATTTATCATTTTTGGCGGTAACAGTTTCATTCTGTCACAGATATGTGCATTTTAAACAATAATATTATAGCCATGGGACGATTTCATCGTTAATTTTATATATCTTTTATATATACAAGCATATAATCGATCATTGAATTTCTAATGCCTATTGATGAGCAACTCTGACCTCCAGTTAACACATACATATTTATCTATACAAAAAAAAAATTCAGAATCATACATACAGAACAAATTAAGAAATTAAACTCTATATAATAGTATATATATAGATCACAAGGCAGAATGTGACACACAAGATAATTTCATTAGACTTTAATTTTATGAATAAAAGTACACATAGTGAATAATCACATGTTAGTAAATGGATTTCTTGTTATACCCTTTTAAATTATAGAGATTTCATATAGGCATAAAGTCAACCGCACACCTTTAGAACAAATTTTAAACAGTCATAAACAACAACAGTAGCGTGTGTGCCTGGTGTTTAGAATAAACGCGTATCTCGTACTCTACGGCCATTTATACCAATTAGGAGTTCTAAAAGTTGGATAGTGTGTGGTCGCCCTTAATCGTGCGCTCTAGACATGGTATATAAACCAAGACAAATATATTAATAACTATTATTGACATAAATTCACACAGCCATACCTCATTTTTGAAATAAATATTATAATAAAATCTTAAATAGTGAGAGTAGAATATTTGGTTAGGTTCACAGCGAGTTGAACCGACTGAAAAATTAATATAAAGGACACATATGAGGTTATATTAAAAAAAAAACAGTTATTTGAATGATACAAGCAATTTCATGAAATTTCCAGTATGGCATCTCGCTGTTAGACAAAAAAAACAAGTGTGACATTGCTCTTGTGGAAACAGTTTTGCGTTGTCTATATCATCAAAACACTGATCCGAGTAGACTGTCACATACAAATTATAGTATTTTGTGCAAACATTTACTGCAATATTACATGACTAATATTCGAAAAAAAAAACCTGAAAAATAAATATTCGAGGATACAAATCTATATTAAAAAAAAATGCAAACAATTTTTTTAATTTAACC
This sequence comes from Luffia ferchaultella, assembly GCA_949709985.1. Classification (NCBI taxonomy): domain Eukaryota; kingdom Metazoa; phylum Arthropoda; class Insecta; order Lepidoptera; family Psychidae; genus Luffia; species Luffia ferchaultella. Next base: position 10,186,930 of record OX453254.1, read on the forward strand.
CATCTTTGAAATTACGAATCTATTGTGATACATCAGTCATTTTATCATATACAGGTGCGAGGTTCTGCATCTTAGTCGGCCCCTTCCCACTCACTGCCTACACTAATGAACACATCTCACCCCCTCCCAGCTCTGGCTTGTACTGTAACCCTGTTCTCTCGATTTAGCCGAGTTCTTACTTCCTATTGCATGCAATCTAGTTTACACCTTTTCAGTGTTTAGTATGGTGGTTAGCAATCAATTATTAGGGACAACGTACAATTATTATTAACAACCCGAGCCGCAGCAAACCTGTTTCAAATATATAAGGTCAAGGGTCATGGTTCGAATCCGGGCATGTACTAATGAGTTTTTTCTGACTTAAGTACATTAACTGCCACTGATTCCGTGCCTCGGAGAGCACGTTAAACAGTCGGTCCCGGTTGCTGTCAATAGATGGCGGTCGTCACAATCCGCTAACCCGCATTGGAGCAGCGTGGCGAGTATAAGCTTCAAACCCTTTCATCTTGAGGGGAGGCCTGCAGCCCCTGCAGTGGTGTATAAAAAGGGCTGATGGAATGGACAACGTACGTGGACGATAGATTTGACGGGCTCCTGTCCTTGGAAGGCCACCGCTATATAGCATCGAAAATTTTTACATATGTAACCCCTTATCTACTTACAGCCAGTTTCTCAAACGATGATCAAAATCAAAATTATCTAATCACAAGTTAACCATAGATTTGGGTTGCACAACTTCGATTTTAGTTCGATAACATTGACGTTTCGTTAGCAGACTGACATTGTGTCAAATGGCTATATAGTTAAACATATGTCAAACGTAAATTCCGTTTCTCAAAAGATAGTTAGTTTGTAATCTCTTGTCAACCTCATGTTAAATCAACCGTCATGTAATCAGTCGAAGGCGGTCGATTAACCTATGATCAAGTCATAATATTGTAATAATTTCTAATAATATAGTAAAAATATAAGGTTAAAACGTGAGTAAATAAAGTTTTATCAGTTTTCTACTTTCCAACATTGTTTATACATATTTTAGGCAACATTTCAGGTTATTCCGTAAATCGTTTGTGTTCCAAGATGTCATCATTTTCGGATTTATCATTATGTTCATTGTCCAGTTCTAACGAATAACGAGGAAATACATAGAACCCAGAGGACTAGAATATAGTGGATCCTTTTACTTTCTACAATGACAAGGAGTTCCACGATAGGTATCGCTTGTCAAAAACCGTCGTTAGCGAATTGCTTGCTCTGCTCGGACAAGATCACCTACATAAAGAAACTACATAAAAAACTTGTAAAAGTACGTGTTGTTTTATTTTGGTACTGCAACTTTTCACGAGAAGTAGGTAACCATTATGATAAAAAAACGTAATTTTAACTAAACGCGAACAGGCACATAATCACTGAAATTAAAAATGGATTTTCAATTTGCTGTTTTGGAGCCTAACCTGGACATACGTCCAGACAGACGAAAACAGTTATGTTCTTGGTCAAACATCGTTCAGATATCGTATAAATACATGTAGGTATAGTTCCAATCAAACTTTATGGCGGATCGGAATACAACGCTTTATGCATGCTTGCGCAGGTTCAGTCATATGCCCCTCGCTCCACTGCGTCCCGCTACACCTAAAACTGGTTACTGCGAGGCGACTTGTGCCTATGTTCACATCCGCCATAAAGGTTGATTGGAACTATACACATAGATACGAAATCACAGACGGACACTTCAATTTCATTTATATTAACTCAATATATTGCTTATTTACTGATTTACAGAAACCGAGAGGATTGCATTCAGAGTTGGTGGTTTTGTATAGGGTATTTTAAGACGGTGGGTATTTTTCTAAGCTATTTTCGACATTTTGAGGGTATTTTTGTGGTTGTTATGTAACTATGGATACATTTTTCAAGACCGATATCGTTGCTATGAGATATATAAATATAATATGAAATAATGATAAAGTGAATCAAGTACAGACCACTACATGGGTCGAGGCACAGAAGTTGGTAAGAAACGAAACAACGCTATACGAAAGAGCGAAAAACAAAACCAAACATGAACGAATGAGTTACGTGTGGCCATATACAAAAAAAAACTGTAATTAGTTGACATTGACATCTCTTCAGCTAATTATTGCTTGACAATCGTATAAGCAACTCGTTTGAAATTTGATCATTGATCAAAGTTAAATACCGATTACCTGACTAGGAATTTGACAGGCCTTTGAGAAACTGGCCGTCAGAGACATAATCTTAGATTAACAATTATTAAGTTATAAATACATTGCTACGTAGTTGCATTTGGTCCACGCATATTCTATCCGAACGCGACCGAATGTGATTAAAGCCAAATATCGTACTCTTATTCTGGTGAGGACGTAATTAAATAGTGCTTTCTCTTTTATTGCTTCGTATCACGTCAGTTTCGAAATCGATCCGTCTCTAGTTACGATAAAACAATGTATCTATACGTTAGTAATACTTATGAATCAGAGGAAATAACCGTTAAGACACTAAATAATTATGTATATTCGATGCTAGAAGTTAATAGCTGTTAGACGCATCGCACACCGGTGGCATACAGTTCCAAATGACACAGCCCTTTTGATGGCAAGTTATTTGTTTTGTTTGGACGACAATAGTTCAGTGAAGTCACTAATAACTAAATTATTACATCAGATTGGAGTGATTGACTAAATCGCTAACCACACTACTTATCACTGGAAACGTACAAAGTAGGCTTATCATATGACACATGGTATGGTTATTGGTCTGTAATTGTTTGGTAAGATCGTCTCACAGCAGAGCGCATGCGTGTTTGCTCAGTCTTCATTCGGACTCGTCGTCGTTATCATCGTCGAAGCCCGACCAGTCTGCCGAGTCCAAATAACCTTGCATCACCTATAAAACGAAAAATCGATTATAATTTTACAGTCGACTGAACTGGTCCTGGTGTACCGACCAATATGGAATTTAAAAATTTAAGTTTTGCATTATAAATTACAAGAAAATAAATAGATACGACTATGACGTTCCTCAATAGTTGTTTTCGAATCAGACTTCCAGGTGATATATTAACCTTAAAAATTAACATTTTCCTAATTCACATTCATATATTAAAACAAAAATTACTCACAGCATACTCAATGATCGCTAGATGGCAGAACACGTATTGGTCGGGCATCTGTATGGAGTGTGCTCGCTGCGCTCTGATCCTTTCCACTGTACCGCGTACGTCGACCACGCCTTCTGCCCCAAGCCGCGACACGCACATGTCCAGGGTCAAAAATGTGCCTGGAAAGACCAATTCAAGTTATGCAGACACTGTACATTGTACCACTTATAGTAAAAATCCTAAATCAATAGAAAACTTAAAGGAATCCTTGTGCAACAGTATAAAGCAACTGGCACATAGGTCAGCTTGTATTAAAAGTATCTGTTCTGGGATATTAAATTAATTTATAAAAATTCGAATTAATGTAAATTTAATCTTAATATTACAAATGCGAGTGTTTATTTGTTTGTCTTTTCCTCGTGTTGCATTGAAATGACATTATTTTTCGCATTTAAACTATTCGTAGCACGCCGACTAGAGAGCATAGCTAAGGGTGGGCTAAATTTCATTCAAAGAAAAACAAAGAAAGGGCATCTTAAAAGAACCAAGGCGTAGACTACACAATTACAACGCAATAGTTTGAACTAGAATATGTCGTGGACCGCCAAGAGGCATGCAGGGCTCGTAAGACATAACTGTTACTAAACAAACGATCCCCAAGTCCCAATACACCAAAGACAATAGTTTCATCATTAAAAGGCATTTTTTAAAGTATACCTGTGTAAAATAAATATTTTTTTTAATTTTATTTTACGTAAGTTGAATATATTTAATTAATTACTTTACAAAAAAAACCTTTCTTTCCTTTCGTAGTCGGTCCAGAATTACGTGTGATGGGAAAATCCTCATGAATGGTAACCCCAATTTGAGTAACAAACATTGCAAATGGATGCGTTCATTACAAACTATTATAAATTATTTATAGATGCGTTCAAAATACAATTTGAACAATATTTTCAATAGTCATTTTCTATTTTTCACGTACTTTTGGAAAAATAATGAAGTAGTTAAAAATGCTGCTTTACTAAGAGTATCGACATTTATGGTTCTTATCTCAAGTACTTTTCCTAGCCCAGGACGGGCATCATCCTTTGATACAACAAAGAATTTTTTCTATGTTGACGAAAAAAACGCTATATTTCACACAACCGATTTCGTCATTCGTCTTATAATACCACCAAATAAAATATTCCTACACTTCCACTAACATATTGTAGAGCAGAATTTGTTTTTACGACTATATCGCACAATGTGTCTGTAGCGTGCCAACCATATGACTCGCATCATATATAAACGATTACTGTGTACGTAAAGTTGAGTAATTTTCAAAGTTATTTTATTTAGGGAATCGGTTGAGTGTTTTTAATTAAACTTATAGTTAAGTGATGTGACACAAATAATGATAACGCATACCCATTCGCTTAACTTGAAAATTCTAAAACCATTTACAACCATAAACGTTAACATAATTTAAAAATACGTTACCCACGTTTCTTTATCTCGGTTGATTGTACCATGTCTTTCGCGACAAGTTGTCAGAGAGACCCTTGTTTATAAAGCATGCTAAACAAATTTAAGCACAGAATGTAGACAAAAAGCCTATAATACGAGTATGTCATATGACAAACTGTCATTTGTAGGCAATAGAGAAAAATTAGCGGTAGTTAAGTAAACAAAACGCATTTTCTTTAATCTCATTTCTCTTGTGGGTTATATGTTTTTTTTTTTCTATAAGGTACGCCAAACCTGCTGGCCACGCTTGGTACGCATATACCTACGTACATAAAATTACGTAACGTACCTGTTCGACCGATGCCAGCAGAACAGTGTACTATTATGGGGGGTCCTCTATTGTGGCCCGCCCACGCATCTCCCAAACTGAAACATCAATTTATATACTATTAAAGCAATCACAAAGGTTGTGACCTAATCGATTCAATGCTATTAACGTGATTTATTAAAACAACATTATTAGATGCACTGAATATGTATAAAGGCTATTAAGTGGATCAATATATCTCTCAAAATTGTGTAGTGTAATAAAGGTGTAAACATATTGGGTTCAGAGCGGGATTCAAAGACAAGTTTAACACTTGGTTGCACAAAGCTCGATCAAACTAAGGATTAGTCAAAGGTAAATTACATTTGATTTCTTATTGTATTTAACAGAGAGAGTTGCACAAAAGCTTATCAACAAAAAATGACTTAACCGGGGTTTAATATTACTTTATTCGGTCTTAATAGTTACATTTGTCTGTCGGCCACACAGTTTTTCCATCCTTGTCTTTTGTAGAGCATCATTTTTTTTATAATACGAAATTGGTGAAAGTATTCGACGAACTACAACTAACGGTTGACTTGACTCCAACCCACACAAACGTCAAGAACATCAACAAACGTCGGTTATCATAACTATTAAAATCCATATTCCATTGGTTTTAATTTTTAAACTGTGCATAGAGCAAATTGAAAAAACGTGGAAAAAACTTCACGGAAAGAGAAAACTTCGATTCTGATGATTCTATTTTGTTTTACCGGCCTAATAATGTATTAGAAAACAAATGCACACATGCATTTAGCGTTGCGAAAAAGCATGAAGCGTAGATATCCATCCACAGTTTATATATAAGCACGTGTTTTGTTATATATGTAAACAATTCAAGACACAAGCCGATGACGTGCGTACAATAGTAAAATTTCCACGCTAAAATGAAGATAGTATTATAAACATGAAGCTAGGAATATCTAAACGTAGCATCGCAAACTATCGATGCACCATTAGTAAGTCAGTCAACTTCAACAACCTCATACTTTAATGAATTTATCGACTCCAGTACGTTATGGAATTCCACTCACACATAAGCGGCGCCATTACAGTGCTTCGCTGGTTGTTCAATGACAGGGAATCTAGAGCTTTTATTTTCACTCTCACTTGACAATAGTTTGTATTACAAAATGGCAGTTTAACCATAGATTAGTTAATCTATGGTTGAACAGCCACTTCCTAATAGACTGCAATCAATCATTGATATGTTAACTGATTAGTGATTGCACATTAATTGGAAAATTTGTTTTTTGTGCAACTGATTTGTTGCCATTAATCATTGATTTAGTAATTTCGTCATTGAACAGCGTTCATGCAACCAAGTGTTAGTGTCGTTTATAATAAATATTACTGACGTGGGAATGCACAGGTTGTAATTGGAGATTATTCGAGATTGGAATGCAGCGAAATAAATAATGACTAATCTAATGAATAAATCTGTTATGTTTATTGGATTATCGAGATATTTTGTCATTTTACAGATTGATAGATGTGATAATGTATCAGGCGCAGCCGGTGTGATGGTTCAACGAAATCAATAAAGAGGGCCAAGTGCGAGTTTTTTTTACACAATCACAACAACGTCTAGGTCCCAAACTAAGCATTAGCTTGTATTTTGGGTACCAAGCGAAGATACCACATACATATAACAACCAAGACCGGTGCCAGTATTAATATTCATCATATAAATACTGACCCGACCTGGGATTCGAACCCGGGACCTCCAGCTTCGCAGGCAGGGTCGCTGCCCACTAGGCTAAGCGGTCGTCATATTATCAACTGTGATGTTTCTTCTTCTTCTTCTGGTGTTTCTCCTTGACAGGAGATTAACGATCATCAATTTCATTTTCGACTTGGAAACTGCGGCACGAAACAGTGATTAAGTGCTTTGACCAAACCATTCTTTCAGGTTCCTCAACCAGGATGTCTTCCTTCTGCCAGGGGGCCTTCTGCCCTGAATCTTGCCTTACATCACCAAGTGGAGTATGCGGTGTTTGTTGTACTTTGTAATTTATATGACAACTTTAGTTATATAAAACGACGGCTAGAAGCGCTTGTATGAGAGTTTCCGTTAAAATCACAAAGAACGCAAACGTAGAGTCAACAGGGAAAAAAACCACACATTTGGGCTTCAGGAATCGTTTGTCTCTCTTGTTCGCGATTACAAAGATTTCGCACCATATTTTGTTGAACTATCTGTACAATATTTGTGTAATATCGAATATGTTTATTTTTACAACTTACGCATGCAAAGCGTCGTGTTGCGCGCGTCTCACGGCGTGTAGAAAATGTAAGACGGGTGCCGCACGACCACCACCAGGCACGCCGTAGTCGGGCCATCGTATGTACTGTCCGTGCCATATAGGACGAGACTGCTCTGTCTTAAGTTTAAAAATTAAATTCAAAAATATATATTTAATAGACCATATTTAAAAAAATTTGAACACCAACGTATGAAGGGTAACGGTCTAAAGTATATTTGTAAAACTTGAAAATGGAATCTACTGAAATCAAAACAACTATAGTAGAATACTTTCATGAAATAACGTAATAACATATACATCACAACAATATCTAGGCTCCAAACTAAGCTTTAGCTTGTGTTGTGGGTGCCAAGCGAAGACAACACATACATATAATAACCAAGACCCGGTACCTGTATCAATATTCAACATGTAAATACTGACCCGACCTGGTATTCGAATCCGGGACCCCCAGCTTCGTAAGCACTACCCACTAAGCCAAGCGGTCGTCGAAATAACTCGAATTAATACCTTTTTGCAGTAATCTTTCAAATAATATCTATACTACTACCATTATTTATACTGTAGCACTCGCATGAATATTTTCATCTGCTTATACTATAACAAAAATTTTTCGAAATTACAAGATTAAAAAAAATATATTTATTAGTGATAACACTTAGCAGATGCTTTGAAACGGTTTTTCCCTAACAGTATTAAAAAAAAATGTGATAAGGATACATACAGAAGCGTCTAGTACAAATTTTCGTCATGCCTTGGTCAATTTGTCAATTAGCAAAATGTTAAGACTCGTCAGATTAAGGAAAATAATTATTCGATAACTCATTCGAATAAGCCATTAAGCTCCCAAAACGTCTCTACCTAACTCCACAGAGCGACAACCGCTCACACAGTAACACTTTAATCTACATTTTTAGTTTCAATTAGATAAAAGCACTCACCCTAGTATCAGTGAGAGTTAAATGCGAAACGACATAGTCCTCTTCATGCTCCACACTTTCCGTGGTGATGGAGTAGTCGCCGTGTAGGGCGCGCGATCCGGCCGTGGCGGGCCAATACTGACCGCATTTGACACGGCCACGTTCTATCGCTCTGGTCGTCATCACGATAACTAAAGCTCCTTGCTCCCAAACCATGCGCCAGAAGTCGGTATACGTCTTCGGTAATGGACCTGAAAGAACGTAACAAAAAATTTTAGAACAGTATTCCCGCTGGTCAATAACACAAACATCGTGGTCCAAACGCGTGAAAAATAAATTAAGTACACTAACAATGTCACTTGAACCTCGCCTTGAAACTGTGTACAGTTCTTGGTTATGTAATGTAGACCGAGACAACATTAACAGCTTCCGCGCGCCCGAGCGCGCGGGGTATGTGAGAGTTGCACCCACTAAACAACCGCCTGAAGCAGAATAAGGACACGTGTCGTTAGCCCGTAAGCTCTAACGACTTCATCGGAGCGGCCAGGCGGCACACTAGGGTGTTGCCGGCGCGAAGTTGTCGGATAACCCCTAAGGGTTACTCGAGGCAAAATAATTCCGTTGGCGCGGGCCTTCGGTTAAGATTTACGCAATTAATATAACGTGAAAAGTGTTTTACTGTTCACTCATTTGAGATGAGGTCAGTAGGGGGTGGGAATCAACTAACTGTAAGCTAGAAGTGGCTGCAGTCTAGGACAGGAAACGAACTGATAAATATACAGGTATGTATATATTTGTTTCTCACCTTGTGTACATATGAAGGCGTTCTTCTGCTTGTACCCGTCAACATAGTTGGCGTTAATATAATCCGTGGTCGCGTCTTCGGGGTCCGTCTGCGAGAGTACGACCCGCGAATGGTCGTAGCACAGCACGTCCGTGTAGCGATTTTTGGCTAGATTACTTGGCAATCTGGAATTTCACAAGAAGTAATCGTAAGGCACTATCGCGGCCACACCGATGGACGAGCTCCGGGCCGATTTTCGCTTTCGCCGATAGTGGCAAAGTAGTATGGGCGCAACAGTAAGGCGTTCTTTTTTAATCGGGCCAGTGTACATGACCCCTATTGTAAAGACAATCCATTGACGAATTAATTTATGATTCATTTGAATAATTTTGAATTAATACAATTATAAATCAAAATTACATAGATCACTGTCTACTTGTTTGTTTCCACCTCCAGGTTTTGTTTTTACTGATATTATGTATTGTGATCGATTCGGTGGTTTTTGCGATTTTATGTCTGTAAACGTCAGAGGCAAAAAAAAATATTAGCAGAGACATTACACTATTACAGTTTTTTTAATAGTATAGAGTTTGAGAGAGAGAAAAAGGTTTATTACTGTTTTATTTGACTAGAAGTAACATATAACACTTAGGTAAATACTTGGCATGATGGAAGGTTCCGTGAGGTGGTCTCGCTCTGATTTCCTCATACTCGGTGACGAGGCCGCGGCGACCGAGTGTGCGCACCCTTGCTAAAAGCTGCGCCGGAGTGAGGCCCGGTCCACCGCCGGCACCCCCGCACTCCTCGTCCGACAGCCCCGGCGACTGCTCAGCGTCAGACCACGTGCGCCCTGCTGCATCACACGTACCATTGACGTCATTATCCTTATCGTTCAGCGTCACTATTGTCGTGTTTAAGGACAAATTTAATTTTATCTTTTTCCCTCTAATTAATTTTTAAACAGACTTCAAATTATTCAACCCGTATATTACGCCCACAACGCGGCTTTATTAGATTAGAAAGTACTTCACAGCACTTATAAAAATATTATTCGGTTTCATTTTTGCCATTAATTATCTCAAACTTATAAAAAATACCTACTATTCTTACTAATCATTGAAGCAATTTTGAGACCACTTAAATCGAAACTATAAACAAAAAATACGAAATATTGACTAAATAAAATAACAAATTACGAAACTTTGAAAGTCTATGTGACGGTTCATTTTTTTTTTTTGAATTTTTGTGCCAGTGACATAATATTACTGTATCACTGCCCTTCCCTCTCGTCAGGTGGCGCATGAGCGACGGTACTCAATCGACTATCAGAAAAGTGGATTTTTTATGAACATATATACGTACATACAAAAATATTCACAAAATATAAATGCCACAATATGTAAAGGTACCTTCGCCGAGACCGCCATATACAAAAGTTTTGCACGACACACCCCATTTTGAACTGATCGAAAAAAGACAACGCAATACCCTTGAACGTGACAGAAAATGAATGTATTAATGAATCAGTCAAAAGTGATAGATTGTTTGCTAAAGTGCGCGCCACCAAAGAAGTCCCGCGGCAAAAAAATTATGCCTAAAATTCTATGAAATGCGACCCGAGAATTAACTCTCAATGTGTAAGAGTTTATGCAATGCGCAGACAGCGCCGCGGCTACGGGACTTCTTTGGTGGCGCGGACTCTAGTTGATTTTTGTCTAATAAAACGTTTAGGCACTCCAATCAAAATTAAAATTAATCATCGGTTAACTGATGAAAGATTCTCCTTTGAGCAGTCCCAATATGTAGGTGTGAAAGAAATTAAAGATAGTTTTTAAAACAAACGAGAAAGTATAGTCAGAGATCTAAAAATGTAATAAAATAGGACAAATAAATAGAAGCATTACAAAGGCGATGACCCACTCAAAACAGGTAGACAAAATAATAAATTTTTAATTATGGTACCGAATGTGTATCTAGGGCAATAATCCCCTAATGACCAGATGTCTTGTTGGGAGTTAATAGACAAGATTACAAATGAAAATAAGATAAAAATCAAAGTAAACAACACGGAAGCTGATCAACTAAAATGGAGGTGAACAGGATACCTACTGAAATGCAGCCTGGGTAAATGAAGCTGGTGACGCATTGGTATCTCAGAGATGACAAACGTAAAGACGTCAGCTGAGAAAACGGGATGATGAGATCCGTCAAAACATATGACCTCTCTGAACAAGTGGCAACAGACTTGCCAAAAGGTAAATGGAAACCAGACACTACGTGAAAATCAGTTGAAATTCACTGGAAATCCGATTCTAGAGGACAGTTTACAAAAAAAAATCCTCCGGAAAATAAAAGCTATTATATTTATTTATTTAATCAAGTAACAAATAACCACTTACTGCTTATATCTAAGTCATCTTCATCTCCCGAGTTGATATGCCTTCCTTTTAAACTGCTATTGTCTACACTATAGCTGTGGGTGTGCCTGGAAGATAGAAAACACCCGTTCAGTTTGTATGTATCTATAGATGACTTTCGTTGTTTACTTGCTAGTTCACTTAAAAAAAGACTTAAAAAATCCACTAATCTGTACGGCTCTGGAGCGCGATGTGCATGCCCTATTGCGCAGGTTCGCCTATTTCCCGTCGCAACGCTTCTAGAAAATTAAGTTACTGCGACGTTTTTTTGGCTAACTTAAGAGCCGCACAGACCGGTGGCAAGAATTATAAACACAGAAATGTTTCTGATAGGCTCATTCGCCCGCAAAGGAAAAAATGAAGACTGATAGGTGAATACAACTTGACTCGAAGATTTTTTTTTTACGTGTTTTTGAGCCTACAAAAGTTTATTTTGTAAATCCTTCTTTCTGCTGATATTCATGTTTTATATTAAAAAATGAAGCATGGGATTGACGAGCGTCTTGCTGGATTGATCTGAGTCGAGAGTTGGATACAATTCCTTCGCCCATTATTATGAACGATTGGGTAATTGTGATTGCAACTGACGACTTCGGCAACCAATCCCAAAATGCGCAAACGTACTGAACTGTTTAAAACTTTTTTAAGACTCTTTACTGACTGATACTTTTTTTTACCATTTACAGAGTCAAAGCCATACGCCTGAGTACTAAACAAGAATAGCACAGAAAATTGGGTCAGTGAATGTGTCAGCTTGCTGGATGAAAGCCATGCTTAATGAATAGCGTATATACCTGAGTGGGCTGGCGTCGCAAGTGTATGGCGAGTCGCGGTCGCCGCTGATGTGCATGTCTGTGTCGGCAGCCAGGCGATCGGCGGCCGCGCGGTCACTGGTCATGTCCGGCTGGAGGCCGTGTTGAATTACACCTTTAACAGTACATTTCCAAAATGTTTGATTTGAACTTAATGGAGTTATTTCATACTCTATCTTATAGGTATTTTATTGATAAATTTTATGAATCACTAGTTTTTCTCTGCGTTTCCGCCCGCGTGGTTTTCACTAATGGCATTATTATTTTATATAGCCTATTAGTATTTACAAAATGGATTATTTGATGCTGAAAATCATTAGAGAGTACAAATGTCTAAAGACTCGTCCATTAATCACATGAGGTTTTTTAGGCCACTTTTTGCCTCGCGTCCCTCATCCAAAATCACGTGCATTTTTTGTTATTTTTTTCTGACAGTATTTTTTAATAATATTTTCAGAAATTGAAAATGATTTTAAATTACTTTGCTAAAGAATTGATTTTGAAGGGCGTACGCGCGGGTATACAGCCGTGGTTAAAGCTGGCCGCAAATAAGTAGAATTTTACGCGATATGTCATAATACTCATAATACCCCCCCTCCTCACCACCCCACCCCCTCGTGATCGATCGTGAAGATATTCAAGCCACCTCCCTCTTATTTGAGCCTCAGTTGATTTGGACAATCCCTACCTAACCTTAAAGGATTACTAAAGTATCGAAAAATTACGACGTATGACAGATGTCACGGAAACGGCATATAGCATTCTGTATACAAACGCAGCATTGATTGCTTTTTTAAGTCGCTTTTATTAGCTTGGCCGGTATGTATTTATCAAATTACGGAATCTTTTACCGTAATTTCATCAACTTCAATTAACTCGTTTAATATGAAAATTTGCATACGTATTAAAAACCGGTGGCAAGACAATAATTTTGTAATATTGTCCTTATGTCCACCAATTTCAACGGGAATAAAAATTACGCTTTTAGGTTACGTTCGATTTGTTCCACTGAATATTTCATAACATAAATAAGTGACTAATTTATTTTGTTTCGAGCCTAAAGAATAAATAAATTATAGTATAAAAAAATTTAAAAAAAACACGCATTAATACTAAAGTAAAAGTAAAGAAGTTAACAAAAAAAAAACAATTTAATTTTAAAAACAGCGTACGGAGCTTAATTATTTTTTACTTTTTAGTTTGATTTACTGAAGGAAGAGGAGGCTTTTCTAAAATTAGATAAAGACAAAGAAATAAAATTTACACTGATATTATCATTCAGTGATGACCTAATTCTAAAAGGTAACAATATCGTCATTAGGTATGCAACTTATACAAAAAAAAAAAGTGATAGAACTGTTGAAAACAATAGGACTAGTTTTAAAGGAAGAAAACACCAAGCTCGTTATACGGGACACATTGTATGATCCCGTCGATAAACAAGGCCTCGTTCTACTAGGCATAACAGCAATACTACAACATAAAAGCTACAATAAAAACTAGATGTAAGTAAGAAAGCCGTAAGTTACTCCAGAATTCTTCTGCCGTTTTTTCAAAAAAATAAACTAGAATGAAAAAACGCAAAACTCATTTACAAATTGGGCTGAGATCTCCAACGACCAAAACATTTTGAATTGCATAAATTATATTATTTATTTAAATAATGGTGTTCTCATTTAAAATAATTATTTTAACAAATAGTTATTCTTACATGAATAATTTATGGTTAAGCGATTCATACTATATATAGCATTTCCAAAATGAATATGATTTGAACGTTACAAATACTTTACTTACCATTTTGCGTTTTAGCCGTTGGTATATGGTTACTGATTACATATTCGTCTAGTTCGCCCTCAAGCTTAGCGTTCTGAAGGTTGTTGGTGAAGCAATTTTTACAGTGTTCCAACCTGTAACAAGCCATCGATAATTGATTCAATGATTGCATCATGTTGGCAGCAGAAATGTTGGGTCATTTTAGATTCAGTATCTGAGACAAAGACGGAATCTAATAATGTGACTCATGTGTCCGTATGTTCAATTCACAAGCCCTTTCACAAATTTTCACTGACCTTGCAATTTTAAAATATAATAACACCACGGTCATGCCACACAGCGCCATCGCGCGCTTACAGATATACATACCTACATACATACATACATATGACGACCGCTTAGCCTAGTGGGTAGCGACCATACCTGCGAAGCTGGAGGTCCCGGGTTCGAATCTCAGGTCGGATCAGTATTTATATGGTGAATATCGATACTGGTACCGGGTTATGGTTGTTATATGTATGTAGTGTCTTCGCTTGGTACCCAAAACACAAGCTGATGCTTAGTTTGGGGCCTAGACGTTGTTGTCATGTATACGTTATTATTATTATATACTTAAATATTCTTTATAATATATACATATATATATATTTTACACCCATATAAGGAACAAATAGACATGTTCATGCACACAAATATTTGTTCCGGGCGGGAATCGAACCAGTGACCTTTGGCTCCGCCGTTAGGGTCTCTAACCACTCGGTCAATCGGTCAGTCGAAATAACATGTGTACATGTAACACATAACACTAAATAACAAAATAACATGCCATAAGACGCTTTTTCAAAAATTCGCCTAAGTAAAACTTCGATATTCCCCCAAACACAATAAAATTATACACGCTGTATATTTCATGAAGGATTATATTCATACAGACGATAAAATATTAACTAATAGTTGTAAAAAAATATTAAAAGTAGAATTAAAATTAAATAAAAAAAAAGGTAATAATAACAATAATGACGTATACATCACAACAAAGTCTAGGCCGCAAACTAAGCATTAGTTTGCATTTTGTGTACCAAGCGAAGATATACATATAACTAACAATCAAGGTCCGGTACCAGTATCAATATTCATCAAATAAATATAATCCGACCCGGGATTCGAACCAGCGACCTCCACCTTCGTAGGCAGGGTCGCTACCCACTAGGCTAAGCGGTCGTCGTTTAGGTAGGTACTAAGATTTAATTAACCTGAGTACCGACACGCACTTGAGTACTTTTTTATAATTTTAATTTTTAATTTTTAACCATTTGAAGGAACAATTTATTTTTCCATTAAAACCTAGAAATTAATAATTGTGACATTTCAATTCAACATTGCACGAGGAGTGTGTTGAAAAACCCTATTCATTTGTAGTCCTTACTTGATCTTTTTCTGAATCAAATCGTATGTCACTGTATGGCACACAAATAATATTTTTACGAATTACTTACATATAACGTATTGGAAAATATGTGGGCGGTTTTACTTTAGGTAAGAGAAAAGTGTGGGCGGATTTGTTTCTGCGAAACCCTTTATCTTCAGTTTTTCAGTGGGCGGATAAATCCTAAATTATCAGAATCGAACCAATAATACATTACCGACAAGAGCTTATACCTAGCTGAGCCCGGAGCGACGGATGTAAAAGTAGGATTAAGTGAATGACTGAAATAAGCATGCGCAAACGATTATTTATTATATTGTACAATGGTGACAGTACCCATATATAGCCTCAAATCGCTCTATGTCCAACATCCGAGGTGTCGGGTTCGATTTTCGTGACGCGGTACATATTAGAAAGATATTGTCTGACATATGTGCGCAGGTTTTGGTGTCGGAGTACGCCTTCTTCTAGTCTCTCTCTTCACATTAAATCTATGGAGAAAAATCGCAGCCTTCACTTTAATAAAGTGAGGTAAACATCTCTGTCTTCAAAAAAAATCTCTAACTTATGGTGAAATTTCACTCTTCACCCTAAGAAAATGGGGTGATGGTTAACGACTCCCAGTTTCTCTAAATGAAATCTCTAACTGACCTATATAGAAAGTGGCATCGATATCAATTAAGTGGTTGTCGAATTACAACAGGATAGACCACAAGGCATATAAGTTTACAGTAACAATGATATACAGCGACACAATGAACCACGTAAGGCTTTCATGGGATTTTTTTTTTTCGGTCCAATTTATCTATTTTGGCGCCAATTTAAAAAACAAGATGAATTAACTGATATATATGTAAATCCGACTAGGTAAAATATAAAAGAATATATAAATGTTAAAAATACTTGGAATTAAGTAGCTCTAGTCCACTCATACAGGGTAAGTCAGAATGTTATGCAGGTTTTCAAAAATTTATTATGTGAAATATAATGAACATATAATATTGTGAGATATACTGTGTGAAAGGTAAACTCTCAAAGTTTAGTTTAGTGTAGTTTTTTAAAAAAAAAAACACATCACAGGTGTTCTATGTGAGCGCCTTTTGTTACACGACCGACATCAAGCCGATATTCAATCTCCTGCCAAACTTTCTGCAGCATATCGCGGTCGATATCAGCAATGGCTTCTGTGATGCGAGCACGCAGTTCATCCAGTGTTGTTGGAAGTGGTGGTACGTAAACACGATCCTTTACAAAACCCCACATGAAGAAATCACACGGGGTTAGATCGGGTGAACGAGGGACTAGTCGACGGACGGCCAGTTGATTTTCGTTTAAAGATGCAGCCTGCATCCCTAAATTGTGTGTACCACTTACGAATGGACCTCCCATCTGGCGGGTCTCTCTGATTTGGTACGAAAATGTCGTTGAACAGTAATCACGGAGTTGTTAACATGGTAATCAAGCACACAGAACGACTTCTGCTCGCCAGTCAGTTCCATTTTCTTTAACTGCTCTCTTGCTGACATCTTGCGGGCGAACGCGGAATCAGTTTCAGGAAACTAAACTTTGAGAGTTTACCTTTCACACAGTGTATCTCACAATATTATTTCACATAATAAATTTTTGAAAACCTGCATAACATTCTGACTTACCCTGTATTTTAAGACAGTAGTTTGTAGTGCCGTCACTAAAGAAAAGGCACTCAAGTTTTTTGTAGTGTTCTTCTTCGAGTGGTCGCGTACGAATCTGCTCAAAGTGAGCTTTATGACGTTCAAAACTGATAGCAGAGTGTTCTATTTGAAAATAATAGAATTTTTAATTCGTGCTTTAGCTAAATAGCGTGCAAAGAAAATGCCGTGCATTTTACAGTCACAGAGTACCTAGGTTCGTTAAAATATGACAATTACCATGCAGCGTGGTCGGTATCGAGGAGTCCGCCCAATTGTTTGGGCAGCGCTGTTCTCGGCACGTGCACGCCCAGCTGCGGCGCGCTTACAGTGTGCACACGCTCGCGCAGCTTCTCGCGCACGAACAGTCTGAGTATGCGGAACGGCGCTTTGAACCACAATGGCGCCGTTACTATCAGCACTTTCTTTAACTTCGCCGGATAACCACCCTGATAACAAACAAAGGGGTACCTGTTAGTTGTAATACATTACATTATAAAATACATTGTTGCTATTAAAGAAATTGGAATAGGTTGAAAATGTAATGTTGGCAGATAGTGGTAAATTAAGCAGGACGACAAGATTTACAGATAACTGTATTTCTGCAATTATTTCATTTCTTAGATAAACTATTCTATAATAAGCAATAAGTTCTCATAAAATCGAAAGATAGTTTGCAAATATTAATATTACCATACAAACATGTCAACATTACACGTCAGACCTATTCTCTGAATGCATTGGTTGCTACTACGGCTAAGAATTCTGGACATGGCTGTGTATCACATGAGAGATGTGCAAGTCTATAACCTAATTAAAACCTTGTAAATTGAATTGAAATGTTCTCATATAAAATTCACAAAATCCATCGTTACGCAGTGGAAGATATTTCTTTATAACTTCATTATTAAACCTAAACTCTAATCGTAATGCGATGTTGTAATGCTATATATTATAAAACAGTTACGATAATAAAACAAACAATCTGAGATAACAAGGGTGTTTGTTGGGGCGACAGATTTTATCTAGCCCTCGTGTTGCAGATGGCTAACGGCACGATTCCGGGCGAGCGGCGACGAGCGCATTAGGGGCGCGATGAGCGACAGCAATTACGTAAGCGAGCCGCGGCGATAGCTATGCCAAAATAAAATATAAAAGACCAGTAGTTTCACTACTTACAGACGTAGCTATTCGAGGTACACACGGTGTAGTCGATCACGTGACCTGTTCTATTCAACCGTGCTTGTAATATACAAACGAAATCGACAGCAGTGTCCATAATGTCGAGTTATCATTTCGATTGTACCTCGCAGCCACATGTACACCAGTTTAGTGTGTACGTTGCCGGTTTGAAGGCGAAACAACTGAGAACAACCGTTCGATAACAGCCGAACGCCTTCCTTTATACCCGAAAATTGAGGCCAAGTCAGATTCATAGTTCAAATTGAGAATACACACTCTGTGCGTTTCAGTTGCTGCCGCAACCAGGATCAGCCAGGATTTCTTAGCTGCCTAGTGCGCGGGCTCTAATACGACTTCATATGTTGGACCTGGCTACCGCAGCCAAGCTGTCAGAAGCGCCGCTATTGTTTCGATCCTTTAAGTAATATACGCCACATTTTTTATGGAGGACTACTTTATTGCGAGATCACTGTGATGATTAAATAACATATTTCCTTTAATTTTATACGTCACCGTCCGTAAACTGACGATAGATTATAAATAAACACAAAAAAATTTCATCTACTAGGTTAGGTTTTCATTGCATTAATGCGAGGAGCAAAGCGACGGCCACCCAAAAGCCTCAAGAAATTATGACTTTCCTAAAATCAGCCAGTAAGAAGGTTACAATCTCACTAGACTCATTCTAAACTAACGGTTTTTACAATCTTACGGTGACATATATATTCCAAAAATTTTTTAGGTAATTCTTATACGATACTTTTTCAACTGTATCTATCAATATGGACCCTTAAAAAAAAGTACATAATGTATTTTGCGAGTGCAGGATTATGCCACTCGGTATCATACTGGACTCTTGTAGTCATATTGTAGTTATGATCCTCTAAACTGGGGCATCGACCGCTTCGCGATAATTCCCCTAACGAACAGTTTTCCCCGTCGATGCACACTTACAGTAGCGTCGTGTAAGACAATGGACTACAAAAATTAGTAACGACAAAAATATAAAAGTTGGCAAGTTTCCGATCGAATAAATTTCGAAACAACGTCTTCGCGCCATTACAAATTTTTGCAGCAGTGTAAATTAGATACAGGACGTTGTTAAACTCCCTTTCACTAATTTATGTTAATCTTTCAATTTTCGGCGTCATTGTTCTCGGAAATAGTGACTTTAATTGATTTTCTATTTGTTGTATTAGGCCGGGGATAAAGTCTTTTCGCATATAGTTTGTATATACTTTTAAGAAAACCTCTATGGCTGTGCTGGTTGTATCTCGCTGGTTTTGATACCATTATAAAAAGGTTACATTTCAGAAAAAGAAACAATTTAGTAAAATATTGTTTCCCGCCTATTTTCATTTGTTTTGCTTTGTCAAAATGAGTGAAGCTAATGAAAAAATTCAATACATTTTAAAATTTTAATTTAAGAAATGGAAAGAAATGCAACGCAAGCTGGGAAAAAAATCAACGGATCTCCTGCTTTCGCACGAACTTCTTACGACATTGGAAATGAACCTAACGGAATAAAGTAAACGCACATTTTTGAGATATTTTTCGAAAAAAAAAAATTCGCAAAAAAAAATAAATAACAACTGTATCTGAATAAGCTTAAAACTTCGAAATGTAACATTCTATACATTTCGATCGAACAAACCGAATCAGTACGAAATATAACACCGACGCATATCCGACTTCCAACTAAGGGCACCCTTAACTACTACTTCCGGTTGTCCGATTCTAATAATTTTAGTCTCAATCGATTCCTCGTCTAATTACCCCGAGCAGTTTTTTTATTTTTTTTTTATCCGGACCTAGTTCTCGAGATATCGGGCTCCCAAAATGAAAATCGGGGGAAAAAATTGCGTTTTTTTCGTTTTTTGCGGATAATTTTTTTGTTTTGGAACTTTTCCCAAGTTGTCTTTTGCCACCTTGTAGAGCTCGCCAAGCTGCGTCTTTTGACACCACGTTCATCCCGATATCTCGAAAACTCTTCGTGCACTCTGCCTATCTCACAAAACTCCCAAACGACCCCTTATACTTCAACGAAATGAAAGTCATTTCCAATGACAAAATTTGTGACGTTTATGGCCCTAATGCGATGTCAGTAAGAGTAGCACAAAGTTCGTTTAAACGTTTTCAATAACGGCAATTTTGATGTCAAAGAGGCACCTTGCTGTTGTCGCCGCCACGTCTAAAACGGATACCATTTTTGAAAAAGTGCAGCAAGATTGGCTTATCAGTAGAAAATCTCAAAATCTGGGAAGTGACTACAAAATAGTTTTGACCCATTTAAAAAAAGCTGTGTATACAAAAAAGCTCGATATTTAGGTGCCACATGAGCTCACTGAAAGAAATCTAATGAACCGTGTACTCGATTGCGATTCTCTATTAAGACGAAAGGAAACCGAACCGTTTTTCTAGAGATTGATAACTGATGATGAAAAGTGGATCAAGTACAATAAGAACGTGCGAAGGTCGTGGTCAAAGGTCGGTCAGGCTTCACAGACTGTGGCAAAACTCGGGCTAACACGCAATAAAGTGATGCTGTGTGTATGGTGGGAGTGGAAGGGTATTGTTCATTATGAGCTTTTACCGCCGGGCAGAACCGTCGATTCGGACCTCTACTTCGAACAACTGTTGAGATTAAAGCAAGAAATTGAGAGAAAACAGCCGGAAATAATCAATGGAGAAGGTGTGGTCTTTCATCGCGATAACGCTAGACCTCACACATCTTTAGTCACTCAGAAAAAATTAAGAGAGGTGGCTGAGTAATTGGCTGAGAGGTGTTAATGCATCCGCGATATAGCCCTGACTTTGCACCTTCAGATTTCCACCTGTTGCGGTCTCTTCAGAATTCTTTAGACAGTATCAGGTTAACATCAACACAGAACTGTCAAAACGACTTGTCGCGTTTCTTTGATCAGAAGTCCCAAAATTTCTACAGCAACGGGATCATGTCACTACCTACAAAATGGCAGACAGTCATCGAACTAAATGGCACACATATATTGTAATTAAATGTAAATAAACTTTGAAAAAAAAAAATGTCTTGAGATTTCATATAATATGCGAAGAAACTTTTTCCCTTTGAAGAAACTTTTAAAAAGTTTTTTCATATTCATCAGCATAATTATGCTAGTTCAATTCTTTTTACTCAGAAATTTTGTAGAATTTATTGCGTGTAGATCTAGCAGTATCCTCTTTTTGGTGCCAGGTTTCGGAATAATGTTCCAAAGCTAAAATTTCAAAAGGTACTTTCTTCTTAACGTACACGTACATAAAGTTTAAAAAAAGTACGTAATACTCAGATTAGGCAAGTGCTATTATTGGCATATAATTTGCTATATTGCCTATAAAAACATATTAATAAAATATGAAAGTAACTAAGTCTAATCGATTTCAAGTCGATCGGAAACATCTTATTCGTCGCTGACGTTCGGAGCGAGTTGCCTTTGACTGATCACAAAGTGAGTTTAGAGGAAGCCACGTCACGTGGAGAGGGATACCCTTATAAATATTCAGGGGCGAGTGGCCGCACCGCTCGACTTTGAAATAAGCTCTTCTTTCGGCGTCACGAAAATCCAGCACGTACGTGACTTTTCTGAAACTGGCCACTTTTCAGTAATCTTCTATTATCAGAGCGTTTTACGGCGATTCAAATCAGTGTGTAATAGCGATATCATAACGGGCATTAGTATTATTTGGAAAAATGAGGTACACGAACACTTTGTTAAATAAGACATGAAATGTAATTTTAAATATTCATTTTATTACCATTACAAATTTTACATGTAGGTCACTAAAATTCTACTTCACAGCGAACATTTCAAAACATCAATTGGTATTATATAATATACGACTATACGGTGGCGCCGATTAGGGCAATGTTCAGCATCAATGGATTTTATTTTATTTTTATTTATTACAGAAAGTATTACAATTATTACAAGTTACAGTAGATATATTGAAAAGCAAAGTAGCTTTGTGCGAATATCGGAAGCCTATTGAGCGCTCAGTTATGAAAAAGGGTACATTTATCAAGAAAATACAAAAATAGACCCCTATACTATGATTGAATTTATAAACAAGAATTACACATAATTTATATTGGAATTTTTCTTCTTTTTGTGTCTAACAGGACAGTTCAAATATTCATAACTTTGTTATTAATTACTCGTTTTTTTAATTTTATTTCACTGTATGATATATTTCGAAGACTCTTAAGAAATACTAAAGAAATTAAAATAGTTGATTACCTAACTACCCCATTGCCCTAATCGGCGCCACCGTATAGCCGTATATTATACACGAGACCGCTCAGTAAAGTGAAGTCCATTATCCCAATTTTTTCACGGAATTTCAGGATTAAGGTTAGTGGAGTGTAGTAGTCAAATTTCCATGTCTCTCTTTAACGTATTAAAATTTCTATTTTCCATACAGTACTCGTCACAAATTACATTAATACATTATTACTGTTCCTAGAGAAATATTACCATACTTAACATAGTTGCATCGAGATTATTTTATAATAAAACACATGTCCATTAGATATAAACATTAAAAAAAAAGAATAAATCCCATAACACGTTTCCTTACGACACAGTACTGTCATCTCTTTGGTCTCGGATAATAGAAATAACTAGCATTGGAAATACGCGTGGGCATAGATTGTCAGTGATCACACGAGAACTGTGACCACGCAGTAAAGTAACATGACTCAATTGGGCCACTGACCAAAACGAGCGCAAACTCAGCACCATAACAGATAAGCTTTGACCAAATACGTTCACAAGGATAACGCTGATTGTCTTAGATAAAATCGCTTTTAAAGAACGCAAGGTTCAGGTAATAGAATAGATTATGGTGCAAAGTGTACCAACCATACGTTATGAATTCGGTATGTAATTTATATCATGTATCCGATTTTTAATACCTTAAACTTTTCATACAATGTGTCGTACGTTTTGTTTGAAATTATTTGGTTTCATGGTGAATTTTATTTGAACATAATTTCAAAGGCATCGTATGGATGAATGACAGCGGCACAAATTTTATAAAAACATTTATTTTTTATCATATATAAGTGCATATACTTTTAATTTATTTATTAAATTTTCATTTAAGGTTGTATGCCGCTCCATAAGGTGCGGCACGGCGCGGCGCGGTGGCGTGGTACGATATTTTACGAACTTTATGGACAAAATAATTTATATGGATACAAACAATGCTAGTTCTGTGTTAGGTTTAAAATACATCTGATTTCCATACAAATTTTACATGACCAAAAAGTAAGAAGCTGAATTATTATATTTATTTATCATCGCAATAAGTAAACACGTGTCTCAAATGTCTCTGTTAAAGCATAAAAATTCATTTTATTTTTCTAACACGAAACAATTCCAATTTTGGTTATTAAAGGTCATTTTCGATTTATTTATTTATGTATGTACCAGTGAGACTTTTAAGACCTATACTTAGAATTATGTTGCATTAGGAAAAAACATATATTTATTAAAAACGACAATTTTATAATAAACTTTACTTATTAAGATAATAAAATAAATATAACAATCAGTAGTCTCTTACTTCTGGTCTAATAAATTTTGTATATCATATATCAGCAATAGCGTTTAACTACTGCTTTGTCTACTACGTTTTTTAAGGTTCCGTAGCCAAATGGCAAAAAAGGAACCCTTATGGTTTCGCCTTGTCCGTCCGTCTGTCTGTCTGTCTGTGTCTGTGGTTTTTCTCGGAAACTATTGGCAATATATAGATGAAATTTGGAAGGTAGGTGTAATCTATGAAGCGCTACACAACCACGTAGTGAAATTAGGAATTTTTTTAATATAATAGGTCGCCATGCATGCAACTGAAGTACGAAAATAAAATCATTGTATATTAACGTGAGAAGTGCCAAATAATAGGTCTTAAAAAATTATATCAAGGTTTCAAACAATTTTTTTTATTTAAGTCAACAGTTGTTGAGATATGCATCCTAAAGTCCTAATTTTTGTTAGAGTCATGTGTCCCCCCTCTCCACCAGCTAAACCGTTGTTTTTGGATATTTGGAAAAAAATTATGACAGGAGCATATATAACGTAGTTAAAAGGAAAACTATCACAACTAACTAGACTGTATTATTTAACGAGTAATAGATTAACTTATAAAATGTACTTTCATAAGTAAAAATTTTGTGAAAATTCCATATAAAACGACAGATAGAGCTTAGCCAATAAGCGAAAACTAGATGCATTTTATCTTTGTGATGTTATTGTAAAAGATAATTTAAAAAAACATTTTATAACGAAAAGTACATTGTATTACTAAGTACTATAAATTTGCGCTTTCCTTTGTAGGCCTTATGCTCTTCACAATCGATACTAAAAGTCAAAGGTTCACTCTAATAAAATAAGTAATAAAAATTCTCTCTAGCTAGTAGTGAACTCATGTTATTACTTTTCGGATTAGCCAGAGAGGATCGAGCGCCTTCTAAATAACTAACGAAATAAAAATTAAATATATTTATACAATCATTCTTAAATTACATAATAATTACGATTAATGGTTAAGTTCGATTAACGTCGCGCTCGTTTTTTTTTATATTGTATGGTTGTACGGAACCTTTCGTGTGCGAG
This sequence comes from Luffia ferchaultella, assembly GCA_949709985.1. Classification (NCBI taxonomy): domain Eukaryota; kingdom Metazoa; phylum Arthropoda; class Insecta; order Lepidoptera; family Psychidae; genus Luffia; species Luffia ferchaultella. The sequence continues at coordinate 10,211,762 of OX453254.1, forward strand.
TCCGATTTGCACTTGGCCGGTTTTGATAAAATTGAATATGCTAAAAAAGGCAAGTTTTTTTAATATAAAACCCCTACAGTTCGCCTCAACACAAAACAACCAACGTCTTTCTACGTAAATTTAAAAAAAATCGCACATACCAAACTACAACCTAATAGCAAACTAAACGTACTTAATTTACCATTGCATAAAAGGTCAACTTCAGGTCGGTTCAGGATAGTGCGGTCAGTTCACGAATAAAACCAACGATGAGTGTTTTGTGTCAGGTCGAACTGTAGTAATACGCAACTTTTTTTATCATCAAGTAAAATTTAAAATTCCATTATGTATCTGTCTGTAGCCATACCTGTGAAACTTCAATGAAAGACCGAAACACAAAGTTAAGTAAAAATAACCTAATATCATCAGCTAAATACAGTCGCTTAATTTCGTGAATGACCATAAAGTATTGGCAATAAGGGGCTACTCAATTATGCGTTTTAATGCATACTTGATGAGGATCTGGGTTGTGCCCGTCACAGTTACAAACGCTAACGCACGTAGGTACACAATAAATAATGTATCGCGAACGTAACGTGGCGTGGGTCATTTATTATGTTTTATTGAGGGGTCGCACGTGTAAAATACTAAAAATCAGTTTTTTATTAAAACAATTTCATATAATATACTAAAGCAAAAAAAAATTCCCGAAAATTTGTCTATCTGCTAGATTATTAGATTGATTAAGTTAAAATAATATAGTGTAGCGGAAATCATTTGTACGCAAACCACGTACCCGTAGGATACGCGCGTGGTATGGAGGCGCGAGTAGTTTAAATAAAACATAATACCATACGAGCAAAACCATAATTAACAACTAGTACAACTCGTAAAAAGGTGACATTAATAGAGCAATGGCAGTGCAGCTGCACTCACAAAGGGTGCCTCACCCGACGCCCGTCCCTCAGAACCCAATAATAACCACCCCACAGATATCATTGGTTATCAATAAATATCTTTATAGAATATGAACTTTTTGAAATATCTATAATTTAAGCTTTCTCCTATGTTGGGTGCCATAATATGCCATGCATATGGGTTTAAATATTCTGAAACGCATTTTCAGTGTTTTAGCATATTTATATTTATTTAGATAATTAATCAAAACTTTTTTTCCAATTAAATTTTTAAAATCATATTTCAATAAGCAATAAGACAAAGATCTTATTAATAATAGGTTATTAGTAATAATGCAATAAATTTTAATTTAAAAAAGTAACAAGGCAGGTTTTTTTTTAAATTCTGGAATACTTTGATAAATTCTAACAACAATTTATTCTACTCTATGACCAACAAGAACGTCAGCATTATAGCGTCGACCAGTCAATTAAAGTCGGTTTTTCCAAGATAAAATCTAAAAATTCCATGTACATGGAATTCATGGAAATATTACCATTCACAAAGAAAAAAGAAACGTCTTTAGAAATTGTACACTGAATAATAATAAAAATAATATCCGGGACATATCACACACAGTCGTCTAGTCCCAAATTATGCATAGCCTGTTGTACTATGGGTATTAGACAACTGATATAAATACTTAAATATTATTATTATTATATAAAAAAACACGGAACAAATAGACATACCTACACAAAAATATTTGTCCCGGTTGGAGATAAAACAATGATTTTTGGGTCTCCAATCGGCCTCTCTGACCACTAGGCCAATCGAAAAATCAATAAAAACACTTATTAATTATTATTTACTAATTTTCCGCCCGCGGCTCTGGTCGCGTCGACTACACAGTTGTACCGGGACCGCTATAATTTTTTGCATAGATATATATAGTTTGTAAGCTAAAGAGTGACATGAGCTACTTTTTATCCCGGATAAAGGGGTACAACTGTGTAGTCTACACGAGCGGAGCCGCGGGCGGAAAGCTAAATTGAAAATAAAATGTAGTCTATGTTACTCAGGGATAATGTAGCGTTCTAATGGTGCAAGAATTTTAGAAATCGGTTCAGTAGTTTTTGAGTTTATTCATTACAAACATATAAAAATGCAAATATTTCCTCTTTGTACCGGAACAGCTAAAAGACTGAACGCTCCAGGACACTGTAAGAGTTTCTAGAACATTTTTAAACTTAACTACCTTAGAAATTTCTATACTAAATTTCATCAAAAGCCATTTAGCCGTTTTTACATGAACAATAGCTATCAGACAATAAGTAGTCTATGTCACTCCTGATAACCCCTATTTCATGTCTGCAAAGTTTTATTGAAATGAGTTCAGCTATTTCTAAGAATAGCCGGAACAAACAGACAGACGAAACGAAATTTATGTCATTACTGACAACACTTTCTTTATATTTGCAAAATTTCATTAAGATCGGTCCAACCGTTTCGGAGATTAACTCGGATAAACAGACAAATAGACAAACACATAAACAAAATGTTGTCTATGTCACTTCTGATAACCTCTTTTTTCATGTATGCAAAGTTTCATTGAAATCAGTCTAGTAGTATTTGAGTTTATTCGTTAAAAACAAAAATACAAATATTTCCTCTTTATAAGGTTAGTGTAGATTACAATATTCCTATGAGACTTTGAGAATTTAATTACACAAGTAATAATAAATTAATTGTGACCAATGACGAAACTCCTTGAACAGGTTACTGTGACCTTGAACTCAAACTGAACTGCTGAGTAAAGCGAAATCTCCATTGGACGAAGTTATGGAATTGCTAATCAAGCGACCAACTATGTAACTGTACAGGAAGTTATTACACATTTATGTACATTGTTTTAATTCAATTCAACAAATTAAATTCAATTAATTTATTTAAAATTTATTTTAATGACTTTGCGGTCATTGTAGGTTTCGGTTTATTATTTAGCATCATTAACAAATTTTTGAATTAGGTTCTCGATTTGATATTGTAGATAGGTCTAATTCAAGAAAAAGTATATAAATAACTGATTTAAATTTTGTATTTGTATTACTTATTTATATTTTAGCCTTTAGACATTACACATACAATCACAACAACGTCTAGGTCCCAAACTAAGCATTAGCTTGTATTTTGGGTACCAAGCGAAGACAAAACATACATGTAACAACCAAGGCCCGGTGCCAGTATTAATATTCATCATATAAATACTGACCCGATCTGGGATTCGAACCTGGGACCTCCAGCTTCGTAGGCAGGGTCGCTGCCCACTAAGCTAAGCGGTCGTCAACTCACAATTATTTATATTTATTTCGGAAAACTTAATTTAACGACAATTTGAGTGCGATGCCACGTGCGTCGGTTTTTATTTCGTAGCAGGATGCCATCACTATCGCCTTCAATCACTATCACCTTTAGTTAACTAGTTAATATTTTCATAAATATTCTTCTTATTAAAAATATATGATCGTAGCATGCCTACTTTGCTTATCGTTGATGCTTTTGCTGGTGAATTGCCTACAATTTGTAGAAACATAATTAATCGTAAAGTAGGTTTTGGTTATAAACATACAACTTAGAAACAAACTACTTATAACTAAAACAACACGTCTTTAACTAGAACATATTGGGTCGGGGGAAAACTTTCGTCGCATTCTGTATGAAAACTCAAGACATTTTTTTTTTTCAAAGTTTATTTACATTTAATTACAATATATATGTGCCATTTAATTCGATGACTGTCTACCATTTTGTAGGTAGTGACATGATCCCGTTGCTGTAGAAATTTAGGGACTTCTGTTCAAAGAAACGCGACAAGTCGGTTTGGCAGTCCTCTCTTGATGTTAACTTGATACTGAAGAATCCTGAAGAGACCAAAACAGGTTGAAATCTGAAGGTCCAAGGTCAGGGCTACATGGCGGATGCATTAACACCTCCCAGCCAAACTGTCTTAATTTTTTCTGAGTGGCTAAAGATGTGTGAGGTCTAGCGTTATCGTGATGAAAGACCACACCCTTTCTATTGATTAATTCCGGCCGCTTTCTTTCAATTTCTTGCTTTAGTCTTATCAGTTGTTCACAGTAGAGATCCGAATCGATGGTTCTGCCCGGCGGTAAAAGCTCATAATGAACAATACTCTACCAATCCCACCATACACACAGCATCATCTTATTGTGAGTTAGCCCGGGTTTTGCCACAGTCTGTGAAGCCTGACCGACCTTTGATTACGACCTTTTTCACACGTTCTTATCGTACTTGATCTACTTTTCATCACCAGTTATCAATCTCTAGAAAAACTTTCGATTTTATTACGTATTAATAGAGAATCGCAATTGAGTACGCATGGGTTAAAACTGTTTTGTGGTCAATTCCCAGATCTTGAGCTATGTCGTAACTACTGATATGCCAATCTTACTCCACTTTTTACGTCCATTTTAGGGCGACCACGGCGAGGTGCATCTTTGACATCAAAATTCCCGGTTGGAAACGTTTAAACCAACTTTGTGCTACTCTTATGACACGGCATTAGGGCCATAAACGTCACAAATTTTTTTCGCAACTTGCGTCGCATTTTTTTCCTTTTTCATAATAAAATTTTAAAATGAATCAAATTTCTTCATTAGATTCACTAATTTTGACAAAAAGGAAAAAAAAAGAAAACCGGCGCGAAACAATATTTTACTAAATTGTTTCTCTTTTTAAAATGTAACCTATTTAATGGTATTAAAAACAGCCAGATACAACTAGTACAGCCAAAGAGATTTTCTTAAAGTGTATACAATCTATATACGAAAAGACTTTTTCCCCGACTTAATAATAAGTAATTATTTAATAAGTATAATTGATGCTATTATACTATAGCTCAAATTATTGGGAATGCTGCAATAACAGCCTTTTGAAATATAAAAATACAAAATATAATTTCAAAACACAAATGTTTCTCAACCTAAGCTAACTCCTCATTATGTTCTTTGATTCATACCTAATTTAGAAAGATTTTTTTTTTGGAGATTCGTTATGTATTTTCTCTTTTTTCTGATTCGAAAATAGAGAAAATACATAACGAATCTTCAAAAAAAAAATCTTCACTTCAAAAAATCAAACTCCGACTGCATAATAATTAATTGAAAAGTGCAAAACAAGCACGTATCGTTATTTTATAGTACAGAAAGAACGACGCTGTCAAATACAGTCTTAGTTCGTTCTCGTTTTAGCCAAATTGAAAGCTGACTCTGCAAACACATCGTTTATAGCGAAGCCGCTCTGTGAAACGACGATTTTGAAGCGCTTACCTCCAACAAGAAATTCCGTGCCGCGTGATGTCACAGGAATTAAATTTCAAAATGTACAACGTTATCCTTCGTATACCTAGGTATATCCAAAAAATACTTTGTCCTACATTACATCTCTAGACTAAATTACTGAAAAAAAAAATATTTTACATGGACGTTCTACAAACGCGCTAGGTTATTAAATAACAAGTCTTGACACGTCCGCGTGATATGATGCAGCGATTACAAGGCGGATTGCCGTTCGTGTGTTAAGCAGCGCAGTAGCGCAATGACCATACATTTTAGGGAAATATGGAATTACTACTTCAACCTTAACTTACCATAAAAACGAATTCTCAGTAACCACATGTGATGCAATTTCAAATATTTTTAAATGGAGTGTCTCGGTAACACCAGAGTTTATAGTAAAATCCATTGCCTTGAAATCAAAACGATAAATATTTTATTCTCGTAATTATAGTGCAAATGACACTAACCCACTCGATGCAGTGTGAATATTAGAAAATTTAATAAAAAGGATTTCAATGTTAAAATTCAACAACAATTACATTTATTCGAGCATATTTATAAGTAACTATTGAAAACGCTAGCTGTACATATAAACAGTTCAAGATTGCGTCACTGTACGACAATCTAACTGAAAATTGTTCTGGAGATCCAATTTCTATAGTGCTTAAGTGAATTCAATTAACAGCGGGGAAACAACGAGGTCGTGTCGCCGAGGAGTGAGCTCAACAAACTTCAAGTGAAGTAGGGCGAATAGTGCCTGTGCGGTAAGATAACCCGCCGTTGTGGAACACGAGCTCTCGACTTGACGCCTCGCGGTACACTTCTCGACCGAGATGCCGCGCCAGGCGTACCCCGTCCATTGTTTGTAGCTACAGGCGCTGCGACACTTTGCGGAATTCGTATGTAAGTCGCGCAAACAACTATTTCCAAAATACAACTACTCAGAATAATAAGAGTCAGTAATAAGTCTCGCAACACTTTCGCCGAAAAAATATTTTGAACTTTCGAATAGAAGAAAGTTACCCATTTCACACACATATTTTTTTTAAACCTTGTCTTTTTGGACTTGGCAATAAAATGTCACCAGAATGCACTATGATGAGAATTTAAAATATTTAAATTTCAATATTATTATTTATTTATGACTAACCGATTGTATGTATGTATGTATGTATGTATGTACGTATGTATGTACGTACGTACGTACGTATGTATGTATGTATGCATGCATGTATGTATGTATGTATGTATGTATGTATGCATGTATGTATGTATGTATGTATGCATGTATGTATGTATGTATGTATGTATGCATGTATGTATGTATGTATTTATTGGTATATATATTAGAGTCTCTAACTGACTGATATACCAAAACATCTGAAAATACCGCTACATCACAAAAATCACTCCAAAGTCACGAGGTGATCACGCTCATGCGTGATCATGCGCGGCCCATATGCAAATGTATATCGGAAGGGACGTCAAACAACCCTAACTAACCAGAGTTTAACGAAGTGAACTTAATACGTTTGTGTCGAGTGAGTCAGTTGAAAGTGTGGATATGGAAACTCGCGTTTTCGTACAACAACGCGCAATAGCCAGTATTTTTTACTATACAAAAAAGGCACGTGTGGAAATATTGCATATTCCTACCAGTGTGTAATGCCAGTGTATCTTTTCTGACCACTTTGATATAGTGAAACCTTGAAGATCGAAAGGTGCCTCTAATCTATTGATAGACGCTGGCTTTTCTTTTTGGCTGGCTATTTTGGACAACTTTAGTATATATTTTTTTTTTTTCTTATGTACTACACATTTCCATAGGCGCGAAGCCCATGTCTTTGGTTTGGTTTATGACTAACCTTAAATATGCTATCGCAGTATCGCGTAAAGAATGCATTTTAATATCTTTGAAAGCTCTTTTACACCTGCCGTAAGAGCAAGGACGTTCCATTCACAAGTCTGCATGAAGCCTTGGTTAAATAGCGTATTGACGCATAAAAGTCTCTTTGATCCTCGCCTCATTTCAGCGCCGTAAAGCGACGCGTATTCATTCAGGAAATGAGAAACCTTAGAGATGTGGACAAGTAAGCCGAGCGTGTTCCACGCCCGTTATTGCGGCATTAAATAAACGATGAAGAAGATTTTTTGATTTTTTCTCCATATATTAAGATAAAAATAATGTACCTGTATTTATAGAATGCAGGTACATTAATTACTAATTATGACTAGTTGTAGGTTCCACGCGCACATACATTTAACGATCCGTTAACTATGTTTTCTCATTTTTGTTTTCACAGCCGCACTACTGAGGGTAATTTTTTTTCGACCGTATGTGTTCTATTTCTACGGCACGTTCTAAGCCTAAAGGCTTGATTGATTTTATTATATGAGGTATGGCATAAAATATTTAAATATGGCGTCTGTGAATCAAGAAAGAGAAGGCGAAAGTAAAACATATTTTTTAATAATAAAAATATGGGTATTATATAAAAGTTAGTAGGTAAATAATTAATTCCAAATATGTCAACACCTTTATGCCACAATTTTGATACAAACTACAAAATAAACCACCACACTGGATCGGTTAATTGTGGACATTTTTGAAAGAATCAAGTCTATATAGCTCTGAAAGGAGTAAAAACAGTAGACCACTGTAGTTTAATAGTTAAAGAAAAATAAAATAAAAAAACCCGACTGCGTAAAAAATAATTGACATAAAATACAAGCTCTATAATTTATAGAACTTTGCTCGATACCTATTTATGCAAATAATAAAATATGTTATCGTAAAAATAAAAATTAATTTTAACTCAAACCGAACATATTTTTGCATTTATTATTTTCATAAGCAGATATCAAACAAAAAAAAATATTGTATGGTGCATTTTACATTGCTTAAACGAAATGCTATAAATTATAGAGCTTGTTTTTCTTTTTTCAGGAAATTATTTTTTAAGCAGTTCAATGTAAAAATTTTGTATACTACTTTTTTTTTTCTACTCATCTATTCGAGTTCTTTCTCATTACAATTCCATTTCACAACCGGTAGCTTCGCTTGTCATTCATTTCGATTTTAGATAAATTTAGTAATCTACGGGAACCTTAGGTCAGGCTTTAGGTACCATAGTACTATCTCCCTTACGTTACCTTGTTTCGTCGCTCCGTTACAACTCAAAAAAAAAGAAATTATAAACAAACAGAAAAACGCACTTTCGTATTTAAAACTATTAAAAAAGCCCCGACATAATAGTAGTTACCTCTCTTGTAGGTACTATGGCTTTACGCCTTTCCATAACCGTTTCGATTTAAAGCTCACGTTTACGATTTGTAAAGAAAAGTAAATTCTATATTGAATGGCAGACACGTGATGGTCGGAAGGTAAACACGGATCTCACGTGGCGTAAAATGGAAGCGTGGATGAGGAAAAAAATTACAACTTCGCGACTGTTTTCTAGAGTCGAGACGGTTTCCTCTAAAAATAAAGGTACTTTATAGTGTGTACGCTAAACGCAGTAAGCATTATGCTCTGATAAATTTCGCGGGCGCTGCTGTCGAGAGGACGACCTGGCCGATCGCCAACTACCAATAACAGAGATCCGTTTCCACTAAACCGATCCACCATGAACAGCTTCAACTGTTTGTTTACCACACGTTATTTTTCTAGAATAGAGTTCGCATACGCGTCGTTTACCATGAAATTTGCATTGTTTATTTTTTAGGAGAATGGAGATGAGTCCTACCTAATACGAACTATAGTGTACCGCAATCGTAAACTGCCTTTAACATTACAACATAGTGCACAAATATATACAATCAATCAAATACAATCGAATAATTTTTTTAATTACAATTTTATTGAGTATAAGCGAACATGCAGCTAAGTCGGATGTTCTGTTTATTGACTATATGCGGACTTTATTGAAATAAATTTTCAGCTAAATTTTTCTCCATAATAACTGCAATAAAACTACCTATAGGTTTGTTTATTACGTTCACTTATTTCCATATCGAAAGTTTGCACTACACCATTTTCAGTATAATATTATTTTAAATCAAATATCTAACAATATCTATAAAAGACTGCGTTCACGTGAATGAAGCAGTCTTATGTGTGTAGAGTTTATGTATATTTACGAACAATTGTACTTTATCAACAGTAGTAAATATAAAAAAAAAAAACACAAATAGAATGTTTTATTATGACATCGTACGGAAACGAGATTCATCTAATATACTGAGAAAAATGAGCGAGGGCTGATCCATCAAAACGGATACGCGGAAATATTACACAATGAAACGACACACACGTGAAGAGAGAACATTTAATTCTAGGACAGCTTAAAATACTCGTGTATGAAAAGAATGAACAGTCGAAAAATAAAGTGTACCCACTAACAGTAAAAATTAAATACATTACAATGATCGAAGGCGCTTTAAAAACTTAAGCACTCCAATACAATGAACTATATTCTCTGTCACTTCGGACGATTCTCACAATACACATAATTTGATTTTTAATGTACACAAATTGGAACGCCTGTTTTCTTCGAAAAATACAACTTATTCAGGATATATTTCTTAATTAACCATTAAGATATACGGTATTTTTTTAATGCTGAGTCATACATCACTTTTATACTGTCTATAAAATTTCATATAGACGGCATCAATCTAATTTTAAAATAATTAAACTAAAAATAAATTAGAAATTTATTCAACCATATATTTTTGCGTAAGCACAAAACACGAAGTCACTCAATTTTTTTTTAACACACTAGTAGTCAATTGCAATCAAAGAGAAATCATGCGTACTGAGCATTTAGTTTATTAGTAAGTTTCACCTATAAAATACAATTTTTCTATTTTAATTTTGTCTACATATTTATTTGTAATAAAATAACGAAATTAGCTTTATGAACTGCGATAGTTCGGACGCTTTCACGCATTATTACACTAAAAACGCGAAAAAATTGACCATGCCCATTTTTAACAAAGAATAGGCATCGAAGTTATACAATCTTTTTTTTGTGACCGAATAAAATCTTTTTCCTCCTATATTTACAGTCGTACCTAACAGAAAAACAAGACTGTTCATTAAAAAAAATATAACACAAAAGAAAAAAAAACTTACGAACTTTCAAAACTTTCCCCTACCATTTTATATTTGTTTTCAAGCTATTTCAGGATCCGTTAACCCACTTTGTGCACGTTAACGCTTACGAATTTACACGGCATCGTCTAATTTTAGACAGTTCCTGAAAACTCTGCGTTCCCTTTATTCCGTCAAAAACATTTACAGTTCCTTTTTTCCTTCGTTTCGAAATATCGTTCGCTGCTGTTACAAAGAAACGACTTGACGGAAAGCTGACCTTTAAAGTTAAATGCCAGATGGCCATCTAATCTAGGCCTAAGTGCTTATATTACGATGAATTTAAGTTGCTCTGTTGCCGCAGAGGTATTGTCTTTTCCTAATTTACAATTTTAATTGACTGAAGATAACTTTTGACCTTTGCGAGAGCTAATACGTACCTACTTTGTAAGAGAAACCAAATTGGATTTGGCTCAAGTCTTTCCCGTGAGAATTGTCACAATTCCAAATTATATTCTCTAGTAAAATTTACATTTTTAACTTTCACAAATTATGCATTGTGGTTTGTAGGTATACTTAAAATATTCACGTTCTAATATTACTGAATTAATTACTTTTCTACATACTTCAGGTACCTATTCCATATTTTCATAATATTTTAATTTATAATTTGAACATAATTCAATTGTTTTTCTGACACTTGTTTCATTGGTAATTTCCATAAAAGTACGAATTGACTAGAAGCCCTCTTCTGCGTTTACTGTCTAACCACTCATACTCTAGCTAGCTGGTGCAAGATGGCGAGTTTCAGTCCGCGAGATCCCCGCGCGCCGGTCTTCACCCCCGCGAAATTGCTTTTGACATTTTCGATAGTGTGAAGTGATATTTCTGACTATTAAAATCAAACGCTGCTGTCAAATTTATTTACTCTATGGTAATTTCACACTGACAATAGGAAAATTCCATATGGTTTCTATATTTTATAATATTTTTTACCCGACTGCGGAGGAACTGTTTTTCGAGTGTATGTATCCTAGATATTTCTCTGGCACGCCCTGTACCCTAAACGGCTTGATGGATTTGAACATAGAGATGTCGTTTATTTCGTTATAATTGTCAATAAAATATAGGCTATATCATATTTCAATATGGCGTCTGCGAACCAAAAAAGAGGGGTACATTAAAAAATATATATAAAAATTAAAAAATAATTACAATATGGGTATCAAATGAAAGCTAAATTGCTCATTTCAAATAAATATATATATATGTAGCTATCTATTATAACATTTTTATGCTACCATTTTGACATAAAATAAAAAACATTGGGTTTAACGCAATGACCTACAGTACCTTTTATATGTTTGTTGGGCTGTAACCAAAACTAAAGTGCATGCTTGTATATATACGTACCAATTGATAAACCTAAGAAGTTTAAGTAAACTATATTATTTAAAAAAATAGTAAAAAACCAAAAACGATTTAACTGAAAAGAGAAGAAGAAGCTATATTCCATAGCATTGGGTTTGAACAACGTAGAATACACCATACTATCTTATAAATATGACTTCAATGGTATATGCCATTACAGGCGGGGACAAATAAACCAATAACCAAAATATATTTTGTGATGGTCTTTACAATTACAATTATGTGTATGAAAAAAATAAAGATTTTTACAATATGTTTTGTAGTTTTTGTTTGTCCCCATCTGCAATACCCGTATCGATAAGGATAAAACTCAAATACGTGCAGGGATAAAATACTTTTTGCTTCAAAAAATGTGTATATTAGAAATTTTTAGTGAGATTTTAACTACTTTAACCAACAATGCTCCGTCCTTAGATATCATAATAATCAGGATGGAACATTTGATACTTCGAAATGATCGAAAGCGTGAGCACAATCTCAAATTCAGAGATTAGATATACATGATTACACCATACATCATTATCATTGTTTTAAACAAACATTAAATTACACATGAAATGTAATTTCGGAATCTTCATTTTCTTTCCTTGTCCACTAAACAGCGAATATTTCAAAACATCAACTGGTGTGTGTATATTTGAGAAGTGTAGGTACAAATAATACTTTCGGAATACTTGAATTTGAAAATGTTTCTCTCGCTTTGGATTCCTTGAAAGTTAACAGACATCACGGAATACTGACATTCAAAAAAAAATATATATAAAAATTTGTATTTACATTAAAATACTAGCTTTCATGTAAGCGGATACACTAACAATTTTGCGACGCTTTCTATGATTCTTTATGAAGAATAAGATTTTTTTCTGTACAAATAAAACAACTTTGAAAGACGATACAATAAACGTATTAAAATAGAAGAAAATTATGTTAAAAAATCAAATATTATTGTAATTTCCGTGTAGGTACCTATCGGGAATTATTGAAATGGCCGTTCTCAAAGAATGCAAGATCACTGCGTAGTACGTAATAACCGACTGCGATGATGTCGTTTTACCATACCGGTTTTCCTTCGCTAATTGACATATATAGCTAACAAGCATCATTAGATATTTTTAAGAATTTGGTATATAAAATATATCGTGCGTAATTATATGCCCGTCCACACTGTATACCTGTTACTGTAACATCATAAGGATCTTCATACAAATTAGCAAAACATATTTGTAGACAGGAATCGAACTCACAAAACTGTTGACAATGTTGATATCGTTGCTAATATTAAAACACTTCTCCTTTGTCCACTGCGTCACAGAGCTAGTAAAAAATATTGACAAACACGTTCCGGTTGCAGAAATTAGTCTTATATTTCCGGCGTGTCAACATGCTCGTCTAGTGTGCGTTACAAAATTATCAAACAAACAGGATGCGACCGGAGAACGTGAATTTATTGCAGAAATTCTATTTGCGTTCACAAAAAAAAAAACAAGTATTTATATTTAATACGAATACGATAAAAAAAAATCATTTAATGAACTGTGTAATTCCCGAATGACTTGTTTATGGGCTCACTGTTTACTGAAACACACCACAATTAATGTGGAAAGCGATGATCGACGATGCGGCAATAATTATTGGGACAGGACATCCCTCGAGAGCTCCAGTTCGGACAGTGAGGTATTTATTCGTTGACGTATACGTTCCCCTATATCTACGCGCTATACGTTATCATATCAATATTTACAATTTAATCGGAAATCGATGTCAACCTTCGCGATGTGGCAATTATACTACGTCCATGAGGCGTTTTTTATAGCGAGTTGTTTTATCTTTATCGTGTCAACATTTGCATGTTTCAAGCGATTCACGTTTGAATAACAATTGAATGCTAGCTTAAAGTAGATAACTCCCTAGGGGTTCTACGCATATATCTGGTGTTCAATGACATACAAAGCGAGACACGCGAGTCCCCGCGGCAACGCGTGAGGCAGCGCCATGCCGCCGCCGCGCCGCCGAGTTTGGGCTAAGGAATGTGCGGAATTCAATAATTTAAAGCCATTGCGGCCAAATTCTACCGTGTCATTAGAGGTGAGTCGTCCACCGCCGAAGCCGTTCCACGGAGCCGGTTCGTAGCTAAAACTGTTTTGAATCCATCATTGTTTTGAAACAAGAAATAGTGAGAAACTCCGTATTGGTCTCGTGTTCATCGCAAAAACATCGCCAGCATCCCGAGATATTTTGGCGACCAGGGTGATCCTTAATTCGAGATAAAATATATCCAGGCGTGTTCGACGCTTTTTGAAATAATTTTTATCTATTGTTAACATTCTTCACTTATCGTGCAGCATATTCGGATGGGTGCAACGAGATGAGGCAGGAATAAAATCTGCATGCAGAGTTATTTGAATTTCAAATGACACCCGAAGAAGACGCGAATTTGTGTGTACCTTTACAATCAGCTACACACGCCTTCTGATGTATAAAATATCGAGTGGGCGTCGACAAATTTCATCTAATACTGTCTTTCTAAAACGGACTACTATACTACTATAACGGGACTACTATATTAATTAAATCGGATATATACGATTCTTTTCTACGATACGATAGTATTATTTAAATAAAAATGTATTAATGAGAACACTATAGTAAAGTTTACGCCAGAAGATAGGCCGACTTTGACTTCAATTTAACTTGTGTAAAAGAAATATGACAAAAATCATTCATTTTCTGCTCAATTTTTTTTCGAATCGAATCATATTCATTCATTACGTGGCGTCTAAAATGTGAAATATTAGCTCAGTATTCACTGAACAGATAACTGAAATTTCGAAATTCATTTCTTAAAACAACTCATGGCTGTAGATAAAATATTTAACCAAATATTATTAGAATACTTCACATAGCTAATAGGGTAGTAGAGTAATATTGAAAATATTATATTTTTTTGCCTGTGTTCTTCAAAAGAATCGTCGTGACGGTTCACTGAACTAACATTCAGAAGTATAGCACATCCATTTGACACATGAAAAACTGGTACAAAAACAGTAATTACCAATGCTCTACAGCGCCCTCATATTTTACGCCGGTTCTCTTACCGCACAGACTCTATCAAGAAAATATAAAAATAGACTTTATATGTCAACAACATTTATGAACCGAATTATATTCGTTTGAAGAGTATAACTTGTAAGCTAGTAATAAAAGTTTATCTGTCTTTTTCTTGGAAAAAGAACTTCAACATTATTTTAAATGGCCTGACTGACTGACTGACTTGAGCTTGCGCTATGGACCTCTCTGTCCAACGGGTCATTTTAAACTTTCATAGCATTGTTATAATTTTTTTTTAAATTATTTCACTGTTATTATATATGTAGAAAACTCTTTCATATAAAATAATAAAAACAAAATAGTCAACTATACCATATCGCGAGCATAGTGAGAGGTATTTGTTGAGAAATATCGCAAAGGAAAAGTACTTCTTTGTGGCGTTGTTGGCTTGTCAATCACTGAAGCAGTAGTTACTTGGCGGGGCTCCACGGTTGCTGAGACTCAGTTTGACGCGTCTTTATTTCTCAAAGGAGTTAGATGACGTTCTGTTATGTTGTCCAACCAACGGATCCAGAATCCAAATTCCAAATCCATTAAGAAGATGGAAAATGTAGCCATCGAGGAATTGGCGTTCATCTTTGTGAACTGATTAAAAATTTAGGTAATATTTTTGTTGTCGTTTTCATTTCAGCATATGACACTTGAATCTTTGGTCGCAGCTTTGTTTTTTTTAGGATTCCGTAGTGACTAACAAGGAACCCTTACATTATAAAGTTTGGCCAAGTCTGACTGTCCGCGGTTTAATTCCGAGACTACCAAAAAGTCGTATTTTAGCGTGATTAGGTATACATACATATTAATCATGTAATGGGTTTTTTTTTATATTATAATATTAAATACATTAAAAATACTCCAAGCAGAATAAACTTATGTTACATTCAAATCCAATTTTAAATCTTATCTAGATGCTCGATGCAACAAGCTGATACGATTCAACGACAGAAAAAATAGAAATGTAGGCATATATGCACTGCTACACACGCGAAGCCAGGGCGGGCCGCTAGTACTCGCATCACGGCCTCAGTCGGATATAAATTGGTTTGGCAGATATAAAATTGGCTGGGACCCAAGAATCCCCGTCGTGATGTAGGTCAGGAGGACTGCTTTCCTCTTTTTAGTGAGAACTCACAGACAGCACGGAACACGTAAGCGGCGTCGCACAGTATAAGTTTATCATGGAGACTGTCGGTCGGAATCGCATGAGCACCACGAGAATCCCTAACACCGAAAACTTTACTACTTCAATTGAAGAAAATTTATAAAATCCCACGACGAAAAATCGTTAAACAAGTAAAAAAATATTAAAAAGGTGATCCTTTAAAAATAATACAATCAAATAATTGTATTTTATCGACCTAAAACAATCAAATTTAAAATGTTATTTAACTAAGCCCCGTACGTGGCTACGATAACAACTTTTTGGAACGAAGGGTTCTTAAAAAAATTAAATTCAAATTTTCATTTATTACTTTTTAAAGATTAGTAAGCCTGTTTCCAACAACGGGATGTTGAACATGTTTAAGAACCTGCTCTAAAGTAATACTCATTTGATACCAAAAATCACTTTGCAACAAACCAAACAAACAAACATACAACCTTTTATCCAAACACATGTATCGTCTTTATCCCGGCGAATGTAAAAATAAGAATAAGATTTCTCATGACTAGGACCCATTATGAAAATTTCACTTCAAGTTTTTAATATATCTACTTATTAGGTACATATGATGTCCTACACACATATTTCAAACTTGCACTTGCATAAAAATTAAAAAAAAGAAAGTTTTATTTTAAAAAAGGGCTATTATAATATAATGGATGGATGCTAAATACTTAATACTAAAACATGATTTCGTTTAATATTTTTTTTTTAATTTTTCTAACACTCGAATCTGTTAGTGTTAAAGTTTTGCTGTAGTGTCATATTTAAAAATTAAAGTTATATTATTTTGAAATAATAACTACGTACGTTCTGCACTGATAATATCTTTGACGATTTAAAAGTGCTTGTAAAAGATTACTTGGAAAAGTTTCGAGATTGAGTTTCAATCATCGAGGATAAACAATTCGAATAAACCTACTTTTAACGTGTGAGAACTTACCGCGTCGTACAATTATTTACACAGCTTTACAATAAAATCATTACTTATCATCTTCATTACTATTTCGGTGGATAGACACAATATTCCCCCTTGTATTTCAGACTGCATCCACTGCATTGTCGGAACGGAACAAAGAAGCGTGCAGGAGCAGCTGCCGCATCGCCGCGCAGTCTGCCAGGTGCTATCCATTACTTAGTTTTTTAAATGCAACTGCAATGTTTTTTTTTTTAATATACGTAATTCACTGTTCGCGCGCTATATATAAACCAAATAAACCTATTTCCTATTCTATGTCGTAAACTATCAGACTGTGGAACAAACACGGACGTTGACAAGGCAAACAAAACTAAAAGTTAGCAGACACGTCAACTTCGGGTGAAACGACAGCGGAAGCCAAACAAAACAAATATTTTCCGCAGTATGATGGATCGTATTATGAAGTTTTTTTTTTTTTTTTCAACGTCGAACAACGAATGACCAAGTAAATAACATGTCGTTTGTAATCACGTAAATATTGTTATAGACGAATTAGGTACTGACACGAAAACGCTTATCCACTTATCATATCTTTAAATATATATACTACCTGGGTAGTTCGCTTTTAAGATTGGACGTTTGGTAGTTGAGCTACATCGTTTGCCACAATAATGTGACCATTTTTATTAGATTTTTACTATTAAGTAGTTTAAGACTTCAAATAAAAATTATAGGCAGCATAGTTTTCAAAAACGAAATAGTTATTTCGTATTTTAATTTATATAATTTTCTTAAATGTATCCCAACGTCATTACTAATATAATTTATTCTTTTATATCTTCGTTATTTTCTCATTTCTAACAATAATGTATAAGTATACGTATTTTTCTGCGATTTTATTCGCTCTACCACCGCCATCACCACACACAATAATAATTAATAATACCTATGTAATTTCAAGTTTTTGTTTTCATATAGAAAATGTCGTTTTAATTCTATGATTCTAGTAAGGCAAAACTGCTAGCTCTGTCATTAGTCTCAGATTCAAAACGTCCAATCTTAATAGCAACGTAACCGGGTAGTTAATAATAATAATACATGGGACATCCCACACAGCGTCATCTAGCCGTTACTTTAATAAATTAATTACTTTAGAAAATACTTTACTGATACAGTTTTGAAGTAAAAATCCACAGATCTTGCAGTCCCTGCACCCATCGGTTTCATTGAAAATGAACCTACTCAAATCCGATTTTCACAGATTATTTTATTTCATTACCACGATTTAAACTGCAGCCTCTCATATCCTTAAACGTTTTGAACTCGATAATGAAGCATTCGAACGAATACAGGCCGAAAGGCGATGACCGTAATGTTAACAAGTTCCCGATCGTCCATAAAATCTAACATGTGATGTCAAATTTCTTGTTCGATTTCCAACCGATATCCAAAATTTTGGTCTCAAACTGTAGCTACCGACGCCCTCTAACTTTTTGTACAACACTTTGAAGTGATCCGACGAATACCCTCTGAAATATAGTAACTTATGTCCACAAACACCAGCGATCGACCAAAAAATCTCATTTTTCGGAAATAATTTCTCTTACAATTACCAACCGATTTCCAAAAACTTGGTCTCAAACCGTAGCTACGTTAATGGCCGAGATACTATTTTTTTAAATTTTCGATATCGGTCCCCGTTCTCGAAATAATTTGGATTTAGTAAAAAAAAATCTGAAAAAATCCAGATTTTTTTACATTTTCCAATTTTTTCAAAAACTACCAAACTGATTTCCAAAATTTTGGTGTCATACGATGCGCAACTAAATGATTGATCTTTTAAGAACTTAAAATTTTAGCTAGACTTCATACCCTCGGAGTTATGGCTAAAAATGCGTCTCCCGTGAAATGGATATGATAGTCATTTTCAATGACAAAACTTCAAAAAACACATAAACGAAACTTAAAAGTACCACGCTCGGGTGACGCAGAATCGGGTATACTGTATACTCGACTCAGGTTACATAATCGGTGACGTTTGCTATATAACAATGAGGGTATCGTTTCAAAAATAACGTTTTATTATTATGAATTTTATTTCGCGTATGTTTTTTACAATCAGTGTATTACTTCAAGTGCATACATACAAGTGCGTACATACAGTTAGTATTTAATACTTTATTTGCTACGAAATTGTACAAATCTGGAAGCACCTTTAACGTCTTGAACTTGTATTCGTTAAGTATTTATGTAACAGCTATTAGTTATTTGAAAAAGGATGTATCCAGGAAAAGAAGGCTGTCAGTTTAACAATATTAAGATATTCTCTTGAAAATATATTGTACTTGCTTCTTAAATCTTGATACACTTCGTTAGTTTCATATAATCGAACAAAACGGACAACCGCAACAGACCATCGAGGCACGGACGGAAGCGTCATGCTCCGTGACTTCTGTGAACTATACCATCATTCGTCTATTAAAAACTTCAAAAGTTAGTAAGCTATTTTACATGGCAGATGAAACGAAGTCAATAATTTTCAGATGTTCTTTATTATCAGCACAATTCTAGTAAAAGTATGACAGATTAAGTCACGCACAAGTTATTAATATTTTTTCATCATCATCATCATCATCAGCCCGTGTCTCTCCACTGCAGGATATAGGCCTCTCCCAAGGCTCGCCACCATACACGGTCTTCCGCCTTTCGCATCCAACTACCCCCGGTATGGCGCTTCAGGTCATCTGTCCACCTGGCCGGGGGGCGTCCAACGCTTCGCTTTCCGGTACGTGGCCTCCATTCGAGAACTCGTCTACCCCATCGGTTATCAGTTCTACGGCAAATATGACCGGCCCATTGCCACTTCAGCCTGCTGATCGCTTCAGCTATGTCGACAACTTTAGTTCTTTGACGGATTTCAGTGTTTCTGATTTTATCCATCAAAGAAATACCGAGCATAGCCCGCTCCATAGCACGCTGAGCGACTTTGAGTTTATGGATCAGTCCTGCCGTGAGAGTCCACGTTTCGGCACCGTACGTCATTGTAGGTAGGACGCATTGGTTGAAGACCTTGGTCTTCAGACATTGTGGTAGTGGCGACGAGAACAGATGAAGCTTCCCAAAAGCAGCCCAGCCCAGCTGAATTCTTCGGTCGGCCTCTTTGTTGAAGTTGTGTTTGCCTAACTGGACAATCTGTCCTAAATAGACATAGTCTTGCACAACTTCTAGAGTTGCACCCTCTACGGTTACCGGTCTCGGGAGAATATGTTCGTTAAACATGACTTTCGTCTTGTCCAAGTTCATCCCGAGCCCCACCCGTCGAGAGGCGACATTGAGGCCGTTAACCATTCCGCTGAGCTCCTCCAGCGACTCTGCCATGATGACTATATCGTCATCATGGCATGGCAACATGTTTTACTAAACAGTATCCTTTTCCAACTTTAGTAAATTGTCTATTGTACTTAACTATGTTATTAGAGGAAGCAGCCATTACATAATTATCAACTAACTTAAATTGCCCAAGGTTTTCGTATTACCAAAGTGGAATTCCATAACGTAATGACCGTCGCTTATAGTAATTAACAAACTTAAGCCCGTATCAATAAATCATACTCAAGTCTGAGAATTATCTCAAGGCTATCACAAGTCAGTACTGATTAATAAACGCATCTCAAGTAGACCGTTGAGAGCGACTCAGTACGTGCGTCATATGACGTCAACTGAATTTAAAATCGAAAGGTTTGATGAAGCGCTCAGCTGATATTGTTCTCAAGAAAATTTTGAGTGTGATTTATTAATACCGACTTTAAGCCTCCCTTAGAGCAAATAACATTCCAGTTCGTACCTCAAAGGTGCTGTCACAGAATCAGCTCTTAAACTTATCTACTTATTTATTATTTTACAAATTTTCATAACTTCAGTGTTAATTAACTTAATTCAGTGTTATTATTGAAAGAATGATCTCTGACGTAGCAGAACTTGTACATTTTTCGTACTTTCATTGATGCAAACAATTTTGATTCCTAAAAACATTATCAGATCTAATTTGGCATACGTCAGAATGTTGTCTGTCTGCGCAGTGGCTATTATATCCGAGAAAATGGCGACTTTAGATTGTGATAACGTCCTTAATGTAAATCAAGTACCTTCCATCACTAGCCAAAACATCTAATGTGCTAGAATCTAGTTATTAGAGTTCAGTGGAACATACTTTCCCATCATATCTACATGATATTTGTGGTCATGTGTAATAATTCTGAAAACTATCACGTTTGAAAACTAATTTATTTAATTCAATCATTTAAAATTCCGATGCGAAAAAAAGGAGCGTGAGTTGATGGGTCTGATGGTTATCTTAATATATGTGTATGTGTGGTTTGTCTATGGCTCTATTTATATTTTATTAACCAATCAATGATCCGACATAGTTTTTACTAATATTAAAGTACACATCTCCGGGATTGACATTTATAAAGTAATTTCTGCCGGTTAATATTTCGTATTTTTTTTAAAACCGGTGCGTGCAATAATGAAATCATAACGTTCAAGCATTTGAAAAGTAAAAATGAAAACAAATTATACGTTTTATAAGCAAAAAACTAAGCTCAAAGAACTGTAAAATAATGTATTAATTTTAAGTATGAGTTCAATAGTTGCATCTTTCTTTCACAGCAGCTTCCGAGATATTTCATATGCTCTGATATAATAATTATAATATTGATCGTAAAAACTAAAAAGTTTACAATACAAACAATGATAAGAAAAGTTACAAGAACGCCTGCACCGCATCGCAAGCACGTCTCGCACGATAACGTGATCACAAGCTCCGCAATACGCGCGCTTGTTTGTGTAAGCGAACCGATACGAACGCGGCGATCTCATTGTGTCAGTGGGGCGATGAAAATCGTAAGCCATCCGTCGCTCCACCGCATGCCTCGGTTACTCGTTAGCGACATTATTTTTATCAAGTGCTTCTTTTCATAGACTAGAAACAAACTATAATTACTACCTCATGTGTCTTAGTTACTTCAAAAATTGTGAAATTTCAGATGACGTGGTCTATTGGAACGATAATAAGCTATGATGCGCAAGAAGAATTGCCATAAAAGATTGTACGATACAATGTTGTGTGGTAATTATTATGGTATTAATTTAAATTCATTATTTAATAAAATTGATTTTGAACAAGGATATTTCTACTTCAGCAGGGTGATTCTGAACTATCGCCATATATAACACGGTGATATTTAAAACGTCTAGGCGGAAAGCTAATAATGTTCTTATTCGTAACCATAAATGAACCATTAATTAACTAACATTTGGTGAAAATATTTTTATTTTAAATTCGCATTTTAGCAACATCAAAATGAAGTTTTAACCTTATCGCTCGCGATAATATAATACTTCGAAATCAGCCCACAGGAAAGAGAGTTACGCAATACAAAGACAGGCGGTTTGTAGGATGTAGGTGAGAATTCAGTTCCTATGCAGTGCTGTGCGAGCTGAATTGCACCTTATTGCGTCTTGTTGAGGTTTCACTATTTATTTGCATTTGTCGAGTTACTCGTTAGCGACATTTTTTTATCAAGTGCTTCTTTTTATAGACTTAAAACAAACTATAACTACCTCATGTGTCTTAGTTACTATAAAAATTGTGAAATTCTGTACCTGTATTCCGTGCTTCCAGATTATTTTTTCTATCATAAACACATTTTTTTTTCTTAATTTTCAAATTGATATATATGCATTAACATGCGACCTGGCGGTGAGTAGGGATAAGTACGTTTCATATTTAACTTCATTTGGACCTACTCAATGAATTCTATGAGTAGGTTAAGTTCAAAATATATATTACTCATTTTATGTGTGATTTCCATTTTCCATAACAATTACAATTCTACACGGAAAAAACAAATTCTCGAATCAAGAAAATATTGTTTCATATATACGGAAGAGAATATTCTCTCAAAACAAGTAAATATTTTTTCTTCTAAATTTATCCATACTCAGACCAACAAAAATGTGTTGCAACAATAATATATTTTCTTATTTAAAAAAAATATCCTCTTCCTTATATATGAAACTAATTTTCTTGGTTCAAGAAATCTTTTTTTACCGTGACGTAGTGGCATATTGTGGCAAATGCCACTTTAAAACTATGATATTGTACATATTATATATCTATATATGCAATCTAATTCTGTATTTGTCACGTTCAAACCATTGTTAAACAGTATTAATTAATTACTTTCTCATGACTTGAACAAAAATAAAAAATATAATCCTTTATCATCGGACTTATAGGGATAAATTTAAAAATAGTAAATACAGATATACTATATGGACATGCCACATTATATATTGTATCATTACTTTAAAATGAAGCAACGGCTTTGTCAAAAGTAATTAAGAGCTCTCAAGATAAAAGTTACTTAGGTTTTAGAATAAATGCTATCCTAAAATATAATTATAATAATATCTTTCCATTTCACACCATAATGATAATAACTATTTCTATTCTATTCTATTCAACTATTTCTATTCAACTATTAGACTATTTCAAAATACAAAGAAAAACTCTTTGTAATTTAATTTTAATTTACTTGAAACTTGTTTTTGTGGCGTTACATGGGCGTTACCATTATTTAGATTGTGAAGGGTAACGTGAGTGACGCTTCATTCTGCGACTCATTTCATCGTTGATAGGGCTAATCTAAGACTTTGATATTATGAATTTTAACAAGAAAATGCACGAGTACCTACTTGAAATGTGTAGGTACATGTGGCCAACGGACACAAGAGGGGCATCGCAATTAGTCCTGCGAGACTGCCAGCTACGAAACGGAAGAAGGGCGCGTGCGGAGGTGACGTCATTTCCGGACCCCGCGCTACCCGACTGGCGTCGGATATTAATCATTCCCGTCCCAACGTAAGATTGCCCGCTACATGTCGATTTCGTACGGCCTTAATTGAAAACAGCAACGTGATTGAAACGTTTAACCACTACCACCCAATACGATGCAAATCATAAAATAAAAAACCGGCCAAGTGCGAATCGGACTAGCACACGAAGGGTTCCGTACCGTCACACAATACCGTCGTACAATATTAAAAAAAAACGAGCGCGACATCAATAGAATTTAACCATTAATCGTTATCATTATGTATCTTAAAAATTATTGTAAAAGTTAATGATACAATAAAATTATTGTATTGGATCATTTTTATTTCGTTAGTTATTTAGAAGGAGCTCGATCCTCTCTGGCTAATCCGAAAAAAAATAACATGAGTGCTCTGATAGCTAGAGACAATTTTTATTACTTATATTATTACAATGAACCTTTGACTTTTAGTATCGATTGTAAAGAGAATAAGCTCTGCAAAGGAAAGCGTAAATTTATAGTACCTAGTAATACAATGTAGTTTTCATCATAAGATGTTTTTTTTTAAATTATCTTTTACAATAACATCACAAAGATAAAACGCATCTAGTTTTCGCTTGTTGGCTAAACGCTGTCATTTTCTATGGAATTTTCACAAAATTTTTACTTATGAAAATACGTTTTGTAAGTGATCTATTACTCGTTAAGTACAATAAATAGGACACATGACTCTAACAAAAATTAGGACTTTAGGGGTACATATCTCAACAACTGACTTAAATAAAAAAAATTGTTTGAAGCCTTGATATCATTTTTTAAGACCTATCGTTTGGTACCTCTCGCGTTAATATATGATAAAGTTTTATTTTTCATACTTCCTACCCCAAAAAAAAATTTTTTCTTAATTTCACTAGATGGTTGTGTAGCGGTTCATAGATTACACCTATCTTCTAAATTTCATCTATATATTGCCAATAGTTTCCGAGAAAAACCACAGACAGGCAGACATGGCGAAACTATAAGGGTTCCTTTTTTGCCATTTGACTACAGAACCATAAAAAGCCTCTCTCTCGAACCTGTATTGAAGGCCAGCGAAAATTTATTGGATATTCATTACAAAAATGGATCTAAATCGCCGGCCAATTGATCAAAGGGCCGGTCCACCGAAACCGGTATATAAAACAAAAATCATTAGACTAAATCGTATTTCGTATACTTTTTTTTGTCAGTTGTATTTCATGAAATACATATTTTGTATACATAACATAACGATATAACTTTTTTCGTTATTAATGTAAATAGCGTCTTAAATGGCGTAATTTTGTTTCTAGCTACAT
Organism: Luffia ferchaultella; assembly: GCA_949709985.1. Classification (NCBI taxonomy): domain Eukaryota; kingdom Metazoa; phylum Arthropoda; class Insecta; order Lepidoptera; family Psychidae; genus Luffia; species Luffia ferchaultella. The sequence continues at coordinate 10,236,926 of OX453254.1, forward strand.
CTTTTTCCGGAGTGAACTATACCCAATTATTTAATTAATTAATACTTATTGAGAATTTTTATAAAAATAAAGAAGGCTATCTTCTGGTACTGGAAATAATAAGGGTCCCCGTGCCGCTCGTCATAAAATATCATAAGTAATAAAATGATTCCGATAACATCAATGTTCAGATATAATAAATTTACTTTGGTTTACAGTTTAAGCAATTATTTAGTAATATATTATCATATTATAATAGAAAAACATAATAGCGTTATCCAACAAAAAACCGTGGTATTTTAACATTATCCTAAACCCACACCTGCATCTTTTGTCGCGAAGCTTCGTCCATTGTCACGATAAACGCAGATGTGGGCAGCGATCGGCATGCGTTACGAATTTATCGGCCTGTGTGACGATAGACGCAACACTATCGCTCGACCGGCGATTTTACCACACTTCAAAGGAAATTATTGGATGCTGAACCGTAATTAGGGCATAAATTTCTCACACCTGCGTCGTTCATTGTAGTGAAACGGTAGTTCAAGACGGACGTGAATTTATTATTATAAATTTTGCTTTTTGGGTAGTTTTTTTTTTTTTTTCAGGGATTGTTACAATAATAGAAGTACTTAATATAATTATTAGTACTTTTGTGATGGCGTCGGAGACAGCTGTGTTTAAATTAGCGGCTTCGTTCATTATATCACAAGATTACTTTGGACGTATCGCGATATTATTCTACGATGATTTAAGCACAAACAGCAGTAACTTCGTCGAGCAGATGTGAACTTAGCTCTAATCGTACTAAATTGAATGGACACTTTATGTTGATGAAATAGGAGTATAAAACAGATATTAATAACTGAAACGAAACTTTCAATTCGTTCGAAACGTATTAGTAAATTGTCATTTTCTGTGTGCCTATAATATAAAAGCCTCGATAAACGCTAATGGTACTTGTTTACGTTGGTGTTGTATACTCCATTGATCAATAGCAAATTACGCTGAAATCATTAGCATAATGATTGATGCGGCCTCTATAGCGAAATCGATATAGTTGACTTTGTATATTAAGAAAACAAATATTTAATGTAATTAATAAAATGTTGGATTAATAAAACATACCCAAACCGATAAATTATGTTCTTGCGAAAATTTGCAAGATACTTTCGAAGAAAGAACTGGAAAATAATATTTACGAAATGGTATAATCGTGTCTATGGCATAATCGGGCAACGATTTTGATGTTTTTTTTTATTATTTTTATAGTATTTTCCTTTTTTAAGTTATTTCAGTGTGATGGTAATGCTTCGGTGTACCTAGCTGCAGTAGCTCTAGATGTAGACTTTCAAGTACAGAAAATCTGATTCATTTCATTGGTGATCTCAAAATATAATAAACATATCCAATATTAACAAATTTTTCCAAAATATTTTAAAATTTTTTTGTCTAAAATAATAAACACTAACCGTGTCCTAGTATTTTTTTTTACGTAAAAAGAGTTCTAAATAATAATATCTGGGATATTTCACACGTGATCATCTAGTCCCAAATTAAGCAGAGTCTGTACTAAGTGTACTAGACAACTGATATACCTACATACATAATATTTATTTTTTTAATAACATACATAAATAGATATTTTACACCCAGTCACGGAACAAATATACATGTTCATGCAGACAAATATTTGTACCGGGCGGAGCTCGAACCCGCGATTTTCGGGTCTACAGTCGGCGTTTCCAGCCACTAGACCAATCTGTGATTCCAATCATTAATACTAGTATGCTAGTATATTTTAACACATTGAAATTCAAAACGCACGTGTAGAATATGCATTAGATATAATATTCTGAAATATTGTCGTTATATCTGAGGTAACGGTTATTATGTCGCCAGAAACGTGACAACGACGCAAGCAACATGATAAACGTTCACAATGAATTCCTTACTATACGACGCTTCTGCAACTGAAAAATTCAGTGCTCCGAGTCCCATGTTATTATCCTTCGAAAAAAAAATACTCCTTGATATGTTGAATTAATACCACGATAGATACACGATTTAATAAAAAAAAATTACTTTGGGTATTCGTCAAGTACTTTTAACAGGAGCTATTTCTACTAAAAATAGAGGCTATTTCACTCAATATGCAAATCGGAATTACGATATGTTTTTAACAATCTATCTTTGTCGAGTTTTTTTTTTTTCCTAAACTAAGAAAACTAGTTAAGACCCGGGTTTCAATTTCGACTTAGTTTACAGTTTAGAATTTAAGTGCTTTCAAGCATTTGTTTTCGATATTACACTTATAAAAAAAAATGTGTGTTTACTTATAGATCGTGAAAAAGCGACGAAAATAAGACAAAGTAATTTAAATATCGATAAAAATTCATTATAAATGATTTCATTTGTTAGTTCAACTGTAATATCTCTACATAAGTACTATTTCACGTAAAAATAAATAGTGCCATAAGATTATCGTTTTAAGGGTAGCCAAGAAGAGTCTCTTCCTCTAATTTCAGCGAGACTCCGGCCTTAAGTACACAGGCTATACTAAATGACGACCAGTAATTCCCATTCCAGTGAGCTCTCATCAATGTGATATAATTTTTCCCTCCTAGGTACTCTTTCTAGGGTTCGTTGTCACTTGGTGTCACGGGACGATTAAGGTCGTAATAGCTGTAACCTTTACGCGACCGCACTGCGATACGGGTCACCGCCCTCTTTCACGTCTCAATAAGGCTTCGTGCGGCTAATTATATACAAAGACAGTAATTTGTAAAGGAACGGCTTAATATAAAGCCGGCTATTTATCAATATATTTCTGAATATGATACGCAACAATAAGCACCCTTGTGACGTGATGGATTTTCGTTAACCTATCATATGTGAAGGACATATTTTGTAATCCTATATCTTGAGCTAAATACCATAAAAACGGTAATTACAAATAATTTCTAATCTGGAAATACCACAAAGTTTGACATAGCCAGAGGTAGCATATCGGTCGTACGATCCAAACAGTTCTACACCAAATGAATAAGGGTATAAGTGGCGAAGGGTGATCTATAAAAAAAGGGATAATCTAACGTAATTACTATAATACTATAACTAACCCTGAACATAAGTCGTGATAGCCCAGAGCGCAACGAACCTGTCTCAAATTTATATAAGGCCATAGAGCCATGGTTCGAATCTGGGCGTGTACCAATGAGTTTTCCTGACTTAAGTACATTAACTATCACTGACTCCGTGCCTCGGAAAGCACGTTAAGGAGTCGGTCCCGGGCGCTTTCATTAGATAGCGGTCGTTACAACCCCAAACCCGCAGTGGAGCAGCGTGGTGAATTTAAGCTCCAACCCCCCTTCCCTCAACCCTGGGGGAGGCCTAAGCCCCTGCAGTGGGCTAAAATGGGCTGATGATGAACCCTGGACATTAGAATAGATATTCGCAATATAGGTGTCTATTGCCTATAGATTATCGCGGGTGGCTCCTAATTTTTCACCTTTCGCTGCTAAGAGCAGTCTTCATAATATGAGTGGACTAGAAATTTTAATACAATGCCACAATCAATAACTATGGAAACTATATTTGCAGGCTATAAGCATATTTAAAAAACTGGTTCACCCTGCAGGCCATCCCTGAAACTTTCCGCTATTTTCGAGTTCAAAGCGCTCGAAAATTAGAAAGCTATTTAACTCTTCGAACTCAAAATATCGATTTTCGTGGTTTTTGAGCTCTTCGAGCTCATATTAGTTTTCTAAGCTCTCCAAGCCCAAAAACAGAATTTCTATAAATTTAGTTTTTCAATCTCAGAAACCTAAAACATTTCAGAGAAAATGTTATTTTGGAAATATTTGAACTGCGATATTTTTTGAACGCTTCGTTTGATTTTAGTGCAGTTTACAGCATTCTATGCAATTTTGTAAGCGCAAAACTTTTGTGTAAATTCAAAAATCTATTAGTGATAAAATTTCAAAGTTATGTTAAAAAACACTTCTTCGGAAATTTGTAAACTGCGATATCTTTTGAACGCGCCGTTCGATTTTAATGTAATTTAAGGCATTATATGTAATTTTGTAAGCAAATTTTTGTGTAAACTAAAAATCGATTGATCTTAAAATCTCAAAGTTGTGTTAAATAAACACGTTTTCGGAAATTTGTGAACTGCGATATTTTTTGAACACGTTGTTCGATTTTGTTATTTTTGGGGGTACTCGGCGCAGTTTTTTATGTACAAAAAACGTATATAAGGTTTCAAGTAGATCGGTTGGAAAATCTCAGTTATTTAAAAAAAAACCTATTTTTTTGGTGAGGTTTATTTTTTGAATATTTTTGAAACAGCTCGATCGATTGATTTCCAAAATCTAATCAGATCTAAGTCTCGATGAACCCTTTCAAACGCCGTATCGCGGGTCTTAATCGGTCAATCCGTTCTCAAGATTTCGTACGACAAAAAAAAGTTACCCACAAATACGGACGTCCAGCCGAAAGTGGTCAGAATGGCTTCCCTAGACCTTAAAACGTGAATATCTGATGAAAACTCGATTTTCGAAAATCGGACCCAAATCAATAACTTCCTTTGGATAGCGGGAAGTTAAAAAAAATATGTACATACATTTTATAAAAACAGGAACACTCAATTATCCAGGTAAATATCTTTAGGAACTTAGATTTACAACAAATCGCAACGTACGTATAATTGCCCATCTAAATCAATAGCATTAAATAAATGAAGAGATGCGTTCTGTAATGCGCATAGACTGTGGCATAATAGACACTATTTCACAATGCAACAAAAATATTAGTACTTTATACATAGTTATAAGTATCATCATCATCATCATCAGCCCGTGTCTCTCCACTGCAGGATACAGGCCACTCCCAAGGCTCGCCACCACACACGGTTTTAAGTATAGTAGTAGTTATAAACTAATTATAAGTGAGCTTTATGGCACTACAAAGGAAGAAACTGAATACATTTTATTATTGATGCAAATTAGGCTGTGATTGATTTTAAAGATGCGTTCGTTCGTACACGGAATCGGAAATTCAAAATAACAAGTACATTTTCCATTACCTCCTACATTTTGTACGGTTTCAACACTTGTAATAGTTACTAGCCAATTTTCTAAATTACAAATTTTTTTTATTAATTATTAGACGCTAACATCTAGGTAGTCCAATTTGACCATCTTCCCTCTTGGAGTATAAGTTGCCGGGCCGCAGGCGAAACAGTTGACAGCTCAAAAGCTAGGACCGAAGACTGATCCCCGCACATCTGTATTCACACCCTTCGTGCACCCATTTTCGTTTGCTTTCGTATCATACTTCAAACTGATATTGCAATCTCTATTGCATACGATGTATACGCTGGTGTCAATTTTGCTACTCTATTGAAAATATGATAACGATAATCAAGTAATGAAATGTACCTACTACGTGCAATTTACATTAATTAAAAAAGAGGAAAATCGAAAGTGAGCTTAAAATTTCTCAATATTTGGTACAACGGTAGAACTATTACATATTATAAAATAAAGTCCCCCGCCGCGTCTGTCTGTCTGTCTGTCTGTCTGAACTCGATAAACTCAAAAACTACCGAACGGGTTGGCATATTATTGGCACTAATTGACGGAGTGATTTAAGAGGAAGGTTTACGCGTATAATTTATTAATGCTTTATGCAAATTTGTTGAAATATGACGATTATTGTTGAAGAAGTCGGAAAAAAATCAAGCCGGCTGGGAGCTTTCATCGAAAACGCTACCTAATCCTTTTGAGATATAACAAAATAATGTACGGAGAAATTGTGTCTTTTTTATAGGACTAAAGAAAAGTACGCGATGGCATATGTCTATCTTTTATGGATAGGTAACTATACCTATTTTTATGTTTAAAAAAATGGTGTCATATGATGAGGTAATTTGAAAGCAATTTATACGGATACAGTATTAATCCTTATCAAATTAAATACGTTATTTATCTTCAGCATTTTATGCACATTATGACTGGCCTTTACACTATACAATTTAAATTAATATCTTAGAAGCTATCGCGAAATATATATATCGCGCGACCAGCCGGGCGGCCATACGGGACGTCGCGACACGCGTTTTTAGGTTATGTTAGGTTATATGTATTTACTCTTTACTTTTTCATATATTTATAGAATTGGAAATAAAATAGGAAAAATGAAAGGAAACACTCCAAGTAGCATGAATTTACGTCATATTTAAAGGTAATTAAATCCAATTCACATGTTCGACGCAACAAGCTGATATGACACTACGACAGAAAAAACATTACGGCTTATATGCTCTGCTACCCGTGCGAAGCCGGGGCGGGTCGCTAGTTTGAAATAATCAAAAGAGGTTTTAAATCTCGAAATTATAAACGAGATCGTAATAATTATAAATTCGATAATGACACGGATAACAGTACATTAATTTAAACCGTTTGTATTTTTCTCCTCAATCCGCTATCGAACTAACATCTCGGATAGATTATAATCAAATTAATTACAAAGTATCCCGTCTACTACGCATCGACGAATAGCGGCAGCAGTTCCAGTCGGCGTGACTCACTGGCTTCAAGGTTAAGATCGATTGAGTCCGTGCTGCTATAAAAACGAAGCTCATCCGCCGACGCAAAGTCTACCGATTATGAGGAAAATTTTATCATTGCTCGGCGGTTTATAGTCAAGTAAACAGTTTATTTTATTACCTACCTATTCTCGTGAATTTCCGCCGTGCATAGTTCACGTGGGATTAGCCAAAACGGAGTTATTTACACAGAATGTATTCTACCACTTAAACTGCAAACAACCACTAGTTGCGATTAGCAAAAAATATATACAGACTTTTAAGAAGACGTTCATCAACGGAAAAAACCATAGTGATATAAAATGGCGCAAACTTTTACATGACATGCGAAATATGAAATGTCAACAATAATTTAAACTTTTAAACAGAATACATTTGTAATGTTCGTCAAATAAGCGTAGAATCATGTAATTATTAATTTATTTTTCTTTTAAAACATTACTAAAATTGTCCATCGACAAAGCAGGTAGAGACAATTTTCTCTACGAAGACGTTGCGTTAGTATTTAATAAACGATATTACTGAGTCACTTTTAGGAGTGAACTCATACAACACACAAGCGCACATATATTTATGCTGGCCTTGTACTATTGCGAGAGGTTCATCTCGAGATTGAGGTGACGATAAAGTTGTTTACAAAACACAAATTCAATCGAATCGACTTCCGTCGCCAATTCCGAGAAACAATCATCTAATTGATTGGGCATCAACAAACAGATCCGAAATCATGAGGAAACCATCTATGTATTAGATAGGTTTTTATGAGGGTACCGAATAAAGTTTATTCGTGAGATATATTGGAATTACTATTGTTCGATAAAAAGTATTAGTTTTGGAATACATAGGTTAAGAACAGACAAAATAAACTACGTAGTTCAATACACGTTTAGCAGTACCAATTAATAGATGTATGACTGAAAATTTTAATTTGCTGTAAGCAGTGCTCAAGACTTGTTTGTATCAGAAATATAAAATTTTCATTTTAAAGAAGAAGAAGTATAAATTTTTCCAATGCATTATCGTACAAAAATGCATACAACTGCGAGTATTCAAAATTTTGGTACATTATTACAACATATAAATTTAAAACCCGACTACGGCAAAAAAAACATAAGTCGGAGTCGGACTAAAGCTAGAATATTTCGCATGTGTATAGATAGTCTAATAAAGTAAGCTGGCACAAGTTATTAACTAACACATATGCATTTACATAAGCGTAGGAGAAAAAAACAATATGTTTTGTTTTAGTAAGTCGCTTGTGCCAGCATTCTCTACTACCTATATACCTACGTATTATGGTTAACCGGGATAGCAGACGAAACGTTACAACTTATGTCACGATCCGCATTCCGCACCCTGTTGGGTTCTCAGACTCCGGTCTAGGTTTTATAAAAATTGAAAAAGGTATTTTCAGAGGAATCATGTCATACTTATCTGGGATTGTTTGTTTGCTTTTTTGACTATATAAAAATTTTCAATTTTGTTTACCGTAGTCAGGTTTCTAAATTAATATTTTCATTAGCACATAACTTTTTCTATTAAGGACTTTATAAAATAGTTTTCATTCAATTAAATTTTGTTGACGGCATATATTCTTAATATGAATATATCGACACCCCATATAATAAAATCGCTTAAAAGCTGCAGGAGTATACACTACGCGCCAGGTATTGATTTATAAACTTGCGCGAAACACATTACCCTCTTTTCGACTTTGCCATAATAAGATAAGAATATAGTTTATACTGCACAAAATAAAGCCGAAACTTAAATGTTAAGTCTGCCAATGTCTAGTGTATGAGAGTGAAACTATTTTTATTCAAAAATAATACAAACAGGCAACGTTGTGCGGTTAATATAGTTTTTTTTTTTTTTTTAAATACTGCAAGGAACTATTACGCTCCACGTGGGCAAATTAGAAAAAAAACTCCCTTAAAATATTCAAGCTCTCGACTTGGTCTCTGGGTGAGTGACGATGGAAAATGGTTGATTAAAAGGGTCTAAACCGAAAAACATATTTCCTATATTTATCTTAAACGGCCCGGAGATCTAAGAAACCTTATGAGAATATGTGCCCCGTTTCGCGTAAAGCAGCATCTGTCACTAGATTAAGAACCCATTTACAACACACAACACCACGTTTCATTAAATTTTGCCGAATAATCGAACCTAACTTCCGTTTTTCAATATTGTACGAATTTAAAAAAAAAAAAACAACTCGCGTAATTAATGGACGGGCCCAAAAGCACACGCGCTAGACAGCGGGTACGCAACGCTCGCGGCCTTGCCCTTGGCTGACGATCGCCACGCCCACGCACCTCGACCTCGCCCGATCTCTCGATTGATTCACTGATATCATGCTGGTATAGAGATATGACTTATATTCAAGAAAACATAATTCTGGATCAATTTATCGAATAGAGACTAAGATAGGTTTAGATAAAAAAAAAATAAAAGTCTTAAACACAATCCCGAAATCTAGACATACTAAAACAGATTAACCCTAAAAAAAAAGGGTAACCGGTAAATGGTAATAAAAATTAACTAACGAGTCTCACGAAATGTTTCAGACTACCGAGTTTTTAACAAATTTAATTTTAATAATGGGCGATATCCGTAGAAAGAGGCCTTTTTCGAGTCCACAATCGAGTCGAGAGCTGAATTCTCGCGTACCTGTTTGTTCAACTATTTTTTTTCCATTCCACCAGCCCTTTTTATAACCAACTGCGGAGGCTTAGGCCTCCTCAAGATGAGGGGGCTTGGAGCTTAAATCCACCACGTTGCTTCAATGCTGGTTGGCGGATTGTAACGACCGCCATCTACAGACAGCAACCGGGACCGACTGCTTAACGTGCGCTCCGAGACACGGAGTCAGTGATAGTTAACGTACTTAAAACAGAAAAAACTCATTGGTACACACCCGGATTCGAACCACGGCCACATGGCCTTATAGATTTGAAACAGGTTCGCTGCGTTCGGGCTATCACGACATTATGTTAAACTATATATAGTACGAATATTTACCATTCGAAATTGACTACACAAAGTCATCAAAATGCTATAAATTGCGTGCTTGCTACAGGTATAAACTCGGTGAAACGTTATTGAGTTATTTACGTAACGAATAAAGAGATACTAAAGAGAGATTAGAATGCTCTTACCCAAAAGCCCGCTAACTATATACTTTTTCTCCGTCCAAGAGTAAGCCAAATTATAAGAACGGTTTCATAACTCTCATTACAAAGGTTCGGTTTACTAGTTTGTGTTAACTACAGCAAATCCTACATTAGTCACCGGATTTGGGACGAATTATGTATAAATCCACATTTACATTTATCAATAATATCCATTTGATGTTATAAATCGCGTTTTTACATCAAACACATACCTAGTATATATATATTATATATATTAATAAACGTGAAAAGTAAATCACAACAATTTGTCCAAACGTCGTAATAGATGACGAATGTATCATTCACCTTCAATTCGCAATGAAGGTAAAACGTTACACAAACATTAGTACCATCGAAACAAAATAACTGAAGATTGTATTTTCATAAATATGGAAGGCTTTACTTAGTATATTCTTTTTTATGCAAACGTCTATTCAGAGACTTGCAGTTGGACAGAAGCGGAGATGGGTGAAGGGGGGATGTAGGTGTGCCTCGTGTCTAAATCGGTCCACAAGGTGTATAAACAAGAGCTTTACGCCCGTCGCCGCCGCCGTGGTGGGCTGTCGGCCAACGCTACCATTATCCAATTACGCGTATTTAAACCGCGTGACGACGCACTTCCGCCACCGTCCCCGCCCGAACCGCGGACGGTGACGAGCTACCTACCATAGACACGCACGATGCGTACTAAACTAAAACAATAGCCATAATCGCAGACATTAGTAAATAAATTAAACCCTAATCGGAAACTGGAGAACAAATAAACATAGTTCCCAGCTTCGTGACGTGATACCCTGACGATGTACCTTATGAAGGTGATGAGTCGCTGTACAGATGACCCAAGACTTCATCGTGTAGATTTAGGGAGAGGAATATAACTGGCAGTTGACCTGTGTTTAGTTAAGGTTTTATTGAAATCGGTTCGACTGTTCTTGGATATATGTAACCAAATCAAATGTACAATCGAGGTTGAACAGTCTCATTGTTTTGTTACATGTAGACAACACCGAACAGAATCCCATAAAGTTACGGCAACAAACTATTACAATTATATAATACTAGTTGCAGGCAACGATTTCACCCAAGTGCACTACAAGATTTGTACAATTTTACTCAACTCTTCTCCTAGCCCAGTTCTCACGGCTCGATTTATTATTTAATATTTTCAACGGGATGTCTTATAATAAAAAAAACTATATTTAAACGCTATTAAGAAAAATCATCATTTATGATGACATCACTTAAAAGGCATGTGATGTCCTCCGTGTTTCAACTTACTCGTACCACCTCTTTACTAAATGCCACAAAAATCAGTTCAAATAGTTTAGCCATGAAAACAAAACAGACAAACTCACTTTCACAGGACGTCATATGGGTACCGCGTAGTAATATGTCCTCCGAATTTCAAGTTACACCTTTGCCAAAAAATCATCAAAATCTTTGCCTTTAGCCTTTATCTTTGTTGGGCGAAAAATAAATGACCATTCATTTTATGATCTTTATATCACTTTGGCTCTATGACCCCGTCAAACGGCGCTATGACGAAAGTTGGCGGGCAAGGTGAAAGCATGCGCCGGTTAAGCCCCACCTAGCCGATATACATGTTTATGTTACGTTCCATTTTATTGCGCAACTACGTATTACTTTCGATTATAGAATACGTCGTTATCGGTTAACGTAAAATAAATATATATATATATATATATATATAAGTAAATCATATAATGATAAAAAAAAATAAAAACCGACTTCAAAAACAAACTAAAAAGTTAAAAATAAAATTTTCACTTTAAAGAAAGGAGCATTAACAGGCGGCATATAGTTAATGAAGTCGGTGCCTACTCACTCAGACACTTTAAATTGTGTTCTATATTTATTATAGTTATAAATATATAATTGTTGTAATTGTTATTACCTGGTAAGTACACATTTAAAGTGTCTGAGTTGGCACCGACTTCATTAACTATATGCCGCCTGTTAATGCGCCTTTCTTTAAAGTGAAAATTTTATTTTTAACTTTTTAGTTTGTTTTTGAAGTCGGTTTTTATTTTTTTTTTAATTATTTTATTTTTCAATTTTTAGTTGAACGCATCTGTAACTTATTTGTATTTAGTATAAATGGGGCTACTAAACGCACTACTCTAATGAGACAGCACCGCGATTACGCAACGTCAATTCATTGTCAAATTGACGCATCAGCTTGCCTAGTAGACAGTGGTATTCCTATGTAAAACTTCAATCTTAATTATTATTTTTGTGCGAACTGAACATTTTGGCATGTTCAACCGTATGAAGGAAGCCCAACAAAAAGTAACTGCTGTAAATCGTTGAGGAATTCCCTCGACTGTTTATGGTCTTCATCATCAGACCTGTAATGGCACCATATGAGTGCAAAGTTCTCTTCAATAGAAATGAATTAAGTCCAAACACTAGGTAATTGCTGTATATCGTTAAGGAGTTCCCTCGATTGTGTACCGTCTCCATCATCAGATCTGTAATGGTACTTATAACCCATATGGGTGCAAAGTTCTCATTAATAGAAATGAATTACGTCCAAACACCAGGTAATTGCTGTAAATCGTTGAGGAGTTCCCTCGATTGTGTATGGTCTCCATCATCAGACCTGTAATGGCACTTATAATCCATATGGGTGCAAAGATCTCATCAATAGAAATGAATCAAGTCCAAACACCAGGTAATTGCTATAAATCGTTAAGGAGTTCCTTCGACTGTGTATGGTCTCCATCATCAGACCTGTAATGGTACTTATAACCTTTATGGGTGCAAAGTTCTCATTAATAGAAATGAATTAAGTCCAAACACCAGGTAATTGCTGTAAATCGTTGAGGAGTTCCCTCGATTGTGTATGGTCTCCATCATCAGACCTGTAATGGCACTTATAATGCATATGGGTGCAAAGATCTCATCAATAGAAATGAATCAAGTCCAAACACCAGGTAATTGCTGTAAGTCGTTGAGGAGTTCCCTCGACTGTCTTTTAGCTCCATCATCAGATCGACTCCCGACCTTCATTAAATAGTACTAGTAGTAATACTTTATCAAAATACTTAAAATACGATACTTTAAAATACGATTTTCGAAGGTTGCCCTCGATTTCTCTGGGATGCCATCATCAGATCCTGGTTTCCTTATCATGGTACTATTTCGGAAGTATCTCCCTTTCACAAAAAAAAAATCATCCGATTCGGTTCATAAACAACGAAGTTATCCCTGAACACACATAAAAAAAAAAACAAAAAAAAAATAAACATATATACGGTCGAATTGAGTAACCTCCTTCTTTTTTGAAGTCGCTTAAAAATACTGCTTTTCGTGCAATACTCACAAAAATGATGCCACAAAACGAGAAAAATTATATACAGTTAACAAGGGATTTAAAAAGAATTTCTAACAGACACGAACTTGCGGGAAATATGCCAGCCATTTCGCTCGGTAGCTGTCATAACTGAAGCACAAAAGAAACCCAGAAGTTACAACGGTAATGTCAACTTTGTAAAACCCTTCGTCTTTTTATGAATGCCGAAAGGCGCTAAAGTTCGGTTTGCCTGTCTAAAATCTCGTATATAATTGTACGATGTATTCAAACTCTAATAACTCGTACAAGTACAACGGCAATCGTTGTTTTGGCGTCGGTCATTCGCAAAATGACAAACGTAACCGAAATCCCAAAACAAACTGGCAGAAGTAGGGTCGTCTTTATTTGCTACGTTTCGTGACCTCAATCATGGGCCAGAGCACTTTTTGCTTATGCCGGCATAAACAACAAATTTTGGACATGAACATATAGGATTAAGTACTTTGCTACAATTACAAAACATTAAATATGCATTTACATGTTCTATAGACTGAAAATAAATCTTTCAAAGAGCACATTCAACATTAATTAGTAGTATTTTTTTCTAAATGTAACGAACGAGCGTGCCAGATTCTAAGATAGATTTACCATAAATATACTACTGCCATATCGACCTATAAGGTCAAAGTTGAAGTACATATTAAATAGTTTCTCAAAATGTACATTATAAGTAGCAAACGCCCGCAACTTTGTTCGTGTGGTTTTCGTAATTTCTACAGTTTTTCAAGTTAGCGTAGGAACTCTAAATATTTCTGAAATAAAAAGTAATCTATAATATTCTCTAAAAAGCTCTACTTGCCAGTGAAAGTCCCGTCAAAATTAATTCAACCGTTTCGGAGATCAGCCCGGACAAACAAACAGGAAAACGGACAAAAACAAAAAAAAATAAAAAATCGTTTTTCAGTTCTGATAACGTACAAATAACCAAATGAGTTTAAAAAAAAAAGCCTATATTTTCAAATATACAGACGGACGCTTTTATTTTATATATAAGTATGTAAGAAAAAATTATATCCTCCTTCGCAGTTTCTAAACAGTGCACCATCGAATAACAAAACATTGTATGACATATTTTAGTCTGACACAAAAAAATTTGAAACTACTTGACGAAATCTACCCGTATTGATAATTTTTGGAGATTACAACAATTAATCGTGACTCTTGCTGTATCTACACAAAATCCGTAAAACCAGCAAACTAAATCATTGAACACTGGCAAACGCCGCCGACAGCGATATTTTTCAAATAAAACATAATCAATACTGTATTAAATACGAACAAGTTATTCGAATAATTATCATAAGTCCAACATAAATGAATGAAGGTTATCGCGACAAAATCTCATCGTAAATACTACGGTTTCGTATACACGCAAAAAATTTTATCAGTACAACATTTTTACCTTGAAACGCCTAGGTACAGATAGATATCTGAACGGTGATTAAGCGCGGTAGACGGTCAGCTGTTTATGTGCTATCGATCCGTTGCTTCACGATAAAATCTAGCAGCTACAAGTCACTTATCCAAGGGCACAGTACAGACACAAAAGCACTAATTAGAAACGATGGCCACTATGTTACACTACACATTCGATATCCATTAATAGCGCTCGTTGTTTTCCACCTGTTATAGATAGGTGATTTTTCGCGTAGCTCGATCGAAACACGAAACGTTGCAGGTGTTTGATTTATAATAACACTAGTTATTGTATCCAGTGTCGTTAATTGATAAGCGAAATAATGATAAGACGCGTTTATTGAAACGGCCGTGCGGTACGTGACGCACAGACGACGCACGAAGCCAGACTGACGCAAATCGCGAGGTCCGCGCAGCTACGGCCCGACCGAGCTACGCCACGTAGAGGTGAGGTGAGCCTCACGCCGCAGTTTAGGGGTCGTAAACTACGAATGCGACCTGCTAAGCAAAAGTTTGTAGCGTGCGAACTTTACACGTGTACGAACAATACATTAAAATCGATTATAAAATACATATAAAAACAGATGTGAATTGATTGAAAGACAATAATCAAATTCGCTTAAACATAAAAACGCACATTTTTTGAAAATAATATCAGAAATGATTAATTCAAGACTAAAATGCCATATTTTTGTATTTGAATAGAATAAAAATTTTAAGTAACAAAATCTTTATATTTTAGCCAAAATTAAAATAAACCGTGAAACGAACAAGTATGGTTCTGTAACTGTGACAGTCAAAAATTAGGTAAAATCGTCTTTGTATGTCGATCAATCTCAAAGTTCTCAAATACATCGAAATGTGTTACATTATTGCATTATACCTACTAGCTAGGTGTTCGGCTGCACGTACCTAGTCCAAATTTAAAGATCATGTAGAGCTTATCGAACTACATACAAAGTTTCAAGTGAGTAGATGGCGCAAACTAACGATTACCGAAAATAGTTTATCGCTTATCTTGCTTTTTATAAAGTAACCAACCAGAACAATTAAAGCAAACTAACGGTTACCGAGAAAAACATGTTCAAAGTTGATCTACGTTCAGCCGAACACCCCATATTATGATACCGCGTGTTCGGCTAAACGTAGCTCAAACTTATAGAGCGTGTAGAGCTTACAGAACTAAACAAAAAGTTTCAAGTGAGCAGATGGCGCAAACTAAAAGTCACCGAGAAAAACATGTTTAAATGTTAATTTTTAAAATGTTTTTTTAACTTTGGTTTAGTTCGGTACGCTCTACACGCTCTATAAGTTTGGACTAAGTTCAGTCGAACATCAAGTATATATTCAAAATTTTTGTTAACGGTTGTATAGGTACATATTTATGAGTTAAAATCATGAACGAACGAAAAACTTATAATTTTTAACAGTTAAAGTTTATCCTCTACTGAAGTCTACTGAATGTAATTTCAAGCTTTATTTCCACGCTTTTTTAAGATATTTAGAGGTATCAGTCAGAAAGTTCATAGAATGTTTCAGTTTGTTTGTTGCAAACAGCGGTTTATACCTTATCCGGTGATGAAGACATAAAAACACGAGGGTCAAGTTTGATACAGTATTAAAAAATATTGATCCAATGGTCCGGCCCTATGAAAACATGGTTTCGTCTTCAAGTATTCTTTTCTTTTTAAACTTTCTGGCCTCCATGATTATGCGTCACCGAAATTATGCAGACGAATTTTTTGGCATTTGTTGGACTAAAGATTTCATAATTAAAACCTCATTGGTCAATACGCCTACATTACGACGGGGTTTGAACCCAAGACTTTGTATCAAATCACTACTCGGTCATCAGAGTACGTGGGTCAATCTGAAAGTCCTTGGAAAATAAGAAACTGGGCAAACTAGCAAGTTATTATTATTGTTATTGTTTTTCAAAATAGTGTCCGTTGAGATCAATACGTCGTCGCTGCATTCGACGGAACAACTGAGAGAAACACTTTGCCCACTCGCACTTAGGGGTAGCTTCGATGGCCTTTCCATGTGCAGCCATTGCGTCCTTGGAGTCCGTTAATCACTTTTCTCAAATTTTTTTGTTTTATTTTAGGTAATCAAGAAAAATCACATGGTGCGAGGTCTTTTTTTGCCTTTCTTTTCTTATACCGAACGCCTCCAAATAATTAGTTGTTTGTCTGTCGGCATGTGGTAAAATGTTGTCTAGAAAAAGGAGAATCCTACCACAAGGTTGTTTCTCCTCTTTTTTTCCAAAACAAGACGCAAAGCATAGTGACTTGTCGTTCTGAAGAAACACCACCTTTTTCCCGACGCTTCGACCTCGTTTTACTTTAGTAGGCAACTCTTCGAAAGGAAACACGACTGTCTTTTGGTTTCGGGATCGTAACAGTAAATCCAGCTTTCGTCATCTGTAACTATGTCGTATACAGCGTTTTAGTCAACACCGGCAAATCCTTACACCATTTCGCGTCACCAATCAACACGACGGAGTTTTTGAGCTTCGGTCAAATTATAAGGGATCCATCGAGTTCAAAGCTTCCTGACCGCTAAATGTTTATAAAGGATTTTGTGCACTTGACTCATACCGATGCCTAAGCTTGTCCAAATCTGCTGGTATGTCACTCTCTTCTCAGTCTCTATCTCGAGCCATACAGCACTGATGTTGTCTTTAGTCATCGCCGTAGAAGGACGTCCTTCACGCAGGGAGCTTCATCATGAAAGGCCAACGAAGTCTGTTATACTTAACTTTCTTGTTGGCTTCATTGGCAACGAAAGTCATAGAAAATCATTGCACGAAAATTCTCTTGCTATAAATTAACGTGGACGTTACACAATTTTCTTTTTGCCGCCAATTTGTAAAAATAAATGACAGATGAATGCAATATAAAGTCCGCGCCACCAAAGAAGTCCCGCGGAAAAAAATGAACTATATTTGAAGTGGCTGGTTGTGTTGGAGGGAATGAGAATTTCGCCGAATGTGACTTCAATGTCTACAAAACGTTTAAAAAGTCGTTTAAAATGCCTGAATCCTACGGATTGCGACCCGATAAATAATTCTCAAGGTGATAATAAAATAAGGTTGGCAAGAGTTTTACTTTCAAATGTAAATATACATTTCTTATCATATTTTACAGTTTCTACGCAGCCAGTTCTAAAAAATTGAAGTGTCACCTACTACGTGTTGTTTGGTATTCTCATAAACAATGTTGAAAACACTAAAAGCGTCAGTGTAAAATATCACAACGAGACATTCAAAATGGAAATCCAAAATAAAATAAATGATAATTATATCTAATATTATTGTATTCATTAAAAGTTTTGGGCATTTACTTTTATTGAAGTTATTGTTAATTCTGTAGTTTTTTTTTTTGTTATTACAAGTGAAACTTGAACCAGGAAACCCGATATAGAAATGCTAAGCCGTATGTCGTACACGTTATCTTTTCATAGAAAAAATAGTTAATAATCTAAACTGCGTAACGTTTGCGTAATGGCAACCTAATGAAATGAATCACTTGGGTCGCGGTAGGTAAGTACACGCGGTAAAATAGTTTCTCCCTAGACAGGCGTTTCGTGGAACGGCGGTGGGTTCAAAGCATTTCCTGCGAGTCTTTAGAAAAACTGGATAATAAATCGGCCTACTTTGTTCAGAAGTAATCAAAAAGTAACTTAATGAACAGTATTCAGCACATATTCCATTCCATCAGCCCATTACAACCCACTACAGGGGCTTATGGCCTAGGGTGAGGGAGCATAAATCCACTACGCTGCTCCAGTGCGGGTGGTGGATTGTAACCGCTATCTATTGATAGCAACAGGGAGCTATCAATTTTTTTTTCGTAATTTCACTGATTACACTTACTTTCTAAATTTCAACTATACGGTACCAACAGTATCCGAGTGGAATGGCTGTGACACGCGGACAGACAAACAGAAGGACGGGACGAAATTATAAGGGTTCTATTTATTGGCATTTGCTAATTGTAGGACACTGATTTATTTGAGCAGAGAATACACTAACCCATCATGTTTTATTTTTGTCCTACATTTTCTATACTTAATAATATTAAAAAGCTGAAGAGTTTGTTTGTTTGTTTGTTTGTTTGTTTGTTTAAACGCGCAAATCTCAGGAACTAGTGGTTCAAATTGAAAAATTATTTTTATGTTGGATAGTCCATTTATCGAAAAAGGCTATAGGCTATACTACATCATGCTACGACCAATAGGAATGGAGCATCAATGAAAAATGTTGCAAAAACGGAAAAAAATATTCTTTTTGAGAGCTTCCGTCGCGCGCGTTGCGTAAACGGTTGATGTTAAGCAAAAATCGTGTATTTGGGAATTGTTCCCCTTTAAAAGTTCTAACCAAAAGTCTCAGCATATTTGTATCTTTTAAGGTTAACTTACTATAACTTTTTTCAAATTTGTTCTTACATAATGTACTATTTGCGAAGATGTTTTTTAAACGTGATATTAATCCTTCTATATCTATTATAAAATAAAGACCCCAGCCGCGTCTGTCTGTCTGTCTGTCTGTCTGAACGCGATAAACTCAACAACTACTAAACGGATTGGCATATTATTGACACCAATGGACAGAGTGATTCAAGAGGAAGGTTTACGTGTATAATTCATTAATGTTTTGTGGAAATTTGTTGAAATATGACGGTTATTGTTGAAGAAGTCGGAAAAAAATCAAGCCGGCTGGGAGCTTTCATTGAAAACGCTGCCTTAATCTTTTTGAGATATATTAAAATAATGCATGGAGGAATTGTCTCTTTTATAGGACCAAAGAAAAGTCCGCGATGGCATATGTCTATCTTTTATGGATAGCTGACTATACCTATTTTTATGTTTGAAAAAATGGTGTCATATGCAGAGGTAATTGGAAAACAATTTATATGGACACTTTATTAATCCTTATCAAATTAAATACTTTATTTACCTTCAGCATTTCATGGATATTATGATTGCCCTTTACACTATACAATTTAAATCATTATCTTAGGAGCTATCGCGAAATATAAATATAGCGCGACAAGAAACTGGGCGCTGCGGCCACCGCGCGCCGGCCAGCGTGTTTAGGCTGAAGTTATTAATGTTGTATACAGAGAATTAGTTATTGTAGTTTGTTTTTATGTATATATTCTTTACTTTTTCAAATATTTATAGAATTGAAAATAAAATACATTAAAAATACTCGAAGTAGGATGAATTTACGTTACATTTGAATCTAATTAAATCCAATCCACATGTTCGACGCAACAAGCTGATAGGAAACTGCGCAGAAAAAACACTACGGGTTATATGCTCTGTGCGTGTAGCGACCCGTGCGAAGCCGGGACGGGTCGCTAGTTAGTAATAAAATATGTTATACCTTGAAACAGACAAATTTCGATTCCATTTTGATTTCAATTTGTAGGACAATGTGGCAATATAATTAAGCAAACATTAACTAAAGAATAGTAAAAAATCTGCTGGTTAGTAAATAAAAGTTGGTGTTTTATTCAATACGTTTGCTATTAATACGGTCTTTATGACATCGAAACTTGTACCGTAATGTTGTATTTTACAGTACTAGGCCTTTTTACTTTACACCAATCACAAACGAGCATTCTGTTTGTGACGCATGTGTAAATCGCGAAACGCAACCCGCTCGCACCCTTAGCTCCCGCCATTATTACATTTGAAGTATCTAACTAATTTTAATCGCAAAGGTATTGAAAAACGCCGTATGACGCTCGTACTCAGTAAGCTGACTATTACAGTCATCGGTTTACTACACCTCGACTGTAATATGCAGCTTAAAATACTTGCATCATAATGTACTACTATGACCTCGTTATTGGTATATATTTGTAGTGAGGGACGCGATAGTCAAACCATTAATTTTGTAAAACAGCAGTTTTTTCAAGTAGTTTATAAACTTACCTGAACATTAAAGTAAAAAATTAAGTGTTAGTAATAAAGTTTGAGCAATAACCCATTCGACATGTTTTCCATCGGTATCCTTTATTAGCTATAGCTACCGCTATAGAGAATTTTCGTAGACAAGCTGGGCGTCTCGTCAAAAAAAAAATTCAGTTTGCTAGTAACTATTTTCAAAAAAAGGCACGGGATACAAGACTATAATGTCTTTTTTCAAATCGTCCTGCATGCGCAATACCGATGCCACCTTCTCAAGATATCGCATTCTAATTAAAAACAGATTTGCTTGTAAGCTCTCAAAACGAATCTCAAAACAACCAATAAGAACACGTTTCAAAGAGTTCGCTATTGGAGACAGTCTATTGCCTGAGACAAAAGCCGCATAAATCAAAAACAAAAAATCCTGTTCGCACTTTTATCACACCACTCAATAGGATCAATAAAAAAAATCTCATCTTTCTTATTGGTTATTATCACTATTTAAGATCTTTCTGTTCATAACCCAACTTTGAGTTTATTAATAATAATATTTAGTTAAGTAATATCAATAGAAATATATTTATTTAGACTATACAAAAATTACCAGATATTCCTAAAATATGTAACAATTTTCTTGTATTGATTTTTAGTTTTTTATATGTAATGTTTTAAAATCGGCTGTAAAAAATTTATTTAGTTAGAATTAGGTGCATAATTTTATAAAACAGAGCGTTACGAGAAAAGCTAAACAAATTTGTCATGGGACATTTTGAAAAAAGAACATTGTCCATCAATTCTTTTTTGTCACCGTTTTTATTATAAAAAATCAAAAAATTACAATGAACCAAAAAATATATATATAGTCACTGACACTTAAACGTTCTCGTATCTCAATAGTTTAGGAAAATGGTGATTTCTCGAACACAAAAATTACCTGACAGAGATGATCTGAAGACATTTTCAATGTCAAAAACCGGATAACTAAGTTTATAAGAAAGTTAACCGTAATAAAATTAATTATACAAAAGCCAAGATGTGCAAGTAAATTGTGAGAGAAAAGCAAACTGAACATAATTATAAGAAGAGTACTAATGGAATCTTGAATAATTGAATGAGCTTTAAGTTTTTAATGTGAAATCTTGAAGAGAGCGCTTCCGAACCAAATCTCTACAGATTATTTAGGTAGTTACGAAATGTGTATAAAAATAATAGAAAAAATATTGAAAGACCTTGATAAAATTATATTCTATGTTTTGTTGTATATCCCTAAATATAGACCCTCGGCCGAGACCGTTTGCTGATGCATCGAATCGCGTCGACTGACACAATACGGCAGGTTCGAAAAGTTCTCCTATCATCAAATGTGCCCGTGTATTTCTCTTCGTTTAGACTGATTTAGGAAGAAACGCTATATTAAAAATGCTGACAGCAGTAAAAAAAAATCTTATGAAACGACTATTTTCTAACTTTGTCTTCTATCACACGAATCTAAATTAGAAATCAAAGACGTTCCGATGAAACCAATTTTTCCCCTCAAGACATGAGATATTAATGTCGTCTACATCCTCCAAACCTATATCTTATATTTACCGGTCTCATACCAGCCACCGGCAACCACAAATGAAAATCCGATCCAATCATATTTTTTCTTTCTTCAAACTGCATTTTGATATGGCATGTCTTTCTGAATCTCCTGAATGGACAGAGAGGCAGGCACTTTTGATAAAAAGAAGATTTTTCAAATCCGCCGTGTCATGTCATTAGACGCGATACGATATGTTAGAAAACAACCTAGGCTGACGGTCCAATATTATGCGTGTTTATATTATACGATAATTAAATGAAGATAAAGTATTCGATGGATTTTATTGCAAACAATAATGTAATTTTACAATGTGTTTTTACATTAAATCCTTAGTATTTTCTTATTTTTATAATTTTTTAATGTTTTTTTGATATTAAACAATTGTTTTTTTATATTTATTTTTTAATAATCTTAATTAACAATAATTACGAGTAAGTACTGTATGTACGTAGTACAAAGTAAGGTGCCTAATCAACTAAACTAAAACTAAAATTAAATCGTTCAGTATTCACACCTGTATCAAATTTGCGATGAACTGATGCTAGATAACGTAAATTACAGTTTGTTCTGTAAGAGTTGTACTTGCTACCTACACACAAGAACATTGTCTTATACGCGTTTTACGTAACTTTTTTTTAATTTATATTGGTCCATTTTTCACGTATCCTAACTAATATTATAAATGTTAAAGTAAGTATGTATGTTACGCTTTTACGCCTTAAAATTTTGCATATCCATTGTCATGTATACAAAAAAGAACATAGTATACCTTTTACCCAGAACAAAATTCTATTACCGAGACAAAAAAAATACCTTTTAGACGGTCGTCCGGCATGACAACTTGGCCTACTGAGGGGAGGAGGCTTGGTGAAGGGTTAGGAAAGGGTGGGGAAAAGAAGGTGGGAAGGTTAGGGTGGCCCTTTAAATTAACGAACTTTTAGGTACCTACTTCCTTTATAATTTAAAAACGCCATATTTATAATTTGTACCCGAGCAAAGCAGAAGTGGGTCGCTAGTAAAGTATAACTTTAAATTAATATTTCGACTGAACATTATAAAACGCAAATAATATTAAGATTTATATACGCACTGAGTCGTAACAATGACACCGAAAAAACATAATGGCGTGATTAGCGCTAGCTAGTGATCTGTGCGGCTCTGAAATGCGATGCGCAAACTCTATTACACAGGTCCCCCGTATTTAGGTAAGTTTATTGTTACACATTAAGTTTCAAACTATAATAAACCTTTTCATTTGTAATTGCTTAAATATTTTATCGCGGGTTCGATTCCCGCCCGAAAAAAATATTTGTGTGCATGAACATGTCTATTTGTTCCGTGTCTGGGTGTGAAATATCTATTTATGTATATATTATAAAGAACATTTAAGTACGTATATCAGTTGTCTAGTAACCCATCCCACAAACATAATACTTCCTTACTTTGGAACTAGATGGCGCTGTGTAGGATGTCCTATGTATTATTATTATTTTTACATTTTTTTATAAGGACGTCTTTCCATCACATACAACTTGATAGTTACCGTGAAACCTGTATAACACGTGACGAACAGATGTCGATTTGTCGACAGAAATAGACCTTAAAAGATAATGCTAAAAACAATTCTGTGGATTTTATAATAAATGGGGACAATGGCAATATCATATCACCTACACACATTCGAAGGCGACTTAGAATAATTATCGAACAATACGTAGAATAGGCACAGAATGCTGGAAACCATGCCGCCAAAATTGAGCTAATCGGCATAGTTCGGGCCTTAATAATATGAGTGGCCTTGCGTTCGTGGCTATGGTTATGTGTTTTCTATTTGCTTTTTATTGTCTTTTAATATCACTGACACGCTAAGCAGTAATTTATTTGCTCACAATAAATGGTGTGTTGTTATCGCTTATAAGGATAACGCGGAACGACTTTATCAGTCGTTTTGTCCAAGGATTACATGTCTATATATTAAGTTCGTTCAAGCTTTGCGACAATAAAGGGACTTACCTTTAACATGGTGAGTATCTTCTGTGAGAGCTCATAATCGAAATTTGTATACTTGGAGTCAGTCATGTCATATATGAACACGAGACCGGCACGCTGCGTCTCCGCCGATTGCAGCGCCACGTCGAGTTGATACACTAAACCCTGTACAAGGAATAATATATTAGACCCAATTTTGTAAATTTTCAATGGTCATTGACATACAGTACATGAAAAACATACAGTAATTAAAATACAATCTCAATATAATTTTTCATTATGTCTGTACCACACAATAAATTATTTAGTTAGTGAAAATAGTGTATTGCGATACAAAATATTTTTTATTCTCTAGTCAGTCACTATGTCTGTAACATGCAGTAAAATATTTACTTTGTGAAAATGATGTATTGTGGTACATTAGTTACTCAGTACACCGCAACGGCACATTCGTCCAATTATTGGTATGTTTTGAATTGCGTAAAACCCTAGACAGAAACATTTTTGCTGTATAGGTCAGAAGCACTTTTTACTGTGTCTGAGTGTAAAAGTATCTATATATGTATATATTATTAAATAAAGAATATTTAAGTATGTATATCAATTGTCTAGTACCCTATAATACAAGCATAATACTTACTTACTATGGGACTAGATGGCGCTGTGCGGGGTGTCCCAGATATTATTATTATTACTTTAGAACAAGTACTATTAACTATTTTGGTAAAATATTCGAATTTGTCATTCGTAACAAATGTGTATTAATATAATATCCTGACAAAACTTACTTGTAATGTAGTTTGATGTGTAGTTAACGAAGGAAAGTGCTTGTTGGCCGTAAACACTGCGATAGCCGCACCCGTCGCATCTCGCGTTGGCTGGAACAGAAATAAAACAGTTATGATGTAATAATATAATACGATTTTATCAAAGATCTTATAGCTCGCCTGTCATCAAGATGTAATGTTCTTTTAGTTTATTATAAACAAATCCAATTCCAAGGACCAAATTTTATCGCGAAAAACCCAGTTCAAAAGACTAAACTCTCTGTTGGGAACTTAATAAGTAGTTTATCATCACCACAAAGTGTTTCAGAAGTTTATTGTAAAGAATCCAGCTTAAAAACCCAAATCCGATTTCAGAGACAACTGTTGGACATGTTGTGAAAAATGAAACTATTCCTAAAAAAAAACTTCTATGCATTAAGGTTTCTTCTTTCTTATGATGTATCAAAATATTTCAAAAAATTAATAACGTATAAACCGATTTTTTTTTAATCTGAATTCTATATTTTTTTTTGTGCCAATCGGTTAAAGTTTAATGGGGTGCAAACACAGACCAGTCAACCTTATAGACAACGCTTTAACAGGGAGTAGCATTCGCCAAGGCTATGGTAGTGACACTACCATAACTACATAACTACGTCTCTTGTGAGCGGTCAGTTGGAAGCATGTCGGAAGCCTATTTGTCAGCGATATTGTCAATTTTGAACGAGCCAATGAAAACTAGCCGACCTCTCCCCGCACCCCGCCACTTTTTGGCGATTTCGTTTTCGTATTAAAGTTTATTAAAGCGTAGTCTATAGGTTGACTGGTCTGTGGGTGCAAACGTTAATGCCGTTTGCTTAGAAATTTGTCACTAAACAATCCTCTTAATTATAAAAATCCAGCTAGAAGAATCTTATTCAACCCCGCAAATTTAACACTGGTACATCAACATGAAGTGTCTCATGAAAAGTCCTGAAACTTTAATATAAAGGATTCGGTTCAAGGAATCACACTGATGTTGGGGACTCTGTAACCGGTTTGCTCCTTACGTGAACTGTTCTAAGATTTTATTGTAATATATCTGACTTGAAGGCCCAAATTCACGATGGGGACTTTTTAGCAGCTCTGTCAGCAACACGAAGTGTTCCAAGACTTTAAGTACATAAAAAATGAACTCAAAAGACGAAATTCAATGTTGGCGACTTTCTGGCTGGTTTGTCACCAAGAGTGAAGTATGTTAGGGAATTTATAATGGTCAGTCATCAACCCGAAGTGGAATTTATTTAAAAATTCTGCTAAAAGGACCACATTCGTCGTATAATTTATCATAAACAAAATATATTTTTATTGTTGACAATTTAAAACAGCAAACATAGTATTGCCAGTGCAACTGAATATTTGCCCCCCAAATTAAAGTCGTATGTTCATTATTATCAGATTTATGAATAATCACCAGCTTACTTACCAATATTGTAAATTTTCCCGTTTCAAGTTCAGATTTCAACGGATCTTCGAAAGGCTCGAACTTGTTTAGGCCTTCCCGTCGGCGAGTCGCCTCGTGTTGCCGCCATAGCGCGTGGGCACGCGAGACATCGAACTTGCGCGCCAACAAGAACTTGATCGCCGTCGCTCGAGTCACGCATGGCGCTCCCGATTCACGGACCGCGTCCAGAAAAGCTTTTGTTGCCTGTAACAGATATGAAACAAAGGCTCATTCATAAATTCATTTGTTACATGCTAACCACTGTCATAGATATTAGGGGCAGGGTGGTGTAACGACAATGTAGACTAAACGATCTCAAAAACTGAAGTTCGGACCAAAATGAACTCAGTTGGACTTTTAACGACATAACTTTGTAGGAAGGTTTCATATTAAATTATCGGCAATGTTTTTCAAGCATAATTTTCTTAGTAATATAAGATTTGATTTTTTAAACACTAACAAAAAGACAAATATATGAACATTTTTGAAATCAAGCAACAGATGCAAAAGAAATGTTCATTCATAAATTCACTTGTAAAGTATCTCACAGTTATTGATTTTTATCTTGTATCAGATTCTAAAGATCTCAAGTAACATTATTCATTAGGTTACATTAGCGGCTGCTCGTGGCTTCTGAAGCGTGTAATTCAATTTTATTCGCAATACCTTTCACGTCATAGTATAGTCCCCCTCATTTTTTTTTTTTTTTGTGGATGCTTCCCTACAGTAGGTATACAGGATGTTTATACGGCGATAGAAATATTTTTTGTAAATTGTATAACACATTCCGGATCAATTAAGATCAACATGCCGCAAAGTAAAGTGTTTCAGTTTTTTTTATTTTTTTTTTCAAATCGCATGTTTATATGTTTTTGCTAAAAAGCTGACTTGTTACCAATGGCATGTGATGAAACATAAATGAAAGCAGCCAACGTTTTAATTATTTTTTTTATATTTCAGCAAAGTAAACTAATAGAAAAATGTTGAATCAACCCCATACCGGCCATGGCGAAAATTATATCAAATATCAAAGCTGCGAAAACGTTGATAAAAAAAATATTTTTCATAATTAAAGGAATATATTAATGCGTACCGTTTTTAAAAGAGGCCTGGGTCAGCAGTTTTTTAGATAATTTGAACAAATATAACTTACACGATTTCCTATTGATTTTTTAATTTTTACAATTTCCCTAATAGGTATCTCACAAACTCGCACTGACATAATTTTTTTCGTGGCCGACATGGAGTCGATTCAACATTTTTCTATTATTATAGGTTAATTTGCTGAAATGTAATGAAAAAAATTTTAAAAGATTAGCTTTTTTCACGTTTTATGGCATGCCATTGGTAATAACTCAGTTTTTTAGCAAAAACACATAAACATGCTAATTTAAATAAAATCTGAAAGACTTTACACTGAGGTATGTTGGGCCTTAATTGATCCGGAACGAGTCAAATAATCTACAAAAAAAAAATATCCCTATTGCCCCACCAAACATCCTGAATATATCCTGAATATATTATAAATGGTAAAAATGAATTTGTTGGTTTGTCCTACATTCACGCAGCAACTGAGCAACGTATCCACGTGATTTTTGCCATAGGCATAGTTCATGAGCTAGAGAGTGACAGGAGCTACTTTTTATGCCAGAAAAGGACACAGTTCCAGTGGAATAACTATTCTTTATGCTAAAACGGTTTAACATATTTTGATGAAATTTAGTATGAAGGGGTCTTAAGGCTTAAAATAACAGGATAAATTTCATCCCGGAAAACTAGACGGTTCCTGTGTGATAGCTACATAGATATTTTAGGTAGTTAAGTTAAAAAATTTTCTAGACAGTCTCACAATGTCCTGGAGTGTCGCGTTTTTTACATGAAGTTAAAGTGCATGTATTTATTTTAGATTATATCTTCAGGCTATTGAAACAGAATGGCTCTATTAGTTTTGCAAATACAATGGCTCATTCCAGACGTAGGGGAGACCGGGGACAAAAGTAACGGCGGGTCGAAAGTAACAAATGCTCTGTAGGTTTATCCAATAGTCGAAACGCGGCCCCGCTACTGTCAGGAGATAGCCAGCAATACTTTCCCCGGCTTTCACTTAGTCGCCGCGCACGCACTGCGTTGTAAGGATGTTTAGAGGATGTTATGTGATTTTGCGAACCAAAAGTAAGTTTTTTGACATTTATTCATTTAGTGATTAAGTAGTATTAAAATGATGATATCAATGTGCCTATTTGTATAGTCATTCTTGATTACATTGGTTACACAGTGTTGTTATTTATTTTTGCGTAGCTAGTTTCTTTTTTAGGTAGGCATTCATTATTTGTCAAAAACGTGAGTGAGTACGAAAGTAACATGCGCTACGGGGACAAAAGTAACATGTTACTTTTGTCCCCGGAGCGGTATGTAATGTGATGAGTATGATTTACTTACGGTTTATTTTCATAATATGTTTTTTTTTATATCAACAGAATGCCACGACAACGGGTAAGAAAGACGGCACGAAAGACCACTGACATGAAAATCTACAGATTAGCTGCTGACAAATATTTTAATGATATCGGAACAATTAGAGCCCTGGTAAAAAAATATAATGTTTGCCATAGGACATTGTACAGCTATAAAAAAAATCACATTATAGATAGGCATAATTGAGCCAAGAAATATTGGGAACATGGACGAGACAGGAGTGCCCAAGTGGGTTCTTCTCAGCCAATTCTTTTCTCACCTCAATATTGTAGACTTATTCAGCGAGCAGGTACGAGAAATTTAACAAATAAAGGGCGTAAGAAATGTGAAATTACTATTTTCACTGACACGCCCGAAAAAATTGGATTGATGAAAAATGCAAAGAAAGAATGCGAAGAAAAATTTTTACAACGTAATACTGATACATATCTACAAAAAGGAAGGAAAAGGTAAAAAGACAAAAAAGAAAAAGTGAAAATTAAAATTCATCCGATGAATGAAATTGCTTTTGTTTCGTTTGTTTAGAGCCTTTTAGTAATAGTCGACAAAAGGAACAGTGGATACAGTGTATTGAATGTAAACATTGGTCACATGCTACATGCATAAACGATGATGCATACTATGTGTGCCATAATTGCGAGTCTGAACAGAGAATGAATTTCATAAAAGTTGTTCACATTATTAAGTATTATGATTAAGAATAATTCCCGATGAGAAGTCAATAATTGTTTTGTTTACTTTTTTTAGTTTATATTGTTCATTCATTAAAGAAGTAGGTACTGTTTAAATGTTAAAAGCACAAATAAACATTTCCTTCAATAAAACATATTTTTCTAATAAATAATAACTTAATTTGATACTGCATTTCATAATTATTACATAAATCTTTATCATGTTACTTTCGACCCACGCTGTGTTACTTTTGCCCTGACCTCGGGGTCGAAAGTAACAATCGGCAATTTATTTTTAAGTCTCTCCAATTCATAATAAACATCAAGTAATGAAGTAAACTTAAATACAAATTTGTAGAGTATAAACGAAATTTATACGTGGCTATATTCATTTCATCAAAGATATGATAATTAGTTAGAAATCAGTGTCAAAATACAAAGTGTTACGTTTGTACCCGGTCTCCCCTACCAGAGTTTATAAACAAAAACGTAAATTATCTAGTTTTAATCAGGCATAAACATTGATTCTCGTACTAATATATCGTGTTATCGTGGCAAAACATGTATATTTTGGATAACCTACAATTACTACAATTTTAATTCACGAAAAAATATCGGTGCATTCTTTCCCATGGTTACCTAAGGTAAATTTAATAAGGTGCGTTACGTTAGTAAGATATTCTGTAATACAAAATTTTTTCAATAAAATTAAAAGTATAAACAATCCGCTTAGCTAGGGTCGTATTAAGCAAAAGTGTGATAAAATTGCGTCAAGCAATGCCACTTGGCATGGCTATCATACTTCCAGGTCAAATTAATTTACGGCGCTCGAAAAAAAATATCTGCTGGATATAATTGAAGTAAAAAGTCAAGTTTGATGTCGTTCTCGGATAAATCGAAGACGGTCCATTCATTGACCATCTGATTTTTGTGTTTTCATAGAAAAAAAAAACTCAAAATAATTAGAATTGTTTACTCCAAGTTTTAAAGAAATTATAAACAAAGCCCTAAATTTTCAGATTTTTATATGGATGACAAAAAAATACTCACCTCAGGCCCTTTAAATGTAAATTACAAAAACATCAATATAGAATAACTTGTTAGCTATTGATAATGTAAAAAATTTTATTATTATGCGTATGGCCATGTAACGTTCAAGCTAAATAGCATTTGGTTGACGCAAAATTGTAAAGGTCTCCATACAACGACGGTTAATATATCCCAATAGGACCCCAACTATCATTTTGCTCGCGCTTCGTCGCGTGATTTTAACGATTCTCCTTTAGTCTTCAATTCAATCTACATTAAATACTGACCCGACCTAGGATTCGAACCCGGGACCTCCAGCTTCGCAGGCAGGGTCGCTGCCCACTAGGCTAATTAAACTTTAACGCATATTATTTATACCTTAACATTAAACCTTTTTTTTGTTTACGTTAATTTCTTTACTGCTCTGCTTAACGATTACAGAAGAACCATTCCATCTTTTTAAAGGTGGAAGTTTCATTTGAATTTCGTTAATTGTTCTTGAATCGATAAACATATAACAAACCAACAGACATAGAAAAAAATCTGCCATATACAGACATCAGTCAGTCACAATATAATAGGACTTTTAGATGCAGACTTATTACCCGAAGCATTTTGAGGAGTTTCCTGAAAAAAGCTGTCTCCATTTCCAATAAGAACTCCGGATCCATGGTGAGTAGACGGTGACAACTTATTATGTACACCTATTACCGGGAATCGACTTGATTTCACTAATTCGTCACACTTTCATCGAAAAGACAGCGACCTCCGGCCGTGGCGTCGCGTAGGTGAGCCATTGAATTGTAAATCACGATTATACGCGAATCAGAGCCGGTTCACCTCTTAGATTGTCTGTACGCCGACGTGACAATCGTAACCACAAGATTTTTAATACTATATCGGAAATTGATAATAATCCTAAAACATGGATATGGACACTAAAAACAAATTCAAAATGCATAGATCACACTTTTCACTTTTATTCGACTGTAAGTCCTTGTTTTTCTGCAAAAATCATATAGGTAATGAAATTAGTTGGTCTATCAATTTCGCTAGCGTCGCTGGTATAAAACATCAAACGACTGGGCACGGTGAACTCGTAACCGACCGAGCGGGGGCGCGGCAGTTAATTCTTCCGGGATGTATATCCTGCGCGTGCACATACGCATTAGTATGGACGGGCACGCATATGTATGCTATAACAATCACGCCGAATGCATCCATATTAATATATAGGTGTATGCAAATGCGAAAGTGATTTCGTCTCTTTGGCGCTTCACACAACTAGACTACTTAGCCAAACTAATTGTAAAGGAAGACAGAGGTAACTTGAAACCAAGAGAATGACGTAGGGTATGATGTGACATCATGCGAAAGTAAATTAGTCACTTTGCTATGTTATAAAGCCAAAATTACTAAACTAATTTTTATTATATTTGGCAGAGAATTATCTTGAAATCCTAAGAATATAGGCGGATGTGACGTCATTATAAATGGAATAACGTATTTCTTTATTGGAGACACATTTTTTTATTAGTAACAAATGCATTGATTGGAAATGCAATACAAAAACTGGAAAGGGGTTCTAGAACAGTATAAATCCAGTCCACGCCGACAAGACCGTGGGCTCTAGCTACAATAGTTACGAAAATATCTGCAATTGCAATCAATTACACGAATTCACGCGATTATGTCATACATATAGTGGCGTTAACTCACAATTAATGTTACTCGAAGAATTAAATATTATAAATATTATGACTAATATTGTTGACTATAATTGAAAAACTTCTTCAAATATTTAATACGCTTATGTAATTATAAGAATTGGACAAAATTAGCATTACATTTATAAATATACGAATTCCGGTAATTTAACAATAAGGAAATTAATAAAAAAAAACTTATGTTTTTTTATTAAATTTTTTTTATTTATATAAAAATAACACAAAAAAGATCAGAATTAGTGAGACAAAAAAAAAAGATGAAGCGATATAAATCACATTGATGACGAATAACATCTGCGAAAAAATCATGGAACAATGAGAACCTGAGTTTTGTAAGACAATGAAACGCGCGTGGGCACAGCTAACTAACTTCTTTTGTATTATTACCTTTATATGAATTTCGCTCAAATATAACGTGGGTTAAGTGTTTGGATATTTATTTACTTTCTCCTGAAAGAAATTGCAACTGATCGGCTAATGTTCACTGGGGCATTAATTTATTAGATGTTCAACAAATGAAATAACTGTTTAAACTAATATCCGAATCTCGGCGTTGCCTGCAATTTATTCATTTCGCAACGTATCTTCCGCTATGTGGTTTTTCGATAACTTTACAAGATTGTCAATAAATCTGGACTTAAAAAATACCAATTATGGAACTTTTCAAAATGTGACAGAATTTTATTTCAAAACAAATTATAGATAGCATTACAACTAAACAGAATAAAGTATATTATACTATAACAATAGGTCATGAAGTAAAATACAGTCAGATACTGTTAAAGTACAATAATTTGTGATTTCAACTTTTCAGGTGATGCCGGCCTATTATTGGGGGGGGGGGGGGGGGGGGGCTAGCAAACTGACAGATTAACTACTAGACCAGAGTTACATTCCTATCACAAATATCTGTCGCGTTCAAAACATATCTCAGATTATACGTATGTAACAAGTCACTGATAGAAACAATAACATTAATAAACTTTAATTATTTCTTATCTGACAGTACACTTGTGTAAACAAAGTAACATGTGACAGCACTATCAACGCAACGCGCTATTGGATCGGCTATGGCACGACGATGTCGGAACGAATCAACACGGTTGGCCCAACACGAGGCCAAAACGCGACTGATGGTTCTCAAGTACTGACTATTGTTGAACTGCTGTTGATGGAATTATTTCGTCCGTTACGATTGTAAAATGTTAAAAGTCTTTCGGTAGCGTCAATGTTAAGTTCATTTGAAGTGTCAAACCTCTGTTAGCTTTTCAAAATCAACTATATAGACGCATAGTCAATATACATTGAAAAACTATGGAAAAACTACAACTTAACTGGGGCTTTTAACCTTAACAATGAGCACCATAACTATCAGTTCAAATATTACTCTTACCAAAGTTGTATACATAAATCAACATAACTTTCGATTCTGCAATTCCAATCGAAAGTAATACTAGAAAAAGGTTGGTTGTATTCTAAAGAAGAGGTGCAATTTTTTATTTTGGTTGGTACGGCATAGTCTTTGAATTATACAGACGTCCGACATAAAATGTTGCTGGAGAAACGTGCTGAGAAGTTAACACAGCGAGTGGAGACAATCTGTCATGAGTCCACGATTCCGGCAAGTCGACAATCGCAATCGCAGCGGAAGTCATTAGTCAACATATTACTGACATAATATAATTTTAAAAAGGCAAGCACTACATTTTCGTGTTTTATTTCTTTAGAAGATTCAAAAAAAGAAAAAGAAAAAAACAAATACATTTTATTATGTAAAGAATCAATTTGTTATTTAATTAACAAATAATATTTTTTTACACTGGAATAATTTATAGTAATACAGTTTAAACGGGGGAATAAAATGCCATCGGGATTGGTTATTAGAAAAAATAACCTCATTCTCCGTCTGTCTATATGTTTTTTTAATTAGACTTAACGAAATCATTATGCATCAGAAAGAGATGCTAGCTTCATAACTATTCTACAATAATTAACACGAAAGGTCCATGTAATATAAGTTATATTCGTAACTTTCTCCATACGAATAAGATCTTTTATACAAATGTATCAACAGTTCAAACCTATTCTAAATTCATTGCTCATTGTTCGTAACTGTTATGCCGTCTCTATACAGGAAAGACGCAGATTGGGGGAAATACGCACATTTACTTTGAAGGAAGTCGCCTCGATACTGTTCATCACAATAGTAATTCTCTTCAATGGTTGTCTAAAAATAAAATTAAACCGAATAACTGGTGAACTTTACAGACCATGGTTTCCTTGAATTAATAATGATATTATTTATATTCCCGTTGTCAAACAAAGACGTTCTACATTGATGACATACATTTTACATGACGGAGTACGCGCGATAGGTTTCCGATGAGTTTGACCCAATAACTAGTGATTCTTCACTTCTTCACTTCATCATCCCATTTTTACTCCACTGCAGGGGCTTAGGCCTCCCCCAGGGTGAGGAGGGGGGCTTGGAGCTTAAATCCACCTCGCTGCTCCACTGCGGGTTGGGACTACTAGTGATTAGCATATCTGAATCTAGACAAGTTCTAGTCGTGCCCACTAAGGCAACCTTTACCGATTTTATTCGTTAAAAAGCCGATAGACACTTGTCGACTTTGAAACTGAAATCTAAAAAAACCGTTAAGTGTCAGATTTCTGTTGCGTTGCCAACAAATAGGACCTAAAAGCAAACTAGGTTAAGATTCTATACGTAGAACATTTTGGCGACAATAGAAGACACAAGTGGGAAGAAGCGGTGCGGTGGGGCAGAGGACACTTCCCGACCATCACTACCGCGAGCGTCGGGAGAGCAGACAAAAAAGGTTTAGTTAAATTAAAAGGTATTAAAATGTCTCAGAAGTTTACGTGTGTCTAATAGATTTGATATATATGCTACAAAAGAAAATGATATTTATTCGTAACTATGCGATGTCGACATCCCTACACGTATCCCGCGTTAAATATTAGTAAACCGGCGTTAGTAGCGAAGATGACTTACTTACTCGTGGCGCGCGCTCCAAGTACTTCCCTAGAAGTATTGTAACTAATAATTGGTTATGTTCTTAATATCCATATTACAGTCACATAGTATACATTTTTCGATTCGGTTTTTTCTCGATTATTCCGAAACCCACAGATTGAATTTAATGTAGCCAATTTTGATCAAAAATCTTAATCAATATATGTATATACTTTATCTTCACTTCATCAGAATTGGAGCTTAAATCCACCACGCTGTTCCACTGCAGCTTGGGGATTGTAACGACCGCCATCTATTGACAGTGCCCGGGACCGACTGCATAACGTGCTCTCCGAAGCACGGAGTCAGTGATAGTTAATGTACTTAAGTCAGAAAAAACTCATTAGTACACGCCCGGATTCGACCATGGCCCTATGGCCTTATAAGTTTGAGACAGGTTTGTTGCGCTTTGGGCTATCACGACACAAGTATATACGAGGGCTGCTATTTATGAATCCGGAACTGGCCACTTACAAAAAAATATTTAAAAAGTAATAACTTACAACATTTAAAAATGGAACTCTTTGGCTCTAAAATACAGTTTGTTTCATATGACTGTCAATTGTTTTTCTATTGTGGCGTCATTTTGAAAGTTGCGTCTCTTCATCACCATGAATTTGACTCGCGAACGATTTTCGCACGATGATTTATTCCGATTTTCGACGTGGGCTAACTCAAAAAAAGTGCATCGATCAACTTCGACTTTTGGGGATACACTGGTTCAGTGAGTTTAATCGTGGGCGGTCTACTTTTGTGCATTTTGTATTTTTAACCCCCGACACAAAAAGAGGGGCGTTATAAGTTTGACCTGTGTGTGTATCTGTGTATCTGTCCGTGGCATCGTAGCTTCCAAACGGATGAACCGATTTGGATGCGGATTTTTTCAAATGAAATGTGAATTAGTCGCGAGTGTTCTTAGGTATATCTGATGAAAATCAGTCCAAGATGGCCGCCGCCACAAAATGGCGGATATTTTTTCACTACTCAATCAATATAGGTATCAAATGAAAGGGCTTGCCTAGTAGAATACTATACACTATGACAAATTTCAAATCCAAGATGGCCGCCACCACAAAATGGGGAAATACATATTTTTTTCACTACTCCACCAATATGGCTCTCAGATGAAAGGACTTGACTAGTATAATACTATACACTATGACAAATTTAAAATCCAAGATGGCCGCCACCACAAAATGGCGAATCGCATATTTTTTTCATTACTCCATCAATATGGGTATCAAATGAAAGAACTTGACAATTAGAATATACACCATGAGAAACTTCAAATCCAAGATGGCCGCCACCACAAAATGGCGAATTACATTTTTTTTCACTACTCCATCAATATGGGTCTCAAATGAAAGGACTTGACTAGTAGAATACTATACACTATGACAAATTTCAAATCCAAGATGGCCGCCACCACAAAATGGGGAAATACATATTTTTTTCACTACTCCACCAATATGGCTCTCAGATGAAAGGACTTGACTAGTATAATACTATACACTATGACAAATTTAAAATCCAAGATGGCCGCCACCACAAAATGGCGAATCGCATATTTTTTTCATTACTCCATCAATATGGGTATCAAATGAAAGAACTTGACAATTAGAATATACACCATGAGAAACTTCAAATCCAAGATGGCCGCCACCACAAAATGGCGAATTACATTTTTTTTCACTACTCCATCAATATGGGTCTCAAATGAAAGGACTTGACTAGTAGAATACTATACACTATGACAAATTTAAAATCCAAGATGGCCGCCACCACAAAATGGCGAATTACATTTTTCTTCACAAATCCCTCAATATGGGTAGCAAATTAAAAGGCTTAATAGAAGAATAATGTACACTAGGTATATTGAAAGGAAATGATGAATATTAACTAACGAAATGAAAACTAAAAACTTGAAAATAATTTTTTTGTCTGATCATGTATGAATTATTTAACTAAATAACTATGTTTAAAAATTTTGAAATAAAAATTTAAAATTAAATATAAAAAAATTAAATATAGAATATTAAATATAAAAAATTTCCGACACAAAAAAAACTAACTTTTAAAAAGTGTGAAATAATACAAGTTTGTTCATCGTCTAATTTTAATATTTAATACAATATATTTTAACGTTTTACTAAAACTTTTAAAATTTTAATTTTAGTACAGGTAAAAGAAATCCCCGTCAAAAACATTTCTGTCAAAATTAGGCAAATCTAGCAACACTTTCGCCATAATACGTTTTGAGATCGATTTGTAAATGGTTTCGTTTGCTTGAACATTAACAAAAAAATACATGGAACACGATACATCACTTGTAACCTAATTCAAAAAGGTAGAGTTTTTAAGTCTTCCTGCTCTTTGCCTCAAAAAATCCTGGTGTAACAAGTTTTTTAAAGAACATTTTTTCAGTTTTAATGCCAAAACGAAATCATACCCAAACCGTGAACGCAGACCAGTTGTTATGGTAAAACGCTATTTTACCTGTAAGTAGTAAAAAAACTGAAGAATATTTATTTGTAGAATTTTTATATGGAATTTTAGTACTGAAAAACTAATTGTAAAACATGCAATTTGGAGGGACCTGACTTTAAACACATAAAAATAAGAGTTATGGATGATTCACGAAAACTTTCGCCATCAGAAATACTCGGGTACCTTCGGAAAACATGATCTTCCCATAGATAATTCCAAATTTCTGGAAGTTTCTGATTCATATTACGATGACAGGAAACTTGAAACTTCCGAAAAATTTAACGATTTCCCGGTAAGAAAATTATGTTTTTCGAAGATACCCGAGTACTTAAGATAGCAAAGGTTTACGGAAATATCTGTAGGTAGACTTTAAAGTTAATGGAAAACCTAACATAATGACAATGACGTAAACCGACCGCTTCGTAAACGGTAAGTCAACTAACTATGCGAGAATGGATACCTTCTTGGAATACATTCTTTCTTGGAATATACTGATATTAAGTGATTTCAGATATGATTTTTTTTTAATTTTCCTATACTAGTAGAATATTTTGTCTACCGTAATATTCCGTTCGGTTTCGTAACAAATGAAAAAAAAACGGTCAAGTGCGAGTCGGACTCGTGCCTTAAGGGTTTTATATAGTTATAAACGTATATAGATTTGCTTATCGCTACTCGCGGCCAGAATGCCAAGTAATCGCATATTTCAATTTAAAAGTATTTAACAAATAATTTTTATGTGATATACCAAGAAAATGACTATTTTCGGATTTTTTCCTTTACTTGTGCTATGAGACCTTGCTTTCCATAATTCTACTAGGTCAATAGGAGTACTCTATAGATTATGATTTGCTTATGAGTGTCGAAAATATATGCGGCATAAATAGACGAATTTTTTATTGTATTAGATATTAATTTCAACTTGATACCACCATGCGTTCCTATTAAAAAAATTGGTCTCGACAGACCAGACAGATAGACAGACGGACAACGAAGTGATCCTACAAGGGTTCCTTTTTTCCTTTTGAGGGACGGCACCTTAAAAACAAATAAATCATCAGAATCATACGAGTAAATTAACAATAGTCAATGGATGTAGTTACTGCGAGACATTTTTGCTGCATTGCTTTTAAAATATTCTATCTCGCAATTTGTAATATGACGATCTTGCATTATTAATTTCCGCACAGCATCGATATTTTGTAGTACAACCGATTTAGGGCGACCTTCTTTAAATTTGTACGTGAGCACAAACCGCCTACGATTAAACTCACTGAATCAGTGTTATACAGTGGTTTTTGATGGCGCTTGATCCTCGAAAGTCGAAGTCTGTTGCTCGATTCACTGTTTTTTTGAATTAGCCCACGTCGAAAATCGTAATAAATCATCATCGCACGAAAGTGTTCACGAATCAAATCCATGGTGATGAAAACAAACAATTTTCAAAATGACGCCACAGTGGAAAAACAAATTCTACAGCCGAAGAGTTCTATTTTTAAACGTTGTAATTACTTTATAAATATTTTTTGTAAATGGCCAGTTCCCGATTCATAAATAGCAGCCTATGTAATTGCTAGCACACAATTTAACCATCCAGTAAATCGGAACGCGAGGATTAATCTTTAACTGGACTGGTTAAAACGGGATCGCAAGAGCGGAAAGCGCAGAGAGCACTCGATCATACCGGATGGTGACCGACCCGCCCTCTCTCCGTCAATCTCACTTATCCCCTGATTGATTCCATACCGGGACGCTATTGTTTCCTTTCCACTTAACATCTGCATTGAGGGTGATCATTTTATTAACGGAACCCAAAAAAAAACGAAAATCATGCAGGCAAAACAATGCTGTTTTTATTTTAAACACTACAATCAAATTGTTCTGCTGTGGACGTTTATACGAAAGGGAGCGTTTTCACACCTTTGTACTCGACGACTACTCATTTTTAATGGGACTATTTGGTCCAACCATTCCATTAGCTAACAGCAATTTTATGTCTATAGAGTTATTAACGCTTATTTAGTTGTCAGCTCGACAACATTACTGAGATATGTACTTTGGTTTGGAAAATGTACTTTGTATGAGCAGGTGAACTGCCCAAACGTCTCGTTAACAAGTTTCAAGTATCTTAGTCGATCCTGTAAGAAATGACAGGATGGTTGTTGTAACCACTTACTGTACCATAGTTAGTTCAGAAAGCTTACAAGCCACAAGTGGTTATCCGACATAGATGCCCCGAATCGTAGATACGCAGTATGCTTACGAGTCATTGTGGGGCATAAATCTTTTGCTTCGGGCCCATGGTACGTTTCATCATATTACTGATATTTTGAGTATAAAAACGTTTATTGCTATACCTAAGAATAAAAAAAGGCACTTGTAACAATAACTCAGACCATTTTATTAGTATCTAATCCGGCTTAACTATTTCTCTATTGTTTTTTCGACGTTTTTTGGTGATAGGTGATTGTGAGATAATTGCTTACACTTGAAATTTTAATGGAGTGTGTAGTGCTATGACCGCTTAAAAAACAACAAAAATTAAATTAAAAATTGAAGGGGCTCCCCAAACAGGAAACGTTTTTTTTTATATTGTTTAGTGCTACGAACAACCCTACCCCCTCTAGACTGAACTGGCCTCTATTAAAGAACCGGGTTTTTCAGTTACGAAACTGAAAAGATCCGAGTAGAACCGGGTACCCGGTTCTTTTCATCTTCGGGTCCCGGTTCTTTTAATCAGGAACTGTTAGTTTAAAAATATTATCATTTGTATTGCGTAACTATATCGGGTGTTCGGCTGTAGGTAGTGCAAACTTATAGAGCGTATAGAGCTTACCGAAAAAAAAAGTTAAAAAATATTGATTTAAAAAAAATAAACTAACATGTTTTTCTCGGTGACAGTTTGCGCCATCTACTCACTTGATACTTTTTGTTTAGTTCCGTAAGCTCAATAAGTATGGACTGCGTTCAGCCGAACACGTATAGATTTATCACCCAAACCTAGAGATGATTATAATTACTATAAGGCGGATTTCGATGTAGTTAATGTTCAGTTAAAGAAACAACCTTGGTTAAAAATTTTAAATAGCAGACATAACGTTGACGACATGGTTTCAGCATTTTACCGTGTATTGTTTTCAATTATTGATAAACATGTACCAAAACACGTCAAGAAAAACTCAAAACATCCCCCATGGTTCAGTAAACAACTTCTGAGGATACTGGCTGAAAAGCGGAAACTGCGACTAAGATACCGTAAATATGGAAATCCTAGAGATAAGTTCGAATTTGAAATGGTTCGCAGACGGTGTCATAAGCTCTACGATATTTGTTTGAGGAAGTATAAACAGAATATCGAGTGTAATATTAAAAATAACCCTAAAGCTTTCTGGACATTCATTAAAGAGAAGAGAGGAAATAAATCTACTTTGCCAGCCCAAATGCATATGAAAAATACAAGTGCATCTACTGGATTCGAAATTGCTAATTTGTTTGCAGAGCACTTTTCCGCGGTATTTACCAACAATGACACCACTCAGGGTAACGGTTCGGGCGAAGGAAGTAACACTTTAGGTTCCATTGTTTTTGCTGAGAGAGAGGTCCTTGCAAAGCTTAATAAAATAGATATTTGCAAGGGAAATGGCCCAGATGGAGTACATCCAGTATTTATTAAGCGTTGCAGCACTTCGCTTGCTTTGCCCCTGACCTTAATTTTTAATCTATCATTAAAGACTGGTGTTTTCCCCGGTGAATGGAAAAGAGCTAGGATCGTGCCTATCTTTAAAAAAGGCGACTCTAGCAATGTGGAAAATTATAGACCGATATCAATTCTCTCATGCTTTTCTAAGCTTTTTGAGTCCCTTATTTCTCCGGTGCTTTCGCGACATCTGAGGCATATTATTAGTACCAATCAACACGGATTCCAGAAAGAGCGATCCGTTTCCTCAAATCTGGTTTTGTTTATATCGGACATATCCAGGATCATGGACGACGGTTACGAGGGTCATGCAATTTACACAGATTTTAAAAACGCGTTTGACAGAGTTAATCACTCTGTGCTTCTGCAAAAGTTAAATTCCAGTGGTGTGCATGGTTCGCTTCTTAATTGGTTCAAATCATATCTGGAGAAGAGATCCCAGTTTGTGGTCATCAACGGATATGTATCAAAAGTATATTCAGCTACGTCTGGTGTGCCGCAGGGTTCTGTTCTTGGACCTATTCTGTTTGTGTTATTTATCAACGACATAAGTTTAGTTATTAAAAACTGTAAATTTTTACTTTTCGCTGATGATTTAAAGTTGTATCGTAGAATTAGTTCTATCGCAGACTGTCAACTTATACAAGATGACTTAAACAGAATCTGGCAGTGGTGTTCCGTAAACTGTATGGACATGAATATCAAGAAGTGTTTTCACATTACTTTCTCCAGGAAGAAATCACCACTTAAAATTTCCTATAAGTTAAATGATATTCCTTTAGAGAGTGTTAACGAAATACGCGATCTTGGTGTTCTATTGGACAACAAGTTAACCTTTCATGCTCATATAGGTAACATAGTGAAGAAAGCTGCGAAGATGTTAGGATTCTTGAAAAGGCACACTAAACAATTTCGATCTAGTGAAACAAAGATAATTCTATACAATTCCTTGGTTCGTAGCCACTTGGAGTTTGCATGTCCTTCTTGGAATCCACAATATACGGTATCATCCCAGCGTATTGAATCTATACAACGTTCTTTTACCAAGCACTTGGCATATTTTAGTTCCGGTATATCCTACAGATGGTCCTATAGTAAGAGGCTAACTTATTTTAGACTTGAATCTCTCTATAAACGTCGTATGAAGCATGATTTGGTATTCCTCCATCGCATAATTAATAACAAGATAGATTCCGCTGGTATTCTCGAGAACATTAGTTTATCAGTTCCCTTTAACTATCGTCGTATACCCGTAACGAAAATATTCAACATTCCATACTGTCGCACCAACATTGCACGTCATTCACCTATTATGAGAATGTGTAAGTGTTACAATGAATTTAATGTCAAATACCCAGATTTAGATTTATTTTACGACTCAGAATGTAATTTCAAAAAAAAAGTGCTGAGGCCACTGTCGCGGTGTACAGACGTACCACTTTAGGCCTATTGTTGGAATTGTTGTTAGTTACTGTGAAATACGAATAAATTAAGTACATGGAAGTTATGCTGTAAGATAATAGAATTACTGTCGACACTCATAATTGTTATGCTTATTAGATAAAAAGTTATGTAAATAAAAAAAAACTGTACAATGTGTTATAAGCGTAATGTTAGTGTTGCAATAAATAAATAAAAAAAAAAAAAAAACACGGGGTATATTATACACGGGTTGTTTGGTTGAACGTACTTCAATGTTAAACGTGTTTTTCTCATGGTTGACACAGGTCCCGGTATTACTAATCTTTTAGTTGAATATTTCTCATCAGTATATGCCTCATCAACAAGTTCACATTTCATCCCTTTATTGCCACCGTCCAATTACACTTTATTCAGGGTACATCTGCCCGAAAGCGCAGTGCTAACTCATCTTAAAAAATTGTAAATAAAGAAAGGAGCTGGTCCTGGCGGTATTTCACCTGTGTTTGTCTGTATTTGTGCGTCTGCCTTGGCGAAACCACTGTCGCTGGTCTTCAATAAATCTTTAGCTCTCGGTACCCTCAGATTAGTAGCCAAAATTATCTCAATACATAAAACAGGTGACAAGGGCGACGTGTCTAATTATAGACCTATAAGTATTGTAAACTGTTTTGTCAAGGTATTTGAGGGCTTGATGTACGAACAACTATTTAACCATTTCAGCCATATACTGAGTATGCACCAGCATGCTTTTGTTCATAATAGATTTACTGTCTCCAATCTGCTCGTGTATAGTAAATATATCTGTCGCGTATTCAATGATAAAATTCAAGCTGATTCAGTGTACACAAATTTTGCCAAGGCATTTGATCGTGTCAATTACGAAATTTTACTGGCTAAAATGCAGCACCTTGGAATTCCTGGATCCTGGCATCGTTGGCTCAGATCTTATCTACTGTATCGAACACAGTTAGTGTGTGCGTACGGAAATGACTACTCTTTCATGACAACTTCTGGAATTCCACAGTGCTCTAATTTAGGACTATTACCGTTCTTAGTGTTTATTAATGACCTTCTGGAAGTTTGACTTAGAACTGCTTATCTTATGTTGATGATGTCAAACTCTTCTTATCCATCCATCAGACTGTCTTCTACTACAGTGCAATTTGAATCTGTTGCACTCTTGGTGCGAGAATAATCTAATGTCCATGAATATCAAGAAGTGAAACTATAGTATATCCTTCATCAAGAATAAGAAAATAATTTACTATCCGTACGATATAGACGGGTCTGCACTGAAGTGCGCCAGCGTGTTTCGTGATTTGGGGGTGTTGTTTGATAGAGGTTTGATGGTGCTCAGACCTCTTTATGAGTTGATGGTGGGCAGGGCTTGCTAGATGCTGGAGTTAATTTTTCCAGTTTTCCGACCTTCAGGAGAAAGGACTCCGTCCTAATACTTTACATTTCAATGATCCGTAGCCTTCTTAATATTGTGTTCCTCTATTTGGTGTCTGATTTGTTAGGTTCATATTAATCAAATCAAGTCAGTTCAAGCATGTTTCCTGCGCTGACTCAGGGTTAAGTTGGGCCAGAGGAAATGACTTCCAAAGTATAATGATCGCCTGAAGTGCTTCTTCTTTTACATCTTCAGTCTTTAGGTCAGACGTAAAACTATGGACTTGTGTCTTCTTCACAAGATAGCTAACGGTGTCAGAGGTCGACACCGTTACGAGAACGAGAACGAGAAACATCGTTAGCGTAATAAGCGACTGTTTAGCGTATCAATCGCTAATAATAACGTCTCTTAAAATAGTCTAATACATAGGTTTCTACAGTTACGTCACATTTAAAAGAGCTTTATCCAAATTATGTTTTCCTTTCTTTATTATATGGTCGTTTTTGTTTGATTATTGCTATGTACTATTTTGCAATGCCGTCTATAGCTGTTATGGTCAACAGACTCGTCTCCA
Source organism: Luffia ferchaultella (assembly GCA_949709985.1). Classification (NCBI taxonomy): domain Eukaryota; kingdom Metazoa; phylum Arthropoda; class Insecta; order Lepidoptera; family Psychidae; genus Luffia; species Luffia ferchaultella. The sequence goes on from OX453254.1 coordinate 10,281,741, forward strand.
TTGTATTTTGTACATTTTCTATATTCACCTATTTCTAAGTTTGTTAACTGTTGCTATGTCTATGTAATAAATAAATAAAGCGTTAGTATGTGTAATCTGCTGACTTGAAACTTTTTGTTTAGTTTAGTAAGCTCTACAAGCACTATAATTTTGGACTACGCTCAGTGAAATACCCAGTATTTAGACAACCGAAAAAAAATCTGTTAAATTTCTAATAATTGTGGTCTTTGGACTAAGTTCAAAGATTTATAGACATATCATCATCATCATCAGCCCATTTTACCCCACTGCAGGGGCTGAGGCCGCCCCAGGGTGAGGAGGGGTTTGGAGCTTAAATTTAACACGCTACTCCACTGCGGGTTGGGGATTGTAACGACCGCCATCTATTGACAGCGTCCGGAACCGACTGCTTAACGTGCTGTCCGAGGCACGGAGTCAGTGATAGTTAATGTACTTAAGTCAGAAAAACTCATTGGTACACGCCCGGATTCGAACCATGGCCCTATGGCCTTATAAATTTGAGACAGGTTCGTTGCGCTCTGGGCTATCACGACATATAGACATATATTAGACTGCTAATATGAGTGCCAGGACAGTACGTTTAAGCTTTTATCTAGATGCAAGATAGAAGAATTGGTGGAATAGTGAGTCCGCGCGCCTGCTCACCGCTCGCGGCTTGTCTCTTGACTTAGTTAGCTCTCGTACCGTTTTTTTTTTTTTAACATTCCGCGTTTTACTTTTGCACATGGTTGTTTTATTGTAATGCACATACCTTTATGCAATTGAATAAAATGAAATACCTGAAGAACCGGGTAGTCCCATGTAATACAATTTTGGAACCGGTTCTTTCAGATTAGGTAAGAACAGGGAATAGGGCCATGGTTCGAATCCGGGCGTGTACCAATGAGTTTTTCTGACTTAAGTACATAACTATCACTGACTCCGTACCTCGGAGAACACGTTAAGCATTCGGTCCCGGGCGCTGTCAATAGATGGCGATCGTTACAATCACCAACCCGCAGTGGAGCAGCGTGGCGGATTTAAGCTCCAAACCCCCCCCCCCCCCCTCACCCTGGGGGAGACCTAAGCCCGTGCAGTGGGGTAAAAATGGGCTGATGAAGTGAAGAAGAACCGGGTGCATGCTCAAGTTCAGTCGTAGCGCCCCGTTACGTTACGCGTGCCCGGTGTTGCGAGGCGGTATGTCGCGGAGACAGACAGGGTCACATTGAGTTTTATAATCGACCGAAACAGATCTTAGTTGACGCGGACGAAGTCACGGGCACAAATAATTTTTGAGTATTATGTCAATACATGTTTAATATATTTCATGTTTTTTACTTATTTAACAATAGGTACATCTATGTGAATAGTCAATTTTAACTCTTATGTTACTGTGCATCACATTACATTACAGTGGAGTTTAAAATGAAATGCAATCACAAGTTATCTTTAACCAACATTGATACCAAGCATAGAAATAATGAAACGGTAGTGTGCATATGTAACACTAGCGACCGCCCGCAGCTTCGCCTGCGTAGACTACACATTCCTGTTAAAGTGATCTATTATTAACAGAGAAATGGTTTCTGTGTACTTTTTGCTGATATAAATTTTGGTTACTGTCATACAAATTTTTGACTCCCACCTCCCCCTTAGAATTTGAACATAAAAAACTCTAAAACACGTCGTTACTTATTTATGATTAGCGGTCGTACCCGGTTCCGCCCGTGTAAACTATAGAAAAGTTCCCCATCGCGTTCTCCCTCCCCTCCTCTTTCCTACAATCCATTCTTAGATAACTAACGTATTTAATTTAATAAGGATTCAAATCATGTTTAAAAAACACCTTCGCAAATAGTGCATTATGTTGGAATAAATTTGATTGTCATAAAAAAGGTTAAAGTAAACCAACCTTAAAAGATACACATATGCTGTCGCAGACTTTTGGTTAGAACTTTCAAAGGGGAACAATCCCGTCATACATGACTTTTGCTTAACATCAACTGTTTACGCAGCACACGCAACGGAAGTTCTCAAAAAGAATATTTTTTCCCGTTTTTGCAACATTTTTCGTTGGTGCTCCGCTCCTATTGGTTGTAGCTGATATAATAATAACCTATAGCCTTCCTCAATAAACGGACTATCCAACACAAAAAACAAAATTCAATTCGAACCAGTAGTTCTTGAGATTAGCGCGTTCAAACAAACAAACAAACTCTTCAGCTTTATAATAATAGTATAGATAGGCGGCGACGACGGATATGGGCTCACAACCATGTACCATAGAAACAGACTATTTTTTTTAACTTACATTAACTGTTACCTGCGGAAGAAAATAGATAAACAATAAAGAACATAAAAATAATCGACATTTCCAGCTGTCTATATTTTTGTTAGTAAGTGAAATTCTATTGAACAAAGAATTGAAAAAGAAGTGAAAAGAAAAATATGAATTTTTGAATTTTTCTAATTCTTAACTTGCCTACCAAAATTTTTTCTCTTGAACTAACTTAGCAAAGAGTAAAAACGTGGCAAGAAAACACAAGTTACAAATAAATATATAAACCTGCATAAACTACATATATCTATTTAGATAAAACAGGAATGCAGTTTATTCAATAAAGCATTTATTTTTTACAAAACTTTACGTAATCTCAGATGACACGGTCCAGTTATCTATATTGTTCAGAATTTATACACTAACAGCATGGAGATACCGTTTGGGTCAACTTTACAAAGAGGGAATAGGACTTCAACATTATAGTAAACTGAAAACAGTAAAATACACTAAGAGATACTGTTTAACAAAAAAATTATCACAAGGAAACTAATAATACGCTGACAAATAGCAAACAAAAATCAAATCATTAGATATTTTAAAATCAATTTTAAATACGAACAATAATTTACAAAGCTCCCAATCCGTAAAAATAACATTATAATAACAAGTTAACACTAACACAAAAAAAAACACTATCTTTATACACAGTAATCTAAATTGAAAGGAAGTACAAATTTCCTAACCCGACTTTAGTAACGGATGTGAATTCCATTCATGAGGCGATTTTTATGATTTCGATTTTAATGTTCCTAGTAGAGTAGAACAATAGTCGGAGTGCCTATATATTTGATTTTGATTGTATGTTTAATTTTTATTTGCTCGGGTTTTAGGGATTATGTTAAGTGATTTTTTTTCAACTTTGTTTTTTTAATAAAACTGTTCCCTCTCCAAAAAATATTATTAAATGGACATAACTCCACTCTAGACATACAATAAAGTAGTTACTTAAACATAAATGTTTTTCCCTCTTTATAAAGTGACCCTACCATTTTGTGACAACAAAAATGTGACAAAAAAGTAGACATAGTAGATTAACTATACTCTAGTGGATGTATTGAAATATTAACTGAGAAGTTGAAATTTACATGTGAGTCACTTATAAATTGTACTGGGAAAAAAACAAAGATTCTATTAATAATTACACTTCATGTGTAATATAATGAAACATTTGTATAAAATAATGACATATTATGTGTCTAATCACAGAGCCTGATATTTTGCTCATATCATTGATAAATTTAAAACTCTAGATTGACTGCCACTGATCAACCAATGAAGCACTACAATGGCAGCCACATATGAATGTGTGAGTAGAACATTGCACTGTATTGGCAGTTGGTAGACATACTATGGTATGAGTTGTATAAGCTGACTTGTACATACTTAACAAGCTGATATATTAAAAGTAGTACGGTAGTTAGTTTGTGATGCTACATCCGAGTTTTTGTAGGTCCATGAATCATATGGATGCATCGATGTACCAATATAACTAGATGGGGTGTCCGCGTTCTAAAGTGTCCGTGCAGAAACTCATCCAAAATGCAATAAGTATTTCTTCCAACAGGCTTTTAGTCAATGTAATGGCGTAGCGCTGAATAAACGTGCGCGATGTCAACTTGTGTCGTGAAAATTTGTAAAACAACTCGTCAAAGACGCAAAAAAAGAGCTGAATATCGTATTTTCGATAAGTAAACAATTAAATTTAACATTAGTTTATGCCTGCGGACGGTTATTCATCTTTTTTTGGAATTTAATGTGACCATTATCACGATTTAATTCTCATCCCATTCTAGGAAACAGTGTGACACGTCCGACCCGTATTAAGTATTCGTAGGGACTGATCCGAGCGACCTGGCCGCGCCGTGCGGCTGGTCCGAAGAAGTGTATTCTTAAACGTCTTATATTAGAATTCTTCTCAACGAATATATGTCATAAGCGTTATGAATAAAGCTCAATTTTCATGCTTCATGAAAAAAAAAATTCCGTCCGAAGAAGTCAATTCTAAAAGGTTTTATATTAGAATTTCATAATGCGAATATATGTCGTAAGTGTTACAAATAGAGCATAATTTTCTTGATTCATGTAACAAAAGGCATATATAAGGTAACAAACTGTAACTCGCTACATTACGGCACAATACAGACGGTTTTGTTTCGCCTTCATTCATGGATGATCATTGTATGGATGAAACTACTATATTAATACACCCATCCACATTAATTTCCTAATTGCATATTGTTAATGTATAAAATCTAAATGTAAAAAATGGATCGTCTCATGAGTAAGGTTGGCTTTTCAAAACTGCCACCCTAAAAGTATTAATAATAAGAAAGAGGGGGGCAAGGTGAACAGATTAAACCAACTTTTAGAATTTTAAAAAATGTGGAAAAACGAAAAATAACTAAATTAAAAATGATAAGTACTTGATAGCCTTCAAACTCAAAACACTTGAAACTAACACTAAATGGCCAGCTACTCTTCTAGTACATAAAAGAGTGTTTAAAAGAAATTGGGTGAAGATAGGTTGCTTTTCCATCATTTCTCAATCAACAGGTAGGTTAGGTTAATTTAAAAAAATATACAATAAAACTGAATATATGGGCACTCCGACTACTGTTCCAACCCACTAGGAACATAAAAATTGCGCGAGGCTAGCGAGCGAGCCGCGGAAGCGGCCGCCGAGCGCCATGCAAATCGAATTTTCAATTGTTACTAAAGTTAGATTAGGAAATTCTTAATGTATTTAATGTTTTCAATTTATTTTTATGTTGAAGTCTATTCCCTCTTTCAATAGTCAATCCTTTGATTATGTCAATACAAGGAGCAAATTTATGTTGGTGGTAACGGGTATGTAGTTTTTATTTTTGGTTTTTTTTCACTTTTCCGCTTTCCTGAAAATTCTGAAAGTTGGTTTTCTGTCCTCGTTACTTCCATCCCCTAAATTATTATTAATATGTCTAGGGTGGTAGTTTTGGAAAGCTATACCGTATCATGTACCAAAATATAACATTTAAGTTATTGACATAATTCAACATTATCTTTAAAACTCTCAACACAGAGAAAAATACGGAAAGCGTGTTATTATATATTTAAATATCACTACCATATCACTACTTAGAATGCGCATACAAAACCTACTTGAACCGCGACCACTATCGTACAGAAAGAAATAGGTCGCAGACTCTACTCACACAAACCAAACTCAGTTTTTCATAACTCGCGACTTATTGTTCAATAACAAAGTGAATGACATAATTTTTGTGTGGATTACACATGAAAATAACAACGCATACTCATGAATAATACTTACAAAGAAAATATTGAAATCAAAACAAACATCGACTTAAGTTTCGACATTGCGTATTTACAAGGATCTAACAAATTTAGCTTTCGAAGAGTACATCATCGCAACAACAATTGGTGATTAATGTTAATAAAGTACACAATTAGTTAAGTCTAATATTAAAATTTTAATTAAAACTCACCAATTCTTGGTCGGGTGACAGGGCCACCGCCATTTTTATGACACGAATCGAATCGAATAAATATTGGTGTTGTCGTTGTCGACAGTGTTGCCGACCCGTATTTTGAAAAAAAAAAACGTAGATCAGACGTGAAAAAAAAAATCAACGGATCTCCTGCTTTCGCACGAACTTCTTACGACATTGGAAATGAAACTAACAGAATAATGTAAACAGACATATTTTGGATAGGTAATATATTTCAAAATAAATTTTTTCGCAAAAAAAAAAAATAACACAACTGTATCTGACTAAGCTTAAAACTTCGAAATATAACATTCTATATAACATTTCGATCGAACAAACCGAATTAGTACGAAATGTAACACCGACGCATATCCGACTTCCAACTAAGGGCACCCTTAACCACTACTTCCGATTGTCCGATTCTAACAATTTTAGTCTCAATCGATCCCCCGTCTAATTAATCCAAGCCGTTTTTTATTTTATTTCTTTCTTATTCGGACCTAGTTTTTGAGATATTGGGCTCCCAAAATGAAAATCTGGGGAAAAATTGTGACTTTTTTCGTTTTTTGCCGATAATTTTTTTGTTTTTTAACTTTTTCGAAATTGTCTTTTGCCATCTTGTAGAGCTCGCCGAGCTGCGTCTTTTGACTCTACGTTCATCTCGATATCTCGAAAACTCTTCGTATGCAATCTGCCTGTCTCACAAAACTCCCAAATGACCCAACGAAATGAAAGTCATTTCCAATGACATTAATATAATTATATATTTACCATAGACATATATATACTAGCGTAGGAGACCAACTGACATCTAAACATCGCATGACCGAAACGGAAATGAGTATGTGTGCAAAATTCACATGTGGTTGAGCCAGTTTTAGTGATGTGCATGGGTGTTTTTTATATTATCGATAGCACGTAGTACTTTCATGATAATGTGTCGTTGAAATTACCGCGATATCATAAGTCGAAATCGGCAATCCTATTTATTATTTTGAATCTGCTATACTACATAATTTTTGTTTTGAGTTACTTTTCCTAACTTTTAGTTTTTTAAAATGACAAATCATCAATCAGTCAATTCAAATGCCATTTCCTTTACTCCAATAAATATTTTTTTTTGTTAACAGTTGATAATAAAAAATTTGCAGAAGTAAAGAAAGCATTAACATCATTATGGAAATGTTAATATTTAGTTGAATACAAGCCAAGTAATAAATAAAACAATATAAATAAACGATTTTTATTTTTAATTACAATACGTCACGTTGCAACGCATAACAACAAAATTTTAACTCTTTGTAAACAAAAAAATGAGAATGTACAAAACAAAAACATTTACAATAGAGAAGTTCATGATGTTCAAAATATACAATTTAACTCGATAGAATTGAAAGATAAACCAAAACTAATAAAATAGTGAAAGTTTTTTTTAAATTCGTCAATAAATGACTGAGAAATAAATTATTGATATTTATTAATTTGACGACCGCTTAGCCTAGTGGGTAGCGACCCTGCCTACGAAGCTGGAGGTCCCGGGTTCGAATCCCAGGTCGGGTCAGTATTTATATGATGAATATCGATACTGGTACCGGGTCTTGGTTGTTATATGTATGTGATGTCTTCGCTTGGTACGCAAAACAGAAGCTAATGCTTAGTTTGGGGCCACGACGTTGTAATGTGCACGTTATTATTATTATTATGTATTTTCGTGCGGTTTGACTGGTGGATTCTTACTGCCCATGACGTCACATTGTCTACTCGATTGAGTGTCGCGTCATCTCACTGCACCACAAATTATGCCTTGGATGCCTTGGACTAGTCTATAATATCTTTTGTTTCTTTGTGTAATAGGTAATTAAGTTTTATTTGAATATAAAGGAACAAGTTTTTGTAAAAGACAAAGTGATAATTTACCTAAAATTGATATTTTCACTGTGATGGACTTTTCTTCAAATCCATTTTATATTAGTGCTGAAATAAAAGTTTAGGCTCTAAAGTTGAAGGTCCTGGTGATATATCCCGGTAAACGTACGCTGACACCGATCGCTTGGTCTTCAGATTGACCTGTACAGAAATTACAGTTGGCATAAATGCTCTGACTTTAGATATTAAGTATTATTAGTATATTACTTAATATACTTAGTAAGCACATATGAAAAAAAAAGAAACCCCTAACGGCACAAATTCAGTAGGTATAGATCCTTTCTTCAAAAGTCGTCGGTGATTTAGTTAGACAAAACAGTTATCCGTAAAATGTCTACTGCAAACCAAAGAATGTTTTCGAGGAGTCCCACCTGTTCTATTTAACATTTTTTTCCATTGTTCTATGCTAACCGTGTTTACAGGAAACCTGGATATTATGAAATAGTCATCATTATCAGGAAGCATTTTTAACACCGCAGTTTCTTGGAGGAAAATGAGGTTAAACTATTGTATACAGTAGTTTTGTCATTCAAAGTTAAATTATTTACGACGTTCATAATCAGAGAACAGATAGAACGTCAGACTTTAAATCATAAATAAATAACGATTAAAATTAAATAGAGCATCAGATTTTAAATCTTAAATAAATAACGATTAAAATTAATTGTGTATATATCTTATATTTTCATTTGAAAAAGTCTTGTATTTACATATATACCCTATGTGTAGTATATATGTATAGATGTCATACTTTCCCTTACAATGTGCTGCCAGGCTAAATAAACCTCACAATATGTTTAAAAACAGTTAACGACATCATTCCAGTGGAACAGGTGCAATTAGGTAATATCAAATTTACAAAATATTTATATTTGAAAATATCGACATATCGATACATTTTGTGCAATCCCTATGCTTCATTGTTTGATTGTAATTTTACACAATATTTTTGTATCGTACACATAATTGTTTAAAATAACAAATTATTTACAAAATAAAGTATTTACCGTATACTACTGATGTACAACCAAGTAAATTTAGGATTGCTTTTTATAAAAATAAGCATTAAGATAACAGTATGTTATTGGCAGTACTTACCGGTGAAATGTCTCTTTATTTGGATTATTAACATATGTTACAGTGCAATTTAAAACTGAACACTACACCATTTTTATCACAAGAATTAATTTTTGTAGAATTCAAAACGATTATAACACAAAATAGAAAACAAAGCTGGACATGAGATGGACCTTATTTTGACAAGTGAGTAAAGAAGACTAAATGTGTTCAAAGAGGTTTTATGTCAGATTTTCTTGCATTCCTTTCTCGCATGTAGGATTTCCGCAAAGAGCTGGATGTCATTCGCACACTGTGTTCCTCTCTTACGCTAGTATATATACCTTTATGATATTTACTAACGATATTGTTTCAGATTAAAACAGTTAGACATCAGACATCAGACATTGATACACACAGGCACATTCATTTTTTTAAATCTTGCAAAATACAACTCTCGCGCGCTGCCTACCTACTGACTGAACTACATGCGAGTACTGCGAGAATCTATGACTGCGAGTGTGGAGTTCTTGGCATTCCGCGGTCTTTTCGGGCGTCGCGTTGCGGTCCTATGTCGTGGGATAGAAAACTGATCGGGGAACCAATAACCAATCTTTAATCGCGCGTAACGTGTTCCACACCCACAGATTATCGTGCAGATTATCCACACCACCCACGCGCTTATTCTCGTCGCGTTCGTGGCTTCGCGCGATTCGCACAGGAATGTAGAGCGCCTTAAACGTTTACGGCGTTTACCGAAGAGTAGAATTGTTCTGTGGTGTTTACATGGGGCGTCTACAATCTGTGGCGTTTACGTTTGTTTACGTTACGTTTACGTACGTCAGTTTACGTCAACAAAGTACTCTGTGGTTTACGTTACGTCACGTTTACGTTCTTGTTGGTTCTTGTTTAGTTTAATATGGTTTAATAAACCCATAATTATACCTTACTAAATGTATTAACATTAAGTACTTCTTCTTAATTATAGCATGATATTACTTAATTTATGCTTAGAAATAATTGTATAGTTTCTAAAACAACTTAAATTTTCTCGTCGTAGAGCCTTTATTTATACTACCATACCATGTCCACAAGGTGGTAAGTAATTTCAATATCTCATGCAGAACGACATGGTGATGATGTTAATCCACATAATTTGATGTCTCTGTGTCACCACAGTCTAAATTAAGGTAGCGCTTTCCAATGTAACCTGATGAAAAGTTACAAAGTATTTAATCAGACTTATGGGGGAGGGATGTAGAAACCTCATGCAGTCATAGACATAAATAACATGCAGTAAATATTTTTTTAAGGAAATGAAAACAAATTATAAGGTTTATTAGTGGCTCGTCGCTTCTCTCATTATCACAAGCAAACCATAACCTAACCAATTTTTTTGAAATGATGGACCATCAACATATCTTACCTAGATTTCAAATTGATCATTTTTATGAACATAATTGTCATCAGGCAACGATGGAAAGCCGACCCCTATGGGTTTCCAAAACTACCTTGCTAAAGGTATTAATCATAAAATTTAGGGGGACAGGGCGAGGGCACAAAACCAACTTTCAGAATGTCTAGAGACGTGTAAATGCAAAAAAAGTATGTACCTACCAGATACAAAGGCATTAGCCAGTCCTTTTGAGGATTTTGACAGTCCACTCTTGATATGCACTGAATGCACATAAAGAGGTCTGAAGTGACCAAAACAGGTGGAAATCTGAGGGGGCATGATCAGGACTGTATGATAGATGCATCAACACTACCCAGTCATGATCTCTAAATTTTTACTAAGTAGCTAAAACATTTCTGCAGTTTTGTTTTATCATAAACAAAATATTGGTTTATGCTCTTATCTCAATTGTTTTCTTTAATCTCATTGATTGCTGACAACAGAGGTCAGAATTGATGTTTTTCATCAGTGGTAAAAGGAGTATAATGAAAGATACTTTTGCAATCCCATCATACACGCGACATCACCTTGTTTCTGTTTAAGCTAGTTTTTGCCTGTTTGTAGGGCTGGTCCGTGCTTCAACCACAATCTTTATTGTAAGTGAGCTACTTCTCGTCACTCGTGATCGATCTTTTAAAAAAATTATTAGATTTTCATACTTTTTAACAGAGAATCGCTAATGAAAATACAGTTCATAACATTTATATACATAAGATTATGTGGCAAACAAACGCTTAGATTTTTTGTGTACCCAGTCTTTGGCAAATTGCATAATACCGCATCTGCATCCTTCCGCATCTGCATCCTTCCGCATCTGCATCCTTCCGCATCTGCGTCCTTCCGCACCTACCTTTTGTACTCTAAAAATAGTAGTACTATACATGAACTTTAGAGAGGTTATAAAGTTTTCCCTGTATTGTATGTTAATTATTAATCAAATCAACTTCTATCCCTACATGACAATCTATTAAAATCTATTGTCATCTAGAGTGATATTTTGTTATTCTTCTATAATGATATATTTGTAGCAAATACATGTCTTATTATTATATGCTTTATTGTTATTTTAATCATCAGGTATCCAATCTATCAGCGTGGCAATCCACAGCTAAGAGTATTCTTACCAAATTTTTGGCTAAAGTTAGTTCGCCCACCATTGAAACAGCCTCCAAATATTGTACATTTTCACTGTTCCATGGAAATGACCAAACATGATATCAAAAATTATTTAGAAAAAATATACAATGTGCCAGTAGCTGATGTGCGAACCAGAATTGCTCTGGGTAGATTCCGTCGAGATCCTGGAAAAGGCTATGTAATTAAAGATGATGACATTAAATATGCTTATGTAAAATTGGTAAGTTTATAAAATTATATTTTTGTTAGAATAAGTAAACTTTTTGGGTCCACTCGGCTCAAACCATTATAGACCGAACCCCATTATTTAATGTTAGATAGGGCTGAACTCCAGCAGTAAAGCTTTGAGATTCTGACAATTATGATAGGTTTTTTAAGTTTAAGTACCTATTAGGTAGTATTCAAACTTTGCTCAACAAAATTCTATGATAGCATAGGAGATATACAGTCGTGGTCAACTAATTAGAAACATTTATTGATTTTGGTTAATTTTTAGTTCGATCATGTACATTTTATGGGAAAAATATTAATGTAGTACCATACCATCAGCCCATTAAGGCCCCCCTGCAGGGGCTTGGGTCTCCCCTCGGGATGAAGGGGCTTGGAGCTTCCACCACGCTGCTCCATTGCGGGTTGGTGGATTGTAACAACTGCCATGTATTGACGGCAACTGGGAACGACAGCTTGACATGCACTCTGAGGCACAGAGTCAGTGATAGTTATGGTAATGTAGTAATATGGCAGTACTAATAGAGTATTTAGTTAAATTTAATAAAAAATTTAAAAAACAAAATACCTATAATTTTATTATTATTGTAATGCAAATATTAATTTTACTCAAAGAATTTGAACTGGACAAAGTAGTAACATTATTACAACTACCTAGTTAAAAAATAGTGTAAAACATAAAATTCCAATTAATAATAATCATACATCTTTTTTAATGAATTAATATTTGGCAGGATAACCTTACGTGGTATGGACACAATAACTTTTTGACTTTTAAAAAAAAATAGGCATTTAAACTTCGACGAATGTATTGTAAATTTCATTTTGATTAGTGTTATTTAACAGATGAGGATTTTTTAACTATGTGCTACAAATTTTCTACCGGATTGAGATTGGGACTATTTGCCGGCCAATCAAGTACCAATATAGATTGTTGTCCTAAAAATTGTCTTATAATGTTCGCTTTAAGTTTTGTGTTGTTGTCTTGAAATACCCATGTAACTAGTTAATTAGCTTTCCGTTTCGGTTAAACTATAGTGGTCCAACAGCCAGTACTAGAGAAAATTTATTCTGAATCTTTAACTATATAAGTATAGAAGAAAAATCATGTACAACACAGGTCTACAATAAATAACAATTATTTCAAATTTAAATATACAAGTAATAAGTCTTCCTATTATGAATAATATATAACTCGTTAGTTATATATATTTCTTATTAAAATAATTTGTTTAGTATATTTTAAATAGAAATGTTGTTTTTAATTAGCTATCCACCACTGTATATGATTTTCACCTTGCAGCAAATATTCATAATCTTATAAAAAGCTTGTAGGTACTTATTCATATTTGCACATCTGTGCACTGATACTTGCTTCAAATCATAAAACAGAATATGACATGATACAGTCATAATCACTACATATTATAAGATAAAGTCCCCAGCCACGTCTGTCTGCCTGAACGCAATAAACTCAAAAAGTACCGAACGGATTTGCATATGGTTGATACTAACTGATAGAGTGATTCAAGAGGAAGGTTTATACGTCATCAATGTTTTGTGCAAGTTAGTTGAAATATGACAAATATTGCTAAAGACGTCGGAAAAAATCATGCCGACTGGGAGCTTTCATCGAAAATGCTGCCTAATCCCTTTGAGATATAACAAAATAATGTATTGAGGGATTGTTCCTCTTTCATAAGACTAAAGAAAAGTCTGCGATGACATATGTCTATCTTTTATGGATAGCCTACTATACCTATTTTTATGTTTAAAAAAATGGTGTCATATGATGTGGTAATTGGAAAGCAGTTTATAGGCATACAATATTAATCCTTATCAAATTAAATACCTACGTTATTTACCTTCAGCATTTCATGCACATTTTGATTTCCCTTTACACCATACAATTTAAATTAATATCTTAAAAATTTACGCAAAATCAAAACATTAAATCAAAACACATTGATGACCGAATGGCCGAGTGGTTAGAGACCCTAAAGCCTTGATTACACGTACCGAGTAAACGAGAGAGACAGTGAAATTGTACTAGGCCGAGACAGCAGCGACGTGCGAGTAGTGTTTACACGTATTTTAGTTTTTGAAGGCGAGTCATTTCACTTTTGAAGCATGCTCACAACATAGACCTTTAAAAAAATTAATTAAATGTGCCGAGTGGCGAGTGCACACTGACCGAGTGCATGTTTATACATGCCGAGCGAGCGAGCGAGTCAGTGCGGGGAAGCGCGGGGGTGGGCACTCGGTCTAGTAAAAAGATTAGGGTCGAGTGACTGTCTCGGCCTCTGTCTCGGCCGAGCGCTTGGCCGAGCACTCGGCGATGTATTTACACGTACCGAGCACTCGGCCGAGAGTACTGTCTCGCCAATATACTCGGTACATGTAATCAAGGCTTAACTGCGGAGCGAACGGTCGCGGGTTCGATTCCCGCCCGGGATAAATATTTGTGTGCATGAACATGTTTATTTCGTTCCGGGTCTGAGTGTATTATATTTATCTATGTATATATTATAAAAAAAAGGTATTTAAGTATTTATATCAGTTGTCTAGTAACCCATAACACAAGCATAATACTTGCTTACTTTGGGACTAGATGGCACTGTGTGGGTTTTCCCATGTATTATTATTATATATACCGCGCGACAAGCGGCCGGGCGTCGCTTGCCATACCGATGCGACACGCGTGATGCAATATTAGGCAGAAGTATAATAATAAAATTAAATAACATTATTTGCAGCCAAAAAACATGTCATTCGAGTATCCTGACATTTTTGCTTCTAAAAAAGATGACGATGAAGAAAATATGAAGGAATTAGAAGAAGCCAAAAAGAAGTTTAGTAATTATATAAAGAAAAACAAAGATAGACCAGACTTACCAAGTTGGTTTTCATTTTAAACATCTTTTTCAATTTATGTTCTGATAGATTACTATGATATTGAAATAAATAGATAAGACAAATACTTGTTTTTTATTTTCATGAGCAAAAGCTTTTCTATGCTATTATATATTCTTTATATGTGTGTATTTCTAACAATTTAATTTAAAACTATTGACGGATTTTAATGGAAGTTTTTTTAATTGCATAGAAATCACATCAGTACAGATCACAAGAAATAAAAAAATGGAACACATCCATTTCCTATATATATCAAATAGCATGTTTATTTAAATATTGAACGTGAAAGGTCATTCATAACAATTAAAAAAGTAAATTTTTGGTCATTAATCTGTCATCACTTCCCACATTTTCATCTGCGATGATCACCGGCTATGATGGAAGTCAAGCGAGGAAATTTGCATGCTATGGTCTATTGGTTGGTTGTTATATGTATGTGGTGTCTTCGCTTGGTACCCAAAACACTAGCTAATGCTTAGTTTAGGGCCTAGACGTTGTCATGTATATGTTATTATTATTATCATTTTACATTAGATTAAGCTAGAAAGTTTCAAATCGGCTTTTGGTGAATCTGCACCTTCTCGGGCAACAATTTTTAAATGGTTTAACAAATTTTAAAGGGCAGAACTAGCCTTGAAGATGAGAGATGTGGACGTCCCCTAACGGCAGTCACTGCAGAAAATGTGTGCACTACTGGAATGCTAGTGCAAGAAGATGTGTGAATCACATATAAGACATAGAGAGAATAGACTTTAATTTGGTTCATGTTTATACCATCTTACATGAACATTTTTGTCTGAGGAAACTTTGTTGAAGATGTATTTGTACCTATCCTAAAGATTGTATCAATACATTGAAACCTTGCTCAGAATTATTTTTTTAAAGTAATATAAAAAAAATGGTACACCCTTAATGTGTCCATACCCATTTGGCTAGCCGCAGTATGTAACTGAGTTCTTTAACCCTATAAAAAAATCAAGATTTAAAAAATTATAACCTACATCAGTTAAAAACTCCCCAACTTGGCTTATAGCTTGGACTCTGATTCCCTGTCCTCATGTACCTTACTCTACCCTACTCTAAAAAAATTTATTGTAGGATTTATTGTATATTGGGAGTGTCATTGATTGCTAAATAAAAAAAAAAAAAACTAGTTGAAAATATATTTAATATTTCTTTGTAATTTTTACACACATGCAATCAGCACAACCAATTTTATTAGGCACCATTTGTCCTAGTACTAATTTATGATCAATAGTAAAACAAAAATGGTTTTATTACATATAAAACTTTTTGTTTTAACAAATTAAAAATAAAGGTAGGTACATATATTTAACTAACAAGATTACATATCTTGTACATGGATGTGTAAATATATGTATCAAATCAAATTTACATTCATATATGTAGTACAAGAAACAAACAGAACAATGATGGCCAGTTGTGCACTCATTCACTCGCTCGCCCATTCGGTAATTCTTAATTACTCTTATTGCCTACAGAATAGCAAATATTATACAATAGTGCTTAAACACATTGTTTTAGTATTGAAATAGTCTGTAGCCAATCATATCAATTGAGTTAGTAGGAACTGAACAGTGTACAGCTGGCCAAAAATATAATGTTTCTTCTTCCCGTTTTTATTGATCCCAAATCAAATCATCAAGTATGTGTCAAAACCTGGAGGTAGGTAATAATATCTAAAATTAGTTTCATAATGATATTCACTGCTCCCTTAACTAACAAAAAAAAGTACTTAGTAGTATTAAAAAAAAAACTTAAAAAGTCATTTTTGTCTAATCAAACAATTATTTCAAAACTCAATTTTTTTTTGCTGAACTTAATCTAGATTCAAGCTTTGGCCATGGGTTTTTTGTATTCATCTAAGTACACTACAGACTGACACCTGCTGCATTTTGAAATATCAAACAAAAAAGTGACCTGAAACAAAAAATATATTATGTTCAGATGCAGTTCAGATAGAAATAGAAACATTTAAAGGCTGGGATTTGGAATAGCGCATTACAGATTCAAAGTTTCATATAAATGTATCTTGTTTTCCGTTATTCAAAAGACTAATTAGGTAGGTAGGTATAATAAAAATTTGTTTCAGAGCTCATTTTTAACAAAAACTTACTAGTCCATTGATTCAAAAGACAAAAATCGACTTGGTGGAAAATTATGGGGCACCCTGAATAGTGTTATATCAACTTGTATCGAAATCGTGCATGGCGAGATAGCGTGATGGCCTGATCACGCAACCTTGCAGTTAAGCGCATCGCGGCAGGCAATCGGTAGGCGGCGAAAGCAACGCGCCGCAATTGAACTACAGCGCCGCCAGAATTCGGGCCGGGCCCTGATGCAGCAATGGCTGCGGCCGCCGAATGAAACAAAACTAATTCGGTTTTTTTTTATAATACGATGGGGTTTTCGTAAATCCCTACCAGTATAGTCAAGTTTTTTTTTAACTTTTCAATTTAGTAATTTTCTTCAGTCATAAGAATCAATTCGCTAAATCATTCAAAACTGAATCTAGAAAAAAAAGTAATACCTCCTAAGGGGACAATTCTACCACATGAATTAAATCATACATTTAAGCAAAAACAAACATCTTTGATGGTCGGTGATATTTTATACTTACTCGTGGATGAATCTCACAAGGAATACGAATGCGGCCATGGCAATAATACCCACAAGCTCTGCAGAAGACGATCGTTTTTGGCCTTTGACATGGACAAATTGTTCTGAATGTATCCTCGATCTCAGGTATTCCTCTGCCGATGCGGGTGCGCATACAAGGATTTTTATTGTTAATTATTCTTCCAGTAGCTGCAGCCACGACGGGGGTTTCAGTTTCCATTTTATATGTATAAATTGATGAATTTATAGATAAAAATTGTTACAGTTGGGTAATTTCGATTTGTATACTTTTCGTACAAAGCTCAATAAATAAGGGTAGAAAACTATAAACTGCAAACATAGAGATCTGTGATAGTTAAATCACTGCTACTATACCTACGACAAAAGTGCAAACAAATGGATTTACTAATTTTCAAAAACAAATTAGGGCGCGATTGGGCACAATTATGACAAATTGACGTTCAATTCAAACTTCAATGACATTGAGTGTTTTATAGTTTAGGCATAGTGGCAAACAGCACAATATTGAAGGTAGTAATTAAAAAATAAATACACATTAGAATCAACCTAAAAAGAGAATAAACTTAAAAAAATGTATTTCATTCTGAGATTGTAAGCCGATTTTTACGTATCTAAATATAAATAAATAAATTAAGGATTTAGTTCAAAAAAATTATAAATTTTTCGATAAAAAAATGAGCGCAAGGTTAATCGAACTTAACCATTAATCTTCATTATGTAATTTAAGAATTATTGTATGCATATATTTCATTTTTATTTCGTTAGTTATTTAAAAGGCGCCGATCCTTTCTAATTCAGTCAATTTGTACTCTAAAAGGCCGCTGGTGGGAAAGTTTTGGGGTAGTTCTGATTTTTTCATTCTATATGTATTTTGGGGGGGTGCTGAATCCGAATCTGAGGTTTGCGGACAAAATTTCGTGACGCAACATTGAAAAAAACGCAAAAAAAAAAGCGCAAAAAAACTGTTTTTTCTCGGTTTTTTGCCTAAAACTCGAAAACTATTAAATTTTAGTAAACGGTTTGTTCATAGAAATTAAAGTACTTGAAATTCTCTACAAATATCACTATTTTGTTTTTTTTTTTCAGACCAACCGTTTGGTTTCAAATGCGAGTTGAAAATTGGCAATTTTCCGCGGTCTCTGCAAATTTCACCTATTTTTAAGTTGATTTCAATAAACTTTACATAACATACATATATATATATACATATATTATATATGTACAGGATGAGATTTTAGTCACCAGCCAAATTTTGTCTAGATGTTAGGTATCACCAATAGACCTCATAACGTTAATAAAAAATATAGGTCACATTTTATTGATAAATTATTTTATCTATAGTTTTATTTTAGAACGTTTGGTTGCTTTCTTAACGCTATAGTAAACGTACGCGCTCGATACCTTGACCCGAAACGGGACGGCGCGCTGCCCCGGTGACTAGAGTTATTGGTTTTTTCGGGAAATGTTTCTGTAGTCTTATGTCAATATTTTTCTATTAAACGATAGTAAAAGAAAACGAGACGGCCATCAGTATTTTACCAAAGATCAATATATTAAAATTTGGCTGGTGACTAAAATCTCAGCCTGTATATATACATATTATATATATATATATGTACATAATATAATAAACAATAAACCGAGTCACACCGAGAATTCACGTTCTGATTATTCTTTTTAATGTTGAATAGCTACTATAGCAGGAAGCACGTTTCTCATGGTTCTATACGGAAAAAAAAGAAACCAGCCTGAACGATTTGAGATACAGACAATACGTATCCTCATCATACAAAAATAAGACCAATATTGCCTCATTACCCCCTAGCGAAGCTGCTGCACGAGAACATTTACCGAGAGTTTACTATCAGGTGCAGCAATGGTTATCCGGTCAAGCCACACCTGACGTGCAACAAAAAGACCCAAGTGAGTGGGGGTGGAAAAGAAGTAGTAGTAGTCTCGTGCCAGTGCCAACCACTTTGGACCCTGCACCAAACTCAATACTGTTGTACATTTCATGTAAATGTAAAAAGGGCTGCCAACGCAATTGTGGATGCAGGAAGGCGAGCCTTCATTGTTCCCTAATCTGCACATCATGCGAAGGTCTGTGCGAGAACGTTGAGCCCCCAGAAGACAGCTCTGACATAGACATAGAAGAGACTGAAGAAAGAGACAGAGGTACGTCGAATCTCACTCGTTATTTTGTATTCATTCATCTCTCCTTGATAGATAATCACAAGTCAGTGTCTCACAACCTCTTTTATTTTCCAGGAGAACGACCCCTAACGCTGACGATGGAGCAATCAGACCTTGAGCCAGGGCCTGATGCCATCGAACAACCTCAGCACGATGCGGAAGGTATGTTTAATCTCACAATCTATTTTGTAATTCTCATCTCTTCTTGAGAAATGACACCACCTTTTTCAATTTCCAGAACAAGCAGAATATGTACAGGGACCCATCGCCAACGAAGAACCTCAGCCAGGACCTTCTAAAAGGCAACGGGTCATATAATTTTTCCATATTATAATTTGTAATATTATTAATATATTATCATAAGTAACGGTATTTTAAGTTTTATTTTGTTAAGAGTTCTACCTTTTTTAATATAGAATTTTAATAATTACAATCCTTTTTGTCTTTTTTATTACTTATCCTAAGAAATTTATCAAATAACAGCGTCCTAATAAAAAATATAGTTTTAGAATGTAGAAATTACGTTTTGCAGAGACCGCTGAAAATTGCCAATTTTCAACTCGCATTTGAGACCAAACGGTTGGTCTGAAAAAAAAACCTAAATTATGGTATTTGTAGAGAATTTTAAGTACTTTAATTTCTATGAACAAACTATTTACTAAAATTTAATAGTTTTCGAGTTTTAGGTAAAACACCGGAAAAAAGCAGATTTTTTTTGCCTTTTTTGCGTTTTTTTAATGTTGCGTCACGAAATTTAGTCCGCAAACCTCAGATTCGGATTCAGCACCCCAAAATACATATAGAATGAAAGAAATCAGAACTACCCCAGAACTTTCCAAGTAAAAACACAATTAAACTGGACTATTCTGGCTAATCCGAAAAGTAAATGAGTGCACTGATAGCTAGAGACAATTTTTATTACTTCTTTTATTACAGTGAACCTTTGATTTTTAGTATCGATTGTGAAGAGAATAAGCACTGCAAAAGAAAGCGTAAATTTATAGTAACTAGTAATACAATATAGTTTTCTTCATAAAATGTTTTTTTTAATTGTCTTTTACAATAACATCACAAAGATAAAACGCATCTAGTTTTCGCTTATTGGCTGTACGCTGTCTGTCATTTTCTATGGAATTTTTACAAAATTTTTACTTACAAAAGTATATTTTATAAGTTAATCTATTATTCGTTAAATAATACAGTCTAGCTAGCTGTGAATTTTTTTCGCATAGTCAAAAACAATGGTTTAACTGGTAGAGAGTAGGGGGGGGGACACATGACTCTCACATTGACTTAAATAAAAAAAAATTGCTTGGAACCTTGATATCATTTTTTAAGACCAATCGTTTGGTACCTTTCGCGTTAATATACCATGAATTTTTTTTCGTACTTCAATTACATGTATGGCGACCTATCCCAAAAATTCCAAATAGCTCACAACGCGTTGTGGTTACTGTAAAACGTCCACATCGAGAAATTCGTGTTATGGTTCTTATAAAAACTCGCACAATGCGTTGTGGCAATCACAGAAAGACTACAAAACGAAATTCGTATAGTGGCTATCATATTATTATTATACAACCACAACGCAACGCACTATAATGCACTATATAACGCACTGCAATGAAGAAAAGCCATGACGCGTTCTGACCACTAGTTGGTATAACCATATCACGACGGACAGGGTGTAACTTGTCGGCTCGAGTAAGTAATAATAATAACGTACACATGAACAACAACGTCTAGGCCCCAAACTAAGCATTAGTTTGTGTTTTGGGTACCTACCAAGCGAAGACACCACATACATATAAACAACCAAGACCCGGTACCAGTATCAATATTCACCATATGAATACTGACCCGACCTGGGATTCGAACCCGGGACCTCCAGCTTCGTAGGCAGGGTCACTATCCACTAGGCTAAGCGGTCGTCGATGGTACAACGATGCATTAAACATCAGTAAAGTTATTTAATTATTTCTTCTCTACTGTTTCATTAGGTAATAATAATAATTTATTAAGTCCAAAACAGTGGGTTTCATTCGAAATCCCGAATGTTCACAAATCTAAACATTCAAAATCCCGAAAACTCTCCACGCGAGTAATATAGATATTATTAAGTACCCCTGGTGCTTTATAATTTTAGTATGGTGATTAGAAACAATTAGAAGTAGGTGAAATTAAATTCCTTGGATTTCATTATAATAACACATATACGTTCGACATACATACATGTGAACGGACCGTGAAGCTAATAAAAGGGTTATAGGCTAACAACCTCGAACATACGTAGGCCATACTGAAACTTTCTGGATTCCTATATATAAGGCCTGATATTTTACTTATGACACATTTATTGTTTTTCAATTGTATATGCCGCCATAATTGACACATTTTTGCATTCGGTGGAACCATTGTAAAAAGCAGTTGAGCCAATCTTCTTTAGGGACCTCTTCAATAGCTTCATGGAATGCACTCGCCTCCGATTCAGGGCTCGTGTAATGTATGCCTCTAAATTTATCTTTAATTTTCGAGAACAAAAAGATAGTCGCATGCTGCGAGGTCTGGAGGTCTGGAATGCGTCATCAGTTTTACATTTGAACCCTTCAAATACGCTTCGTTACTTTAGCGGTATGTGAGGACGCATTATCGTGATGAAGGACGACTTTGCTTCGAGGACGCATTTCCCAAACTTTTTGGGTTTGATTCGAAATCCCGAAACTCTAAAAATTATCAATAAAATATTTTTTAAACTCTTTTATTAGGTACGTAGATAACAGACGTGAAGATCCTTAAAGATTGTACAGCGCACGTGACGTAAACGAGAATGGCCGAACGCGTCCGAAGATAGTCGATTGTAATTTTGTGGGGTTGATTCTCGTACCGCTTGACTTTTAGTCTCATGAGACAATTTCAATGAAATATATTTTGTTTCTTGTCAAAACGTAATGTTGTATCATGAAAGTTGGTATGTCTCATATGATTCTTGAAAAGTGTAATGTTTTACATGGCTTTTGAGAATACAGAATTACGTTTTCGCTAGAAAAATATTTAATTTCATGGACAATGTCTCATTAGACATAAAGTCAAGTGGTCCGAGAATTACCCCCCTGCTTTCTTTATTCTTTCAAAATTTGTGTGTGAACCGCTGCGTTGAACGAGATAGCGAAAAGTGTAGGTGTACAGAAATGTAATAGATTGAAAAGAGATGAAATGAGTATTATCGTTATGCTTACCAACTAATTCAATTTATGTGCAACCGTCCAATTTCTAATTGTCAAAAATTAAATTACTTAGTAGAAACCAAATTAATAAAATATTATGAAGTTACGTGTGATAAGTAATCTCATCCGTCTATTTAAAGTTTTGGGTGTTATTTATTCACATTTTAAAGGCACAGGAAGGCATTTTTCTCAGATATTTTCCCAAAATACACGATAATGTCAATCGATTACACTGACAGGCTAAGCTGACAGGTCCACAAGCGACTATTTCAAAGTTGTTCAGACAACATCGCGATCTGAACGATTTTCGTGCGGAGTTTCTAAAATAAAAAATAACACTTTGAAGACAATCGAACTATAAAGAAGAAAATAACTTTTAACATAAGAATAAACAACAATAAATAAACAAAGTGATTATTGAGAAAATTAATGTTATTGTGAAAAATCGTGGTGTGCAATGAAATATTTAAAACCATTTTAAAACAACTGATATCAGGCACTCCACGCTTTTTCACAATAACATTATTTTTCCTCATTATACACTTTATTCTTATTCTAACAATTATTTTCTTCTTTATAGATCGATTTGGTATAAAAGTGCAAGTTTTTTAGTTTTTTGAAACTATAATGTTTTTAGAAGGCAATCTGAATGATCGTTAAATTTGAAAGGCAAGTTAGTCAAAACAGGGGTGTTCGCGCGGTTTCTCTATTTATAGAAATAAATAATGGTTCCCACCATTATTGGAAGCTAAGGGCGCGAGCGGGTTGCTTTTCGCGGTTCACGCATGCCTTGCAAACAGAATGCTCGTTTGTGATTGGTGTAAAGTAAAAAGACTTAGTACTGTAAAATACAACATTACGGTACAAGTTTCGATGTCATAAAGAACGTATTAATAGTAAATGTATTGACAAAAGTATTAATCGTTGTTGTAATAACGCATACAGACTTGTTTTTTTTTTTTTGTAATGTGGACCAAATAATAATAAAATTTTAATCTATACGAAACAGACTTTATTTTAGTAGTGTTAGGCCCAGAAAGAAAGAAGTTCAAAATGGCAGACACTATTTTCAGTTTTAACCGCAGATTTGTGAAGGGAGACCACATGGATCCATAGATATCGATTTTGAAAGCAAGCAGTTCAAAAACAAAAATAGATTCAAAGGCAGTAATTTTTTTTAGTTCTGACCACAGATTCGTGATCGAAGACCGTGCAGACTCTTAGAAATTGATTTTGAAACCAAATGGTCCAGAATCAAAAATAGTAGAATTTGACGAAATGAGAAATGAAAAGGTCACCTCATTCAATGGGAACTCGGCTTTGCCATCGCCACGTATCACAAACAAAATGCACTCATATTGCAAAACGCCTCATACGATAACTGTGGCACACTATAATATTGTCTAATAATTTTTTTTTATGAAACTTTAAAACACATGTTAACCCACACCCATAACACAAGCTTTGCTTAGTTTGGGACTAGATAGCGCTGTGTGGGATGTCCCAAGTATTATCATTACTCATGAGAAGCTACAATTCTAATTTTCAAATAGTTCTTACCTTTAAAAAAAGCGATACTCTTAAAATGTAAGAACCCAAAAACCCTAAAACTTGTCGTCATTTGTTTATGATGAGAAGTTAAAATTGCAATTTTCATGGTCATACCTTTAAAAAAACGATACTTTCATAAAAAATGTCATCCTCCGTTTCCTACCCTTAAAATGTGGAAATCTAAAAATCTTAAAACTCGACATTATTTATTTATCATGAGTAGTTTCATTTCTGATTTATAAGTTCCTACATTTAAAAAAACCGATACTCCCATACAAAATGTGGACATTCAAAAACCCTGAAACACATTATTATTTATTTATGATGTTTTACCTTTTTAAAAAACCGATACTACCATAACAATGTTCAGCCCCGTTATCGTCTTAAAATATGAAAATTCAAAAATCCTGAAGCATGTCATTATTTAATTATGCTCAGTAACTCTGATTAAAATTTTCATACAAAATTCCACCCCCTTCCATTTCTCTCCTTTGAAGACATATATGACCTATCATTTACGCAATCACATGTTCTTGTTATATGCAAATCATCAAGATCAATCAAGTCACTGTCGAGTTAAGAAAGGACGCAGGAACAGACAGACAAAAAATTAAAAAATGGTGAAAGCCTTAAAGAAATGAGGGAGTCACAAAAAGAATATTTACCACGAAATTTGGCAAAAAAATTGTATGTACAGACAGAGTAAAGAGATTTTTATAGTAGCGCACACTTGTACACGTCTATTAAAATTTTATGTATTTTACCGGCACAAGAGCCCACTCTCCGCGTGTCTTGTAAAAATTCGCGCCATGCGCCGCCATCGAGCCTCATGTGATCGGCCGTCGTCGCCGTATAGTCATAGTAAAGTTACAGAATAATTATCACCTTTCACAAAAAGTACACTTAAAATAAATAAAAAGAAAATTGGTTTTCCGAGGCTCAACCTAGTGAGTCAAGCATTCTGCACCTCGATGAGTTTAAATGAGTTTCCTTGGTCAATTCATTGGTCCATTTGCCTAAATTCAAGATTGAACTCGCTACCTTTTGTACCGAGCCTCAAATAATTGTTTGGAATTAATAGAGGGTGCGACTGTACCAGAAAAAAATTGTATGTACCTAGACGTTTGTATAAATTTTTGATAGCGTCCTGCTTAATAATCCAGATCGTGTTTAAAACCGTTTATGAGTATTATTTCAGCACTATTTTTTGGCACAAATTCTAAAAGAAAAACATATAGGTGTTATAGAAATTTCAAGTGAGTACGCTGTAGTGAACGTTCACTACAGCGCAGCTTACTCACCGAGGTACCCCTTTATTTCCGAAATTATTGATGCACTATTTTCGGAACTAAGCAAGGTGGGAGTACTATTGTGGTACTATTTTATTGAGTATGATCTATGTCTGTAACCCTCACCGACCTCAACCCTATTTGAGTATCATTGTTTCAAAGGTTTCAACACGATTTATTCAGTTTTATACTTTTGTCACTAAACAACCAATGAAAATACTGCAAAGGCAGCCACGTAAGTATGTCTGAGTGGAACTTGGTAGCATACTGGTGGTCGGTAGACATGCGAATCAGAAAAGTAATGTGACTGGACGTACCTGCGATTTGCAATTTGGAAGACAATTTGAACCAAACGATTTAGTAATCAAGTTGTTTT
Source organism: Luffia ferchaultella (assembly GCA_949709985.1). Taxonomy (NCBI): domain Eukaryota; kingdom Metazoa; phylum Arthropoda; class Insecta; order Lepidoptera; family Psychidae; genus Luffia; species Luffia ferchaultella. The sequence continues at coordinate 10,307,583 of OX453254.1, forward strand.
TACAGTATTTTTGTTATAATTTATGACTTTCTCTTATTAAAATTATTTCATTGGATAACTTCGGGCAAACCTGCGCGTCCAATGTTAACCGATTCCTATTGCTTCTCTGATCCATCTGTATATGAGTATGTTCGAGCTGATGCATGTGTACATATCATAACAAGCTAACATACCTACTAGATTGGTAGTTAGTTCGCGATATTACTTACTGGTGGTGACCTTTAGTAGACCAGCGCACCACCGATGCGAAGGGCAGCTGAAACAAAAATTTTTTAACTTCATCATTGGAGATGAACTAGGAAAAAAAACTAACCTTTAAAACTGTGAAATAATACAAGTTTGTTCATTGCCTAATGATTTTTGATCCTTAAAAGCGTCGATGACCTCTAAGTAAATTTAAAATTTATTTATTTATTTATTCAGGAAACAAACAGTGTTAAACAGAATATGAAATAAAACATATATATGTTTAATAAAACATATATATGTTTTATTTCATATTCTGTTTAATAAAACATATATATGTTTTATTTCATATTCTGTTTAACACTGTTTGTTTCCTGAATAAATAAATAAATAAATTTTAAATTTACTTAGAGGTCATCGACGCTTTTAAGGATCAAAAATCATTAGGCAATGAACAAACTTGTATTGTATATATATATATATATATATATTTAGAACCTACACAAAACAGTTTCCACAATTAAATTATACATAAATACAATAGATAACGCAAACAATAAAATTAGCAATAAAATGAAATAAAAATTACTTACTAATAATAATAAATACTAATAAGGTCTAAACACTTACGTAAATTCAAAAAATAAATAATCAGACTTATACAACAAACTGAGCAAGTACAATAATTAAATCCTAAAATAAACACAAAACCAAATTACAAATTACAAAAAAGATATGATTGCATTCCTGAAGCCGTTCCGGTTTAAGGATCAAAAATCATTAGGCAATGAACAAACTTCTATTATTTCACACTTTTTAAAGGTTAGTTTTTTCGTGTCGGGGGTTTTTAAAATTTTTAATTTAATTTTTATTTCAAAATTTTCAAACTTTTATTTAGTTAAACTAAATCATACATGGTCAGACAAAAAAATATTTTTTAAGTTTTTAGTTTTCATTTCGTTAGTTAATATTCCTCATTCCCTTTCAGTACAATGAACATTATGCTACTAGTCAAGCCCTTTCGTTTGCTACCCATATTGAGGGATTTGTAAAAAAAAGTAATTCCCCATTTTCCAGTGGCGGCCATCTTGGATTTGAAATTTTTCATAGTATATAGTATTTTACTAGTCAAGTCCTTTCATTTGATACCCATATTGATAGAGTAGTGAAAGAAAATATGTAATTCGCCATTTCTTGGTGGCGGCCATCTTGGATTTGGAATTTGTCATAGTGTAAAGTATTCTACTAGTCAAATCCTTTCATTTGATACCCATATTGATGGAGTAGTGAAAGAAAATATGTAATTCGCCATTTCTTGGTGGCGGCCATCTTGGATTTGAAATTTGTCATAGTGTATAGTAGTCTACTAGTCAAGTCCTTTCATTTGATACCCATATTGATGGAGTAGTGAAAGAAAATATGTAATTCGCCATTTTGTGCTGGCGGCCATCTTGGATTTGAAATTTGTCATAGTGTATAGTATTCTACTAGTCAAGTCCTTTCATTTGATACCCATATTAATGGAGTAGTGAAAAAATATGATGTCCGCCATTTTGTGACGGCGGCCATCTTAGACTGATTTTCATCAAACATAGCTAAGAACACTCCTGACTAATTCACCTTTCATATAAAAATATCCGCAACCAAATCGGTTAATCCGTTTGGGAGCTAGGATGCCACGGACAGATACATAGATACACACACACGTGAAACTTATAACACCCCTCTTTTTTCGTCGGGGGTCAACAAAGGTCTTGTTCTCCGATTAATTTTTGTAGTTGTGATCGGAGCCAGCGCCCTTGCGACAAATATAAACAACACCACCAACCCACATTGGAACAGCATGGTGGATTTAAGCTCCAAGCCCCGTCATCTTGAAGAGAGGCCTAAGCCCCTGCAGTGGGGTATAAAAAGGGCTGATAGATGGAATGGAAAACGGAACAAATAGACATGTTCATACACACACATATTTGTCCCGGGCGGGAACGAACCCGCGACCGTTGAGTTGGCTCCGCAGTTAGGGTTTCTAGCCAATCGGTCAGTCGTAATTGAAACACTGTAAACTTATCATTCATCAGACTGACACTGAGTAGTAAAATAATAGTTAACGCTTATTAGCGGCATAATTTCACATCGTTGATAAAGAACTAATTGCTGAAGATGATGTTCGTGTTTCGGTCTCAGCAATCTAGCTGACACGTTAGTGACGCGTAATTAATTATTATCATATTTTTATCATCTTGTTGATCGCAGGAAGCTGTTGTATTGTTTGTCATACGTTTCCGTTAGAGCTCGGTAGCATGCAATGTTTGTAATCCATCGCTATATAAAAATGCGCTCGACATTGTGGCTCCGTGCAGTAGTGACTAGTAAAGATGAAACTGACGTTTTATTTAACTGTCTTTGCTGTGTGTGCCGTGTTACGCTGCGGGACAACGCAAGAACAGCCTTCGCCGCCCCAAGAAGTCCCAGTTCCTTCGCCCAATCGTCTAGATTCTTTCATGCTGTTAAAAAGGGTAATTACTTATTAACTACCCATCTAATTAAATTCACTTAAATATTAACAATCACATTTCTGATGAATTGATCTGCTAGCACACAATTTGCATGCCGTTTTGAGAAATAATCGTTTCGAAAGACCAAAGAAATTAATTAGAAATTAATGTTTGGTCCTATCTTTACATTCTTTTTGTAAGTTGACGGTAAAATACCTAGTGATTAGTTACATAGAAGCTGATTTTCTTACATGACATAACTTTTTTCATTTAAGCCGAACTAATAACCACTAGCCATATGAAAAGGATGAATTAAAGTAGAGTGAGTAAATAAATATATTTAGGCCTCCAAACGACGCCGCTGATGTCGGTTGCGTACGTCGCGTCGGCGACCGACGACGTAGAGAAAACTTCATACGAAACTCGCTATGATCGTTAGCGGGCGGAGCTCTGTGTAGTTAATTTACGCGACCAACGTAAGCGGTACTCTGTTGAAAGCCTTTTTCATGGACCCATGCCACTACCCATGCCCTCTCCCAAACGACCAATTCACACTATATAAAGGTGGCAATCGGCAACAGCGACCAATAAAAGGACAATCATACATTTTTGATATCATCGCCATGATTCGATGTATATAGTAAAGACAAAATATTTAAGTAAGTAGGTATAACAGTTATCTAGTACCCATAATACATGCTTACTTTGAGACTAGTTGGCGCTGTTTGGGGTATCCCGCGTATCATTATTAATCATTTTAGGAAGCTTATAACAGTACCAGTACAATATATACATGGTATATAGTACCAATCAAACTTTATGGCGTATTGGAGTACAACGCTTTAGGCGTGCTTGCGCAGGTTCAGTCATATGCCCCTTGCTCTGCTGCGTCCCGCTACACCTAAAACTGGTTACTGCGATCCGACTTGTGTCTATGTTCACATCCGCCATAAAGGTTGATTGGAACTGTACATACAGTGCTAGTTGCTCAAACAGTTTGAACAAAAATATTATAAGTAAACTATGCATTAACCAAAAACTGATATACCTAGATATCTTTTCTCGTATATACGCTTCCTTCTTTTACTAACAAGTTAGCATGAGAATATGTTTACTTCAATTTTGAATCCAATAGTTAAGGCAGTAAGGCAGTAGAGGTAAACGGTGTTTAGTTCGAGCATAAAATTTTTCATTGACAATTAACATTTTCAGTAGATAGTAGAAGTAGTGAATTAAACCACCATACTCGAAGGAAGGAAACCGAAAGAACTGAAAAAATCGAACTTCTAGTTAGTTGGCCAGTTTTTCGGTCTTACATGTCCTAGCTTCTAGACGACATTCGACGTCTCATTCACCCGTATCTTGGATTCGTCTTGGGTGTGAGCGAGTGCGAATCGATTGAGAGATCTGTCCTTAAACTGGTTATAAAACTTTAAATGATAATTCACAGGTAGCCAGACAAATGCCACCAAGCATGCCTTTCCCAGATGGAATGCCTCGACCACCGGGTATGGCGGTTCCTCGCCATAGAAGAGAAGCTAAAGGCGGAGGTTCAATGCCCACGCGTAAGGGTTAACATTTCGTAATGACTCGACTACGACTCAACGACTCCAGCTGGTGAAGGTTACGGCGAAACATCTGTGTTTATATTTTTTCGTTAAATAAAATGATTTTTTCAATTACCTACATGAATAAAAAACTTTTGAAACAATAATTATTTATATTTTTGTGGTAGTTTGCTATACAAGTTGCTAGTATCGTCAGCTATAGTATTACCTATAACAAAGAGACTTAATAAAAAATCTAGAGTTTAGAGTCGGAGACAGTCGGCGGAGTTGACATCTAGTATTTTTATATTTCCGCACGCTTATATTGTATTATCAAGCAATAGTTGGCCTGTCTGCCTGTCCACATGTTGACGAGTCGCAGAATTGTGTGACTAAATGGACGGACGAGTGTTTGGTTCTCAGAAAATAATGATTAGCCAAAAATGGTTGTCGAAATCACTTCGGCCGTTTTGGGAACCAAGTTTCTTCTCTTGAAAGAAGAATTAAAATTCTTTTTTCGTTCGATAAAATAATAATAATTCTTGCATCGAAACTCAGTGTATCGGTAACAATAAAATATATCTAAAATCTATTTTGATTAGAAATAATTTCTTGGCCACTTTCTAATTAAAGACGTCATCCTGCTGTCTCCATAATGCTGGCAGCAAAATTGATATAAGCAGAAAACGCCATTGACTAAAGCATCCTTTACATTATACAACTGTTGTACCGATCTATACAACTGTTGTATGAATCGGTACAACCGTTGTATAATGTAAAGGCTTGTCGTATGCGACCTATCGATGGTCGTACAAATCGCACGGTCGGATCTAGGCTACTTCCAACTTGTGCGATTCATGCGACGGTTGTACAATGTAATGCACATTCATACGACTTGTCATTTAGCTTCAAATTTGGGCAAGGTTGGTTGTGTACTACAAAATGGTAAACGAAAATAAAAGTTTCAATAAGGAAAGAATGATTATAATACTAATATTGAAAAGAAAGTTGGCGAGTACGATAATGTGATTTATTACGATTTTTACTTATTACAAAAATATAAAAAGACTTGAAAATATAATAAATTACGAAAAACTTGTATTATTAATAAAAATGTCTAAAAATTTCAAACCTTCATAAGTTCGTCCAATAGTCAAGTATTGTAAGGTGACGACTAATCTCTCTTCAGCAAGGAAAGCGTCACGTAAAAATGTATTTTTCCTTCCATTATGTCTTTCACTAAATTCAATAAATAGTAAAAAGTCTTGTTAATCATATGGAGGTAATTTTTAAAATCATCAGGGCTGTATATTCTAAGTCTCGCAATAAGCCAATGTGAGAAAATGTTTTTCTGTTCATTAGCCAATTCTTCACCCATTGGGATATGTTTTTTCTATTTTTTTTTACACAATAAGTAGGTACATAGAACCAACTGCCGTAATTGCAGCACAATTTCTGCGATCCATTCCGAGGCCCTATTTAGAATGAGTCACTTTCGTCGTATTTGTTTGTACAACGTATCGTATAAATGTAAAAGCGCATTCGACGGTCGCAAACAACTTGTGCGACCGTCGTACGTACGACGGTTGAATAATGTAAAGGGCGCTTAACAAGAAGAAGAAGACTGCCTTATGACTGCCCTAACGTCAACCTGTTGACAATAATACCAATAGGGAAATATGGAAGTAATAGAAACGGTACTTATTTATAAATGATACTTAGGTATAAGCGCATTTATTCGTAATTTATGCGTGTTGTAATCATACATTTTGCTAGGCCTTTACTTTCAGAAAGGTATTGTAGTGACGTCTGTGCTTAGAAGCATGTCGATGTTTTGTAGAAAGTACTCCAATGATCACACGGCTTCACAAGCGTCAACCATATCGACCGAGTACAAAAGTAGGTAACTAAATTCGAGATTAAAATAAATCAGAAATGAAATTCTATTTTTGAGACGGCATTAATCAAATGGATTGTCGCCGCTCGAAATTATTTTTGAACAGGCGTCTTCGTGCACACTCAAAGGCGTAGCGCCGGCATCAACGATATTCGCATGATAAATTGTAATTAGAATTTCTAAAATCGAATGTTCGATGACAGCTAATTACTGCGGGGTGAGAATTGCGGCGCCTATAAAAAGAAGCTGGCGCGCTGCGCCGTAAGTCAGTTTTTACACAGATAAAAATGAAATTTTCATTCAAGAAACAAATATGTCTCAAAGTCAAGTTTTTAAATTTAAAAATATATATTTTCTACGAAAGTAGTTTATTCACACAAATTACTTTTGTTTATTGCCATAAGAATTAAAAACTCTCAAAACTATCCTATTTCAGCCAAGATTCATTTGTTTTTCTGAGAGCGCGACAAGCTCAATTTGAGAATGCATTTAATTCTTGAACTTACGATCATAATTACTTGCCTGAAAACTTATGACTCTAGTACGGAACATAGATTTTCAACCAAGATTATTTTGGTTCTGTATCTAAGTAATTAGCTGTAAGTAAAACTTAGATCAAGAAACGGAACAATGCGCTTTTTTGTTTTGTGAAATGAGGAAGATTAGTTTTAAGTAAGTATGGAATAATGAGATGACGCAAATAACAACAATTTTACAACACGCAAGTACCTTGTCAGATGCTTAATTTAAAAGATCTGTAGACGGCAGTAGTTGTATCAAGACTTAAAGCATACTTAAAGGCTTCGGCCAGGCAAGACGGGCTGATAGGACAGCGGCATCAACGTAAGTAGGTAGTTAGGTACTGGATACTCGCCGTTACTGCAGTACGGGCCTATGGCCTCAGGTTTCTTTCTGATGATGATCAGATTTTCTATTCCAAGAATACTTTAAAGTATGGTTTCAAGATTTTTAAGTTCTTGCATAAAGACGAGCTTATTTATAATAAAACACGTATCTAGTTACTTTAACCAAGAATTTATGTTGCTTATACGTGAGAGGTAATATTTCTTATTGGAAACCATTTCTCCGATTAAATGTGAAACTTGCCTACATCGTGTGAATTGTTCACGTGTCTTTGTGTTGAGAAATAACTTTTCTTTCATGAAGAAATTTCGTTTTTCCTTATACAGGTGAGATTCTAGTAACCAGCCAAAATTTTTCTAGATGTTAAGTATTACCAATAGACTTTATTACGTAAATAAAAAAATAGGTCAAATATTGATAATGAATAATTATATCCTAATTATTTTTTAACAAAATTTGGCTACCTTCTACTTACATACGAAAGGACGGGGCATGGGGCATGTGGGCGGGGCGCGTGCACGTGCACTAGCGCCCTCGTGAAGGGTGACTAGTATATTAGTAGTTTCGGGAAAGGTTACATAATCTTAACTGAATATTTTCCTATTGAATGATACTAAAAAGAAACAAGACGGCCAACGGTTTTTTATGAAAGGTCATTACATTAAAATTTCGCTGGTCAATAAAACCTCGCCCTATAGAATTCTTTCTCGTATCAATATCTATATCAATTCATCAAAAATCAATAGTCTCACTATCTGACTTTAAATTAAAAACATGAAATTTGGATAAATGCACTTGTACGGCTTTTTGTAACAAATGTGAAAAAAAAATATGTATGAATGTACCCCACATGCGGTGAACTTTCATACAGGCTATGGGGCAGATTCATACATGTGATATTAATTTGGCTGGTCATTAAAACCTCAGGCTGTATATGAAACAGAAAATATCTTGAATGAAGCAACTCATTTGGTTGGAACGTTGAAGTAATTATTTTGATCTGTGTAGTACCAGTCAAGAGCGAATAACTGCGAGTGCGATAACACTGTGATAATACTTTTTGGTTTTTTTAATAATTTAGTATAAGTATAAGTTACCTCTTTTTAATCTGTATTTCTTTAGATAAAAAATTGAAATAAAATAGAACGTACTATACATAATATTATACAAAATTATAATAAGATGCTATTAATGAATATTCTCTTTATTTTTGCATTACAAACTGAAAGACACGTTAGGCAAGCTTTTCAAAACCAAAAATTTTAAAAATGAACGTTTGACAGCACCGTGTAACCCAGTCACTACACACTAACCCATGCAAATAAAAAGGACTAAAAATACTGACCAAGTTCTAAATTCTACCAAAAAAAAAAATTATTATTTTTTCCCTACTAATATAGTTATTTTAAAGGCTATATTGTATAAAAAAGGACAAGTATCTGGTGACGCTGAAACTGCGCTATGATTGGCAGATTATCGAAGATGGCGCCGCCAAACAAACATTCACGTCGACCTTTAGCGTTGTCCGCTATAATGAATACTCTTTATGCCATACTTGTATTTTCTTCCGATACTTTACTTGATATTGTAGTACTTAGTGTAGTAGTATTGATATTTTCAGCATTGCCGAAAATATTACTGTCGAATGAAAAAGTATCGATACCTAGCGAGTACTCACAAGTATCGAACCAACATTACGTACGTCGGCCGTACCGATACCGTACCGTACACCGGATTGCCCGATGTTAACCAATGAAATAATTTTAATAACAAAAAGGCAACAATCAAGTAAAATATAAATTTTTGTTTTTTTCTTTTAATGATATAATTTTTTGGTAAAACAATATCAGGTTTACGTATGCAAATCACGCAAAGTTTTTAATAATTTCAAATTTGATACATTTATCACGTTACAACGGCGCGGTGTCAAGTTTTAGGGACAATAAAATATTATTTAGTGGACACCACGTGGACACGGTACGTCCAGTCTAGTCACATTACTTTTCTGATAGATCTGGAATCTAAAAAATAAACATAGGTATGCAATTTACATGGGTAATTTGTCAAAATCATGGAAATTATGATATTGACATTGATCTATCTAGTCTCTGAGTCATAAAGCCCCTCTTCATGATATATCACTGGGTCACTATGCTGGCCTACATCAGCCTACATTTCAATCAACTGTCAAGCAACATTACGTGTCAACCACAAAATCGTGTCAACTGTCAACACTGTCAATTAAATGAATTCAAAAATGGCTTTTAGAAAATTGCAAAATTGGTATAAACAGAAAACGCCATAATTAAGAAGAAGAAGGCTTTTAAAAGTCACAACAACCAACAACGAAACTAAAACCTCGATCTAAAACTGTAATCTTAATAATGTAATTATTTTTTTCAATTTGAATAATGTTACGCGTTTCCGTGAATCTATAATTTTACAGCATGTTTCTAATTACCTAAACTATACAATTACTATATACTAGATGGACTAGAAGGAAAATCGACCCGTTGTTTTCTTTCGTTCTCCAAATTCTAGCGATGTGCAGTAGGTACATTATTGGATTGCGAAATGACATGAGTACACTACGGTGCCATCGACGAACTGAGTAATGGGATGGGTCATCACATCGCCGCCACTAGACGCCGTTCCCTTTGATCTTTGCATGAAAAACCGATAACAGAGCCATCAAGTTCCATTGTTGGCCATCATGGACGCCATTACACCAACACCACTATACCTTCTACATGATGGACCATCATAGTGACCCATCATGAAGATTTTATCATTTTGCTCACAGATTTACTGAAACCACAATAAATTTAAGGAAAATTAGAGAATGGATTGTTAGGTAATAAGTTCAGATTTTTTTTTCAGATTTGTTTGAATTTGTGCCTATAAAATGTTACAAACATTTAAAAATACTCCAAAATTGATATCAACATATGGAAGTAATATTAAATTCCCTCAAAAGTTAAAAGGAACAATATTAGAGAAATGGGCAGACTACTGGAAAAATTTGTTCATAGATTACAAACAAATGTTTCAAGATTTACGTAGCGACATGCAAGATGAACCGAAGAAAGCGTTTGTATGGGTAACTGGTTTAACTTCGCTTTATTTGTTGGCAAAGAATAATCCTAATGAGATGGATTTTAAAAGTGAATTGAAAAACCTCACCAATGATGTTATTTTGGTTAGTGAAGAATGTGTCAATCCTAAATCAGTAGACCATTTACGTTTTCTACAGACTTGTTATAATGAAGGGATATTACACTACAAAAGTATTGGCATTGCATCCTTTATGTACCTATCAGATTTTAGTAACTCTTGTAATCTTTACAAATCGCAATGTTCATACTTGCAACCCTCCTATTTTAATTTCCCATCGAAGATTGTCGATATTGGTGTAATGGGCAAATGGTGGAATCTTCATATAAAATCAACCAATTATGATGTAAATGTTTAAACAATATATTATTGTTGAATATGGATAGAAATTGTTTTTAGTAAAATTTATTTCATGTAATACTTTGACCTAGTAAGTGTTTTAAGTAGTCAGTTGTAAATTATTACTTTGAAAGGAGTGAAGGAATATTTTTAAAACTGTTTAATTACATACTATTAAATACACAGATCTATAAATTAATGAATGTTTTCATTTAAATAATAACAAAACATTTTTACATATTTTTTGTTATTGTTATGTACCTACTGTTACTGCCACTTTCGCTGATGACACGGTAGTAGGTACCTACTGAGTGGTGATGCAAAACCGGTCACAGCATCTGATGCTCTACAACTCCATTTAAATGAAAAAACAGAAATGGCTTCAAAAATGGAAAATATAGGCTAGTGCTACAGTCAACCTATGTTACCTTAACACTCAGAAATGGACACTGTCCACCAGTTAAACTTGGCAATGTAACACTGCCTCAAAAGGAAGTAGTAAAATATCTGGGTATGATAAGAGGCAAACTTGGAAATCCCACATTAAGAAAAAGCGAGGTACACTAAATATTCACTTCAGATCTCTGAAATGGCTTCTTGAACAAAAGTAAAAGTTTTTGACGTGAATACGTCTTTAAAATTGCTCCCATAGTGGGAGGCAAGTCAAAAAAACCAATGATAACAAAATCGGGGGATACAATTTGATGCTGCAGATTCATATCTATCATCCCCATCCTAAATTCAATTACACCATTGAATAGCTAAAGAATCAAAGAATTCATTTCGCCAAGGACTGCGACGCATCGCGCGTGGGGGAGGGGGAAGCGCCGCCATTTTGAGATGATTTTGCTGCGTAACGAGATTTCCACTTAGTATAACTTTTGACTTGAAAGAGCTACGAGGTTCGTTTAAGTTTCAATAGTCAGCTCGCGCCAAAAGCTATCGATTGTGTATAAAACCTTAGTGCAAAATAGTGACAGTGAATGTTATAGATTAAAATAATAAAATAATCATATAAAAAATATACAATGTCGGCCTATACGCGTTAAAAAGCCAAATCAAAATACAAAGATCGTATACGGTTGGAAAGGGCTTCTCAAGAAGAATCTAATGGCACCAAAAAAACATCATATGACCGAGTCAAGCAGTGCCGGGAACGTAAAAGAATAAATGTGGCCGAGCGGATCAACGACGGTGCCAGTACATCGGCAGCTGGGCCGGTTGAAATTATTTCAAGTGGATAATGAAATCACTTCTATATCGACACTGGACTGTGTAGGCATTGATTGTGTACGATCATCGATTATGAAGACACATTGGACAGCAGCAAGTGCACGTTTCAATACATAAATAATAATATATTTTATATAGAAAACATTGTTACGTAAAAACGTATTCACGTACAACACACGGCCGTGTCCACGACACAGCCACACCCCATTTTTTTTCTTAACACCACGGCACTCATATACGAAAGTATCTTGAAACCAATGTGAACATATGGATTAGAACTCTGGGGAACTGCGAGCAACTCGAATTTGGAAATTCTACTATGATTCCAAAACAGTGTGTTTTGTGTGATGCATAATGCTTCTCGGCTCATTAATGTCAGAGCTGTATGAATATCTCGAAGCCAGAACTATAAAGCAAGAAATATGTTATGTTTCCAATCGCTACAAGGACAGGTTAACAAATCACATCAATAAACTAGTGATAGCTCTGAACTTGAATGATCCCAGTGTAAAATGTTTGAAAAGACAGAAAATAATGGAATGCTCATAGAGCCAACAAATAAGAAATGAGCTGTACGCTGGGAGGTGCTATGTCTAACATCATACTGCATCACTCAAGGTATCTGCTTATAGTGCAGACACTGATTACAGATAGCAATGCATATTAAAACAAAATTTATTTTTTAAAATATCGGTATATGGCTAGCTCTATTTTGATAATATTGGTTCTCAAATTAAACAGCCAGCATTACTCCTCTGTGGAATAAATTCAATGCTTGGTGATACTCTGCCAAAGAGAACCGTGTCAGTCACACGAAAGCCTATATGCAAATCTATAATTGGTACAATTCACGTGTTTGTGTCGAGATTTAAGCTGATAGTCAAAACCCAGTAGACCTACGGCTTTGGCAGTTCACCAAGTCCTGCATTTTTCAAATGCTGCTACACTCATTGAGCTAACGGCTAGACTGTTCTAAACATGATCAACTAATGCATTTATTTACATACTACCTTTGACTGTTTGCCCTAGTCCAGGCGATAGAGGCAAATCTATGGTACCCCATTTCTCAGCAAATAAAGGTATCTAACTACACATATAAAAAGTTCAAAAGAGATGGCAGGATAAGAAAATGAGTTAGAGAATTTTTGAAAGAAGTAGTATATGAAACATTTAAATAGTAGGTATAAATGATAAATGCATAAAGTCGTTTGATAAAGCAAAAATGATTTTATAAAAAACCAAAGATGCAGGGGTAACTAACAGAAAAAAAACCGGCCAAGTGCGAGTTGGACTCGCACACCAAAATCCCCTAGATTAGTCCCCTAAGGGACTACACAGCACTCATGTTCCACTACAGTCCCTTAGGGGATTATATAAAACTCTAATTTCCTTTTGAATCCACTAACTGTTTGAGAACCTTATTATCAAATTAAAACCTACTTACTCAATGTGGAGAGGATATTTTCCCTGATAACAATCCAATGGTCGGACGAAAGATAAAGGTTAACAGTGGAAACAGTTGAAGTTATTTTGATTAATCATTATAATTCTAAATGACTTACGCTCAGTTTTATATTTATGTCAAAGAAGACAAGGATATCTTTAAGTAAAATCGACTTCAAAATATGATTACTTATTTATTTCTGTATCTCCTTGTTATAATTCAGCATGGTGTAGTTACATAGTTTAATTTAAATTTAATTAATTTAATTACTTAACAATGATCATGAGAATTAAATAAACATAATCTACTGAAATTCACGCTGTATAGGTTTTATTTAACATGCTTAACATCTAAACCGTCCCATGTAAATGCCTGGAAATTATGGCAACTTGATTTGACTTGATGATTTTTATTGTACAAGGATATAATTATTTATTTTCAATGCTACAAATTAAGAAATTTAATTTTATACTCAACTTCACCATGTCTGACGATAGAGAAGATTTTAAAATGATTTATTCTTTTTTTTTAAACTTTTTGTTTCTTTTACAGTAGACAGATTTTTAATGATATGTATTACATATTGTTATAATTTGTAAGTGGGTTTTTATTTAGAGGTTAGAGGGGACTGTAAAGGAATAACACTTACTAGTACTGGCAGAATGCCGAGCATAGGGCATCGTAGTGAAACATGAGTTCCACTTGTGCTGGAACAGTGTTCTTTACATTATGACTGACCGATTGGCTGAGTAGTTAGAGACCCTAACTGGTGAGTCAAGGGTGGCGGGTTTGACTCCCGCCCTGGACAAATATTTGTGTTCATGAACATGTCCATTGGTTCTGTGTCTGAGTGTAAAAAGTATCTATGTTATGTATATATTATAAAAAAGCATAAGTATACAAATAAAAACTAGCTTTGGAGAAGTTATTTACCTGTGCTATGTGTTCTATGAAAACTGCGGGTGACCACTATCTATGTTATAGTTCGCCTCAAACTTTATGGCGGATCGGAATACGATATAAACGTGCTTGCGCTGGTACGGTCATATGCTCCGCGCTCCACTGCGGTCCGCTACACCTAAAACTGGTTACTGCGACGCGACTTGTGCCTATTTTCGGATCCGCCATAAAGTTTGGTTGCATCTGTAATCTATTTGTTAAGACTTTTCCAAAGCTGAACGGAACTCAAAAAAACCGATCTAAAGCGTGTTGGGTCACCTTTTTGTGTGTAGTAGATAGAATTAGTAGGTAGAGTTCCATAGCCAAACCAAAAACAAAAACTTTTAAAGCAAAATAATGAGTTTGTTAAAGTTCACCTATATATTAACTTGGTTGGCTAAACTTATTTACTTATTGACCTTTATAGACAGTCATGATAATTTTCCTTATTAGTTTATACTATGTACTATTATTATTGATTTTTTAGGAATTTTGAAATATAAAATTATTAAAACACTTGAATACACAAATTTTTTCATGTTTAATTCAGATATGTTAAAAAATAAGAAATTACAAAACAAAAAGTGACGATGTTTCACAAACTCCAATCAACTTTTTCAGAAGTAAAACAAATTACCGCTTATAGGAAATTCTGAGGCTCTACAATCTCCAGGTTGTGAGCATTTTATTGTAGATACATTAAAAAATACGAACACAAATTTAATAAATTTTCAACCTAAACAGAACGAATGCTACTACAGCGTAAAGCACAAATGTTAAAGCTTTTTATTGTACTTCAAGGAGTGAAAATTACACAAAATTAAAGTCTATTGTATAATAAAATCAAAATGGCAACAGTAAAGACTGCGTTATTAAAACATTTGAAATCACAGAACAGATAAGTATTACCAGAAAGGCTTCATTCTATCGTATTCCAAATGTGGAACCCTCAAAAATTAAAACACATCTTCTAGAAATCCTTAAAAACTATAAAGCGACTCTATTCAAAAGATATTCTGATTCAAATAAAATACTTCTTTAGTAAAAAGTTAAAAATGATGAATAAAATTAATTGAGGTCTTAATGAAATCCATATTTTTTTTCAAACATATAAATCAATAAAAAAGCATACAAATAAAAATTACCCATATAAACGTACGTAATAAGAGTTCAAGATACTCTTTTTGAAAATAAAAGAAAAATAGTCAATACAAAACAATTAACTTATATGTTATTTCTGGTAGCAAAAAAAAAAAACAAACTGAGCACGTATGCATTATTATTAATCAAGTAGAATTAAAAAACAAATCTGTACAATGAATCCACAAATAAAAACAATTAACTTCTTGATCAGCAATTGTTTTCATGGGGTTAGTTAGGCAGACACAAGATGAAGTATTTTTAATAATTATATCACAATCCAGTCTTAAATGTTGTAAATTATAATAATAATAAAAAAAAATTAACAAAAAATTAATATTTATCTTTACTAATTTACTGAAAAATATTAATTGTAGATATATAAACTTTTGCTATTTTCGTCTATAGAAGGCACAAAAAACTGAGGCATTATTGTTGATTTAAAGTAAAATCAATTAACAATTTCTATCTTAATACAGATGGAAAAACATTATAGGCCATGCCTTTCTCAATACATTTGAAAATATACTTTCGGGTGACAAGCCTTCGGTTTATTACAAGTTTTGAAACGACAGTGACTAATTTAACTTATTTTCACACATATCAACTTTATTGTAACCCATCAAAGCATTTGTTATATTATAATTTGTTATGCATGGCTAGTGGTATCACAGGGAGCGTCAGCTAGGTAAAAAATATGCTGGTTATGTGAAGGCAGAGGGCCGGGAGGAGGGTGATAAAATGAATTCTATATTAATTTTATTGGCACAATTAAAGCTGTGTATAGAATATGCAATGTTTTCATGATACAAAAATATTGGTTTGTTTATTTTGTGTCCAATGATTTTGAAAATAGTAAGAAAAAACAACAGAATAAGTTTCAAAATCTATAAGAAAAAAAAAAACTGTATCCGACTGAGGGGTTCAAGGCAAAAGTCACATCAGGTTCCATGCAGGAGGAATTCGAAAGAGGCCAAAGTGGAACCATGTAGTTATGGATGCTCCCTCATCGGTAAGTGTAATAATATTCTTAAAAAGTTTTAATGAAATAATACAGATCTGTCTTCAAAGTACTTTCTTTGAATTTGTGTGGGTTAGCACTAGTTAACTACAATTCACTATAATCGCTATAAATTCTATACTTTTATATGGTCTCGACGAAAAAAATAATGGTTTGTAGCAATAATTTTTTTTCATAAATTAGAAGTTTGCTTTTATTTTGCTGTAGGCTTATACTAACCCTACATTCCTCACATTAAGGAAACATAGTATAGGGTAACCATTATGTAACATGTCTAAAAACAAATGATTCACAAGTTTTATAGATGTGACATACATAAAATATTTAACATTAAAATATACATTATATTCTAAACAAAATAAAATTATATAAAAATTGATTATTTTTATAAATAAAAACTTTGAACTAATAGAAAATGACAACATTAAAGATGAACAGTTAGTTAAATGAACTACCTACAGCAAAATAATGTATTACAATTTATTGCTGCATTCTTATATTAAATGAAACTGTAGCTACATTATTATACAACAAAATTTATGAACACCTCAATAATAGCAATGCACATTTTTTTTCCTGTTGTTATGAAATTGTTGAACTGATATAAAATCCATCAAAACTATAATTTTTACATTCAAATAAAATTCACAACACGAGAGTAGCTACTGAGATACTAGAGACATCATGCATTATTGGCATATCGACTCATCTGTGGTGTTAGTATTGTTGTATTACATTTACGTCAACTACACAATATTGCAGACAAATTATTTTAAGGTCGGTGCTTTAACGCGATACATCGTTCAAAGGTTTCGATTTTTTTAAGAGCCAATTAAAAAAAAATGCCAAACACAAAGTGCGGGATGGGATCGGCAGCAAATTTGATTTCAGTCATACGAGTCTCCCATTATATAAACATAAAAGCAGGTACAGAGTCCATCTCGAGCTGCTCAAAATCGTCCAGGTCAAAGACGTCGTCGTCGTCATCGTACAGCTCATCATCTGGAGACCACACAACTATAGTTCGATTGCGTTCAATGCTAATGTGTGAACCTTAACATCTCTCTTTTAACATTGGTCGATCCCGCGGATGGGCGTAGAAATCCTCATATTGTAGATCAAAAATACTGAAGAAAGTATAGTTGTACGATATACTTCGTTATATCAACTATAATGAGTAAACTGACTCTAGTTGAAGTTGACTATGCCTGGTGTGGCCACGGCGGCCAAAGCGCAGCGTGCAGTTTATCGCTCAAATTTAAACTAGCTCAGTTTAGGGTTGCGTGAGATGCGTTTTTAAGCAAATCTTTACATTTTTTCAAAAACTGTTGTTTCTACAACTATCCTTTTTACGTCACCATTGATCAATAATATGAGGACGTATACAGTTCCACAGATGGCGATCAGGACCAACCTATACAAATGAATATCGAAGAGGACACACTTTACACTAAGGTGCTAGAAAAAATAATACTTTCATGATTGTCACCTTAGTGCACAACACGGTTGAGTTAACAACCCATGCCTCGAAGCTCTCAATGTTTTTATATGTAATTGAGAGTGTATGTCTACTTAAATATTAGGAACACCTTTTCAGATACAATGTGTACACCAGGTTCGTATCGTCCCTATAGCCAAAAAGCCACACATACCTTAACTTTTTCAAAAAATAATTTAAAAAAAACTAAGGAGTGCAGCAGCATATTTGAATTTCTGAACCATTTCAGTCCTATCTTCTCGCTGGATTTGAAACTTTCCAAGTTAAATTCACCAAGAATTTGACTCGCCGCACGCCACTGGTGTACAGACACGTAATAAATAATCACCCAGAAAGAATTAATGTGGTTAGACAATCTGATATCACCCTAATATAATCAGTATAAATTTAATTTCCATAAGGTTTAAGCTGAAGTATTGAATACTTATACTAAAATTAAGAGATCATTCACAGATTGAACTACAGATAAAGTGGGTGCTAGTAATTATAGCCATCTATTCAAAATGGCTGACTAATATCACTACTCTTTTAGATATAAATAAAATCATAGGTAAATGAAACTGGTGAACTTTCTGTCATTGATAACCATTTAAATGCGGTCATCGGGTTTCATTGCCTAAATAAGAAGTTTACGGGAACGATTTCATTAGGCTTGATGGTTGAGTAGCTCTTGGCTGCTGTGGCGGTCTAAGATGGCAGCCAAACCCCATCTCGCCAACCCAGATTGTTGGATTAACTGTAGATCAGCCAAAAAATGGTAGAAAATACAGAAAGATTTGAACATGAAGAGCTACTTTTTCTTATCGTTATTATCAATTAAAAAAAACATTTGCTATAATATTTTTAAATATATTTCACTATAAGATAAACACATTGTCTTTCTGTCCAAAATTTATAAATTATCGTTTATTAGGTTTCCAACTGCGGCTCCGCCACACAATCACACGGTTGTACCGGGACCGCTAAAGGTACACGACGGACGCTCCAAGACATTGTCAGACTTTCGTAGAAAATTCTAGACCTCAATAGTTCTTGGGGTATATATTTTTTTTGTATTATCATGAAGAACAGCTACCCCGCTGAAGTCGTATATTTTTCCGGGATGAAATGTATCCTGTGTTACTAAACCTTAAACACCATACAAAATTAAAATTCGTTCAGCCGTTTTAGCATGAAGAATGGTGTAAATAATAATTCCACAGGAACCGCTCCGTTTTCCAGGACAAAAAGTAGCCTATGTCACTCTCTAGCTCATTCACTATATATATGTAAAAAATTATAGCGGTCCCGGTACAACTGTGTAGTCCACGCGGACGACACTGCGAGCGGAAAGCTAGTATCTTTAGATAGCCTATATGTTATTCTGATTTATAAGCTATATTATTGTAAAGTTTAATCAAAATCCGTTTAGTCGTTTTTGCGTGAAGAGTAGCAAACGTCAATCCATCCTGACAAACTTTTGCGTTTATAAAATTTGTACGATGTTTCTGAAGTGAACAATGGTAATAACTGGTCATAACACATTACAGAAATGTGCAAGGAATGTTATTTTAAAACTAAATAATGTCATGACTAAATAATTTATTATAGTGTGTACTATATATATAAAGTCGCGCAGGTACAGTCAAACATATCAATTAAATAAAACAAATATAATATTTAATTATTTTGAACTTCAGAAATCGTTTGACTTATTAAGCATATATCGTCAATCTTAACTGCTTAAGTTTGGTTAATGAAACTGTGTTCTTGGGCTTTACTATCGACGCAAATTTACAATGGAGTCCTCATGTTATGAGGGTGGCTGGTAAACTGAGCTCTGCTGTTTTTGCAATTAGGCAAATAAGAAAACTAACCGATGTGCCTACAGCGAGGCTGGTTTGCTTTAGCTACTTTCATAGCATAATGTCATATGGCATTCTGCTATGGGGAAAGGCCGCTGATATCCAAACAATATTTGTTCTGCAGAAAAGGGCTATTCGAGCTACATATAAATTAAAATCTAGAGATAGTGTAAAGGCTCATTTTAGAGAAAGTAATATTTTGACAGTCCCTTGTCAGTACATTTATGAAAATATAATTTATGTACATAAAAACTTAAATGCTTTCTCTAGGGTGGGTGATACCCACAACTTAAATACAAGACATAAGCATATGTTATCAATTCCCAGGTTCAGGCTCTCAAAGGTTAATAATTCTTTCATGGGAAATTGTATCCGTTTTTATAATAAAATTCCAAAAGAAATGTTAGACTTAAATTCTAATCAATTTATAAAGCGAGTTAAAGTCCAACTCGTGAAAAAAGCTTACTATTATATTAGCAAGTATTTAAATGATAAGTGCGCATGGACAACATTGTAATAGTTGTATGCACTTTAAATTAAAAAATAATAATAATAATAATTAAGAATAACATATATTTAAATAAAATAAACAGGGAGGAGTTTCTTGCCGGTTCTTCTCCTCTTAGTTTTTGAACCAGTACATAATCAATTTATTTTTTAAGCGACTTCAAAAAAGAAGGAGGTTACTCAATTCGACCGTATATATGTTTTTTTTTTTTTATGTGTGTTCAGGGATAACTTCGTTGTTTATGAACCGAATTGGATATTTTTTTTTTGTGGAAGGGAGATATCTTCAAAGTGGTACCATGATAAAGAAACCAGGATCTGATGATGGAATCCCAGAGAAATCGAGGGCAACCTTCGAAAATCGTATTTTAAAGTATCGTATTTTAAGTATTTTGATAAAGTAACTACTACTAGTATTATTTAATGAAGGTCGGGAGTCGATCTGATGATGGAGCTGAAAGACAGTCGAGGGAACTCCTCAACGATTTACAGCAATTACCTGGTGTTTGGACTTGATTCATTTCTATTGATGAGATCTTTGCACTCATATGGATTATAGGTACCATTACAGGTCTGATGATGGAGACCATACACAATCGAGGGAACTCCTCAACGATTTACAGCAATTACCTGGTGTTTGGACTTAATTCATTTCTATTAATGAGAACTTTGCACCTATATGGGTTATAAATACCATTACAGGTCTGATGATGGAGACCATAGACAGTCGAAGGAACTCCTTAACGATTTACAGCAATTACCTGGTGTTTGGACTTAATTCATTTCTATTAATGAGAACTTTGCACCTATATGGGTTATAAATACCATTACAGGTCTGATGATGGAGACCATAGACAGTCGAAGGAACTCCTTAACGATTTACAGCAATTACCTGGTGTTTGGACTTAATTCATTTCTATTAATGAGAACTTTGCACCTATATGGGTTATAAATACCATTACAGGTCTGATGATGGAGACCATAGACAGTCGAAGGAACTCCTTAACGATTTACAGCAATTACCTGGTGTTTGGACTTAATTCATTTCTATTGATGAGAACTTTGCACTCATATGGGTTATAAGTGCTATTACAGGTCTGATGATGAAGACCATAAACAGTCGAGGAAATTCCTCAACGATTTACAGCAGTTACCTTTTGTTGGGCTTATGTAAGTACCACATCCATGTGATATGCGTAGTAGCTCAAAATGTCATATCTACTCGTACCGTACATTCAGTACTCAATGTAATTGCATCAGCCGATATTTCAACCAATCAGTGCATAGAACATGGCGTGGTTTTCCCTCACACCCCACTTCAGATTCTTTAAATACTGTGTAACATCCTGAAGCACTGACACACCACTGCAATGTGACGTACACTCTACACGCACCACTCGTGCCCACTTGTGATCCATCTCCACCAAACTAAATAACCTTCTGATAAATAACTAAATAAATTAAATATATTAAAAATGTTACGTGTATTTTATATTAAAAATATAACAACCCAAACTAAAAGCTCTAACCCGTTACAAACTGGTGACGCACCGACGCGAGTGAAAATATTCTTACAGTTTAATAATAAAATGACATGCGTAAAAAAAGTGTAAGCGAACAACATGAACCGTAAGTAAAAACTTTTAATGTTCATCGCACAGTGAGGCATGTACCTTTTCACCACACGAATCCTATAAGTCATACAAGATGTAGGAATTACGCATCAAGGGCACAACGGCCCACAGGCAAGACGCTACGTCATGCAAGAACAACGCATCGCTATGACGCGTCCCGTAAGGAGGTCAGCACATCGAGTCACCGGGCGCACGTAACAATCATCGCAACGCGGTAGCTATGCACCACAAATAATATAATAATTTAAGTATGTAATAGAAAATAATTGTAAAACTATTACAATATGCCGCTATCGGATACACCGGTCAAAACGACCACGTCTCAACCGGCGCCACCACCATCAGAAACTGAAACAACTCTGGCAACCATTACAGTTTCATCAAGAATTCCCGAATTTTGGTCTGATCAGCCAAGATTATGGTTTGGACAATTTGAAGCGGTACTGGCAAATCAGAAAATCTCGGATGAGACGAAATATAACCTAGTGGTAGCAAAACTGTCCAAGGATAGTATACAGCAAGTCAGCGATATCATACTGACACCGCCGCACACGAAGCGATATGAAGCTTTCAAAACTCGTCTACTCGCCGTGTATGAAGAAAGCGAGGCGCGCCAATTTCAAAAATTGTTAAGCGAGATGGAATTGGGAAGCCAGAAACCCTCGCAATTGTTAAGGCGCATGCGCGAACTAGCAAAAGACAAAATACCCGACGAAACACTCAGACTAATGTGGTCTGGACACTTGCCAGCAGCAGTACGCGCAGTACTTGCAGTCACCGAGACTAGTGAATTAGTTCACCTCGCAAAAATAGCTGACAAAATTGTGGAAACCACACGACCAATAGAAGTCAGCGAAATCGACCAGAATTCGGCAAACACCGAATTAAAAGCACAGATTGCAAATTTAACAATCCAGCTCGCCGACCTACGGCGAGAGCGCGCTTCCGCGCGCCCCTCACGCAATCAATTCAATAATTTCAGACCATCACGTTCCAGGTCCCGTTCACGCAGTCAAAGCGGACAGCACCGAAACACGGTCCAGCAGCGCAGCCCTAGCCGCCAGTGTTACTATCACTTCCGGTTCGGCGACAGAGCTACCAAATGCCGCCTGCCCTGCTCCAGAGCTACGCCGTCAGCACACCCCGCCACCAACGGTAGCCGCAACTACGCGCCACAACCGCGCGCATCTACCTCGGCGGAAAACTAGCAGCAGCACGTCTTACACAGGCGGAGCTACGTGCTGACATCCACAACAATCGTCTGTCCGTGAGTGACATAAATACGGGATACCGTTTTCTCATTGATACCGGAGCGAACATCTCTATTATTCCTAAACCTATAGGAAGTAAATTGCGTGTCGATGATAAATATGTTTTATACGCCGCTAATGGTACTGTTATTAAGACTTATGGCACTAAAACTTTAGTACTTAATTTAAATTTACGCCGCCAATTCCGTTGGACATTTGTAATAGCTGAAATCCGTCAACCTATAATCGGTGCTGATTTCCTAGCGCATCACCAACTCGCCGTAGATCTAAGTACTAAACGTCTTATCGATCTCGTTACTAATTTAGATATTAGAACTGCCATAACTAACAATAGCGAAGGATCTATCAAAACAATCGACGAGGTACACCCATATGCCGATATTCTAAAAAAATACCCGAATATTACCCGTCCTGCTTCCTTCAGCGACACACCATTACATAACACGGTACACCACATCGAAACAACCGGTCCACCGGTACACGCACGCGCTCGCCCTCTGCCACCCGCTCGCTATGTCGCAGTCAAACGCGAATTCGAGCTTATGTGCGAAATGGGCATATGCCGACCATCTAAAAGTAACTGGTCTAGTCCGCTCCATGTAGTTCCCAAAAAAGACGGACAACTTCGCCCATGCGGCGACTACCGACGATTAAACGCGATAACGAAAGCCGATCGCTATCCAATACCTAGGTTACAAGATTTCACCTACGTATTGACTAACAAAAAAATTTTTTCGCGCATCGACATAACACGCGCTTATCACTGCATACCTATTGCGCCAGAGGACATCGAAAAAACTGCGATAATAACTCCTTTCGGTTTGTATGAATTCTTAAAAATGGGATTTGGTTTCAAGGGCGCAGCCCAAACCTTCCAACGATTCATGAACAATACGGTATTGCAAGGACTAGATTTCTTATTCTGCTATCTAGACGACATTATCATCGCTAGCACCACTCCGGAGTTGCATCGAAATCACCTCGAACAAGTGTTCGAAAGATTAAATAAATATGGTATTACAATTAACATGAGTAAATGTTTATTCGGCAAAGAGGAAATAGATTTTTTAGGCTATAAAGTCACCCAAAAAGGTATTAGCCCATTACCGCATAATGTTGAAGCAATCAAAAGGTTTCCTAGGCCAGAAAACGTTGAAGGCCTGCGACGTTTTCTCGGTTTAGTCAACTTTTATCGCTCTCACCTTCCACACGCCGCCGAATACCAATCCATACTAAATAGTTATTTACACAACTCCAAACGCCGCGACAAAACTAAAATCGAATGGACGCAACGATCTATTGACGCGTTTGAACAATGTAAGGCAAAACTAGAAGAAGCCGCAATGTTGACGCACCCCGATCCAAACGCGCCCATATCCCTTGCAACTGATGCCTCCGACACTTGTATAGGCGCAGTTTTGCAACAATACATAAATAAGGCATGGTCACCGTTAGGATACTACTCAAAAAAATTAAATGATACTCAAAAAGTATATTCGACATATGACAGAGAATTGCTAGCCATATATATGGCAACCAAATACTTTCGCAATATGATCGAAGGGCGTAACCTAATAATTTATACTGATCATAAGCCCTTAACCTTTGCATTTTCAAAGATAGGTACAAATAACGAAACTCCACGAAGAACACGACAATTACTGTTTATAAGTGAGTTTACCACAAACATACAACACATCGACGGAAAATCAAATTTTGCAGCCGACGCGCTTAGTCGCATAGAAACTATTTCATCCCCGACACCCATTGACTATAACGAAGTATCGAAAAAACAACGAACTGACGAGACGCTCAAAGAAATGTTATCGCAACCGAGCAAGTCACTCCACTTTAAGTACTTTACAATCCCAGACAGTGACTCACATATTACATGTGAAACGTCAATGAGTAAAGCGCGACCGTACCTACCTTTAAACTTTCGACGCCAAGCGTTCGATATCGTACATAATCTTAGCCACCCCGGCATACGTACGACACGTAAATTAATTACACAAAAATATTTTTGGCCAAATATGAACGTAGATATAAATAATTGGGCCAAAACTTGTATTAAATGCCAAAGAGCAAAAATACATAGACACACAGTCTCTCCCCTGGAACAGTTTCCACCTGCCGCTCGTTTTGAGCATGTCCACATAGACATAGTTGGTCCTTTACCTACATCCTCCGACGGTTACCGTTACCTACTAACAATAATAGACCGTACGACGAGTTGGCCAGAAACAATTCCACTAAAAGACACTTCTGCAGAAACAGTCGCTAAATCATTTTACGATAACTGGATAACGCGATACGGCGTACCAGAAAAACTTACTAGCGACCAAGGTAGGCAATTTGAAAGTAATCTATTTGATCGACTAACGAAGGTATTAGGGATACGTAGGATACACACTACACCATATTTCCCATCCTCGAACGGAAAAATTGAACGAATACATAGGACATTAAAATCCGCTTTAAAAGCTAAATTAGATAACTCGTCTTGGGTCGACGAATTGCCGACCATTTTACTTGGTTTACGCGCCGCACCTCGAACCGACAACGGTGTAAGCGCTGCAGAAATGACTTTTGGCAAAACGTTACGTTTACCAGGCGACTTCTATGACGTCAGAACCGATGATAGGGATGACGCGTATGAATGTGTTAAAAAAATTAGGGATACTATAAGTAAATATAAACCTAAGCGTAACTCGCCACATAATAAAAATATATTTGTACATTCGGACCTTAAAACTTGCGAATATGTCTTTATACGAAACGACAAAGTTTATAAACCATTACAACCAAATTATGACGGTCCATTCAAGGTATTGAAAAGAAATACTAAAGTTTACACTCTTCAATTACCAAACCGAGAAACGAATATCTCTATCGACAGGCTTAAGCCGGCCTATATATTAAACGAGGAAAACCTCGAACACACAAAGACTGACTTTCAAACGAATACTCCGGTTTCAAAGTCAAAAACAATTGAACCGATTGTTCCAACAGGAGAACAACTTCGTGTTACTCGTGCAGGTAGAATAAGTAAACCTACCGTACGTTTTAATTTAAAACCTAAAATCAAATACATTTAACTTGTACGCTATTTTTAAGTCATATAATTCGATGGGAGCAACACACTGTTATCAAACTACAATTGTTATAACATGTATGCATATACACATCTCGAGGTTATTCGACCTCAACGATATAGTTAAGCAGCAATATAATTCATACATTTAAGCCTTATATTTTTTAATGACTAATTGTTCGCGAACATAACATAAGGAACATAACATAGAGAACGTAACATAAGGAATATAGCATAAGAAACTATTGTATTCAGTTAAATTTACTTTCCTAGTTAAGAAATACTCTTAAATATTACAAAAACATTATTATACATTGTATTACTATAAAATGTTTATAACATTCAATATGTTAGTTCATTACGAATAAATATAATTTTATTTCAGGTAACTAAAATACTTTAGCATTTCGATGATTCATATCCGTTCTCACACTGTATGAAATTTCTATTAATACGAATGTCGAAATCGCATACTTGCATTTAAACCTACTCGTAAATGAGGTTAACACTTTGCTACATTGCAAATTAATAATAATTAATTTTATGAATTTTATTTCGCAACCATTTTGCTTAATCGATAATAATTTTCATTTATTATATTTTGTGATTACCTATCCATATTTGATATTCAACTTTGTACCTAGTTCACCGAATTTTATGTAAGTCATGTCAAACTTACCTTAAGCGATCCGCAAATATTTTTACATTGCTACTCTAACTACTGAAGAGTATACTACTATACAAACATAGTAATTACAAATTCCTTAACAATGGGCAATCCTGAATCGAAACCGAAGGAAATAGTTATTGTTTCACCTTCTAACAACAACAATAATTCATTCATTGTAAGTTTTGACAAGATGGATATTATAATCGGAACATTAATTGCATTTATCATAATTATTGTTATAATATGGCTTATCAAACACTGCCGACATAAAGTATCGAAGATTGTCAAAAAGGAGATAGCAAACCAACCTCCAGTTTAATCTGCACCGTACCATATTCGTATCTTTATAAACGCAAGTATATTTTTGTCTTTCATAAAATAATGCAGATACGAATTTTCTTTGTATAAACTTACTCTTAAGTACTTACTAAAAATTTACAAATGCCTGTGTTTCTAGTTCACGATACTTAAGAATATTCTTTTAAATTGTAAAACAGTTTATTTTACTTAACTTTGTTCACCAACACAGCATTTGGGGGGAATATTGTAAGTACCACATCCATGTGATATGCGTAGTAGCTCAAAATGTCATATCTACTCGTACCGTACATTCAGTACTCAATGTAATTGCATCAGCCGATATTTCAACCAATCAGTGCATAGAACATGGCGTGGTTTTCCCTCACACCCCACTTCAGATTCTTTAAATACTGTGTAACATCCTGAAGCACTGACACACCACTGCAATGTGACGTACACTCTACACGCACCACTCGTGCCCACTTGTGATCCATCTCCACCAAACTAAATAACCTTCTGATAAATAACTAAATAAATTAAATATATTAAAAATGTTACGTGTATTTTATATTAAAAATATAACAACCCAAACTAAAAGCTCTAACCCGTTATACTTACTTCATACGGTTCAATATGCCAAAATGTTCACTTTGCACAAAAATAATAATTAAGATTGAAGTTTTACATAGGAATACCACTACCTACTGGGTATGCTAATGCGTCAATTTGACACTGAATTTACGTTGCGGTGCTGTCTCATTTGAGTAGTGCGTATAGAAGCCCCATTTATACTAAATACAAATAAGTTACAGATGCGTTCAACTAAAAATTGAAAAATAAACTAAAATTTAAAATAATTTAAATAATAATTTAAAAAAAATAAAAACCGACTTCAAAAACATAAACTAAAAAGTTAAAAATAAAATTTTCACTTTAAAGAAAGGAGCATTAACAGGCTCCTTTCCTTTTAAAAAATTAAGTTAAATTTACGAATAAAGTAAAACAACTTTTTCTTTGTAAACAATGATGGTCAAAATGGACCACCTTTTTTTGAAATTATTCATAAAAAAACGAATTATTCATATACAAAAAAAAAATAGCTTAAAAATCACTAAATTTAATTAACTTATCACTGTAAAAAATAGAAGTCAAAACATTTTAAAAACTTTCATGTAAATTAATTTGTTTGTGAGAGCAATAATTCTGTGAACAAAACGGCACGTGGGTATATTGGGTGTTGATTAACTGCAATGTGACCACTGTAGTACACTTTTTCTCATAAGTTCGTTTTTTGACTTAGGTATTAAAAATATTCTTAGGTATATTTCAAAGCCATTGCAAGCGGTGACCTATTTACAATAAAGATAAATGAACATAGACCCCAAAAAAAGAGGTATCTGGGTTTTATTTACTTTAAAAAGGTTGCCGCCTTGAATATCATTTACACGAGCAAAAAAAAAACAGGCCTACATAATAAAAATATTACCGCTTCGTTTGCTTGTATAGTAAGACAATCAAAATAGGCAATAAGGAATTGCAGTCTCATTTCATCCATGCTTTACTTACGTAAATACGACGCCAAAGTATGATAGATAAACAAATAAATTTAGTAAGTGTATAACCTCAACTTCAAAAACTCCAAAACTTCAAAAGAATTTTATTTCATTTTTGTTGTGATTGACTGCTGCCAGTCGCCAACGTGTAATCATCCGTTCCTTATGAAATAAGGTCCCAAATAAAGAATGGAATTCCCGCAAAAGAATGTACTATAAAAAACCAAAAAGGTTTTTGAAATAAAAATGTACTAGTTTACAAAAAGATAAGTCTATTTATTCAATAATCTCTAAGTAACTAAAAAAAATAAAATATTTAACTACAAACGTCAATGACCCATGGAGCATATCGCAGTCGTGTTTTCATTGAAAAGAAAGGAAAAAAACTATGCCCATACAGCCATGTCTGAAGTATTTTTATAAGATATTTATTATTTCTGACTTCGTATCGAAATGATTATTATACATGATTATTTTTATTACATCTATACTTATCAAATCTACCCTGACTTCGTATCGAAAATATTAATACATGATTATTTTTATTACATCTAAACTTATCAAACCTACCATTTATTATATTTATACAAATACCCTAAAAATGAGGTCCAAGCTAGTATGAGACATAACCGGTGTTCTTTGTATTCTATATTTTTTATTGCTGTTCGATTTTTATCTTCGTTATGTTTTACGAGTATATATTATGTTTTACGAGTGGGATAGAGACTGATGTACGTCGACTGTACATAGACAGCGTAGACTCTGCGCGGGGTGCGGGGGACGCGACCTGCGGCCGTACTTTGGTAAATTAAAGCAGCGCCGAGTTAGTCAGCCGAGTAGTTGTCAATATTTTTTAAAATCTTGTACTCAGTACTTTTTGCACATCATCACATTAAAGAATATTAAAAACAAATTGAATTATAACATTTATTTCCATTTATACATGCTGTATATTTCACGTGAGACCAAATTGAAACAAATGATAATGTAATATAAAGAGAAATATAAAAAAATATTTAAAATAATAAATTGAAAATTTTAAAATATCCACGATGAATAAAAAAACTTTTTGCACCTCCCTCTTTATATTTTAAACTTCAGATTTTGTTTCTATGTACATTTTTTAAAATTATTAATTTAGTACTTTTTAAACATTAAATAGGCCTGTACCCAACAGTGGGATAATAATCGCTTGGTGCGAGGGCAGGGCTGTAAAGGGAGTGAGTTAATATTTCTTATACCTAACATCCCCAAATAGTTGCAAGATGAAAGAGAATCCTACTGCGAGGTTGTTTTTCCCGAACTTTTTCCAAAACACGAGGCAAACAATTGTAAGTGTACCAGTCTGCAGTGACTGTTTTTTTTATTTTCTAAAACAATTGTTTAATAGAGGCCTGTCGTTCTGAAGAAAGAAGCCACCACCTTTTTTCCAATGCTTCGACTTCGGTTTTTTAGTAGGCAACTCCTCGAAAGGAAACACGACAGTCTTTTGGTTTCGTAATCGTAACAGTAAATCCAGCTAACGACATGTAACTATGTCGTATGGCAACAAATGAAAACAAATTATTCTTATTTATGAAAAGCGTATTAAGAGATAGAGAGGTCCAGTTTTTTTTTAATTTAGCCCAACTCAATACCTCAAGGGCTTTTTTCATTTTTTTGATATCGCTTTTCATTTTTGATAAATCGTCGATTTAGTGCCCAAAGATACCGAAAAAATGAGACATTGTTCTACATTTTTGCAATTTTTGAGAAAAGTTTTTGACTTTGTCAAAAAAAATTTACCATATTGTAGTCCAAGACGCATCTTTTCAAACCTAGACCATTCACGTAGCCCCAGAACTCACGAGACCAGGGCGATGTCTCACTCTGGCTGAAATTGGGAGTCTACTGAAGTAATCGAAATACACCATATTTAACCGCGGAATCTGGCGGGGTTCCCACCTCATTCTTACGGGAAAACGTGTCCACGCAAACAAAGTCGTAGGCAGCAGTTTACATTTAACATAAGAATTTTTATATATGATAACAAAATCCAAAGTTACAGTTTTGTTGGAGAGTCAAAGTCAGGCGACCCACTGTGCATGCCTACATATGTGCGTGTGCGGTGCGCGAACCCCGATCGTTGGAGAGTAGCGCTAAAAACCTAAACTTCGCTCGGCACGCCTTCGAAACCGACCCTTAAATAAGTATAAGTTGACTTATATTATATTATAAGCGGTCCCCGACGTCTTTAAGGATCAAAAATAATTTCAAAATAATAAACCGGTATCATTTCCATAGAGCACATAAATTTTACAGCAGCGTTTGGTTTTAATAGAGTCATTCAAGTCAAGTCACAGTATCGAAGTGGTATTACGCAATTTTGCGGGGTTGAAACGGGCGTGTGGGGATTTCTCAGGGATGAAGGGCGGCGCGCAGGGACTTTGCGCACAGAAACTCGCCATCTTACACCAGCTAGCTATAGTATGAGTGGTTAGACGGTAAACGCGGAAGAGGGCTTCTAGTCAATTCGTACTTTTATGATAATTTCAGGCCTTTTAAATCGTATTTCATTTTAATATCTGGGTTTTTTTTTAAATTTTTATTTAAAAATTATTAAACGTAGTTACAATCACTCGATGATTTTTTCTTAATAAATCATACCAAATTATAATCAATCATTCACTTAATCTCATTTAATCACCTTCCACGTTTGTAGTCCGCCCCGTATCCCGCACGCCTTATTATATTCAGCACTGTACCATATCAAATCGTGTATATTCCATTCACTCAATCCCATTAACTCGTTAATTCTTTAATTTCTGAACACATTCATAGATCAATTTTCCACAAACAGTACATCATATACAAAAATTTCTTGTCGATTGAATGAGTGAAAGTAGATTAGAATCCCTCACCAATTTATCCTCATTTCTCTTTATCCATCATCTGATTGATCACCATACATCTTTAACCTATTCATTAAAACCATTCCAATGAGCCCAAACACGAATATCCTCCACATTCCGGTCAAGATAACCATGTTATTGCAATATCTTTGAAGTAGGTAACAAAATACCAAATTTTGAAACAATCAGACCTTTGGAAATGGCTCACATGCTTTCATCAACTAGAAATGAGCTGATGATCTTCAAACGGCTGAAAAGATTTTCTTGAATCATAGGTAAGAACACTCTCGATTAAATCACCTTTCGAACAAAAAATACTAAATCAAAATTGGTCCATTCGTGGGAGCTACGAGGCCATAGACAGACACACAGACACATAAGATCAAGCTTATAACATCCTTCTTTTTGCATCTAGGGTTAAAAAAAAGTAATTGATCCATAGACTTAAAACTACTAAATGTTAAGCAACAACATTAAATGTTAATACATTTAAGGGTCTGATATAAATCTACAAATGTTACATTATAACTTGAACTCTTTTTATTTATTTCTTAAGTCAAGTTTAAGAAACAACCATCTGTTTTAATTACATCATACATCACACATACATACTAGGCCCAAACTAAACCGGTCAATTTTTATCTATAGTCATATATAATCCAATGGAAATATATTTTCAATATATCTTCTAATTATTAATTTACACATTGAGATTCTGCTAATGAAACAGTAAATTTTTTACTAACTTAGGTATGTCTTACTAAGTTCATTTTACCAAATATTAAATTACAGTAATACGCATGGATCTTGGCCGCTCTGAGTTGCCTGCGAATGACTCAATGCGCAAATATAGCCGCGCGGGCAGCGAGGGTTAGTAGTAGGAGGCGGGGACGCCGCACGTGCGAGCGATAGCGCAAGCTATCCGACCTCTGCTTCATCTCTATTTTATGCTACTGCGACGCTTTCTATAAATAACTTCACAGCGGCAAAGATCCGTGCGTATTACTGTACTATCTTATACAGTAGTAGTAGCTAATATCATATTTACCAGAGCGGAGTAGATCGTCAAAGTCGAGCGAATCGTCCGACCCGTCGTCGTAGATATCGACGAAATCCGGTCGCAGTGGTGAGCTGCATAGATGATCCACATTCAGCTCAAGTTTTTCCCCACTCAACATCTCCGGGCCGCGGCATTGCTAGATATTAATCATTACATTGAAGATTAGCTTATAAATTGACTGACGAAATGCTTAAACTTTTTATAAGTATTTAACTAAAGACGCCAAATTATTAATTCGCACGCAACTGACTTGCATAAAAATTATTTGATTACTGTATTAATTTACAATCCAAAAATAGCCAGTTAAATAGGATTATTTTTTCACAAGTATCGTTTAGAATTTGAAAGTTGTAAGTATCATATGAAACGCATAATATTAATAAAATTGCGATTTTCCGCGTGGTCTACACATTTGTATTACCCGCATATTATCCTTTGTTTTCAAAAGAAGAATATATTTACCAAGGTAAAAATTACTCATGTTCTTTTTCGTCCACCCTATCAGCTACTCCTATGTAAAATAGGGAGTTTAGTGGCTTTTTCTTCATATATATATATATAGCATACTGATTGCAATCATGTAACACCAAATGCCCTGTTCTATTTTCCCAAGTGAAAATAGCTGTTTTCCCATCACTAAAGATAAGAAAAGTTTTTCTCTAGCCATTCAGTTATCCCTATGTAAAATAGAAATTGATTCTGTTCGTTATGTCTGCAGCTGTGACTTTTTAATCGAAAATGTTCAATAGCAATATCCATAGAAATGAGATATTTACCCGAGGCAAAAAGTGCGGATCTGCGTTACGATTCGTCCCTTGAACTAACTCTATGTAAAAAATCACGACGCTTCGTTGCTCCGTCACGAGGTAAAGAAAGGACAAACAAACACACTTTCACGTAATTACATTAGTAAAGATAGGACTAGTGGATCACTGACCTCAAATGTTTCATAAATTTGTGCAGCAAGAGTGCCGCCTATGCGCAAGAGCAAATGACGTGGATGGACTTCCAGTTCGGTCAACGCCTCTTCCACGAGAGCGTCGCTTACGTTGTTGCAACCGCATACGTCCAGTTCCTTCAATAAAAAAATTTTATAAGATAATAAACAACTTCATTTACAATGCATATGCTCACAAATGTCACTTTCTGTGCCTAAGCTTAGTTACAGGAAGCGACTCTTTTCAAGTGACCTTTGCCCAAAAAACAACTAACTTAGCGCGGGCTGTACTTACTGCGCGCGCAAGTCGCTCTCATTGATCGAATTGACGCCATCTTGAAATCCCGACAATTACTTTTGTACGCTCACGTAAATACAAAATGAAAAACAAATATTTTGAATTTTACAAGGGAAAATAATAAGATGTCTAGTTTTCAATTGAAAAAATAACATTATGCACTGTTACTGTCTGAAAAAAGTGCATAATCAAATATTTTGCTGATATGCCTACATTAATTGCTATTTGATTTATGCGTATGTGAAGTATTTACGCATGCAGCCCTCTCAAGCATTTAAAAATTAGTTTAAAAAAAAAAAAAAACTGAAATGTATCTATGTTAAACCAGAGCACTTCAGACATACATACGCAAACATTTCCGATTTCCACAATATTGTGACGTTTATAACCACCATGTGTTAAAGAAAGTCCTCGCATGATGACACGCCTTCACAAGAATGGTGACCGAATATAGAAATAATTAGAAACTACAGATAAAAATAAATTATAAATGAAATTCAATTTCAGAGGCAGCGCAACTTAAAAGAATGTGTGCACATCGACGAAATAGCAGATAAGTATTGAAATACCTATTAAACTTAAACCCAACGAGTACATAATTCTTTTAAACTGTGGGAATACTTATTTTTATACTTAGTAGTAGTAAACAACTACCGAGTGGTGACACTGGCAAAGTTGTATTGAAGAGGTTCAAAAGGGTTCTGTTACATATTTCTATCTGACATCAAAAAGGAGGAGGTTCTCAATTCAACTGTGTTTTTTTTTATGTTTGTTACACGATTATTTCGCCAATCGTGAACCGAATTGGAAAATTATTTTTTCGTGTGCGTCAAAATGGCGGCCCAAGGTCGTACAAGGTTACCGTTTAGGGTTGTGATTATTCTGTAGATTTAGTACCTAATTTGTACTATTTAGTACCTTTCATCAAAAAATTTGGTACCTGTCTACTTTAAAAAATATTTGAGATTTAAAGTGTACCGCCTTTCTGACGTCAGGATGGCGACATTTTCTAAATTAGGTACTTCAATTATTTAAAATTAATTTTGAGTTGTTAGATATTCACACTAATTTTCATGGAAAGGGTATATATACTCTTGAGGTACATATACTCTGTTGTCACCAAGCCAGAATCCGATGATGGAATCCCAGAGAAATCGAGGAATTTCAAATCCTCAATCCTTTAAATTTCCCTGATTTCCATAATCAAAATCAGTGCGCAAGTGTTATATCCATACCGATAGGTATTTCGTCAAAGACGATCGCCCCGTCTATAAACTAAGAAATCTAGATATCACACAGATATCTACTACACACATTATACAGCGGCCGTCGACAGTTTGCGTTCCTGACAAATGAAATTTATAGCTATATATGTTACACTACGACAGAAAAAAAATGTAGGCATATATATCTGCTACCTGTGTGAAGCCGGGGCAGGTCGCTAGTATAATATTATGTATGGCTGGCATATTTACTGGCTTGTCTCCATGAGATGAATAAAATGGCACCCGTCATACACATTTGACTGAGTGTTCGGATATGGTATAAACTTGCCTCGAGCGCATGACAGGACTGCAGGCAAATCACAAACGGTTCAGCGGTGAGCAATACATTGCCCCTCACTCGCAGGGACATCAAGAGACGGCACTGAGCTGCAGCCGCGACCCCAGCTTCCGTCACTTGAGCTAAGTATGAGAGATCGAGATGTCGTAGTTGGACGCACATTCGACACACCGCTGCTATACCGTCGTCGTTTATACCTGTAAATATACTTTTCGTTTAATGGGCTACTATCAACAACAAAAATATAAGTATTTTTATTTTACTATACTCGATGCCATCTCGACACATCGCGGCTAATAAGAGATGTGTACTCTAAGAGTTCGATCTCTTTTCCCTTACATCTCCCTACATTTCCCCTACATGCTACGCTATTCTCTAGTCGGGTGGTATTTATCGATTTGATATCTCACGGTTTGGCCACGACCTTGCCGCTATCAGCGGTATCTTGCGCGTTGTGGTGGAAAAAATAAATGTATAGAGACATATGAAGCTTGTCAAATGCCACTGTCAACGTGATTAGTGGTGCAAGCAAGCAAATTGGGCAGCAGCCGCAGCAATGCGCTGACGAATGTGTACTGGAAGGTCTCGTGTGAATAAAACCATGTGTCAACCAATAATATGTCAGATTGTGTTTCATCCTTGACTACCCATAGGCAAAGAAAAAATCATATAGCCTACCCACTTTGTAAATTTTGAAAAAATTATTAAATAACAATTACTTGCCACAAGGCAAAAATATTGAAATTAATTTCTCAAAATAGTTTGATTTATCACAACAAAATATTAAAAAATTAGCTTTACTTACCGAATTACGTGCATTTGATAATTGATTGGTTTACACCTCAATTGTTATTGATAATTTTAACTGAAACATATTATTTTAAGCTGACTCTTAATAAAAGAAATCATAGTATGACATACAAACAAGGCCTTTAATCTTTTAATCGAAAATACGAAATGCCATCTTTCTTCTTGCCTTTGATGTGTGATTTTTGCATTTTTGAATCAAACAATTTGGCATTATGCTACATCAGACTAGCTTAGGTGGCGAAACAACACTACACAAAATAAGTGCCATCGAGCGTGTCTTGGCACTTATTTCTTCTGGGCGTTTTTGCGTGACTGACCCATATCTCTCATAATCTTACATTAATGTATGTTGCCTATATGGATGATATATTTTATCAGATACACTCTGTATAAAATACAGAATATGCCATATTTATGCCCCTTTTTATTTTATTTATGTACCCAAATTTCTTTTATTTTTATTTTGCTGACCTCAAATAAACATACATAGTACCTACTCATATAACGCTAATCATTTATTTTGTTATTAGTGATGTTTATTTTAATCTTCTTATAGATATTTTTTAATTGAATCAGTTTAAGGTTATGAAAAGGACTGTTTCATTTTGCATTCATCAATACTAAATGATTATAAACTAATTTACCTATATATTTATTAATTTTTTAATTGTACTTACATGTGCCAGTCATAATTAACGCTTTCCTTGAATTACAAGCCGATATGTTTAATGATTCCAACTTGGGGCAAGATTTCGCCAGATGTTTCAACACAGCATTTGTAATATATATATTTTTACTGAAATTGACTGTTTTTAGATCACCAAGTGTTGTCAGAGCTTCGCATAAAGGATCACAATTCGGAGCAATGAAACTTCCATCGAATGAGTCGTAACCGCACAGCGATAGTTCTTCGAGTTTTGGTAGTTTCTTCAATATTTCTGGTATGATTCTCCATAAGCTTGATTGGCATGCATCCAATTTTAAGGTTTTTAAGTTGCATAGTGTTTCAGCTGCTGCAGAAAGTACAGTACCTTGCAGACTGAAGCAGTTGTAAAAAGACAGAGCGTTCAGCTTCGGTGGAGTTGTATCTTCAGTTATAGAATTGGTAAGGAAGAGGCCTGTTACATGACTGTTGTTCGCAACCGTCAAGCACTCAACGCACGATTCATTTTTAACTAAATGGACTAAATTATTATCGGTCACCTGGAAAGAATATATTAACATAGCTAATTCTATAGATTAATTATGAAATTGGAGTGTTTTCACAAGTAGCCATAAATTATTCCTTATATTATTATAGTAAGTTTCACACGCTCACAGTGAGCAGCTTTTCAATCAGCCCAGCCAATCACATTATGCCACATAGACAGTTAATCAGACCAACTGACATGTTGCATAAAGTCATTGGCTGGGCTGGCTGGTAAGATGTTGTCTGTGAGCTAATGCGCCATACCCTAAAACTATATTTAACATGGAAATACCAACATCGTTTTCGCGGGCCGCCCCGTGTTTTTAAGTTTAGCAAGCATAAAATAGGTTCGATGAGGTCGAACAAGAGACTTTCAACTCACAATCACGCGAACATACTTGACCTCAGTGGAAATTGGTACTCGTAATTAAAAATTCATTTATTGCTGTTTCCAGAGAATGCAGCACAAAAACTGTTATAGTTCCATGATATTTATGAATTTCTTCTCGGTATATTTAAATTTAATTGTCTTTGTTTTATATTATTTTTAGTGTAACTGAACAACTTAATGTTAATATGTAGGTACATTGTTACATTTCTAAATTCAAACAAATACAAAATTACTACATCTACACAAAAATGCTCTGGGTATACTCAAACCATCCATATTTGAACAACATGAAGTCACGTTGGCAAACTCAAAATCTACAATGTTACGCGATTGATGTCATCTGCTGTTTTATAGAATTTCCATTTATTCAAATCAGAACATATACCTACGTGAAATGTAACTCACTTTGTAACACGAATAAAATGAAACTGATTTAAGTTGTTTGCATCCGTAAAATAGGGGATTCCAGTTTTGTGTATTCATGGAGACAACCTGTGTGAAGAAAAATACTTTTTTTAATAAAATGTGAATCAATAATTTTAATACTATATTAAACACCTTTAGTCCGGGAGCCCATGACAAAAAATGGTTTCGAGTTTCGAAAATCTGAATTTACGGCAGATGTTAGTACTCAGAGCTTATTCACGTACGTGCGAACAGTCAGCTGTATATAAGTACGTTAAGGCGCTGCGCCCCACAGTGGGGCCTAGACCATGAAAACTTGGCATAAAGTATTTGAAATCACTACAACACTAACTGGTACCCGAAAATGCTTTGGGGGATAAAAAACAACATGTGTGTCGATTGGACAGAATAATGTAAATTTAAAAAAAAAGTAAAAAAACTTATTTATTTTGTTTACTTTTAGCGAGAAACCTTTCCATTGTTGGATACATGCAAGCCATTTTTTCTAAATCTATAAATATTATAAAATAAAGTCCCCCGCCGCGTCTGTCTGTCTGAACGCGATAAACTCAAAAACTACTGAACGGGTTGGCATATTATTGACACCAATGGACAGAGTGATTCAAGAGGAAGGTTTAGGTGTATAATTTATTAATGTTTTGTATAAATTTATTGAAATGTGACGGTTATTGATGAAGAAGTCGGAAAAAAATCAAGCCCGCTGGGAGCTTTCATTGAAAACGCTGCCTAATCCTTTTGAGATATAATAAAATAATGTATGGAGGAATTGTGTCTCTTTTATAGGACTAAAGAAAAGTCCGCGATGGCATATGTCTATCTTTTATGGATAGCTGACTATACCTATTTTTATGTTTGAAATAATGGTGAAGGATTAAAAATATGATGAGGTAATTGGAAAGCAATTTATACGGATACAGTAATAATCCATATCAAATTAAATACATTATTTACCTTCAGCATTTCATGCAGATTATGATTGCCCTTTACACTATTCAATTTAAATCAATATCTTAGGAATTATCGCGACATATAAATATCGCGCGACAAGAAACTGGGCGCCGCCGGCGTGGTTAGGCTGGGTTATCAATGTTGTATACAGGGCATTATTGTAGCTTGTTTTTATGTATTTATACTTAATTTTTCAAATATTTATAGAATTGAAAATAAAATACATTAAAAATACTCCAACTAGGATGAATTTACGTTGCATTTGAATCTAATTAAATCCAATATGTTCGACGCAACAAGCTGATAGGAAACTACGCAGAAAAAACACTACGGCTTATATGCTTTGCTACCCGTGCGAAGCCGGGGCGGGTCGCTAGTAAGATGTAAAATACAAAAGATTATGCTTGAGAACAGTAGTATCTCTTTGTGATTAGTAAGTTCCTCCAAATATTTTTCCAAATACAAAGCTAGACCGTAAATTGTTAATTGTTTTAATGCCACACTATCTCATTATGTTAAACAAGTCCCTTCTAAAAGTATATTCAAAAAATATTTTGAATATACTTTTCATATGTAGTGATTTTCAATCACATTAGTATTTAATCGATATTTTCAGAGTAAATTTATTTGACAGCAGCGTTTGGTTTTAATAGTCATAAATATCACTTCACAATATCGAAATGACAATACGCAATTTTGCAGGGTTGAAGACCGGCGCGCACTTAAACTTTGACTGGAACTCGCCATTTTACACGAGCTAGGTAGAGCATGAGTGGTTAGACGGTAAACGCGGAAGAGGGCTTCTAGTCAATTCATACTTTTATGGATATATTTCATTTTTAAATGGCAAAAACGGAACCCTTATAATTTATTCAAATCCGTCAGTCTGTCTGTTTAAACCAGACATGTTAAAAAAATTACATTTAACAAACACTAACTACTAAAAAATAGACTAAGTACGTGCAAACACGCATTAAGTGTTCGCATGCACTTGGCTTATTATTTAAAAGTGTGTACGCTTAGGCAAGATTTTATCATATTTCCTAGAAGGAAGATAGCTAATGTGTAAGTCACTGAAAATTTCGTGACTCGGAAGAACCCGGAAGGATACCGTAAGTCTAATTGAAATTTCGGAAAATAAACTCCATTAGCGGTTTTGGCCTAGTAATACATAACTTGTCAAATCCTTTTATAATAACAATGTGACAAACAAACAAATATTAATATACGAAGTACATACCACTAGGTAAGTTTACCACATTGTCATTCATTCGTAAATTATTTCCTTTTTAAGCAATTAAATAGCAAGTTTTGAGTTTCTTCACGGGCGACAAAAAATGTAACGTAAGAGCATCGGAACGATCGAGTTTCGATTAGCAATAGCCGAACGCGTTGTGTATGTAATGTGGAGGCGGGTATGGCAAATAATAAAGCAATTTACTAGTTATATTAAAGACATAAGCAAACCGTAAAAAGGTTGAATTTTTAAAATGACTTTATGCCATATTTTGATGATTGAGACCCCACAGTGCGCCCTTACGAATATTTAAAATGGATAAATAATACAATTTCTAAAACCTCATATTTTGAATTCTGCTACTTTTTACTTAAGCAAAGGGGATGGTACCCTTCAGTCAACCATACCTTGGTGTTCAGTGCGTCAGCAACAATACAAGAATACAATAAAACACATGACTTAAAACAATTTTCTAAAAACTGATAGACCTAATTTTGAGCGTTTTTTTTTTTGTAACAACTAGTAAGGCGCAATAATATAGAAACTTGTTTTATTTTTAGATATTGAAATGTTCACTGCGCCTTAACGCACCCATATCCAGCTGACTAACCGCAAGTATTTCAATGAGCTTTGTAAATACTATCACCTGCCCTATTTCTTTCATTAAGCAAAATTCTTCATTAAGCAAACTGTGTGATTCATCTGGTGACATTGACATTTTCCAAAGTAGCTTACATAATTTTAAAATCTCATGTAATAAAATCTTAGGGGTTTGACTGTGATGTCTCTGTTGGTAATTTTGTAGTTTTGCTGCTGAGTACTTTGTCTATTACTTATAATTGCTTTGATTATTTTTGATTGTTTAGATTAGATAAAAAATCTGTTTCATTAATATAGATGATTGTTTTTGTTTTATTTTTTAATTTGTGATGTTTAGTCTTAAATATTTGATGAAGTAAAATTATCATTGTTGTGTACACCTGTAAAGGTTTATAGCCTGGTCTGTTAATGTTGTTGTAATATTTTTTCTTGTATAGCTATAGTTATGAACCGATGGTGTAACTTTAATAAATAAATAAATAAATAAAATCTGGGTGAAAAAGTTAATAAATATTTTAATATCAATTAAATAGCAATACCCTCAATTCCTCTAGCATAGGACAGAACTTTCCGATGGCATGGGCCGTGCGGTCATTGAGAGCTGACCAATGGTGGTCAATGTGCAGACGTGTGAGAGAATCCAATCGCTGCAACACGCATCTGAGCACCGCAGTTGTCATTTTTACAGATTCATGGCTCCACCACGATGTTTTGTATGTTCGTATACCTGATCATAAACAAAACAACATATCAATGAATAAATGGCAGATTCAAACTTGTTATCAAATTCAAACAATGCTGTTACAAAGCTCAATATCAAGTTCTATGGGTGAAATGGCTTTAAATTTTTTACTATTTACATTCCCGCTAAAACACGAGCCGCGATATATTGGAAATTATAGTACCAAATAAATAAGTACAAATATTGTTTTCTATTTTCCTACAAAATAATTCCATTGGTAATACGTGTTATTTGGAGCCAAACCGCAAGAGTACAAATATCTGCAAAGTAGTCACAATCACAGTTACATTATTTAGAATTCCATAAATGAAGTGTGGGTATGTTGACTAGATCACTGATGTCACATTATAGAGAGTAGCATTTTGAGACATTCTTCCTGTTTTTCCAGTTTTTCATATACTGAAAATTTTAATTTAAAGAAATATTTTGTTTAACGTGAGTTACTGGCCACTTAACGAAGGAAAAGAGAGCAACGGGCTGAGGACAGGCTCAGTCGACTCATATATTCCATTCTCTCATACGCACAGAGAACCATGACATAATGGTAAAGCACTAGAATATGTTGGAAGGAATTTAAAATAATAGCATCGTCTGGCAACCAACCTCAACTTGAATTTGTTACAACGGGCGGGGGCAGCTCTCAGCCTAAGCCTCTTGCTTTACAAAAACACTCTAGGGTAGGATAAAGTCTAGACTGACCAATTAGATTCTGATCCCACTCTAGAGGTAGGCCAAACATGTATGCGTGAAGTCGGGACTGGTCAATTTGGTTCTGACATCTACTCTAGAGATAGAGCAGCCGAGTCTGTGTGGAGTCAGAATCGGTCAATTTGATTTAAACAGCAACCAAAATTATGCGCCTCCGGATGGCAATATTTATATTAATATTATGCTGATGCCTACTTAAAATCATGAATCAGTCTAAGGTTTCTATTTGTCAAACAATAGCTGGTTTGAAGGCGAACCAGCTGATGACGACCATTTGGGGAGTACCGTGCACCAGCTATTTACGTGCATATACGATCCACAGTTCAAATTGCTATTGTGGTTTCTAATATACTACTTTTGATTCGTTATTTAATAAACTATCATATTCACATAAATTATTATTTATTCTTCAGAATCAACCGCCCTATTAAATACTGCCCAAGATATCTTATTGATCTTACCATGATAGTGTTCATGAAGTATATTCTGCCAATTTTTGCTGACTCGTTCCGATCTTATAAGGTCCACCAATGGTATGAATGACAGCACATGTCTCAAACAATCCCCATTAAGGACCTCCATCAGATTGTAGCATCCTTCTGTTTCTTCATCTTCAGATTTCTGAAATATCATTGTCAATACCTATGTACTATGCACTAAAAGCTACTCCACTGTAATATGTAAACCATTGCTTGGAATCTTCACCAGTCTTTATGGCACAAGTTATAATTATGTGATTAAAAAGTTGCGTCAAATTGAAACATATAACATTGAAAAGATCATCTTTTTTCTAAATTACTAGAAAAATATATTTTCCAGAAAGTGGCCTTTTGAGATAATATATATTAAAACGCATACATGTGGCGCCATCTTTATATGTTACACAGTCGCATTTGAATGTTATTTCAAGCAATACTGACTGAATGGCCGAGTGGTTAGAGACCCTAACTGCGGAGCTGCAAGTCGCGGGTTGGATTCCCACTCGGGACCAATATTTGTGTGCGTGAACATATTTATTTCGTTCCATGTTTGGGTGTACAATATTTATATATGTATATATT
Source organism: Luffia ferchaultella (assembly GCA_949709985.1). Classification (NCBI taxonomy): domain Eukaryota; kingdom Metazoa; phylum Arthropoda; class Insecta; order Lepidoptera; family Psychidae; genus Luffia; species Luffia ferchaultella. The sequence continues at coordinate 10,351,034 of OX453254.1, forward strand.
ATAAAGAATATTTAAGTATGTATATCAGTTGTCTAGTAACCCATAACACAAGCATAATACTTGCTTACTTCGGGACTAGATTGCCCCATGTGTTATTATAAAAAAAAATGCATATTTTTTCAAAACAAAACATGTTATGTGTTTGAGTCTTGTAAATTTTGTTCAACAGTTAATAATTAAGGTTTATTTAAGACTGCTGAATTTTACTAAAAATGTCTTCTAGAAGCGAGTTTGTTGCCTCCAATAGAATTTAAAAAAAGCTGCTCAAGCTACTATTGACAACTTGTTGGAACCGATCTTCCTCGTAGGTGTAGCATAAAGTAAATATGTATACACTCTCGAGAAAGTGCGATTCCTGCTTTGTGTGTTAAAGGCCCTCCGTCTGCGGCGTCGGGCCTCAAATGCACACTCAGCGATACTCGGTCACTTTTTTCTCTCGGTGAACAATTTACTATTATACACTATGTATATTCTATTGTTATGTGTCACAGTTTTACATAGATATATAATACTTACACTTTCCGAGCATGTATTTTCTGCTGTGTCCGCTTCTGTGTTTTCCACATCCACTGCCTTATCGCAACCAACCACTGAAAAGCATTCAGTGTCTGAAATAAATCAGTGATAGATGTCTTGCACTAATCAAAATTGGCAAAAAACAAGGCATATATAAAACTATACATATTTTTTTCTTTAAATTTCCTAAATATTACTCATTGAGAATCAGTTGATGATTATTAAAAACATGATAATATTCTAACAATTACCATTGAGGAATCATTCAAATTAGGTACCTAGTATTGTTTCTAAGTATTAATAATTTTCCTTTAAACAAGTCCACACAAGATCATTTCAAGATACCAAGAAATTCAACAATGTTATTACATCTATACAAATTCACCTTTATTTATATTACTTTTGGTTTCAATTATTTTGCAGAATTAAAAATTTGAGCATGGGATCAAATTGTGTTGGAAGTCAGTATAATTAGCCCCCTAAATGAAGGAAAGATGGATAACAAATTATCATGGGTTTGTCACATGTTGCATTTTCATAGAAGCATAGTTACTGAAAGTATGGGGGACTCACACAAACGGGTCTGTGCATATCATTTCAGAGCTGCCCAGATCAGTTGCACATACTCTAAAATTCAACTGCCCTGTTGTTTTTGTCAAAATCGTTTATGTATATAGCTCTAGAATTTACATACAAAAAAAGATGTAGGCAACTATCGCGCTGCCAAATCAAATACATACAGTTAGTTCCACTACTAGTTCTATAGATGGAAAAATCGTCCCATTAGTTCTACTTAGCAAATAAAAAACGGCGAACTATAATTCTGAATAGTTCTACTACTTTCTCGTAGTAGAACTATTCGGAATTATAGTTCGCCGTTTTTTTATTTGCTAAGTAGAACTGATGGAACTATTTTTTTGTTTTGTTCTACTGGCGTCTTTTTTCCATTTAGTTCTATCAGTAGAACTAAAAGTTGAACTAATCAGACTAGATGCCTAAATCACTAATACAGGCCTGTCTCGTCTTTCAATGAAATATAAACCACTAGTTTTTTTTTCTCAAATGCGACAAAACTATTTCAAGTATATGTGTAATAATATATTTTAAATTATCTCGTGATTTTGTCTTGCACATTGAAATACTATGTGCACTACATATAAACTATAAAGTTGAAAATGATAGCATGTTAATACAAATATTTTAGGAATAAGCTATTCGGTTTGGTTCAAAACCCAAAATGGTTCCAAAGAACAGTTTAAAGAATAGAATTGTAACTAGGAAAGAACTAAAGGAAAATATTTGACACATGACATGTTAATATTAGATAACCTTCTTTAGGTTGCAAATCCTCAGGGAGGGTGTGATGTAATATATGTGAACAATTTTTAATATCACACTATTAGGGATATTTAAATATGGTACGGGTAAAAATTTGAGTAATATCAACACTCCTCAATTTACTCAATTTGCCAATGACTACTGTATGACACTAAATGTTATGCCCAACATTTAATAAATAAGTCATTACTTTTCGCTCTTTTCTAAAGTACTTTACTTCTTTTAACCTATACACTACACATTAACCCAATTTGGTCATTTTGAACGTCACGAGAAGTCACGAAAGTAATTAATAATAATTAAAAGATGATTGATGAGAAGTCAAAAGGTTAAGTAAGTAATAAATTAGCTACTGTTTAAAACTATTAGTGTAGTGTAGTAGTACTGTAGTTTTAAACTATTTCCTTTCCTTTAAAATAAATAAATATTCCAAGTTGTGTATTTGGAATTTCTCACACTTGAAGTCTAGTAGTAGGTCAATTAGGGTAAATGGAAACAGGGGTAATTGGAAACGGTACTTATATTTTCTATGGTATGGCGATTCTGATCGTGTGTTCCGAACATATTTTAATGCAAAAATCACCATACCATAGGAAATATTAGTACCATTTCCAATTACCCCTGTTTCCATTTACCCTGATTGATTATATTACTGAAGGAAGAAATGCATAAGTAAGCGGTAATAGAGTTAAATTGAAATAATTTAAGGTTCCTAAGCACAGGCCTAAACCCACTTATTATGAAACATGCTTTTCAATTGCATATATGAGTTGATAAGTCCACCAACACAGGCTAGGTCTAGTGGTGGAGTTATTGTATTTCACTAATGTAATGTCATTTGGTAAATAAACAACTTATTTATATATTACATAGTTTGAGATTCAAAAATTGTTTTATGGATATAAATTAGACTACTAAAACTGATAAACTGAACGTGGGATTACCTGTAGTCATTCAATAATGGCTTTAAAACATTTATTTAAGCACAAATGTATGGGGGCAAATAATTCTTGTTGTATGATTGTATTTACAAAAACATTCTAATTAAAACATACCATTATCTTTGGCTGGATCAATCGCCTGTGGTGTTTCGTTATCATGTGATTGTTCTTTTGAATGTCTTGCTGCACGACCTAACTCATCCCCTATAGGTTGATGCCAACTATCAGCTGGAGAGATGCGTAGAGGACGACCGCAAAGCATCTTTTCATGTTTAGGGGCTTGAAGTGCTCTGTTTTGAAATGTACATTGTTTTATGTCAAATTTTAAACCTATGTACTGAAGTCGCGAAGATTGTTAGTTTTTTAGTTTCAGTCAGTTCCTTACCACTGTACAATATAAAAAAACGTGTTGCTTGTATGAGGTCCCCCTTCAATTTATAACTTTATTTTTATTATATGTTGTTATAGAGGCCATAGAACTACAAATACCATGAAAGTTTCAAGTGTAAGCAGTAATCTCACAATCACCAATCACTAAAATACTTAAAAGATCCCTTTTTATTTTAATTTAATTTTTATTATTTGTTGTTAAAACGCCCGTAGTACGTAGTAGGTTAGGTTACATACTTCAAGAAAATTTCAAGTGTTATGAAGTACCTATGTACAATCGGTTTGCTTCAAATCGCTACACTTTAATCTTTGGACTATATAAAACACACTTTTGTTTCGCTCACACGATAAAAACGCAGTGATTAGGTCGATCGCTCTGTCTCACGCAGCGTTTTGTTATAGTTATATATGACTGTAGCGATTTGTACCGTGCCGATTGTACTACTATGGCCAGTATAAAAACAAATAATTAAACTAAAATAATGTTAAAAATTAAAGCGGATTACCATACAAGAAATGTGTTTTCTTTGTCATTTTTGGTGATTGTGAGATCATTACTTACACTGGAAATTTTCATGAAGTATGTACCCAACCTACTACTACGGCTGCTATAACAACAAATAATAAGAATTCAAATAGCAAGGGGTTCCCCAAACAAGTAACATGTTTTTAGCATTTTTGGTAATGGGTAATTGTGAGATTATTGCTTACACTTGAAATTTTCAAGGAATTTGTACTACTATGACCTTTATAACAACAAATAATAAAAATAAAATAAAGTTCAAAATTGAAGGGAAACATACAATAAACATATTTTTCACCAAAACCATCCGAAAATGGTGGCCGTCAGGTCCACTATTTCTAAATTGATAGGTTAGGGTAGGGTAGTGTTGCATATTTCAATATGGGGAGTTTAGCGATGTTAGTTTAGTTACCTATATAAGGAACATAGTAAAATTTACTGTTAGTTTCAAGTTTTTAACAGTAATATCTTTCTCATAGGAACATTTTTTTTGTTATTGTCACATTTCCAACTTTCTGAAAATTCTGAAAGTTTGTTTAATGTCTTTAATCCTACACCCAATAAAATATATTTAATACTGTTAATAACAGGCTGTACGCGTAAACACTCGTACAAATGCTTCTAAATGATTACAATGTAAATACACAATTTAATCTTGGTTTGTTTAGTTCAATAGTCCCAGTTGAGTTATACCTACCTAGGTTTGTATAGAGCTAAAACATGGAAATTTCTATAAACATCCTGGTTACAGATTTCATATATTTACATAACTATTGCAAATTTTTTATAAACCTAGTTATGATTCAAATGGGACTATAATTCAAAACAAACCACAATTAAAATGCATATCAAGGTCTTAATCACTTAAGAGCGTTTGTATGGGCGTTCACATGGTATGGCTTTCCAAAATTACCACTCCAAAAGTATAAATAATAATTTAAGGGATGGTGAGACAAGGATACAATACTAACTTTCAGAATTTAGTTGAAATGCGGAAATGTGAAAAAACCAAAAATGAAAAATATATACCCATTATCACCGACATGAAATCGCTCTTGGCATTGACATAATCAAAAGGTCAACTATTGAAAGAGGAAATAGACTTCAACATTAAGATAAATTGAAAACAGTAAATATGTAAAAAAAATTCTAACCTAATTTTAGTAACAAGTGAAAATTCGTTCTGCGTGGCTTTATGTTCTTAGTGGGTTGAAACCATTGACTGTTGGAAGAGTAGATGGAGTGCCCATACATTCAATTTTTATTGTATTTTTTAAACTAACCTAACCTACCTATTGATTGTGAAATAGTGAAAAAGCACCTACCTTGACCGAATTTCTTTTAAACATTCTTTTATGTACCAAACCTAAATAGTTGTGACTAATTAGAAGAGTGGTTGGCCATTTATTGTTAGTTTAAAATGTTTTGAGTTTGAAGGATATCAAAAATGTCTCAGTAGCAGGTATATATTACTCATTTTTAACTTTGTTTTTTTTTCATATTCCTGCATTTCTAAAAATTCTAAAAGTTGGTTATTCTTCCCCCCTCTATCTTATTAATGCTCTTAGGGTGCGTTTTGGAAAGTCAACCTGTTCATGTATACATCCCCTACTTAAGGAAGTAATTTGGGAGCCTGTGCCATATTTTATATTTCAGTGTAGACAAATAACCTCATCTCAGCCTCAAGCAGAGACATGTGGTAAGCTGAAGATTATTATAAATAATAAGCCCTCCTTGACACAAGGCAGTCATAATACTTTTTTAAGGAGTCATTAAACATGTTTGAATGATTACCTGTGTGCATCTGATGCATGGGTAAAAGTCACAAAGGCATAAGTAGCACTAGGTGTTCTGTTAGGTCCTTTTTCACCCATTCTAAGCCAGCAACTTTTAACATATCCATACTGCGAAAACATTCCGAATAAATCCATTCTTGTGGTCTGTATACAAAAAATGGACATTATGAATTTATGGATATTAAAAATGTAATTGACATCGTATGAATACTGTAAAAATTTTAACCTTACCTTTGGAGGTAAATTACTAACATACAATTTTCGGATGGGTATACCGTCTTCAGTATGTGTGGGTACGTTACGACTGCTGAATCTTTCTTCAAAATCAGAGTGTATGCCACCTATAAAAAACAAAGCCATACCATGAGTAAGTAAGTAAATGTTTTCTTTGTATGTGAAGCGTCCAAAAAATTTAATACTAACTGATTTCTCTGTGCACAGCTTGGATAAATTCGGGGTAGATCATACCCGCGACATTTTCGTCGAAAAACATGGCGAAGGTAATATTGAAATATCTGATAAAACGTTACTTTACATGTATCTATAGCGAATATATCACATTTACAAAGAATTTAGAACAAACTGTAAAATATAAAATTGGTAACAGCAGCAGCACTCCTTGGAACCACATAAAACTTGATAGATGATGAGTGCTGACACTGCTGACAATACATGGACAATTCACGGACAATTCTGGTCCGGACCACAGATACTGGAAAATTTAGGCTACTTGCAGTGCGTGTGACCGTTTTTTAAACAAAACATGTGCTAAAACTAAAGGTTGCCTGTGCTAAAAAATGTTAAAATATATAAATATTGCCAAAAATATGCTATTATATGAAATAAAATTATATATTTATTTTAATTAATAATATGGTTTATTCCTAATCCACTCCATACTCATTATTGAAAGTATTTTTGTTCAACATATTAAAATATTTCCAAATAGCTCAATAAATGGCACGGATCGAACACGCTACTAGATTAAGAGCACAGGAATTCACACATGAATTTAACTTCACTTGTGTGAAAAAGATAGACAACTAACATACTCAGCGCTATCTCGACAAAAAAAATATTTGTGCACACTGTCGGCTGTACACCCTCGCCGATCGAAGGCGAGTTCAAAATTCAAAATTGCCAGTAGCAGCGCTATGCGGGTAAAAGAGAAATGTACAGCCGGCGGCCTTTTACATTGGGAGCGTGTTGTGCACAAATTGGTTCTTTCGGGAAAGGTTTGTGTAGTCATATCTCAATATTTTTCTATTGAGCAGTACTAAAAAACTAAAAAGAAACAAGACGGTCATTGGTTTTTCACCAAAGGTCATTACATCGTGGTTGTTAAAATATCACCCAGTATAATTGATGTAAACCATATGATTCTATATCAAGTAATTATATGTAGTTTTCCTTAAAATGACACAGGAAGTAACCCACTCTACGTGCGCTATTTTTAAAAATCTCCCGATCAAGCAGTTGTTAATCAGTAACATAGAATCATTTTAAATCTATACACTTTGTAGAATTGTTAATATTATGTCGTCCTATCTTTTCAATCACCATTTAAAAAAATTAATGACTAAAAAGTTATATGTTTGTAAATGAAAATAATGAAATTATTTTCTTATTTTCAAATGTTGTCAACCATATTTCGATATGTATCATAAAAACGGCATGTTAGAAAAAGTGGTCCTACCTAATTTACTACTGTTATTAAAAAAATAAACACGTATGTATCACAAAAAATTGCATTTATATAATATTTGGCAGAGGGTGAAAAAATCATTTAGAATAATTTTTTTGCGTTAGTTGGTAGGTCATAGATGTAACTGAGAGATAAAAAAAGAGCACTAAGGAAAGTTGGTATCATTGATTTGCACAGTGTGTGGTGTTTGCTTAAATATGTGTTTGCACGTATTGAAAGTTTTTTTTCGATTTAGCAATACATAGCATTGTTTTAAATTCTGCTCATAGGTGGCAGTATTTATCCTATTTTTTTTAAATGTTGCGTTAGATGGCGTTGTATTTAGTTCCAAAACTCGCGTACTATGGCGCTATCTTCGTATTTCCTTTTTTACGGCGGAGTCACAGACCGAGTACATGACACTGTCAGACCCTTAAGTCCATCCATAGGTCAGACCGGTCAGACCATCAGTATCAGACAGAATTATCATTTTCTCGATAGTGAACAATGATAGTGAATTCTGGTGAACTCGATTAACAGCCATTAAAGCTCTGTGGGTTGGTTTTCTGTGGTGTGTTTTGGTGTACCGGGTACCGGCACTACCCTAAATTGTGGGCACTACCAGCTGGTACCGGCACAGGAACAGGAGTACAGTCATCTGTGGGGTGTACATGGGGTCAGTACTCTGTGCACGGGGTGTACCTGGGTACTGAGTGCATGACGATATCTGCTGTTGTGCACTAAACTAGCTAGAATACTCTGCACTAGAAGCACTGGAGTACTATCATTGATTTATCAGGGTTTAGTACAGTTTAGTACCTACTGGAGTTGATTGGAGTCCACTGGAGTCTGTCTGACTGGTATAGATTAGTAGTAGATAGTACATTTGTTTTCCCTAAATATTATTTAAAATCTGGTTAAACCAAACTTAAACAAAGATTGTTATAAAGAATGCCTAAATCGATTTCCAACCCAGTAAAAAATAGATCGAGAGAGAAAAAGGCTATAATTAAAGATTCCAGGGAGAAAGGTAACGAAAAACAGGATAGTACTTCTGGAAACCAAACGTAAGTACCTGCCTTGGACTAATACTAATAGATATATGTTTTGTAGTGTTAATACTGAACCATGGATGTACATAGAGATAGCTTAGGAGTAGCACTCAAAATTTGACATGCCCTGTAAATTACGTAATTGCAAAGCAGTCGTGATTACAAATGCATGTATTAAACTCTAACTTGAAAATTTAAAGTGTTTACAGAATTACAGAGAAAAACGATTGGATCATTTGAAAATGGCACACCTCATATGCTCATATAAAATCATCATCATTATAAAATTAATTTGACGCAATGGCTCAGTTCTGCAGTTCATTCTGTAAAAAGGATTCGCTTCCTTTTAAACATAGAAACTGCAAGATTGGTGTATTTCAGCTGGTTCAATAGCTTCATTACTTATGGCATTCTGCTGTGGAGACACGCTGCTTCTGTGGACACAAACTTCATGCTAAAGAAACGAGCTGTTCGAGGAATTTATAAACGAGAGTCTATAGTATCACTTAGAGACAATTTGAAGGAAATTAATGTAATTACATTGTCATCTCAATATATATTTGAAAATATTGCTTTATTTAAAAAATAATAATTGTGATCTGCTTAACAAGAAGAAACAAAGAAAAATTTGCTGACCATGTTAGCCTCCTCAGTAAAATCACAAAATCTTTGGTCAAAAAGGTGATGTTTATGCTTTTACAATAAGCTCCCAGTCATAGTGTAAATAAGACTTAATAGTAGTTTAACCCTTTTGATGTCACTGGCCAAGCAGACGCCATCTAGACATGGCGGGTAAACTAACAGTTGTCACTACATTAATAATTTATATTGATTTAAATCTCAATGTCATAAAATATGCAAAATATATTAATTAGCACAACGCGTGCATGTTTAACACTTGTTGCGTATTAATTTGTCGAATTGATACTGGTTTATGTGTGTCTACCTTCATTTCTATCTGGTATATTGTGAATTGTTATATTGTAAAACCTAGATTTACCTAATCATTACTTACCTAACTGGGCATCTAATAAATAAGAATTTGTTTTATATTATGTTTTACCTTTGCTTGCCGATGATATGGCTATCGGAGAAATCTAAAATGGTTTTTAATAAGTCAAGTGCATGTCAATGAACCTTTTTGAATAAATTATTATCTTTCATTTCAGACTCAACTAATCAGAATGTAAACTAACAAATGTCCTAACGGTCACATCATTTATTTTCGATTTTTCAAAGTTTTACTAATGTCAGTCTATTATTACATTACCTACATAAAGTCTGAAATTTTATTATTTTGCATTTTAAACCATTGATATACAGAGTGAGGTTTTAATGTTCAGCCAAATTTTAATATAATGACCATTGACAAAAATCCTGGCCGTCTTGTTCCTTTTTAGTATCATTAAATAGGAAAATATTCAGTTAATACTATGTAAACCTTTCCCAAAACTACCAATATTACTCATCCACATGCCCTGCCTTTTCGTATGTAAGTAGAAGGTAGCCAAATTCGGTTAAAAAATATTTAGGATATAATTATTGATTATGAATATTTGACCCATATTTTTATTTACGAAATGAGGTCTTTTGGTGATACCTAACATCTAGAAAAATTTTGCCTGGTGACTAAAATCACATCCTGTATATAGATAGGTCTATTAAAAAAAAGTACTCCTACAAAATCGTTCTGGTTTGTAAAATTAGACTGATTTTGTAGACTTAAGCGAGAAGGAATCCATGGTATTTTTCAGTGGCAATCGAATACTAATAATTTATTTGTTATTTTTGTATTGTTATTTTTTGTAAAATCATACGAAGGGTTCCGTACCACAGTACAATATAAAAAATCACCGAAATTTCAAGTAGCAAATTGCAAACTTATAGGCAGGGTTTCGAAGCGCATCCGGACAGCATGACGACGCTCGCGCGATTACGCGCGGCTATGGCTCGCTATGTGATGTTACTCCCCCGAGCGACGGAGCGACCGTTGTGAAGCAACCGCCTCGCGCCTTACGCAGACACCGAGGCACTCGCATTGCGTTTTGTTGCACGGAATAAATCCTAATATATACTTTTCGAAGGTAGTTTCGCGAAAGTAGCGTCGCCACAAAAATTTCGTCAACATTTTAACTGAACATTTTCATTGACACTTGCGTGAAAATGTTGACAAGATTATTGTGACGACGCTACTTTCGCAAAGTTACCTTCGCAATGTACCTATACTTATTTTATTAGACATAGCGCTAGCGTGACCATGGTCTCAAAGTCAACTTTCGCTTGACTGTATATAGATAGCATATCAAGTGTAACAATTGTACCTACTACGAATAGCAGTCCCAGTGCTGTTGAATATATCTTTTATTTAAATTTTAAATTCGATATTTTGTAAATATTTCAAGTTTCTACCTGTTATCGTTATGAAGATCGAGAAAAAAATCACGTATGTTGTATGCCCCCCTTAAATACTTCAAATTTTCATAGGACTAAAAAAAGTCAGCAATGGCATATGTCTATCTTTTATAGATAGCTTACTCCTATACCTATTTTTATGTTTAAAAAAATGGTGTCATATGATGTGGTAATTGCAAAACAATTTATACGGATACAATATTATTCCTTATTAAATTAAATGCGTTATTTACCTTCAGCATTTCATGCACATTATGATTGCCCTTTACCCCATACTATTTAAATTAATACATAGAAATTATCGCGAAATAAAAACTATCGCGCGACAAGCGTCCGGGCGCCTCCATACCGACGCGACACATAAAATTAGGCAGAAGTTATCAATGTTGTATAGAAAGAAATATTTTAGTTTGTTTTTATGTATATATTCTTTAATTTTTCTAATATTTACAGAGTTGGAAATAAAATACATTAAAAATACTCTAAGTAGGATGAATTTATGTTACATTTAATTCTAATTGAATCCAATCCACATGTTCGATGCAACAAGCAGATATGACACTTCGACAGAAAAAAATAGGTACTGCAACATATATACTCTGCTACTCACGCGAAGCCGAGTCGGGTCGCTAGTATTCTATATAATACATCACTACTGTAATACTTACCTAATCAAGTTCTTCTTTTGCTTTTCAGTAAAGTTATGGCAATTTTTTATTACTGTACATACATACACTAACTTTTAATTTTATTCAGATCTACAAATCAGTCTTTATCAGGGAAGATTTTAACGCGCGTCGTTGTAATATTTTCTTTGCTCATAGTTGTGTATTTTTCTAATAAAGAAGAAAGAATAAAAGTATTTGCTCGACACTCTGACACTTTGGCAAATAAAGGTCAGATAGTAGACTGTTCACAAGAGTACATGAAAGAAATAAATAAGTATGAGGGATGTTTTCCAAAGAAATGTGGCAGATTTGTTACTGACAAAGTAATTTCAGAACAAGAAGCCAATCAACTGTTATTATTAGCAAAAAAAGGTTTGCAGTTTGGGGGTTCTTCTGGTGGTGCATCCATATTGGATTTACATACAGGAGCTTTGTCAAAAGAAGAAAAATTCATTAACATATATAAAATCAAGGAAGCACACAATTTATTCAATGAAACTGATTTCAAACTTTATAAGGTATTTAAAATAAATCTTACTAAAATATATGATAGTTCATTAGTATGTTTATCTAGTATAAGCATGATAATTAAATAAATAAATTTCATTTCATGTTGTTAAAATATAAAAATTGCATGTTTAATTGAATATATTCCATTTGCATGTCAATAACACAGCCCAATTGTTATATTTTCGGATTATACTAATCAATATTCAATATGTTTTTTTTTTATTGCAGACTGTAAAAGAAAAAATTAAATTTGCAATATCTCATAATTTTGATGTGTACCCAGATAAAATATACCTAACTTATCCAACTTTTTTCTCTGAAATAACTGCAAGAGAAGCTGTTACGGTCCATGATGAATATTGGCATCCACATATTGACAAAGTAGAGATTTTAATATATTTCTTTATTTAATATTAAGGTCACCAATATTGAACAATATACCTGCTTACATTTTGCAAGGGAAACTACTCATATTAATATGTATTTATTTCAGGACACATATAAATCTTTTCATTATACCACATTACTCTATTTAGCTGAATACAATGTAGACTTTAAAGGAGGAAGATTTATTTTTATTGATGACAAGTTCAACAAAACTATAGAACCAAAAAAAGCAAGACTTAGTATGTTTACCAGTGGAAGTGAAAACTTACATTATGTAGAAAAAGTTACATCGGGAGTGCGATATGCTATCACGATATCTTTTACCTGTGACAAAAGATATGCTATAGATGATCCGACAGTCAACAATAAATATTCCTAATTCATCCACTTTGATTTATTTTCGACATTTTATACATTTCATCTGTATTAGAGTTAAAGCCAAATAACAAGGCACAAAAGTTCATGGATCCTATTGCTACTCCAATATGTGTTTCTACTGTCCACCTAGGAATAAAATGAAAATTCCATCAAATATGGTAACGGGACCTCAAAACCCGAAACTTAACGATATGTATGAAAATGTGACATTCTGCCATACAACTTATTGTTTTCTATCAGACGGCATAAGTACAGGTGCTACTATTTTCATGCTACATATGCATGTACATGCCATATGGTAGAGGTATCAACTCTTGCTAGCCAAACTCCATTTTCACGGAGAGGCTAAAGATGTGTGAGCATTATCATAGTCAGTTTATTGCCCTTCCTATTCATCAGCTTAGGCTGTTTTTTCTAAGGTTTTTAAACTCAATAATTTTATTGTGGGCAGTAGGGATCAGAACCAGGGGCAGGCTGTGGTTCTGGCTGTACCTACAATATAGCCTCTTGAATGAAGGTTGTCTCACCCCGCAGCCGACCCTTTTGCCTTCCACGTATAGCAGGGTTATCCCAAAAAAAAAAAAAACAGAATTAAGTCACATTTATTACAGGCCAAACAGATAAACATATTTTTTATAAAAAATATTTAAACTAATAAAAATTATGTTAACCAATTTGATGTACAGATAGTTGTGTCCAAACATCCCTGTTCCCCCTAGAACAGCGGGGCTGTCTTAAAGTAAAATAGCCTAATTATTCATTACTCAAATTTTCATGTCATATATCTAAGATCATTAAAAATATAGAAGTAGCTGAACACGCCCCATGTAGTGATAGCCCGAGCCACAGCGAACCTGTTTCAAATCTATAAGGTCAAATGGTTTGTGGTTCAAATCCAGACATGTATAGTTCCAATCAAACTTTATGGCGGATCTGAATACAATGCTATATGCGTGCTTGCGCAGGTTCAGTCACATGTTCCTCGCTCCACTGCGTCCCGCTACACCTAAAACTGGTTACTGCGACGCGACTTGATCCTATGTTCACGTCCGCCATACAGTTTGATTGAAACTGTACCAATGAGTTTTTCTGACTTAAGTACATTAACCGTCACTGACTCTGTGCTTCGTAGAGCACGTTAAGCAGTCAGTCCGGTTGCTGTCAATAGATGGCGGTCGTCACACTCCGCCAACCCGCATTGGAGCAGCGTGGCGGATAAACTCCAAACCCTCTCATCTTTAGGGGAGGTCTAAGTCCCTACAGTGGAGTATAAAAAGGGCTAATGGAATAGAAAAACACGCCCGCCCCGCTACCCCCACAGCACGCTATCGTTCATACACCTAGTAGTGTATGCCACCACCGGTCGTTAGTCAGTAAATGAGGAGCTGGAGATCTAAACTGGATAAATCCGTTTTTGCGATTTTTACAGGAGAGGAAAAACTATTTACTTTATCTACAATATTTTTTATAAGTAATAGGTTAGTTGTAAGAACTTATTAAAGTAGCTAAGTTACAAATTGTGATTGTGCATATTATTGGTTTAATGAGCATTATAATAAAAGCAGTCAGCCAGTTTAGATCTGCAAAGTTATATATTTCTTTTAAAATTGTGTGGTAACAACACATACGTTGTTACCAATGGTTACTACACTGCAAAAGGTAATAACTCATATAAATTTGAGAAAATAAAATTGTTTAATTGAAATTTAAGGCCTAGTCCACAATCGATCCAAAAAAATAATGACCAGTAAAATCTCAAAATATTTGTCCGCATTTGTTCTGGAGTGACATGATGTCATTTAAAAAAGAGTTACGATTGGTTTTAATGCATTATATTATGAACAGCGAAATGTCGTATAAACACGTCCAAAAACAACAATGTTGAGTGGTATAGCTTTTCATGTGCAAGTATGAAACAGCACTCGTTAAAACAAGCCTAAACTCTGCAGATGTACTAGTAGCCATTGAATATTTGTTATTCACTTTTTAGTTCCATCATCAGACCCTCATCACTATGTGCTATATAGAGTGCTCATAAAGACTAATCTAATGGGCACAAACTCAATGTGTATATTAGTAGCTTCTGATGGGTCCTGTTATCCACCTTCCAGCTCCATCATCAGATCAGCTCAATGGCACCATAATTTACCATTTGGCAACCAAATCATTCATATCTGAAAAATTTTAACTTGATTCCATCAATTGTTGAGGAATTCTTTCATAAGATGATCCTGGCTGCATAAACAAGACCTAATTACCAGATTATTGCATTGTCATCAGAACCGCGTGTGCAAAATTTTAACTTTGTAAGTCAAGAGGAAGTGGCTCTAAATTAGCTTCAATTTTATTTCTACATATCTATTGTTTTAATCTAATAATTGAAACTTACTAACGCATATTATATAAGAAGCAAAGTTGACATCAAGTTGTGGTTGTGACAAATTAGCTGTAATAAAGATATGAGTGTTGATGTATCATATGCAATTGAAGAGTTTAATTATAGATAAGTTGATGGCAAACATAGTCAACATTTGGAATATGGAATTGGATTTGAGTAATTGTGTATTTATGGGTGGTGCGCTACTATTTAATAGAAAAGGTATGAACAGTAACACAAGTTATCTTTTACATGTTAGCAGCAAACACAATCATATTTCTACCATTTTTTGTAATTAAGAAATAGGTAAGTAAGTTTTGGGGCTATGTGAGCATACTATCTTTGAAATGAAGCTCAAATCCAACTTGCTTCTGGCCAGATGATGAAAAACAGAACGCTTCATATGAGCATGCAAGCAAGGCCGTAACTAGATAATCTACTAGCCGCACAGTAAGTGTATAAAATGACATGTGTCCTTCCTAAAGATAATTATTATATCTGCTAGAATGAATAAAATGTTTTTGTTTTGTGTTATGCCAGGTTTTGTCACAGTTTGTGGAGCTTGTCTGTGTTTTGAACACTATCTTTTTCTTGTGTTCTTTTGCAGGTAATACACTTTTCATCGTCCGTGGACAAAGTTTTTAATAACGGTTCAGTTTCATTTCTTTTTAAGGATATTTTTTTGAATAACGGTTCAGTTTCATTTCTTTTTAACAGTGAATCACAAATGGAAACATTGTGAAGTTTTGTTCTCTTATGATCATATGGCACCCAAATATCAAGCATTTTCTTGTATCCAGACTTTCGCAAATGACGTAACACCGTTTTGTGATCAATACCCAGTTGCTCAGCAATGTTGTAACTACTGATGCGTCGATCTTGCTCTACTTTTTCACAGATGGCATTGACTTTATCTGTAACAGGACGACCAGAGCGAGCTGCATCTTTAATGTTAAAATTTCCAGACCGAAAACGCTTGAACCAATATTGTGCTACCCTTACTGATACCGCATTAGGTCCATATACGGCACATATTTTATTCGCAGCTTTAGACGCGTTTTTGCCTTTTTTGTAATAAAACTTCAAAATGCAGCGAATTTCTTCATCGTTTTGACTCATTTTCAAAAAGTGTAAGACTGTAAAAATTTGTTGTGGCCGATTGTGGTACTGCGAGTGCAGATTAAATGACCGATCTGATCAGACCATGATCCTCTATGCCATGATCAGACTGGTTTATATATGATTTATCATGGTTAAGGAACTGGTAATATTCTGTGGTACATGGAACTAGCTGGACCAGGCTGGACAGTGCTGGGCAAGACCTACCTTACAGATCGAAAATCGTCTTCTTTGGCGTCATTGAAAGCCACTGAATTTTATTTGATTCACATTCACTCACAATACGCCGAGATTTAATTGATTTTTTAGGAAATACTACAATACCTGTGATCAATGAAAATGAAAACTATGAATTGAAATGTCAAAACCACAGATTGTCAAAACTCGAAATGAACCTTTTTGTTTATTTTGTTAATGTTTGCCCTGGAAACATGTCAAAAACTTATAACCATCATAATAGTTCCATGCTTATAACATATTTTTATCAAACAATTTTATAAAATTTTTCGAATAAAGTAATGGATCAATTTTCGAAAATTTGGTACCTTAGAATGCCCCTCAAGCTCTTGCATCTTTTGACACTACTGCTTTTTGTTTACCTTTATAACTTTCTGAAATACAGCCAAATACACCCCACAGTTTTCGACCGATTCCTTTCTTTTCCTAAACAGTAGACGGTCTACTTAGTGTTCATTTTTCTATATTGCATAGCTTTCGTTTAAGAAATAATCAACTTTTACTCCGAAAAATCAGAAAATTTCGTCTTTTTTTCGCCATTTTCGATTTTCCGAAAAAAGTTACACTGATTTTAGAAAATTTGGTATCATACGATGCTCCGCGAGCCCTTGCGTTTTTTCACACTACTGTTTTTTGTCTACCATCATAAATTTCAGAAATATGGCCGAATCACCCTCCCCTACGATAACGATCTGATAAACATTTTCAATGTTAAAATAGCATCAAGATTATTGAAGTTGAAGCCCTAAACGGCATCCAACGGCATCTCAGAAACCACCATTCAGAAACTTTCTGCTGAAAATCAGTGTGACCGCTTTTAGTATTTTCAATACTAAATTGGTTTGGTACTTATATTTGACGCTATGCAGGGTCACATTAGTATAATTTTAATGCATTTTCAAAGTTTAGTATAATATTGGTATAATTTTAATAATTTTAGCATAACTTTAATATTTTCAAGAGTTCGCTTTTTTAAAAACTTCTGTGACAGTTTTTATTTCTTTACATTGAGCTTTACATTGACATTAGTGACATTAGTCTTATGATGGCCCTATCGGACAATAAAGAAAGATTAAAGAGAGCGGTCCGTACTAGTACAAATTAGGTTGTGTACTAGTACACTCTAATAGCACTATTAGTACTATTCGGACCGTGATTTCGAACGTAATTGTTCATATTTGTTATGATAGGTTAACGTTATGGGTTAACATTACAGAAATGGTATCAATCAATCTAGTTTCATTCATGATGCCTGTAACGTGTGGCGTACCTACCTACATAGAATTATTTTATAAATTAAGTGCCTAACAATATTTTTATTTCTTTTAAGAATCATTATAGCTTGAACCAATCTAAGTATTTACGCATTTTCTAACCGATTTATTTTTAAATCAAATAATTTCATACAGATGAATTTGATTACATATAGATAATCAATTACCTATTATAACTCATCGTTATATCCATACCTATATTGCGTATAACAATGCGAGATGATCAATTAGTTTACTAAAGAAGTCAACCAATATTCTTATATCTTTCTACTCTAAAGAATTTAATAGCAAAATAATCAATTCAATAGTTATTCTGAGTTATTCCAATTTTTTTTTTTTTGTCAAAAGTGTTAAAAATCTTGCTCTTTTACAATATCAAACAAACGTTATTAAACAGTTGTTCGTACTCACTCACGTTCCCATTCAAATCCAAGAGCAATAAACCAATGTACTAATAAACCGAATGTCCGAATAACGTTCGGAATTCGGAAACGTTTTTGTTAGTTCACAGCCACAGTTCACAACTCACAGCAGAGTTACGTTTCATAATAGTACTTAGTATTAGTACCACTTCGTACATGTACTATACAAGACCTTGAGATTGAATGAATTGCTGTCAGTCAGTTATTTTGTGCTGTCAGTTGTGAACATTTCCAATTCAGTTCAATTTCTTGCGCGAAAAACAATAAACAATCGCACCAATCGGGTGTTTATCTCTGTCTATGACGTACTAGTATTAGTTTCAGAAACAAAATACAAAACATGTCATAATTTCTTGAAGAACCAAAATTTTAGTGTACCCGAGTTTACCATAATACACGATTGGCACGCACAAATCCTTTGTATCGTATAACGCGCACAGGTAAGCATTGCTAAATAATAAGCTAAGTAGGTAGGTATATTAATCTACTTGTTATTAAATAACGAGTTATTAATTTTATTGCGTTCAAGATACTTCAATGGACGGGTCAATTTTGGACCACAATAGTGACTCTGATTCGGGTGAAAGTTGGACTCTGCTGGAAGATAGTCCATCTTGTGCTGATGACGTACCAGCCGGTAGCCCTAATCACCCAAAAGAGTAAGTTTAGTATACTGTTATTACTGTTTCCACAGAATTTGCTTAATATTTTAAACTAAACTTAAGTTTCTCAAACACAAAAGTTATATAAAAATGATGGCCTCTTCCAAAGCCTATCACTGTTCCCAACAAAAAGTAGGCAATTATTATTGATTAAAAACATATTGGTGAACATTTTTTAACATGTTTCATAAGGCACAACATGAGAACAAAATTTATATCTCAAAATTGATATATAAAATTTAAATGTGAACCTTTATACAAATGCTATAACATCAAAACACATCCCATAAGTATATGAGATTGGTCCCACAATAACATGAGATTTTAATTTGTGAGAACTTCCATTTTATGTTCATACGGTATATTTAACTTAATATCAAGCTCTACTAGAGTGATGTTTTTACATTAAAGATATTGCTAGGAAATTTATTTTGACCAAGTAGTGATCCCTGAACCCAAAAAATAATAACTTGATTTTTTTAAATATTTGACATAAATTGAGGATAATAGCGTATCAACATATACCTAGAGTATGTATCATCACATTACTGTTTTAGGAACAGAACAGTTGGAAGAAAAGTAAAGTAAAGTGGGGTTTCACAAAATAAATCTGATTCAAATATAGATTGTTCAAAAAACAGTCTATCATAAATGTAAACAACATGCTTGTTATTAAACATATGTGTATTGAAAACCATTTCTAGTAAAAAGATAAAATATTTTAATTTTAAATTGACCGATTGGCTGAGTGGTTAGGGAGCCTAACTGCTGAGCCAAGGGTCATGGGTTCGATTCTCGTGCAGGATGAATATTTGTTTGCATGAACATGTCTATTTGTACCATGGCTGTGTGAAAAATATCTGTATATGTATATATATTATAAAGAATATTTAAGTATGTATATCAGTTGTCTGGTACCCATAATACAAGCTTTGCATAGTTTGGGACTAGATGGCTCTGTGTGGGATGTCCTAGGTATTATTATATTATATATTAATTCACTAATTCTAAAGCAACTATATACAGCTTAGTCCATAATGCTATAGTGTATTAATAACGATTTAATGATGAAATTTTTAGACTTAAATACATATACACAATAAATTTTCTGTTAAATCAACAAAGGCAGAAAGTTTAAATAAACACACCTGAACTGATTGGCACGAAGCCAACATTGTGGGGCATTGAATTCCGTCATTTCTTTGTTTCCATTTTAAGATATAGAAATAAACCTTGAAATAATTTTAAATAAGTATTACCATGTAATAAGAAATGATTCAGTATTTTACATTGTGATTTTCTTTGGTTATCTGCCTATCTAGATTCATCCTGAAAATGTGTTCCTGACACTTGCATGTCCATTAAGTATTGTTAATATTTTGAGCATCAGTTGAGAACACAGAGATACAATACTTTTTAGTTGTGGTATAGAGTAGAACAGATATTATGGTGATTTTGATGGGTATATTGCTTTTAAAATTTGATATAAAATATGTTTTACTATCAGGAGATTGTTCTAACATTAACTTATTGTCATTTTGGTTCAGATAAATATAAAGAATAAGTTTATTGCATATAGATATATTTTTTATTTCTTCAGCTATTCTCGGATCTACTATTGACCTGGTTAAATTATTTTATACATACAAATAATGTTTGTTTACATCATAATATGATGTACTTGTTTTGTTTTTGTAACATGATAAAACTCACTTCCACTATCATTAACCTTATCACAGGTTGTTTTTGACAGTGTCAATATTTGATTTACATCATTTTAATATGGCTTACGTAATTGGACATGTAAGGACATAAAGGTATATTCTTGTCACTATTATAGAACCTCTATTATGCATTAAATAATATTGTGTAAGCTACCTTGTTATTACCTATCTTTAATTGATATATTAAATAACATAAGTCTTGGTTGGATGTTGTGATAGCCCGAGTGCAGCGAACCTATCTCTGGTTTAGAAAGCTATGCGGCCGTGGTTCGAATGCGGATGTGTACCAATGAGTTTTTTCTGACTTAAGTACATAACTATTACTGATTCCATGCCTCGGAGAGCATGTTAAGCTGGCGGTTCCGGTTGCTATAAGCAGATGGCAGTTGTCCACCAACCCACACTGGAGCAGCGTGATGGATTAAGCTCTAGTCTAGTGACATACTAGTCTTAGTGACAAATCTCGTGAAGGACGTCCAAAATCCGCCTTTACTGAAGAAAACATCGTTGCTGTGAGACAACTGATACTCGAAGATCGGCATGTGACATATCGGGAGATAGAAGCGTTATTAGGCATCTCAGGACAATCATTCATAAGATCTTGCATGAGGAGCTTGGTGTGAGAAAGCTAGTTTGCCGATGGATCCCGCATTTGCTTTATGATAGTCATAAAGCGGCCCGCGTCAGATGGTGTAAAAAAACTCTTATAAGGTTCAAGCGAGGAGAGTCAAATCATGTCTACGACATTATCAGTGGTGATGAATCTTGGATTTAAACTTACGATCCTGATTCCAAACAGCAATCTACAAACTGGGTCTCCGAAATGAGTCAAAGCCGACTAAAGTTGTTCGCTCTAGAAGCACTTCAATGTAGATGGTGGCTACGTTCGTAACGAAAACCGATCATGTTGTCACGATTGCGTTTGAAAATCGTAAAACGTTTAATGCAGAGTGGTATACCACTGTTTCTTTACCACAAGTCATCGTCCAAGTTCGGAAATCTAACTCAAAGCGACGCATCATCCTACACCATGACAACGCAAGCTCACATACCGCTGGTAAAACAATTGATTATTTGAAGCAGAAAAACCTACAAATTCTTGACCGTCCCCCATACAGTCCTGACCTAAACCCTAACGACTTCTTTACATATTCTAAAATTAAGAAAACTCTTCATGGGCAAAGATTCCAGTCTGGTGAAGAAGCAGTCGACGCTTTCAAGTCGGCCATTTTGAACACACCCACTTTGGAGTGGAATAAGTGCTTTAATAACTGGTTCGAGCGAATGAAAAAATGTATTAAACTTTGAGGTGAATACTTTGAAAAATAATAAATATTATTATAAGGTTCTAGTTGTGTTTTTTTTTTCAAACGACAAAACTTAAATAGCAGCCCTCGTATAAGGTGCAATTTTTATATCGCCATGAAAATTATTTTATGACGATCTTTGGTAAAAAACCGATGGCCGTCTTGTTTCCTTTTATTGTTATTCAATAAAAAAATATTGAGATATGACTACACAAACCTTTCCCAAAACAACCAATAGGTCTGGACACCATTCACGTGCGGAGCACGCTCCGCCTCTCGCGCCGCATAGGTATTATAACGTATTGGAAGCTACACCGTGTTCACACTGCACTGTTCAAAAGTTATTTTTAATGTTTTGAGCTGATGTAAGTCGGGATCCCAATGTGTTTCACTGATTAAGTTTTATTTTTATAGCGAACTTGACCCGAGCGTGTTTGGCGCGACGCGAGCTTGCTAAAAACTTCTGATATTATTGGTTCCAAGTAATATCCTCATGGACAGGTTACGTTTAAAAAGAGCAGACATTTGATTTATACTCGGTATAATATACATGAAAAATTAAACTATATTTTTTATTTACGTAATGAGGTCTATTAGTGATACCTAACATCTAGAAAAATTTTGGATGGTGACAAAAATTTCACCTATAGTATATGTATATCAGTTGTCAAGTGCCCATAATACAGGCTCTGCCCAGTTAGGGTTTACATGACTTTGTGTGAAATGTCCTAGGTATTATTATTAATTACTAACAATTCTAAAAAAAAACACTTAAAATTAGAAATTGGTGTATCTAAATATCAATAATGTATGAATTATATTCAGGTAATGTTATTAATCATAATTATTTAATGTTACAGAGAAGCAGTTGAAAAAGATAGTTCAGATAAAGATGATGACACTGATGGGATATCAATAATTACCGATAGCGATCCTGAAAATATGACACCATGTGAACATTTGAACTATTACTATAATTTATCTGACATAGAAGACCGTCCACTAGAATGTAATTTAAACCAAAACTTTTCGGCAGCCCCCAATTCTTCCAATATTACTAATAATCAAGATGAATCCATGAGGTGTGAAGATGATTTTCTCAATGATAGTACTGGAAAGCTTAAAACCTATGTCCATAAAAGGAACAAAAAGTTAAGTACTGTCTTAAACATAATTGTCCTTGGTAGTGTGATCACAGCAGCAGGAGTAGCCATCGGTCACATGTGGGGTGTCAGAGATGATTGCTTGGTGCAATCTACATCTTCTGTAAATAAGATTCTATCCAATCTGTACAAATTACAAGAAGAAAATGCATTTCTCCGCAATAAAATAAAAGAGCTTTCTATTGCAAACACTTTGCAAAATCAACAAAAGAAATTTGACACTGACAAAGTTACATCTATAAAACATCCGAGATGTAAAAAGGTTTTTGAAGAATCATTGAATAACAAAGATGTTAGATCAACAAAATGTGTAGACATTGATGTTGAAAGTCACATGATGGATAACGAACAGGAATTCTTGGGTGACATAAACAAATTGAAAACTTTCTATAAACAAAACAAAAGTTGGCTAGACAGTGAAATAGCGCGTCGCTTAAAAGATGAAGAAGCGTCAGTAAAGAAAATGGATAATTTGAAACCCATTAAAATTAATAAAGAAAATGCTGGGAAAAGGGCCATTAAAGATGTGAATTTGAATTTGCAACTTCAGCAACTAAGTAAGCCAGAGTTAGAAGCTTCTTATTTATCAATCAGTAATGACGAAGAAAATGAAATAGGCCATGAAAAATCAAAAGAACAAAAGGTTTCATACGCTGACTCACTTAAGTATTCAACAGATGGCAAATTAACTCATCAGGATGAAAAGAAAGTTAATAAAAGAGATTTGGACAAAATGAATGACAGCAGACTAAAAGATGATCCACATAAGAAAACAAAGAGAGAGCTTGTAGTTTCAGAATCTTCTATCAGTGACATAGAGGCAAAGAAAGATGATAGATACACAGGATACAAACATAAGCATGACAAGAAGAAACAAGACCGGCAGAAACCTCACAAGAAACAAAAAAGGAAGAATAAATATGAACAGTGGGAAATGAAAGGAGGGTACATCAAAGATTATGATGAAATACCTAACACTCCTCACAATAATCACTATGTTTTAAGCTCCGATAAGAATTTCATGAGTGAAGACTATGAGCGAACGAACTATATGAAACAGTTTTATGAAACAAACGAAAATGATGATACATCACAGTTAGTTGAAAGTGTAACTGAAAGCGTATCTGACAAGGAGCCTGCAACAGGAAATAAAGAAAATAATGATAATAAACTGAGTTGGCAGTACAAGATGGCGGAACTGAGAAGCGAAGCAAGAAAAAAATTAAACCTTGAGCTGTTTGGGGAAGGGAGCGTGAATTCTGCACGCTGGTACTTCCGGCGCATGCAACGACGTGAACACTCCCGCGCCAAGGGCGACATGACGCGCAAGAAATACCCCAAACGATACATGAACTACAAAGTGAAAAACTAAGAAACTATAGACAGCTGGTCTGATAGTGGTAGTAGACCCTTGATGGCATTTGAATAGTTATTAGCGGCGGCGCATGAAAAGTTTAGAAATGTTGAAATATTTAACACACTACATTGCATTTTTTGTAACTACTGATCTACGGCATGATAAGATTTAGATTGAGACAAGTGGAATAACTATTTATTTTTGTCTTGTTAAAATCACAATATTAAATATGACACGGATATTAATTTCATAGCTATAATGGAGCATTCCTATGCATTTGAATCGCTATTCAACATTAAAAAATGTAATAACTTTGGTCAATTTCCCAATTATGAATAGTTTAGATACCAAGCTATTTTTCTATCATCTTCTAGAGAACTAGAATCTTTTTAATTAGGTAGAGTATGTTAAAAACTTTTATGCCATAATTTTAAGACTTACTATATTTATTTTATTGTTTAAAATCTTAATGAGGAACTGTAGCAGTTATTGTTGCTCGTGAGCTGAACAAATATTGAAACAGCTGAAATTTGTTACCACACAACCTTATGGATTCTTTCAACCAAGTGATATTTTAGTTTTACTGAAAATATTTTTTTTCAAAATTTAACAGTATTTAAATAAAATACTAGTAACATATTTCGATGTTTTATTTTAGCTTTATTGTGACATGACAATAAAATTAAATAGTTTCATGGTAAAAACTTTTATGTACCTATTATGTTTCCATGCAATTCGTAGATTTTGATTTTGCAGCTGTGTCTATCATTTTTAGGGTTCAGTAGCCAAATGGCAAAAAAGAAACCCTCATAGTTTCGCCATGTCCGTCCATTCGTCTGTGTCTTTTCTCAGAAACTATTGGCAATATACAGGTTGAGTAAATGAACAGGGGCCTCTATGACAGCTACCCTAACCGTTGGAGATGGGAAGTTTTGTTCTTAGAAATCCGTCTTAAGTTTTTGGACTGTATCGAAATGGCATTCAAGGATTTTTTGAAAAACTCAATTTTTCGAAGATATTCACTATTTTCTCAAAAAATCTTTTTTTGCAGAAATGAATCTACCGTGTATAGCGAACAAAAAGTTGTAAGATTATTTTTATGTTACTGGAAACAGATTTATGTTTGTGTTGAAACACAAGTTATTTGCTCTGTATAATTTCACACGCACTTATCCAGATTTGCTTATTAAAAAAAAATGCATTGTATTTAAAGGTAGATAGATGATTTGTAATAATAAATTTTATCAGTAATGCCCAGAAAATAAAAGAAACGATTTAACTTCCACCTATTCAAGCTTAGCATAGCTGTATGACTTATTCTTTGAATGAAATTAAAAATAAACAATAAATTGAAACAGTATGTGAAAAAGTCATAAAAATAATAATAAGTACATAATAGGACACTTAATCTAATTGTTCAGAATGTAGTCCATTTTGGTTTATACATTTTCTACATCTACCCAAGACCACACGCGTTGCCTTGCGCATGGTCTGGGGGGGAATATTATAAATAGTTTGTCGCACAGCCTCTTGTAGTTCGTGGACATTATCATATTGTCGTTTATAAATATTTTTTTTTACATATTCCCAAATAAAGTAATCCATTGGACTCAAGTCGGGTGACCTAGCCGGCCATTTTATCGCGTCGTGTGCAGTAATTAATTTTTCTCTAAAAAACTTTCTCAAAAAAGTCCTCGTAACTAAACTATTATGAGCTGAAGCCCCATCTTGTTGACATTTCTGTATAAAGCCCAGGAAAGTTCATTTTCAGTGGTCCTGGTACAAATGTGTAGTCTACGGGGGCGAACATATTATAGTATATGGATATTTTTAACCATGAATCATCTACCAAAGAGCGAACAAGGTCAAAAAAAAAGAAGTTGAGGATAGTATTGTAAATTATTAAATGCTTAAACTTTTTAGAAACTTATATTGATGTAAGAGTATAGAACAATTAAGGATCACGTATATTGGTTTCATGTAAATGTGTCCAGTAGGAGCAGGCTGAAAAGTAATCTCAACCATACGTAATGTGAGAATCGCTTCGACTGTTAGCGACAAAAATAGGGCAAACATGAAAAAAAAATTAGAGGACAGACAAATTAACATCGGGAGATCATTATGTATATAAGGAACGCCTTGACGAAATTTATCAATATTTAGGCATATCCAAGGGCAGTGTGCACTGGGTCCCTAAAATGTTGACTCCATTCGACCTGAAGAGACATGTGAGACGTCGTGAGGCGTTTTTTAATATAGTACCTGTAATGGGACCTGGATCCAACAATGATCCTGAAAGCAAATAACTACAGTGTAAAAAGGATGAGAAGCCGCGGAAATTTAAGATTCGTCTATACATCGGTGGGGAAACTAATGAAAAACTATATTTCGGAATGTTGAAGGGATGTTATGTACAAATAGGTCAGTTGCAAAAAAAAAAAAAAACTACAATGAATGCTACATACCGTGCTAATTTGTTAGATCAAATATGAGAGTCAATTAAGAAGAGGCATATTGATTTTGCACGATAATGCATGTGTGTACTATTCAATAGAGCGAACCATGAGTAATAACGGTTTTGAAAAATTTAAACCTCCACCCAGTAGCCCAGATTTAGCATCCTGCTATTACTTCCTGTTTGGACATTTGAAGAAAGAAAGAATATTTTTAATGGATTAAGGTATCTTTAGAAATGTTATAAGTGCATTCGCTTCTCAGGGAGACTATATTGAAAAATAAAAATGTCAATGCTCATATTTTCTTTCACAGTTAGGCAAATTACTTTGTCAGCTTTCTCTCATAGTAGGATCTACGTACTAATGTGTAGTTAGACTGAAATTGGTGTTGAGCTATTGGTGAAAAATAAAAGTTCCAATTTAATGTATTAAATTTATTTACGTTTCTGATTAATGACCAGTTCTCACGATGCGATCTATGTCAACAACTTGAACTCTAAACCAAAACTGACAACAATTTGAAGTGGGAGAACCTTCTGTGAGAAAAGTAGATCAACTATTTCTTTTAGTTTTAAGTTCTAACAATTTTAAAACTAAACAAAGAGAAAAAATAAGTCTTACTTAGTTACATATTCGTTACATAGTGAGTTGTTAATTCCTCTTTTTTTAATTTGTTAAATAATTTTACAGTTTGAGATAAAGAACTTAAAATATCAAGATTGTCTGCGCAGATGTAAATTTTTGGGACTGGCTGTATGAGCCAGAGCGGGACAACCATACTTCCACGTTTTCAGGTTAGCCATTAAACACGTTTGCTTTTACTGACCGGGGCAGTTTGCATACGCATCGCCAGTTTGCAATTGACCGAAAGAGTAGGTACGCTTTAAAAGGTGTATAAAACATACAAAACACTTTTCGCTATATCTCATAGTTTAGGATTTGGCCATACAGTCCCATCTCAAAAGTTCATCCTCCAGGAGTGCAGAAAAGTTAAATCTATATACTGGTATATAGATTTTATTTTTCTGCGCTCCTACTCCACATTAACTTTAAAGATGCGAAATCTGATACACCTTCGTGTGCGCAATATGCTTGAAAAGGTGTACAAAGGTTTCGCTTCACATATTAATATATAGATTATCAAATCAAGTGGTTTGATTCCCTGTTAGAGCTAAGGGTCCGTGATATTGTAGAGAAGGTGGGGATATCTCAAGAACGCGTGCGTAATATTTTGCATCAGCATTTAGATATGTAAAAGTTGTCCGCCCGATGGACACCATGTTTATTCACAGTAAATTTAAAACACACCTGTGACCACTTTAGAATAAGCTTTGCAAATAATTCAACAATCTAAAAAAAAATTGCGACGTTTTATAACAATTGAGTACACGAAAAGTGAATATATCCACACGCCATGGACTAAATAAAGAATACTGAGTGGAAACAATGGATCGCTTCTGGAGAACCAAAGTAGTTTTATCGGCCAACAAAGTCGTGGCCACAGAGCCTATTTCCTTTGCCCTCGGTGACTATTTCTTTTTTCCTATCTTAAAAAAATGGCTTGGCGGAAAGAGATTTAAAACCAATGGCTAGAACATTGGTGAAACAAACGCATATTTTGAAGATTACTGATGTCATATTTTTTATCTTTTTGAAGGAAACGGAAAAGTTAGATCAGCGTTGAACGAAGCATGGCGAGCTAGGAGGTATGTTGAAAAAAAAAACGGCCAATTTCGTCCACGAAAGGTTCCGTACCGCCGTACAATTAAAAAAAAACCACATTTCTTGTGTGGGAATCCCCTTTAATTATTAACTTTATATTATTTCAATTATTTGCTATAATAGTGGCCAAGTACGCACTCCATGAAAATTTCAAATACAAGCAATTATCTCACAATCAGCAAAAACGTCGAAAAAAATACGTATCTTGTACGGGGACCTCTTCAATAATAATTTTTGGTTGTACCAACCATGAAAATTTCAAGTGTAAATAATGATCTCACAACCACCAATCACCAAAAACGTCGAAAAAAACACGTTTCTTGTATTGGGACCCCTTTAATTTTTTACTTTATTTTATTTTTATTTGTTGTTACAGCGGACATAGTAATACACACACTGTGAAAATTTCAAGTGTCTACATATTGCGGTTCAGACGATATAGCCCTGTGACAAACGGACGGACGGACGTACAGCGGAGGCATAGTAAATACGGTTTCCGTTGGTACTCTTTGGGTACGGAACCCTAGTACAAAACCAGTAGCAAGCATGCAAAGAATATCCTTTGTTTAATTTTTAGCAGACTTATCTCGCGGCCACCGCATTACATAGGTATACGAAAATCGCTAAAACACTTCTTAAGCATATATCTTGTCATGAGTGGCAAGCGGACAATAGAATAGTGTTTACTCGTTTGCAAGTTTGTTTTTGGTTTTGATTTTGCCATCTTTAACTTCTAGTAGCTGATCAGGTATATCAATTTTACAATAGTTATTTATTTAGCCTGTCTGTTATGATTTGACGTACTTACCTAAAAGTTTACGAATGACGGACGACCGGAAATCTAAATACGACTATTTATCCTTTTTTATTGCTTTAGATGAATTATACAGGTAAATGATGTGCGTTTGTGAACATAAGTTCCATTACTTGAATTAATACTTTTTAATTTATACCATCTCATATCTTTCTATCTGTATATGCCTTTCATATATTTACTTATAACTAGCTTTTGCCTACGGTTTTGCCCGAGTGCACATATAATATAGCATCCCTATAACTTATATTCGCGTTCCCTTTTCTACATAAAAGTTGCATCGTGAGAATTTGGCTTTAAGAGAACTTATAAAAGTAATTAAAACGACACTAAGTTATTCATCTGCAATTGCGCCATTAAACACTAAATTGATAGCAGCATTTACGTCTCCTGAAAAACAAAAAGAACTATTAAAGTTGAAGGATAAAACAATACGCATATTTCAGTATGAACAATTACCAGATCCTGAAAGTATTTTGAATTTATGCCAATATGCCACCGACTTATATGTACCTAGGTACTAGACTCTACGTACCGCCACAATACGAAACTCCGCATGAAAGTTAATCCCATCGCGGTTCGGGGACTAACCTTTGAATAATCGCTTGTGGACCATCTGTTAGTGTAGTCGATTGACATTATTTTGTATTTTGGAAAAATATCTGAGAAAAATGTCTTGCTGTGCTTTTAAACAGTGCATAAACAACAACCGGAACTCTAAAAAAGCGGATGGGATTGCTTATCACACGTAAATTCATATTTTATTAATTTAGTTTGTACTAATTTAATTTTCGGTGATTACAAAGACCGTTGCACATAAATTTAATTACAGGGGGGTGATTCTCGGACCACTTGACTTTATGTCTCAAATTGTTGATGAAATGCAACATTTGTCTAGCAAAAACGTAATTCTGTATTCTCAAAAGCCATATAAAACATTACAATTTTCGAGAATCATATGAGACATACCAACTTTCATGATACAAAATTACGTTTCGACTAGAAACAAAATATGTTTCATTGAAATTGTCTCATGAGACTAAAAGTCAAGCGGTACGAGAATCACCCCCACAAAATCGCAATCGACTATCTTCGGACGCGTTCGGCCATTGTCGTTTGCTTTCCATGCGCCGTACAATGCATAGTGATCTTCGCGTCTAGTATCTTAGGCACATATGTCGGTGCAATATGTTAACATGATTATATCCGTTCATAGTTATAACAATCTTTTGCTATGAGATTTTGTATGTTTACTCACCGGCACAAATAAGTAATGCGCGCAAATTGAGCGCGTCGTCCAATAGACCCATTTCGTTCATATGCTGAAGTTGTGTTCGGTAATCTTCGTTACCACCTGGGCTCTGCGATGATGATGCTGTCAAAAACAATTAAGAGTTGTCACTATTAGTAAGTAATTCCAGCTTAATATTTGTGATAAGCATTGGTTCTTCAAACTAAGGCGGCGGCTCGACTTAGTAAATCTCCACCTCCATAACATGTAGAATGCAACTGGATTACTGCCAGGTTACCGTAAATCGACACCTACCGCGCCTAGCACACGCACTCGCGGGCGGGGCCCCCGCGCAGGCGGTACTCTCGCCAGTCGGGTTCCCGGTATGATTTAAGCTGTCGCCAATTTGATTGATTTTACACCGCTTAAATGATAGAGTTTGTCCGCAAAATAGTAGATTTGTTAAAATTACACATAATCATTGGTATATATTATCATGTAACAAATAAAGTTTTTTGTGGTTATTATAATAGGCTTGTCCTGATAATTGTGTAACCAAATTAATTGAAAACGATCATTAAAAAAATTAAATATGTCACTTGAACAATTCATTAAGTTCCAAAAAAATTTTACTAATATCTTCGTCGTCGTTTCAGCGAAAAGACGTCCACCACTGGACATAGGCCTCCCCTAAGGATCTTAATTTCCATAGGTAGTAGAAATATATTAAATTAATAATTTCTAGTAGAATAGTAAATGAAATACAGAATTTATTTCAATACACAATCATCAATATTTATTGTTAAAGATAACATTAAAATACAATCTTCAAATAAAAATTCTACCTATATGGTAATCATAGCACACCAATTTGGCTCTGCCCCTTTAAACATTTTTTCATTAAATTTTTTAAACTGATCTATTAAATTAGTAACAAATTTTAATATTTTAATAATTGAACGAAATAGAATGTAACAACTGTACTGGTGACAAAATTAGAAATAAAACATAAGTCACAATCTGGGGGGCAAACAAAACGCTGCTGTCAAATTTATTTACTCTATGGGGGACGATAATCGATTTATTTGGCGACAGGTCTGCCATTCTGACTACGAAGCTATTATTTAAAGAATAAATCAATTATTTTGAGAAAAAGTTTTTATTCATGAATGAACTGTTACTTTATTGATATAATCCATGTCTTATTTTAGATACGTAATGACATTAATTTGGTAAATTATATCTAGCGACTCTTTTTATTTATCTGAGAATGAAAATATTTCGTGGTGATAGATCTATTAATTAGATGATAAATGTTGATGACAAATATAAATTTTGCTTACGAAAAATATTATTCCTGTTTCGGATTCGGGGACCCCTCAGTTTGTGAATACAATATTTTTTTAGTATTTATTCTGGTATTTAATTTAATTAAATTAGTTCTGTGGTTTGTCACAATGAATATTTGATTTTAGAAACAAGTTTTTTTAACCATGTAATATAAATTACCAGGTAATATAGATAGATTATTTGGGTGATCCATGCTTCAATATTAGTAATAAGTAGCTAATTATTCTTTTTGTAAATCTACATTTTTGGCATTTTCAAATGGTTCACAGTTACATTTTAACAGATTTTTTATTATAATAAAAAAAAAATATTGAATATAGCTTTATAAGACATAGTAATATAATAATTTGTGGTGTTAAAAAAACATTACGTAGAGTTTCTCATAACACTAAAGTTATCGTTAACTGAAATATATTTACAAAACTTAGTATTTATAGTAAAATATATGTTATTGTATACGTTAAAGATGACCCTACCTTTTACAGTGTTGCTAAGAAGTTGAAGATATTTTTAAAATATAATGCCTATCACTCTGTGAAAGAGTTCTTTGATCGGAATTGACTCTATTATTGTCTGTGTACTGGCGTCTCGATGTTGGCCTGATAATTTTGCGAAAATTATTAGATTTTTATTGTATTCTTATTTGATATGTTGTTATCGCTTCTATTGTTATTTCGAATGTAAAAAAATAATCATTATTTTATTTTCAATCTATGAGCGTCGACATATCTACGCGTTGCGGTGCCGCAACGTAAAATTTCCAACGCCAAGTAGTGTGTTGCGCAACCGCACCGCGCATATTCGCCGCGAACGGTATCGTGAGAAGAGCAGGTGACCATTCGTACATAAGACATGAATGGAAGACAACGTATCGCTTTTCTTCCGTTATTAATAAGAAAAAAAAAAGAAACAGATTGCACTGCCTGGGTACATCCATTCTTAACAATTATAAATAGCGATGGAATTCATCTGCCTGAATGCGCCGGCGTAACGTAGACTCACAGCGCACAGCGTAAAACGGCGGTGCGGCGGCGCAACGCGCTGATGTGTAGCCGCCGGAAACATATAATGTATAATCATGCAAATAAATAACTATGACTATATCTTATCAGCTAAATGTAGGTAGAATACCTTAAGTAGTGAACTAGAAAAACGCGCTCATTTCCGTGCTTGCACATATACGTAAACGTAAATCCAAACCCAAACGTAAATCCAAATCCAAAACGTAAACAGTAATAATAAATATCCAGAGTCTGATTGTTATGTTACCTGATTTGGTATTTCAAATGTAAATATAAAATATCAGCAGGTTAGATTAAACAGGAAGAACAGAATTCTATAATTTTTTGGATCACCTGAATAGTGAAATGCTGTATTTGGCCATTTTTGAGAATTCTAATGATAAATAATAAATGTTCATTGCCATAGAATACATGTAACTTTTAAACTAAAATAGATAAAATAGGAATAGTGGTAAAAGAGAGTGGTTCAGCTTGTGCTGGCTCAGGACTGTCGTCTCAAGTATCGCTGATTTTTAGCTGTCTCATGCTCCCTGGGATGTTAGGCGGAATGTTTATTTGTCATGACATATAGAGTTACTTACAATAGTAAACTGTACAATTGAAACTTTACACTATTTGACTTTAAAAATTTTCCAAAACCTTTTCATGAAGTTTTGATAACTATACAGGTTAGAGATGTTTCTTGGGATTTTTTTTGTGACTATGATAGCTCAGGTAGCTGCCCTGCCTATAGTGCATCATCATTTTTCATCATGTCAATTCTGTCATAAATTATATTCACCTGCAGTGCTCTGCTCCATAGGTGTACCAGCAGGATTGCGGTTACTGGCGTTGGCTCTGTTCATGGCATCTGTTATTGCTTCACTGAACATTTCTGGTGTAATGAGATTTCTTGTTGAACCTGAAAAAGTATAAGTCACTGATATTTATGACTTCTATATGATATACATAAAATACGAAATCAGAGAACATCACTGTTTTGGCTTTGTTTAGACAGAAACCAAAATTGTCTTGTCTTTTTGAAGATGGGACATATTATGCAGGATTGACAATTTTAATACGGTAGTTGTTCAATTGTGGCCAGCGTAAAACAATAAGATAGCTCAATTACTTTATTGGCACTAAATACATCTAGCATTTGTATATAACCCATATTCTACTATGGTCTGGTAAAATACATCTTATAATAACGTAATACTTAATCAACTGAAAATATGTTAGGAGACGTCAGCATATTTTTAAACGTATGAAAAATTTATTAAAATGGAATGAGATGGTCTCATTGTAATGGCCGCCATTTCTAAATTTCTTTTATAATTGCCCAAATCATAATGTACTTTTATACGTATCTCTGAACCTACAAGTCACAGAAATATATTGTCCGTACACAAAGAATTCAGTATTGACCCACAGTATTATTTGTTTAAAAATATAAAGACTGCACCTTATCAAAATCAATATCTAAAATACCTTAAATTTCGATTTTGGGATTTTCTATACAACGGAGTTTGATAAACTCTGAAAAAAAGGTGAAATTCCAATCATAAATATAAACTATCGAAATATACTTAAATCGAATTAGTTGCTATATTTTATATTATTTATTTTATTAAACTATTAGTTGCAGATTTATCGTTTGGTACTCAAACTGCATATTCAAAACAGATCTACGTGACCACGTGATCGATATTTCACAGCTATATTATTTCAAAATATCAAGCTTTCGCAATGAGCTTGCTAAACTCCAGTTGTTTATCGATGTGTTTGCTTTTTCAGGTGCGAATATTGGATAAAAGTTTATTAATGCTCAGATTTTTGTAAACTTAATTGTCGGGAAAAACGAATTCAAAATCGTAAAAGATAAATCGTAAATTAAAAGCGCGGGAAGCGTTGCAGCAAAATGATTAGCGAATAATAATCTTTTAAATTGAGCAAATGGCTTATTGAGTTCTGTTTTTAAATAAGTGTGCCCTTCCATTTTTAAATTTTGAGCATTTCAAAACTGATTGAATGACCCATGTACCATAACCATTTTAGAGTTACAAACCATATCCGCAATCATGGTTTTTTTAAAAATTACATCGTTTTTAAATCTTCATCCTCCTGAACCTAGGAACCACTGTTTCAATGTTAACAGCCGTATCCACTGATTTGGTATCTGTTTATTTTTAAGCTAACGCCATTATTTCTATCTGCGCACATCATAGTTATTTACCATCTCTACACTCTTTAACTTCACAGTGAGTAACTTTTTACTGGTATATTTTTATGGTATCCTTTTTACTTACTAAAAGACTGTCTTAGTTGAATAGTTGAAACCCTTCTTTCTTAGGCACTAAAAAGCTAACCCAACACATCTAAAGAATTCTGTCAGCCGGTTGAACCGCTGTATAACTGCTAACTGATTGTTGCATTACCTACATATTTTTAATTAATACGTTTACTCATCTTTCGTATATTATTTTCGTCGTCTTTATCCGCGTGTATTTATCAGCGACAAAACGTCATCTAGCGGAAACAATTTGCAGTTTTAAGAAAGTTAGCATGTTTATTTATATATTGTTAAATAATAATATCATAGTAAAACTTTGTCTACTTGTGACAACTTTGATACACTGTATTTATTATCCAGCCGCTGCGTCGGCGTTTCCAGAAACATGACAGGCGTCGACCTACTAAGGATCCTTATACTGCGACAATGTATAACAACTTGCATATTAAGCATATTTAATTCACATGCACTCTGAATAGATACTAAGGGTAAGCTAGTGTTGTGCTAACCTGAACCACTAGTTGGTGGAGTGCTACGACTGCCTTCATCACTAGTTGATTGTAAAAATCTTATTATACTATCTGGATTAGTGCGGGCACTCAATCCTTGCATAGTTTCATTGGCTTCCTGTAAAAAAAAAGAGCTGTACACTATATGCTACATTTTACAAATATGCTAGGGAAACAATCAAAAATTAAAAGTTAGAAGCTTAAGGAATGACAATTACCTTAATGTAGAAAAATACTGATTTGGTCAACCACCGGACCGCCATAGTAACAACAATGGCAAACTTTCTATTAGATAAATACCCAGAAAAAAATATAAGCCAAAAGTAATTAACTATGTGTGGTAAAAAATTTAAGCAAGATTATAAAAATGATTTATGAGAATTTCACAGGTCTGTTCAACAACAAATCACTTCACTCCCAAAACAAAATTCCAGCATAATAATTCTGATAGAAAATCTTGAATTCCGATGGAAGAATATACACACATTGTTAGTCTTTAGAGCTAGCAGCTGCTTGATATTCTGGTTTAATTGTAGAATTTTATATAAAAACATACAGAAAGAAGTCAAACGATAATAACAGTCAAGTAACCTGCAACGCAGCAGCTAGTTGCTCTCGTGTAATGTTACCACCTTCCTCTGACTCCTCATCGTCAGCATCATCATCATCCGACAGTGCTTCCAGAGAATAAAGGAATCCTGAAGTTGGAACTACAAAAACAATTTCTTAACTTAAAAAAATTCCATTTTACTATTTTATTATATCCTGTGTCACTAAGAAATTTCAATAATTAGAATATTAAAGCAAAACAAAATTTAATTAGTTGTTTATTTATTGATCTAGTCAAACTAGTATACCTATGAGTTATTCTTCAATATGACTCTGACAAATTCACGATGATCAGATCAGTTAAACCTTGATAATACATCATTGAAATAAAATTCATCATTATTTATAATTCAGAGAGGCCATATTGTTCAATACAAATAGGAAATTTCATATATCATACGTAAATCAATGCTAAATATCAATTCAAAGGACTGTTTACTTCACAGTCACCAGTGACAAAAGATTTGGGTATCAAACTCCAGTCTTTCAACACATCAGATGCAGATCATCATCATCAGCCTGTGTTCTTCCACTGCAGATTATATAGGCTTTTGCTAAGGCTTGCCACCACACATGGTCCTCCGCCTTTTGCATGCCCCCTGCCCTTCCACTACCATGACCCATTGCTGTAGCTAGGAATAGAAGGGCCGCCGGAGACTAGGGGAACATTGTGTTTTTATGTATCGCATTGGGAGGGTTTGCCAATAATCACATCGCTTGACAGGCGGGTCAGTGATCGCAGCAGACTGTTTCACAGAGAGATGCTGCTGCCCATTTTTACTAACCAGGGTTACTCTCCTCTGGTGATATGTTTGTCGGTAAAGGTGGGAAATTGTATTTTTTGATTAGATTACTTGATTATTGATTAGATACTGACAGTCTAGGGAAATAACCAAATAGCTCACCATTGTCAGAATTGGATGGATTTGTATTGGGTCGCGATCGTACTAAACGTGTCAAAATACGCAGAGCAGTGGGAAGTTCTGGTCGGGTTTGTGCTGCCCTTCGTAACATGTTTACACTTAGACCTACTGTGGCCAGTAATTCCATTTCATTCAATATTGAGAGTACTACACAATCCTCACCCAAGCATGGTACCGCTTCAATTAACTCTCCGAGCACTGTTTCATCATTCAGTAACTGTTAAAAGAAAATTATGTTATATATCCGTATTGCACACACATTTGAATTATAGCATAATTTATATACCATATTGTTTGGTCTCAGAAGGATCTTCTGGGAAACACCAGCTTCTTTCATTTACCCATTTTGATTGAATTCACTTCAATCGGTACTATACAAAACATATATTATGTGGTTTTGGCTGTTAAGTAGTTAACTACTAGTTACCATACTATACATGATATAATGACTTCATTGTAGTTATGATAGACTTGTTTATCAGACTATCCTTTGATTATTTTTATATTTTGGAAAGATGAAATGCAGTGTCATATGAACACTATAAGCACCACTACTCAAGAAACATGCTGTTCTTGATTATAACATAACAACATACATAACTCACAAACTAGCCACTTGACATAAAACCAGAACAATTTTTAACATAGAAGTTGATGGTAGATAGGAATTAAAAATCATTTCTTTTTTCATTAGCAGTGTACAAAACTTTGACTACATTCTAACCAGTGTTGCAACAGACCTCTGCTTTCGTTTCCACAACTGATTGCATACCTTCTAGCTCTAAAAGGTGTTAAAATTAAAAAATCACTTAACTGAATTTAAAAATTCTTTCACCTATAGAAAGCTACATTATTAGCGAGTAACATGAATTGTATTTTCTTTTCAAGGTAGTTTTCCGTCTGTGGCTTTGCTCGCGTGGACTACACAGTTGTACTGGGACTCTATAATTTTTTTTGCATATACCTATATAGTTTATAAGCTGAAGAGTGACATAGCATACTTTTTATCCTGGAAAAAGTGGCACCGGTACAACTGTGTAGTCCACACGAGTGAAGCCACGGGCGGAGAGCTAGTATTTTATAAAATTAATACATATTTATGTTTACTGCTCATCTTTGCAAAATGTGAGGAAAGATCTATTCATGTAGTTTCCTTAATAGGTTACAAAATTTATCTAAAGCAGGAACCTACAAGATAATTAGTACTATGCTAAATAGGTACATAGCAGTCACCAAGTGCAAGCGTTGCACAAGGCTCAGAGAAATGGGTAAATAATCTACACTAATTAGGCTGTAACAGCATAAGCTGTTAGCTTATCAATAATAATAGGTAGGCTTGCATATGCTGTCTGATGTAAATCATGTTTTTAACAATGATCAAATATAAATTTGGGCAAAGTAGGTATAAAGCTCACCATTAAATAAAAATTGGTTAGGTCAAGTAATTAGTACTTGTGATAATGAGAGGAGTTAAGTGGAGCAGCAACAAGCCACCAAAAAGCCTTATACTTTATTTGCGGTTCTGTTGAAAAATATTTACTGTGTGAGGATCCCTAGCCCTCCCCAATATGATCAATTACATATTTTTTAATTTTTTTTCAAGCAACATTATATAGGTAGCGCTACTTTGAATAAATACTTGCTATTTATTTCAGGTACTAACACACACACAAACTAAAGGATGAAAATTTTTAATAATTACACTGCCTTATATTAAATACCCTTGAATCCAGGAATACCCGGATGTACCATCGTAAACTGCTGATGCTCCCCTAGTAAGTCAGCTTGCTATGTACGCATGCATCAACTTGAACACACTCATACTATAGTAAGTCTACTAACCACCAGTACCTATGCTGCAAAATTTCACTCACACATACGCCGCCATTGCAGTGCATCATTGATTTTTCAGTGACAGCGTGTCTAGATGTTATATTATGTCTGTGTGAATACCCAATATTTTTCCAAAATTATTACTGATTGTCAAATAATACCTGCATGGCCCTAGTCCATCCACCTCCACTAGGATTGAATCCAAAACTTCTCACTCCAGCAACTATCTGTTGTAGTTCAGCATCAGTGAAACTTTGAGGCAATTGTGGAGGATTATCAATTTTTTTCTTTACAACATGAACCATTTCACCGTTTTTTACACCACTGTCTTGTAAAGTAGTAGTCTCTTTCAGTATTTTACCATGATGGATGAGTTCTGTAAGAGTTTACAAATTTTGTACATTATATTCCTAGAATATAAAATAAAAGTAACAATTATAATTTCATACCAAGAGATGCTGATGGAATATTAGTTTTCTTCTCGGCTTCTGTTTTCAAACTATCGACGGTATTGTCTAGAGAAAAATTTTCGAGTTTGAAGCGTTCTATGGGTCCAGGTTTCACTTTCACTCCTAAATATATACACGGTTGGTTTTCCATGGTCGTAAATAATAATAAGTAATCAAAAGGAACGAAACTGCGACGCCGAGGCTTTCTTTATTGATATTTATTAATGTACCACGAAAAGAGCCCAAAAACAAACAGAATTTAAAAAAAGCTACAAAAAATGCTGATCACCCGTAGTCATCGCATTTGTATGTGAGATTGATTGCGATTGATTCCAAACATTCTAATTTCTTCTGTGATTTCAAACTCTAATTTCATAAGGTTCCGTAAAAGTACATTGTATTTGTATTGTATTGCATTGTATTGTACCGTATTTTTTTACTTGTAGAGAATTCCTCATTCTCCAAATAATCTCGGCACGCATATGATGCGCAACTAACAAAACGAGTTGTTTCTGTCTGACAAAAGGACAATACGATATATTTTTCTTTTTGTCACTTTCATCCACCAATCATTCAAGCCAAGCATATCACATTCCGAAAAAAATTTTTTTGATAGGACTGTCTACGTTTTGTGAAAGAAACAGGTATAAATTCATATGTCTTATGTGTGAAAAAGATGGAAGATACTATGAAAACTTAGTATCGTTCATCTCTTTTACACATTCGCCACACGATAAATACCTGTTTCTTTCTTTAACCAAAAGGTAGGCAGGGTTATCTCGCCAATTTATGCAGTGTGGGTCTTCTAACAAATTCTAGTATAACAACTGACATATTTTCTCAGCAGAAATTCGGTCAGCATTGGCAGAAATTCGGAAAAATGTATAAAATCCTACAAAAAAAAGATTGCTAGAATGACTGCAAAAAATGAAAAACATCAAATTATTTTGCAATAAACATTGATAAACAATTTAATAAAATAGCACTGAAGTTTTTATTGTAATTTTACTGTAATAAAAATTTAAATCTATTGTATTATTTTTGGAAAATACCGTATTTTTCAGATAGAAACACCGTAATTTCACTTTCGCGATCTGGAAGCTGCTGGAAGCATCATGGGAAGCACTGATTGTGGGTGACATATTATACGACATCTGTCACCTGTGGACGGCACTCATAGTACTCATACCACTCACTGCTTTTCACCACCTCAGGAACATTATGTGTTATTGGTCTGTGGTTATTGGGAACAATTACCACGAAATGACAATTACTCTAAAGTGACAGATCTGTGGTGACAGTAAACAATAAACAACAAATCAATCAGTCTTAGGCCTGAGATCATGAGATTTTAGGTACTATGAAAAGGGCTCATTTTTTTATTAATTATGGCACCAAATGTTGTTCTTCTGTTTAGTGGTAAAAGAAAGAGCGGTAAGGATTATGTGACTGATCATTTGAATGGATTGTAAGTAAACGCGCCAAAGCATTAAATAGATTATATTATTTTTGATGATTTTCTATTTAGTTACTTCTTACCAGGTTAGATGGTAAAAGTGAAGTTATCAAGATCTCACAACCAATAAAAAGCCATTGGGCAAAGGAGAAAAATTTAAATCTATATGATCTTTTAAGTGATAAAGAATACAAAGAGCAGTACAGAATAGAAATGATAAAGTGGAGTGATGAGATGCGCCAAAATGATTATGGATACTTTTGTAAAATAGCTTGTGA
Organism: Luffia ferchaultella; assembly: GCA_949709985.1. Taxonomy (NCBI): domain Eukaryota; kingdom Metazoa; phylum Arthropoda; class Insecta; order Lepidoptera; family Psychidae; genus Luffia; species Luffia ferchaultella. The sequence goes on from OX453254.1 coordinate 10,392,195, forward strand.
AAATGGTAATCCTTTGTTTTATTTACCCTTGTTTCTTAGGTAGTTGTGCTGTCCAGAGAGCAACCATATGCAATGATCTCATTTAAAAACGGTAATTTACATTTCTTCATTAACACTAATATCTACCAGTCGGGACATAAATTCTGTTATAAGCTTTTTATTTCCAATTTTGAATACTACCCAGAAAATTATTTGTATTCAAAATTCTTGAGCTTCTTAAATTTTTTTTTTAAGTTTCACTAATTTTAAATGTAGAGTGGATGTATAAGGATGATAAAGTAGTGGTGATTGCATTGCATTGTTGAGGTTATGTGCAAACTCCAAAATTGAAACTGTTTTAAATTAAACTCTAAGCTTTGTTTATCATAACATCAAATGTTTCAAGGAAGATTCAAGCTTTAAGACTGAAAAAAGCACTGCAACACATTGGTAATTAAAGATGTGATAGCCTGAATTTAGGGAAATAGCGTGTGCTGGTCATGACACTATGCATAACTCCACTATATTAAACGAAAAATATGAGATGGACTCAGGATGGAATTATGAAAGCAATATAAATATGTAAAATATAGTCAGTTACCTTCATTGGGTTAAAAGTTTTCAAAATTCAATACATATTAATGTCATGTGATGTTTTCTTTTCAAAATAATTTAGTTTTAATTTAACACCTACACCATATTTGAAATTAGTTTTTTTACTTAGGAACGGTCCTGGGTTGTAGCACCATTCAGTTCTGAGTCCTGCATCTGACACCTGCACTATCTAAGTGCTGCTAGTATTCAAATCCAAAATTTCCTTGAAGATAGAGTAAAAGTGAATATAAAAATATTTTTTAATTATATTTTATACTACCTAGTAATAAGAGGTTGTATTGCTGGGTGCTTCTGACCTTTAACCTTGGAATCATCTAATGGAACTTGACAAGAAATTGATGTAGCATAATCAAACTTTAGTGATTCAAGATCACTTCTACCAAGAAAAAATACCATAAATAGTAGGATGATGCCTTTCATATCCCAGAAAATACCGACGTCGTCAGGGCCAATATCAGAAAATATTTCCCATAATTATTATTATTAAAAAAAAAAAAAAAAAACTAATGTACAACTTTTATATTCATATTTCCAAAATTAGGAAACATAATTTTATTTTAGTACTAAAATTAATGATCACATAGATCACGTTACAATAATAAATGTAATTTAGTAGTCACAGACCTCTATGGTGTTGCGTCGGGGACCACTAAGAGATCCATGTGATCCCATGACCAAATTTTGAAAAACACATATTTTTGAAATTACTAGTCACAGACTTATCGTGTTTGACTCAAACTTCATGTTTTAGTGAGACTTTGTGATTTCATGACCAAATTTTACAAAAGCTCATATTTTTGTAATTACTTGTCATAGACCTATCGTATTCATACTCAAACTTTGTGTTTTAGTGAGCGATCAAACGTGTGATCGATCAAATTGATGGCGTCATCCTGCATTTCGAAATAACTATTAAATTTTAATTTAATAGTTATTTCAATTTTGATCATAATTTTACCTCTTTTTTCAATTTTGATCACAGATTCGTGTTCGGAGTCCTCGCGGACTCTTAGGTATCGATTTTGAAAGCAATCGGTTCAGTAACTAAAAAGTTGAAAATGGCGGCTACTTTTTTCAATTTTGATCACAATTTCGTGGTTGGAGTCAACAGGACTACAGGATTTTGAAAGCAATAAAGTAGTGTATGTAATTTTTGACTAATTACTTTTCATATAATACTTGTGAAGTTTCAACAAAATATGTTCAGCCATTTTGGAGATGATCTCGAATAGACAGAAAGACGTACATACAGATAAAAAGTAGCGGACGTCACTTTTGATCACTTCTTTTTCATATTTAAGTTTCATTGAAATCGGTTCAGCCGTTTTGGAGATTAGCTGAAACAGGCAGAGAGACTGTACGATTATATATATATATTTGGATTTGAATTGATATTGAATTTGAATTTTGGGGAAGGTTTATATATATAAACCTTCCCCAAAATTAATTATTTTGTATTTGATAATAATACAATTAGTATCAAATACAAAAAGAATTTTTCAAATCCAACTGGTAGTTCCAGAGATCAGCGCATTCAAACTAACTAACAAACTAACAAATTAACAAACAAACTCTTCAGCTTTGAGTATATATTATTAGTATATATTATAATATTATTTTTACCATTAATGATTATTTATATAACTACATCTATCTAAATTTCTCCGAACATTAGAAAATATTTATTAGTTGGTATCCCTACGCACGCACACATAGACGGTTAGGTTAACGTTCTGGAGTGTAAGAACGTAACCTCACACACACTAGTTCGTCAAAGTTGGCCAGTAAATTTTTTGACGTTGTATTGCGACATTGTCTCTGTGTTATTTTTCTAAGGATAAAATACCTACTTGCCATGTTCAAGAAAAAATTTAAGAAATTAAATAGTTATTTTAGGAGGACCGTCGACATTTTATGAGCGTATTTTCGCGATATCTTTTATTGTTTTCTTGTAAAAAAATTGTATGGAATCTTTCTATTTTTAACCCCCGACGAAAAAACGACGACGACCTGTGTGTGTATCTGTGTATCTGCCCGTGGCATTTCCCAAAAGGATGAACAGATTTGGATAGGAATGTTTTTATATGAAAGGTGAATTAGTCGCGAGTTTTCTTAGCTATGTTTGATGAAAATCAGTCCAAGATGGTCGCCGCCACAAAATGGCAGATATCATATTTTTTCGCTACTCTATCAATATGGGTATCAAATGAAAGGGCTTGACTAGTAGAATTCTATACACTATGACTAATTTCAAAACCAAGATGGCCGCCATTACAAAATGGTGATTTACAAATTTTTTTTCACTACTTCATCAATATGGGTATCAAACAAAAGGACGTGACTAGTAGAATACTATACACTATGACTTCATTCAAAACCAAGATGGCCGCCAGCACAAAATGGCGAATTACATTTTTTTCACTACTCCATCAATATGGGTATCAAATGAAAGGATTTGACTAGTAGCATACTATACACTACGACAAATTTCAAAACCAAGATGGCCGCCAGCACAAAATGGCGAATTACATTTCTTTTCATTACTTCATCAATATGGGTATGAAATGAAAGGACTTGACTAGTAGAATACTATACATTATGACTAATTTCAAAATCAAGATGGCAGCCAGCACAAAATGGCGAATTACATTTTTTTTCATTACTTCATCAATATGGGTATGAAATGAAAGGACTTGACTAGTAGAATACTATACATTGTGACTAATTTCAAAATCAAGATGGCAGCCAGCACAAAATGGCGAATTATATTTTTTTTCACTACTCCATCAATATGGGAATGAAATGATAGGACTTGACTAGTAGAATACTACACACTACACTACGACACATTATGACAAATTTCAAATCCAAGATGACCGCTACTATAAAATGGTGAATTACATTTTTTTCACAAATCCCTCAATATGGGTAGCAAATGAAAGGGCTTGACTAGTAGCATAATGTACACTATATTGAAAGGGAATGAGGAATATTAACTAACGAAATAAAAACTAAAAACTTGAAAATTATTTTTTTGTCTGATCATGTATTAATTGGTTTACTAAATAAAAGTTTAAAAATTTTGAAATAAAAATAAATTAAAAATTTAAATAACCCCCGACACAAAAAAATAACCTTTAAAAAGTGTAAAATAATACAAGATTCTTCATTGTCAATGATTTTTGATCCTTAAAAGCGTCGGGGACCACTAAGTAAACTTAAAATACCCAATAACTAACGGTCCCAGACGCTTTTAAGGATCAAAAATCATTGACAATGAAGAAACTTGTATTATTTTACACTTTTTAAAGGTTATTTTTTTATGTTTTGAAATGTAAATACATAGCTAAAACTACAAATAAAACACAATTACAACAGTAAAATTGTTTGTAATTTTTTTTATAAATTTGCGATTTTCGCTTATTCTTTTTTAACAAACAGCGGTGTATTTGTTTCCGAGCCAAACAATTTAAAATATAGATAACTTTTTATCAAATTTAATCTAGTTTTTAGCAATATATAACAATAATGTTTCATAGATTAACCGCCACCCTGTGGGGCCCCACATGAAAATCGCTTGCTACTCGGTACTTCTCGGTAGGGATTTTGCCTTGCAACTTACGGGGTTAAAGGGTGTTAAATGGAGACGAGTAGGAAAAAACGAGAAATGTTCTCATTGCGCGTCTAAAGAATTTAAGGCTAGAAGGATGCTAGGTCTTGTTAAAGCAATACAAGGGAAAAACTAGGGCCAAGGTTTTTTTTTCAGATGAAAAATTTTTAACCTAGAAAAAAGTTTTAAAAAACATTAAAGTGTACGTCCACACCATTGAAGAAGCGAGCAGACATATTCTGAGAGCCCAGTGGGAACATGATCCTTCGTCATGCATGGTTTGGCTTGGTGTTTCATATTCAGATTTAACTGAGGTGTTTTTCTGTGGGGAATGTATAAAAACTAGTAGTGTTGTGTACCAATGTAAAGCCCTTACAAACATTATAGAATCTCTATCTCAAACAATGTTTGAAAACAGGGACTGAGTATTCAACAAGATTAAGGCAAAAAGCACACAAAACTGGTTACCTACCCATTAAATTGACTTCAATTGATATGGAAAATGGTCTTCACCTAGTTCAGACTTGAATCTACTGGAGTGCAAAATATAGCATTATTTAGAGGAAAAGGTGTACATTAAGCCACGCTGAAATTTGGATTCTCTTGAATATAGATAGATATGAAGGTTGTATATGCTGAAATTGACGAGTGGCCGTCCAGGTTAAAGGCCTGTATTAAAATAAAGGATGGCATTTTGTATAAAGTTTTATAAAATAAAATTTTGCACTAAATAACGTTTCTTTTTAAATATATTTGTTTAATAACTAATCTCGTATAATTTATTTCCTAAAATAGTTGTGACAGGTTTTATACAGACTAGGTAACAATGTAAGTCAGAAATGTAAAATTGTAAGTACCAATTGACTGATTCATGAATAGCCCATGCCTCTGGTACTAGAAACATTATTTTTTGATTTATTTATGAAATCAAAACACGAAAGTTTAGAATGGTTCGACTGTTCTTAACTTTCGTTGACAAATTTTCAAAAGGAAAGACCCATTCTGCCGATTGACTTTTTCTTTCCGGTTCAAAGCAGTACACCCAGATTTCGTCACCTGTCACGATATTATAGACAGCCAATGATTGCCCTTCATTAAACTTTGCTATCATTTTGCGACACCGCTCTACACACAGTCGTTTTTGGTCTTTCGTCAAATCATGCGGTATCCATTGAGTGTAATGCTTCCACACCTTCAAAGGCACATGTAAAATTTTTTGCACTTGACTCATTCCAATGCCTAATACAGTACGAATTTGCTGACATGTAATTTTTTTATCAGTCTCAACTAATTGACGTAAGGTATCAATATTAAATTCGGTAACCGTAGTCGCTGGTCGACCTTCACGTGCATCGTCATTGGTATAATTACGTCCACGTCTAAAATCACTTAACCACGTACCTATACACAGAGTTACGAGATAGAGCTTTGTTACCAAACGTAGATTGAAATCTCTGGCAACTCTCTAACTGACTGACTTAAGCCGCAGCGAAAATCATAAAAAGTCATAGCGTGAAAATTTTCTCTAGTTAAGTTCATTGTAATTCGGACACATAATTTTCAAACCGGCCACAATCAAGAAACAAATGACTATCTCGCAATTTATAAAGTTACGTGTTCCCAGAGAGTTCCATTTTAAAATTTTGTAAATGGTCTTCTCTTTTTTTTATCGTAAGTGGCCAGTCCCAGAAACTTTTAGTGTGCCCTACGTATTCTTTTGTAAGCAAAAAATTAATACAGTCAATGTGGGTAACTTTGCCCCACTTTTGTTGAATATCGTTAAGGAAAAGAGAGAGTTAAAACTTGTAATACACGTTGCCTATGTTTTTGGTGGCATCTAAACGTCTAGATTGTATTGCATCATTCGTATATAGCATCACCCTTATAAAAAAATTTAAAAAAACGATTAAAACTTGTGGGCCAAAGTTATATGGAGACTTGAGGTATAATTGGCCCACCTTTACCCATGTTCAAATATTACGTATTATTTTGAATTCTGAGCTTCTCATTATAACTTTGGCCTCTTGTTTATGCTTATAAACGTACTCAGTGCCCATAGACAACCTATAACTGTCAAAATATTTTTTTTTGTGGAAATTATAGCCAGAATAAAAATGTTGCCTTGACGCAGGTACTACATTTGTTCTCGATCAAGATTTTTAAAATTACACTTGTAATATTACAATCCTTGACACAAAATACAATTAAAAATGAGTCTTAGAAAGTATTATAACATGCAAATTTAATACACTGTTCCAAGATCCAGATCATATGATAGCAATATATAAGCTCTTTAATCGCCCCATTCCATAGACAGAAAGTCGTCTTTTATCAGAGTAGCTTTGTGCGTGAAAAGTGCGTGAAAAGAGCGCTATAGATATAAATCTATAGCGTTCTTTTCACGCACTTTCATGGTGTTCTTCTTTGTACATTTCCACACATCAACCTGTTTTGGCCATACCCATGCTTATTCAGCCTTTTGCTTATGTAATATTTCGTAGTTTGGAGCTTGAATACATCTGACTTGCCCAGGAAACAAGCTTCCGTCGCAAGTGCTTTGGTAAGCAACCGGCAATTTTTCCTCTCCTAGTTTGTCTTTAGCAATTGGCAGCAATTCATAAACGATACTGGTAATTTTCGCCCGGGCCAATGTTAGCCGTATTTCACCGGCGGCAAAACGGTTTTGAACAAATCATACAATTTCGCTGTAACTTTGTAGATATTTTAAATTATACTTGCATATGTGTCAACACTAATAAACAACAAATACAATTTAAGCGCCATATACCTGTTAAAATTATCCAGACACTGCGTAAAAAATAACTTTGTTGCTTAATCTTTTCGACAACACAATCACGCTGCGGACAAAATAGTCTGTGATTTTAAATCTATTGCCAGTATCAATGTCACTGAGTTATGGATGCGTTAAGGATATACTAAGGTACAAAATAACTTAAGAAACATTTTGCTTATTTTTAAATAAATCGAAAAATAAAATAAAATAATGCAATAGTGAAGAGTGGGCCAATGTTATATTGAAAGCTTAAGTTACCCGCATTGACTTTACCGGTTTATTATTTTATTTTATTTTCGTAATTAGTTGGGCATTTTTCCATTGAACGGCATGGCAACGGCGTCGCGTCGGTACGGCCATGGCACTGCACCGTTCGGTTTTCCGTTAACCGTTTTCCGTTAATAACGTTGATAAATAAAATAAGTTTTATCAAAAGATTACTGCGTCTTAGTCACTCTCATTTTTTTATTGAATACCCCTCTTACATTGATAAATATGATAAATAAAAAAAAAGATGTCTATGCTCATCTTTTCTTTCATAGTTAGAAAATTACCTACTTATTAGCTTCCCCTCGCATATCACTAAAAACAACACAGAAACAGGCATTATTTCATTTGTATTGCTTAGTATGCTTTAAATTGTGTGTAGTATTGGTGCATTCCTATATTATGTACTTAATTACTAAATAAAAAGATCGTAATTGTTTTTATTAGATTTATGATTATTTTTAACCATAAACTATTGATTTATGTTACCAGCGAACTCCAAGCCTATATGGATTGTTAGCGACGTAAGGCGCAACACAGATATAACGTGGTTCAAAGAAAATTATGGGGAACGAGTACGCACCATACGTATAACGGCTGATGATGAGACGAGAAAACAAAGAGGTTTCCAGTTTACAGAAGGTGTAGATGACGTCCCTTCAGAATGTGATTTAGACTCTTACACAGAATGGGATTTGATTTTGGAGAATGGAAAGAATAGAAAAGAACTTGGAGAGCAGTTGAACAGCATAATAAATCTTCTACCGGAGTTATGATTATACATTAACAATTATTATATGTATTTAAAAAAAAAATGTACATTAATTAAAAATTAAATCTTCCTGCTCTGACCATTTAATTTCATTTTGATATAAACACAAGTCAAAAGCCCATAAACTAATCTATGCAATTGGAGTGTCACTTTAAATAATTTTGCAACTTGGAAATCATATAATTGTTAAATATTTGCTATTGCAAAATCATTAGTTTTTCGTGATAATTAGAGCAATATACCTACATTACAATAATAACAAATGACAAGTAATTTGAAAGAAAAATATTAAGGTAAAATAACTAGTATAGATATTTTTTTATGTCTAGAACTTTGCCTATTTTTTATTGAATCATAGAAATTGTGATTTGGTACTCGCACCCAATTTCAAATACGGGTTTTTAATCGGAAAGAAAAACCTCTGAACTAGACCAAACATCCATAAAGTACCTAAGTAGTTTAATAACAATCACCATTTCTGTTTGCGCGCATTTAATAAAGTATTGCAGCATTACGATTAGTATGTTGTAAATCCTGTAAATCAAAAAGTACACATGTAATTTTTTTTAAATAATTAAACATTAATATTGATTTTTAACAATATTTGTGTTTCAAACACTTTTCTTTCTAGACTTGATGATGATAGCTAAAAATTGTTTGTAATAATCAAATATAATAAAGTATCTGCTGTAGTTGAATATTATTTAGTGCCTATGTATGGGAGAAAAATCGCGGCATCAACTTATTTATAGCTAGGTACTAGCTTTCCGCTCGCAGACTTGCCCGCGAGGACTACACAATTGTACCGGGACAGCTAATGGGACGGGAAGCTCCAGAACATTATGAGACTTTCTAAAACATAATGAAACTTAATCATTAAATCCATTTAGCCATTTTAGCACGATGAATAGCTATCCCACAAAAACCGTATGTTTTTCCGAAATGAAGTTTATCCTGTGTACCTATTACACCAAACGTTGGATACCTTTGTACTAAATTTCATCAATATTCGTTCAGCCATTCTAGTATGAGGAATAGTTATCCTCCGGGGACTATACTTTTTCCGAGATAAAAAGTAGTATATGTCACTCTTTATAACCTCCTTATGTCTGCGAAGATTCATTGAAATCGGTCTAGTCTTTTCGGAGATTAGCCCGGACAAACAGACTGACAAACACACAGACAATAAAATAAGTTACTTTGTCACTCCTGACAATATCTTTTTAGTGTCTACGAAGATTCATTATAATAGGTTCAACCTTTTAGGAGTTTAGCTCGAACAGACAGGTAGGCGGACAGAGAGACAGACAAAAGTAGCTAATGTCAGTCCTGACAATCTTTTTTTCACGTCTGTGAAGTTTCTATAAAATCTGTTTAGCCGTTTTGGAGTTTAGCTCAAACATGGCTCAAACAAATAGTTAGACGGACTAGCCGGAAAGATTATAACTAAAATGTACAGTGTTTGCGTGAAAAGGATATAGTATGACATTTGTCAGATTTGAGAAGTATTTGATTGTTCTGACAATAGCCACAAAAAGCATCAAGATCTGATTGAAGATCGAGACAGTCATGTTGAGATTGTATGATTTTAAATATGTTTTAAATATTAGAGTGAAATAATAGAGGTTAGAGTTCCGGGAGCTGGACCTTTTTTAAACGACTTCAAAAAAAGGAGGAGGTTTCTCAATTCGATCGCATATATCGTCGTTTATGAACCGATGTGGATGTTTTTATTTTAAAGCTGGTGCTTCCTGTGTGGTCCCATTTCAGTTTGGTCAGGTTCTGACAATGGCATCCATGAGAAAACCATATAAGTCTTAAATTTCATTAAGACTTCATTTAGTTCTTCAGATGTTTGCGTCTGGAAGTCATCATTTCAGGCTGATCAGGAAAGTTACAGTACTCCTTAACGGTTAGGAGCTAGGGATAATGTACTGCGATTTGTCGACAGTTTTCTCTAAACGGTGCTGTCTCATTTGAGTAGCGCGTTTAGAAGCCCCATTTATACTAAGTATGAATAAGTTATAATATATAATATAAGTTATAGTAAGTATAAGTTATAATATATAATGGGAACAGATGGACCCAAAAAAAAAAATTTAAGTAGGTATATTAATCTCAAAGGATCACGATGCAAGTTTCGAAAACGTTACCTTCTGAACTACACGTAGGGCGCACTATAAATATGGAACTGGCCACTTCCATAAACAATATTTTAAAAATAATTACTACATTTGAAAATGGAACATTTTGCATGTAGTTTCATCTAGCTGTCATTTGTTTTTACATTGTGGCGTCATTTTGAAAATTGCGTGTCTTCATCACTATAGATTTTCGTGAAAATTTTCTACTATTTGAAACGTGATTTGTCAGCTCAGCAGAGCCTCGTTCGGCTTCGAACTGCTTTTGGCGATGAAGCACCATTTAGGAATTAGGGTAGGAATTAAAAATTTTTGTATATTATGAACCATATAATGTAAACATCAAATATAGATAACGCCGTTTCGTAATGAAATTAGCAGTCGTCAACAAAACAAATAGTTGTGTTTGAAATGATAGGAAATCCTTTAAACGCGAGGCAAACTCGAGTGCGAGTGCACTTGACCGGTTTTTACAAGACGTCTTAAATTACAGGATATAAATACGAATCGTCTGATATTAGGTCTTAATTAACCAATTAAGTTGCCGTTCTTCAGTATTGGCCATTTCAAACAAAAAAAAATTTTGATTGGCTATGAATTTTAAATTCAAATTAATTTTGTTTTAAAAACATGACATTGTTTTTACAAAGGCAGTCTTTTGTTTATTGATTAGCGTTGTGTTTTCATTACATTTGAAAATTTTTCGTCATAATGGACACTTTAAAAATTCGTGAAATTATGGAATATGATTTCCGTCGTGGCACTAATGCGGCACAAACGGTACGTAACATCAACAATGTTTACGGATATGACTTAACAAACAAACGCACAACCCGTTGTTGGTTTGCTCGCTGCCGTTCTGGAAATTATAATTGAATAATGAACCTCGTGGTCGTCCGGACACTTTGATCAACAATGACGAATTGAAAACAATTGTGGAAGCTGATGATACTCAAACTACAGCTTAACTAGCAGCTTTTGGTGTTAGCATCAAAACAATATTGAACCATATTTGCGACAAATTGGCGAAGGAAACCCCACGAATTTAACGATCGCCAGCGCAACGTACGCGTCGAGACCTGCCTCGCGTTGCTCAATAGGCACATAAATGAATAAATTTTGAACCGGATTGTTACCTGTAATGAAAAACGGATTCTGTTCCACAATCGACGCGCTCAACAAGTTGGTTAGATCCTGGTTCAGCACTAAAGCAATGTGTTAAACGAAAAATAATGGAAGTTCTCCCTCATCCGCCATACTCACTAGACCTTGTACCTACCGACTATAACTTTTTCAAAATTTGGACAACTTTTTGACGGAAAAAAATTCAATCCCCAAGAGACAATACAAAATGCCTTTGAAGAGTTTGTTGCCTCCCGTCCAGTTGATTTTTACAAGAAAGACATCAATAAACTGCCACTGTGTTGGCAATGATTCATCGATTACACGGGTGATTACTTTGAATAACAGAAATACAGATGTTTGAAAAAAAAAACTTTAACTTATTTCATACAAAACGGTAATTTCATAGGTTAAGACCTATTAAGTAAATTACTAAAATCGGTGCACTCGTTTTAATTGTATGATACATCACATTATTTGCAGTGACCGGTCTCGAAACTACGCGCTAGTTTTGTAATGCATGTAGTTCAAAAAGTACTCAACGGATTGTCAAACATTTTTTATTTTATTTTGTAGACAATATTATCAGAATTCATTTAAATTAAAAAATATATGAGCATTTGATAGGAAATTTAGTTGTTATTTTCATTAGAACGAAAAAATAAATTAGAAAAATTCAGATTTTTTTAAATATTCGGGCGCTATCTTTAAGTTTTTGAATGATATTATTTTTATTGGATTGAAAGTGTCAATACAAGTTGATTGTTACCCCAAACAATAAAATCGGTGTAGTCGTTTTGAGTCTATAATTTTTTTAAGTTATGCAGCCGCCATTTTGGAAATGGTCCGCCATCTCGAATTCCAGTGTATAAAATTTTCGTTTCTTCGGACGAAATCATTCATACTGGTCCCTAGTATCACTGGGCTAAGCGGCTTGCTTTCTGCATAAAATGTAGTTTGATTTCACTAAGCCCTTAGACTATTACACCTCGGCGCTTCAGACCCGCTGTACCCCTGGTCCACCATTTTCTGAATCGCTCAGTCAATTCCCGAAAGACTTGAGACATAGAGAGAGAAAGAGAGAGGTAATCTATAGCTCATGTTGATCCTAATACTTCCTGTTTTCTTGAGTTAAATTGACATTATATGTTACCTGTTTAAACTGTAGATACATAATATTTATTGCGACTGAAAATTTTGGTGATGACAGATAGTATACGTTGTACATCTGGCACTATCATTGTATTAATATCGGTAACAAGGGTTTTATGAAGTTAATAATTATGTTCAAAGTAATAGTTCATGGAATTTTGAATACAATAAGTACTGATAAATAATTAATACGAATTAAATGAGGAATTTTTAATTTTTTTTTTATTTGGAATAACAACAGCATTTATACAATTAGTAATACAAAAATTTACTTAAACATAGCTATTAATAGATATTCGCAGCTAGAACTATTATATAATGATGAATGAGGAATGAAAAGAAAGTAGCATTGTTTTATGTTAACCTTAATCGAGAGAACTCTTTGATGTAAGTAGTGTTGTCTTGTGTAAGGTTCGCGAGCTTTGTAAAGCTCGGCGTCCGGCGGTGGCAGCCGTATTGACTGGCGGCTGCGCGAGGCGGCGCAGCGCGGTGTTCGCGCGTTCGATTTTCCAGCAAGGCGGGCGGCAGGGCGGGGGTGTCGGGGCTTTGGTGGGTTGCATAACGCGGGCGGGGCGGCAGGCGGCTCCACTCCGCGCGCGCATCCCGCACTGAGCGCACGCTGAGAGCGCGCCACACGCGGCGAGCACGCGCACCGACCGCGCCGCGCTTTACGTAACGCGCGTTCCGGCCACCCGAACGAGGCCCCGCCGCGCCGCGACCACAAGGTTTGCGTCCGACGTTTTTCGTGCCATTTGCATCTTGCTTTTGCCGGAGCCCCGGGGACGTGATAGTGCGCGAGTGCTCGTCCTGCAATGCGTGCGAAGCGGCCCCCGGTGAGCTGGGCGTGGGCGCGCGACTATCGTCTGCTGAATAATTGAATGGTGGAGGTGCCGTAGCGGCGGTGGCGGTGGCGACGGTATCGACCCCGCGTTCGCGTGACTCGTGCGTATCACCGCGGCAAGGACGCGCCGCGCTGGCTGCCGCACTACGTCGCGTCGCCGCCAAAGCCGCCGCTGTGTCGGTCGTCGCGCGCCCGCCCCTCCGAACAGCTGCACTCTTTTTTTCATCGATTTGATTGAACATTTTCTATTTGTTTTTATAACTTTGATTGTCGTACTGCAGTAGCTGTCCTATCGGACCGTTTAGAATGTTGTATGTGAACATGTTATGTAAGCCACGACGTCATTTGAACACAACAATGACATCAACCGATCTTTATGTTACTCGCATATTGGAATTTGAAATTTGTGGACTTATGGTCATTGTACGTCATCATAACCCAGTCCGCATATGCGTACCCCGAGCGCATAACCTGAAGTTGTATTGGGTCCCTTTAGTCAATATATTGTAACGAGTCGATGCTTTTACCTGATTACATAGGAAAAATATTTGATACGAAATTAAAATGAAACTAACTTCGTTCAAAGGAATTTGACACATGGATGAAATACTTTGCTTTTAACAGTAGAGTCCCACTACTATACTGTCAGTTACATTGTATGGTCATAGTAAGATATTCCAACCAACAATTTGAATACATAGTAGGAAACTACAGTTCTTTGTTCACTTTTAACAATTGGTTTATTTTTTAATTGTAATTAAATGACACAACAAGTAATTAATCAAGTATTATGTAACTGCAGTCGTTTCTTTTAGTGTATTATAATATTACAATAGTACCGGTAAATATCAAATACTAGCCGCTGTTGTGCTACGACGTAGCTACGAAACGCTACGTCATTCGTAGCACAAATATGCTCAGAAAAGAAAAGATTGCAAAACATTAGTTTCACTGAACACCTTCTACGGCGTGGATCGTCATATACCTTTCCGAATACAGGTACAAAAATAAATGGCTCATGGATAGTTCGTAGATCAAGTAATGTATTACATAGCTGGGTCCAGAGAAATCTTGTGGGACCTTTACATTTATTATTGAAATCTTTTACTGTGGAATAACTATTTGCATGCAAATAGTTTTGATTTAGAATCGTCCTGTTTCATCCTATTTCGAAAATAGGAGTTCTTAAATTAATATGCTGATATGTATACACTACAAAATGTCCACAGTTTAATTTTTTCCAATATTCACCAAATAACCATTTTATAGGCTGTGGTAGCTAAGGTTAAATGGTCAAAACTAATTTCTGTTGACGAAGGGCTGTAACCTCAGTAGTCAAGTTTTAAAAGCCTGGTGATTGTGACGACCATATCATTTTCTATCTAAAAATATCTACTCATACACAATGAACACAATTTTTATCAGCTGCTGACTGTGTACGATCTAATAACTAATTTTATATCTAGCATTTTTATAATAACGTAGGTTTACTTATTTTGTTTAAATAATAAATTTTATTGAAATAGTTACTTCTAGTGCAGTTGTATGAATACCTAAATACTACTAGCACACATAAAAACTTCTATACTATAAAAGATGTATGTTACGTTATATATAACTATTTCGAATTTGATAAAGTAGTTCTCAGTTTATAACCTAAACAGCAAGCTAGAGTATCCCCTTTTATGACATAGTACCTTACTAACCTGACTAACATAGTAAACGCGAAGGTGTCTTCGTTTTTTATCCGTTCGTCATATCTTAACAGAGCAATGAAATGAAATTATTTTTTGCTCGGTACCTCAGGCAAAAGCTAGTCATTCTATAGCTCTTAAAGCTTCAGGAACAGTTAGTTATAAATAAATTAGAGTTTGATGGTTCGATAGTGATGAAATATACAAAAAGAAAGAACCATTAAGAAAAAAAAATTGTCCGTATTTTACCATAGTGTGGAGTTTTTGGAATTTTCGTATAATGTTATAATAAATATATTTTCGTTTCATAGCATTTATTACATATTTGAAATTTCCTTACAATTGTGGTTTTGGGGTTGAAAACTACTATTTAATCACGACGGAAGTCGCGAAAGCAACGATTCCTTCACTTTATTTCACAACTGTCTAATGCCATACAAAATTTATAAGTAGGTATTTTTTTTTAATTTTTCAAAATTACGAGTTTCTCATAATTCCTATGATTTAGTGAATTTTGTAGCTTTTATGATCTGTCTTCAAAGTCTATTAGTCAATTTGACAATCGAAAGATCTCCAACGTCGCATAAAAGAAACTTCTAGCTAGTTAGCGTAGCGTAGCTCTAAAACTGGGAGCATATGCTACGAGGCGTAGCGCACGAAACACGTAGCGAACTACGAAGTTATTTTGTTAACTTTTGACTTCCGCTGTATATATTATTCAGTAGATATGGTAAATTCGTAGTCAGTCTTAATTTTATTGTACTATTATTGTATATTTAGTAAATTAATAAACGTAATCCTATCAAATTCGTTGCGATATAAACTGAAGTAAGTCAAAGCGTCCTTGGAAACTTGGAGAATCAGGATTTTTCAATCTGATGATTATTTATTGTGTTGGCACCGATGTCAGAGAATACTTGAACAGTTATTAACAAAGAAGCAATCTTCGCTCTTTTTCGAGGGTAAAAACGAGGGGACAAACAATAACACAAGATTGTTTAATTAATTTATTGACAGTGAAAATTTCAAGCATATACGATTCTAACATTTGGCTCGTTAATGAAATAATTCTAGAACGAATGGTTATCTTACACAGTTCGTAAAGCGCATTTTTAGCACCACAAATTTTTGCGCTTTTCTTGTTTATTTGGTAGATCTACGATAATATCACGTATTATGTTTAAGTCATCTGTGATGTCCATGCGCGATTTAATCTAAGGAATAAAGACATCAGAAATACTTCGGAAAAATTAGGGTAAAGCTGGTTTCTGGTATGGGCCTCGGTATTATGGTTCTAAAGAAAATATAAGTCCCATCTATTCGAAGGGAAAATTTCCTAAAATAATAACAGTTTGACATATTTTTCGAGTTCCGTATCTCAAAAAAAGACAAACGAAAACCTCACAAAATCATTTTGTTGTCCGCCCGTTTGTCTTTCTGACAATAAATACCCCTTTTCTCAGGAACTTGTAGAAGTATGAAATTAAAATTAATATCAGATGCTAAAGTTTACAGCCCTTTGTACGTGTAAAAAATTCAAGCTTCTAAGTTAACGCAATAGATAGCGGTCGTTACAATCCGCCAACCCTCATTGGAGCAGCGTGGTAGATTTAAGCTCCAAACACCCTCACCCTGGGGGGAGGCCTAAGTCCCTGCAGTGGGGTATAATGGGCTGATGAGATGGAATGGAAATTACCGCAATTACAATATAGGGCTATTTTTGTCACATATTTTGATACTCACAAACTCACTCATCGTAACCTATAAAGGGTTTTCCGTTGACCTAGAATACTATTTTTAATTAAATAATGCATTAGTTTTAGACAAATTATTACGGATTATTAAAATAACAAAGAGATACAAATACAAGTTTTAGGACCATTCGAAATCTCGTAAGAATTACCGATATGTAGGTAACACCAGCGCATTGCAACAATGTAAATGTTGCATTGCTATTTTAAAATTTGTATTCTAATTTTGGTTTTTATAAAACATGTTCGTATACGTTATTTAAACGAATCAGACATACGGTGAATTAGATTCTTTTCTGGACTCTATATGCCCTGGTTTATTGAAAGTTGCAGAAACGTAGGTAGACTAGGTCTACCTCAATGAACCATTCTTGTTGTTCGTATTTATTCTTGCTAGCAAGAATCGCCTGAAATACACAGCGATTATTGTAATTTAAGGGGATAGTCTTTCAATTCGCGGCTTCGAATCGTCATCGCTATCTCCGTTTCAACCTTTCTTCCTCGACCTTCTTTCCAATCGATCTTCCCAAAAATACCTATAAAATACCCGTCGAAACAATTCTCGGGCCGTGACTGTTTCCACTCCTGAAATGTGTATGAATTGGAACCAAAATTTGCGGTGTCCTTAAAGGATGTTTTTAGGGCGGTACGTTTTGTTTTTTTTTTAATTTACATTAATATCGAATTTACAGCTCATTATTTTCAAAAACAAAGAACCGATGGAAATCATGTTTTTTAGTGATTTTGTCTAAACCAACTAAACAAGATATGAAAAAAAACATACCGCCCTGTGACAGTATTCCTCCTATTACATATGTTTTTCCTGTAAATATTGATACAGATATACAGCGAGGATTAGACACGGGCGGAACCCTCTTTTTTGAATGAAAAGCCTTCCCCTTAAGTATTGTTCTTAGATAACTTATTCAGGATGGAGCGACTCATACTTCAAAAACGTGAGCAAAATGATTCAGTTATTAGATAAACCATACATCATTATTATTGTTTTAAACAAACATTTTGTTGAATTACGCTTGAATTGTAATTTCAGAATCTTTGATTCTTTTCCAGTACGAATTCAATACATGGACCTCACAAAATTCTACTTCACAGCGAAACGTGGTATATTATATATATCCATAACATAATAAATTTAAGCCATTAAAACACCCACGTGAGAGAATGGGGGGAGGGGAGTACGTGTGAATGATTCATCTGTTCTTAAATATTTAAAACTTCAACAACTAGTTTTTAAGTTACAACTTATTTCATCTAATCAGTGGAACTAAAAAACTGTGGAACTAACAAGTAATCGCTATATATATATAGCTATTATAGCTATACCTAGTGACGTCATTACCACAATTCATTCCGTTTCGATGTCAACTCGTGGCGCTCGTGCTCGAAGCTAATTAAACTCCATCCAATGAAGCAGCGTTCCTGTTTTTTTTTTGTGTCAAGTTTCGTGAATACTTACGCAACGGTTATGGAAGACCACATTTTTTTTTTGTAATCCTCGTTTAATTGTGATTAATATTGTCGAATTCATTGTTTTGGTAATGTACAACTATGGGGAAGTACAAGATCCGAATATAAGGGCTCTAACACTTCAAATATGAACTGTTCTAGATTATTCTGTGTTTATATCTAGGTACACTAGGTAATATAGAGGTAAAATTTGTAAATTAGAATATAGGTAATATCTGAAACTACTCACCCGATTCCAAAAATCTCCTCACCAACATTTAGAATGAATCTTTGGGATAGACATGGCATTTGACTGATTGCGAATGCTTAGAGATCCTAACTGCCAAGGGGCGTGGGTTCGATTCCCGCCCGGAACAAAAATTTGTGTGCATGAACATGTCTATTTGTTCCGTGCCTGCGTGTTAAATATTTATACATGTATATATTATAAAGAATATTAAAGTATGTATATCCGCTGTCTAGTAATCTATAACATAAGCACAATACCTATTTACCTATTTTGGGATTAGATGGCGCTGTGTGGGATGTCACAGATATTATTATTATTACTACATAGGCTATAATTTTATTATAATTTTTATTAATTTTTATTACGATATATACGAACATGCACCCACACGGGCGGCGATAGCATAGAAGCTAATAAATTGCGACTGCGTTGTCTAGTTATATCTGAATTCTATGACCTTTAATCAGACACATTTTTTCTTTTCCTCGTTTTATAATTGAAGTAAATAAAGTGCTAGGAGAAAATACATAATAAAAGTACCTAAAAAAATTGGTAGCCTATTTCTTCCTAGGCCCCAAATTATGATTTATAAAGCGCCAACCTGTTGTTTTTTTCCACTCCTGAAGTATCGTCTACCAAGTTATTTATTTGTTGAATAACAAACGGGGGAAATAAGTGGCAAAAACATTTTAACAAATTACTTGAAGTTTATAAGGTCAAGATATACCTAAGCAAACTAGTCGTGGTTTGTTAGTTTACATGTTATTATTGATATGAACTAAGTTATTACTAGATAACCTATACAAATATTTCCCTTACGATGCGATGAAGACAATATTTAAAATAATATTTAAAAAACACACTTCAGTAATAATTACAGGGGGCAATTTTACGTCATTATCCAAATTTTTTGTATGCATTACGTAGGTAGGTATAACCTAAAGACTCCATTTTTGGAACAAAATAAATAAGGCAAAATTGTCACATTAAAATATTTGTCCCGAAAAGATTATCAATCCAGCGTGGTTACTACATCAAACTTAAATACTACGTACGAGAAAGGGATGCCCGCGGGTGTGTATCACCGACGGCGGACGCTATCAGTCGCCCGCGCATCCTCAAGTAATACGATGATTTCGGCACTTTGTCTTAATATTTTAGTACTGAGTGATACTAAAAGAAAAAAAACACGTATTTTATTATTTCCCCACAAGAGCCATAGTATCGGAATTTAGAACGTGATGAAAAAAATCACTGGTGTAGAGCAACAATCGCCATTCGTGGGCTCCATAAGGGGATAGTCTTTCTCTCCGCAGCTTCGAATTAGCATCGCTATCTCCGTTTATCTCCGTTCCCGACCTATTCCTGAGTGACAAAGATGACAAGATAAAATTCTGAAAAATACCTTAAAAATACTCGACGAAACAGCTTTGGGCCGTGTCTGTTTCCACTCTCGAAATTAGTATGTTCTAAAACCAAAATTTGCAGCTTTATTAAGAAAAACCATCCATAGGGCAGTGTGTTTTTCTTTTTCGAAAATCATATTAATATAGAATTTACGAACCATTACTTTCGAAACAAAAAATTCCAAGAATATAAATATTTTCGTAAAATTTATTATAAAACATCGAATCGAGATATCGAAAACAACAGGCTTTCTCCTATTACACATATTTTTTCTGTAGAATCAATCAGAGAATCAAGGAGTTGAGCGAAGAACAGACATTGGCTGGACGCTCTTTTTGTTTGAGAAGAATACCACTTTAAAGAACTATTGTTACATTCAAATTTTTTATTCAATTCAATTATTAAAAAAATCGCTGTAATTCTCTGTTCTGTTATTTTTCGCCATCAGTGGTGAAGGTAATTTTCAAAATGATGGCTAAGTCATAGATTTTTTTTTAAAGTATAATGGAAGATATGGTGTGCGACCCTTGACAAATAATATGCATAGGGATTCGATTAACAGATGAGAAGGTTAATTCCTATTATTTGGATTTTGTACTATTATCATGCACTACAACTGTTTATCTACTACTATATCTGCCATATTACTATATCTACTATACTACTATATCTATTTATTGACTACTAGATCTGTTATTACGAATATTATCAAAAATAGTTTATCAAATATTTACCAGCTGTGCTCCAATATAGGCTAGCCAATATGGCTCTATAAGGTCATAAGGCCATGGTTCGAATCTGGGCGTGTACCAATCAGTTTTTCTGACTTAAGTACATAACTATTACTGACTCCGTGCCTCGGAGAGCACGTTAAGCAGTCGGTCCCGAGCGCTGTCAATAGATGGCGGTCGTTACAATCCCCAATCCGCAGTGGAGCAGCGTGGTGGATTTAAGCTCCAAGCCCACCTCACCCCGGGGGAGGCCTAAGCCCCTGCAGTGGGTAAAAAGAGGCTGATGAAGTGAAGTGCTCCAATACATACCTGTTTGTCATCTGAATTCACATATATACGCACTCGTGTCGTCTGAAGTTGTTCTCGCGACATTTTAATTGTTACTGTTCCGCGTCTTTAGTCTACAGGCCAAACGCCTGTACCTTCCTCAATAAACGGGCTTCTAAAGCAAAATAATTTTTTTTAATGAGAATAAAATATTTAAAAAAAAATTGTGATTCCGTGTTTAGATTGTTTGATAAAAAGACTTCAAAGAAGGAATATTAAGTTGAACTTATTTCGATGGTGGCAATATAAATTAAGATTGTTTTAAAAGGGACTATATAAACAAATTCTAATCTAATACATAATTAACCATATTATTATTTTTTTGGTTAATTGCAGGATTATGATTTCAAAACACTTATTGTTTTGTTATGCGATTAGTAAAACGAAAAAAGCAGTGATTTATTTAGGGACTGCATTTAACCAGCAATTAAATCTTCATAGGAATTTGTAAAAATGTCAGAGAAGCGCATGTCGTTAGGGTACAAAAATAGTTTTTGCCAACTACCCCTTCTCATCAATCTTCGTTTTTCTAGAGGATCCGCTTGAAATTGCGACACTCTTCAATTTAATTCATTAGTCACTGTTACTAGATTAATTACGCTATCCCTTAAAGGAGTGTTTTGTTTATTAAAAGGATTAAAATCCTCAATTTGAATATTTTTCTGATAAATTTTTAACCTAAATAATATAAGGTAAGGTTATTCATTAGGTAACCTAAGAATTTAGACACGTGGCTTATGCGATGGCATTTTGTTCTCTTAATTTTATGGTAATTATTTTAAATCATCATCATCATCAGCCCATATCTCTCCACTGCAGGATATAGGCCTCCCCCAAGGCTCGCCACTACACACGGTCTTCCGCCTTCCGCGTCCAATTTCCCCCGGTAATTATATTAAATGAATTTATTGTATTATTATTTATTTTTTTGCTTAGTTCGCTAAACTCTACACAATCTATAAGTTTGGACTACTTTCAGCCGAACACCCCGTATATACTTTACGCGTCCTGGTAATGTAGTTAATAGGTACTTGTACTTATATCGGTTTTATATAAACAGGAAAGCGAGCGAGCCCAGACGAGTTTCGTTTGCTCGCTCGAGCTCGTTGACTAGCAAGCCTCGCCTCAAACACGCACGTTATCAAGTCCTGCATGTTTTCTTTACTGAAGCTCTCAGATAGATAGATTTTAGCAGACTCATGTCTAGTCTAGAAACAGTCTCAACTAAATTGAACTAAAAGTAAAAATATCCATTTCTTTAAGATTTTATTAACAAAATTTATTAACCTTTTTCCTTGCCGCGAAAACGGAATGTGTCGTTGCAAAAATGTGTGGTATGTAATCAAGGTGAAAGCGTCCCTCGTATACGACGTGGCGTTGTACGTAAATGGATGCATGTGTTCTGTGAAATATCTCCCCGGCGTGTAGTTCTTGTGACGTGGATATAGGAACGAGATATTTTTTCTTTGAAAACTACTACTCTCGTTTTTATTTTAAGATAACGTTAAAATAAAACGTTTTTATTTTCACTTTACAGTGACTAGATATTCAGTCTAACATTTTCGAATATAATAATAATAACACACACAATCACAACAACGTCTAGGTCCCAAACTAAGCATTAGCTTGTATTTTTGGGTACCAAGCGAAGACACCACATACATATAACAACCAATACCCGTTGCCTGTATTAATATTCATCATATGAATACTGCCCCGAATTGGGATTCGAACCCGGGACCTCCAGCTTAGCAGGCAGGCTCGCTGCCCACTAGGCTAGGCGGGCGTAGCTTAGCCTATATCTCTGCTCGTTTAAAATATATTGTTTTCACACCGTGTTTTCATTATTTTACTGGCGTAATTTTTATTGACAAAAACATTATATTTTTTGCAGAATATAAAGTTTTTTTAATGGAAACCTTTTTCTATCTGTACTATTACAAAACGGTATATAAATGTATATAATTGTAATTAAAAAGGAGAAGGAAAACGCAGACAAAGTATAGTCTGTTACGATTGCCTGGAACAAAACATAAGAGCTATTATTATCTTTTTTCCATAACAATTAATATTTCGTTAATAGCTATTTTTACAATAAATATATTTTGAACATTATACATCTGGCATTATTTTTTTTTTAGTCTATCTTTTCTTTTAAAACTGTTAATTAACAATTTCGAACAGATAATCTATTAATCCGTCCTAATCCTTACTAACAATTAACAAAAATCGTTTATAAACGGATACTGCGATAAAAATGGTTTCTTTTTTGTGATACTGTAATAATAATACATGTAGATACGAAGCCGATGTAGCACATCTCCGATATGAGCCATCTCGAAGCGCAGGTAGGTACATTTCTCTCGACCCGGTTCACCTCTGCCGAGCGATTATGTATCTGTATATATATATACTCATTGCTGAAGTAACTGAGACGAAATAGTGCCGAACCTTCGACCAAATTATTCATTGGATACTCAAAATTAAATTCATTTTTAAAGCAAGCTCCCTTCAAAAACCACGTTTTTCAGCAAGAAAATTCTGAAATGAAACTATTTTTTTCTTTAGTTTTTAATTAAATCTTTTGTTTACTTAATTTTATCGGATTTGTTTTTAGAATACATGCATGATCGACGATAGTTTTATATCAATCGTAATTATAGGTTGATGTTTATTTATTAATTTTATAATAATTATTGTTATATATATAATATGTGATATGTGATTACAAATATTCTCAATATATGTACATAACCAATACGGACAAATTGACTGATTCTAATTAACTTCCCTTCCCTGTCGAATAGAATAGAATATTTATTTTACCTACATTATTGACGTAACAATTATTTGGCCTTCCAAGTTTGGGCAGTGCGTTTGAAAAATAGAATGGTGGTATGTTCTTAAATAATTATTTCATCTCGTTTAATGCGAAAATTTTGTGAATCTTGATTTGTAAGCATTCAAACAATTTTTTTTTAATGTGTGTTCAGGGGTGATTGATTAGCAAGTTGATTGTATGAAACCACAGATGTAGAAATAAGATATCTTTTTTTTATTTCCATCTTAATCACAAGTAATAAAGTATCATACATAGGTTGGTATAAGTAATTTACTATGAGATACCCGTATCTAAGATATATTTGGTCGAAATCCAACTCGCTCGAACTCAACCTGTGACTCAACCCAATTCGTCACCTTTCCTTCCCGCAGTTTGAATCCCACAGTTTTTCCAAACCTTTCCGTAGACGTCGAAACGTTGTTAAAGCTATGTACATTTTCTAAAAAGAAACGTTTATTTTTATTCAAGGAAAAGACACAAGGGCGTAAAAGTACGAATTGACTAGAAACCCTCTTCTTTGTTTACCGTCTAACCACTCATACTCTAGCTAGCTGGTGCAAGATGGCGAGTTTAAGTCTGAGTTTCAGTGCGCAAGGTCCCCGCGCGCCGGTCTGCACCCCGTGAAATCCCTGCGCGCCGGTCTTCAACCCTGCGAAATTGCGTAATGTCACTTCGATACTGTGAAGTGACATTTATGACTATTAAAACCAAACGCTGCCGTCAAATTAATTTACTCTATGCACAAGGGTATATTAATTCGGATAATGATGACACATATTGTTTTTATAATAAAGATCAAATTACTGGCAAAGAGCTGTAAAACTAGCCTGTGTATAGTCGCTATTTTTTACCAGCGCTCGCGTCTGTATAGGATGCCTGTTTTATTCGAAACTTACCCCCTTGCATATACCTTGTCTACTTTGTTACTCAAACTTCGATTATGGTTGAAGCTAGGTGCCCCTTCCGCTCACTCACACCTAATACAAAGCGAGGTAAGAGTGAGTGGGACGCCTAGACGCACGACATAATAAAATCCTAGTTTTTATGTAATTTTTATGTATAATTACGAAAGTTGTATTCAGAATTGGTTGATTCTATGTGAGGACTGAATAAATTGACTTGTTTCTCATTATATAATAATTATTGAGTTAGGTTAATTACTGTTGGCGAAAACAGATTTTAAATCTTCAATCACGAATAACGAGGGCTGCTATTTAAGTTTTGTCGTTTGAAGAATAAAACACACCTAGAACCTTATAATATTATTTATTGTTTTTCAAAGTATTCACCTTGAAGTTTAATACATTTTTTCATTCCCTCGAACCAGTTATTAAAACACTTATTCTACTCCAAAGTGGGTGTGTTCAAAATGGCCGACTTGAAAGCGTCGACTGCTTCTTCACCAGACTGAAATCTTTGCCCACGTAGAGTTTTTTTTTTTAATTTTAGGAAATGTAAAGAAATCGTTAAGTCTTAGGTCAGGACTGTATGGGGGATGGTCAAGAATTTTTACGTTTTCCTGCTTCAAATAATCAATTGTTTTACCAGCGGTATGTGAGCTTGCGTTGTCATGGTATAGGATGATGCGTCGCTTTGAGTTAGATTTCCGAACTTGGACGATGACTTGTGGTAAACAAACAGTGGTATACCACTCTGCATTAACCGTTTTACGATTTTCAAGCGCAACCGTTGCAACATGACCGGTTTTCGTTACGAACGTAGCCACCATCTTCTTCGAAGTGCTTCGAGAGCGAACAACTTTAGTCGGCTTTGACTTATCTTGGAAGACCCAGGTTGTAGATTGCTGTTTGGAATCAGAGTCGTAAGCATAAAGCCAAGATTTGTCACCACGGATAATGTCGTAGACGTGATTTGACTTTCCTCGCTTGAACCTTTGAAGAGTTTTCTTACACCATCTGACGCGGGCCGCTTTATGACCATCGGAACGGAAATGCGCGCTCCATCGGCAAACTCCTCATGCAAGATCTTATGAATGGTTCTCCCTGAGCTGCCTAATAGCGCCTCTATCTTCTGATATGTCACATGACGATCTTCGAGTATCAGTTGTCTCACAGCAACGATGTTTTGTTCAGTAAAGGCGGATTTTAGACGTCCTTCACGAGATTTGTCACTAAGAGTAATATTTCCACGCTGGAATTCTAAATACCAGCGCAGACATGAGGCTTCATCACTGAACACAGATCTCAACTCCTCGGAACACTCAAACACCGAGTTAGGCCTCTCCGATAGTTGTAAAAAATTAGAGCACGAACGTTTTCCTTCGAGAGATTCATTTTCGTACGCGACCTGACAGATTCAAAACAACGCTGTGGCTAAATAGTTGCATCAATCCTAATTCTTTCGATTGTTTTGATATTCTAAATTCAAACAAATTTGAACATTGAAGAATTCTAAATTCAAATTTGGCGGGATATCTTTAAACGACAGAACTTAAAAGGCATGCCATGTATATTAAAAAAAATATTTTATTTGATAAAATTACTGAAATTGTGTTTTTAATGATCGAAAGATCTAGTTTAAATACTAAAGAATAAAATTTACTTTTTTCAAAGTTTTCGTTTTGAATTTAAATGCCGAAAAACTAGACTGAAACGTGCATTTTGGGGGGACATAGACTTAATGTTTTCGGGGTTGGTTAATCTTCAGCGTATCGCCGAAGTCGTTACATTAGGTCTAGAGTTGTAATCCAACACCCAAATAGAATGTAATGGAAAGCATAAGATGTAAGTATTATTGTAAATAATTTTGACTGTTACATTCCTTACTGCGCCAAATTTCGAAACCATTAAACTCTTTACGTCGCGTCGTTAATGTCAATAAATTCAATATTATTATTGTTCATAGCATTGCGTAAAAGTTAAAAGAATAATTATATTAAAACGTTGACGCTGACTTCACTTGACACACCGCGAAAACGCATACGCCAGTCTATTCTCTACCAAAAAATGTTGAATACAAACGTGATGGTGTGGTACAAGGAGCCAAATTCGTTAGAGTCAAAATCTGGCACCAGTGAGTTATGCGTGCTGGGCTCGTATTTATATGAATGATTAGCTCTTTCTTAATTATCGACGATTAGACGTACCTTATACGCAGTCGAAGCCTTTCTGATTCCGTGGCGAGCCAATAATGAGGGTTCACCCTTTCTGCCTCGGCTTCAAGAGTTTGCACCTCCTTTCCAGGGTCCGGAATCAGTCACTCATAGTCCCTCATCAAACACATAGCAGCCATGTGATCACGACTGAAAATTTAGTTCGGAATTCACGGAATTCACAATTAAAAGACCAAAGTTCAAAGGTCACACAAGCACTTCTTGGCCGAAACAAAAGGATTCTAGTATAACTTTACGTTGTTGTGATGTATACGTTATTATTATTTTTTTTTTGCTATCGAAGAAGACCAACAAACTAATTTTTGTTCAACAAATTAAATCTTGATGTGTTTCCAGGAATCCAACCCTTATAGTGATACTATTTTGAGCCTAATAACTAGCAGGCTATTGAAACTACGAAGAAGTACGAAAGTTCTTCATTTGACTGAGCTGGTGATTCGATAGAGTTTATCTAACGATTTCTTGTCATTCACCTCCACTCAAATGTATAATTTATCTCTGTTCACTTTGTATGACCCTGGCATAATTATGCTTTTTTAAATCTATGCTTGAGCTATAATTTAATACTCAGTGTGATACAGCAGTACATGCGCAAGATATTACTTAAATACATTTTAGGTACTTTCATTAGGTACTTTCAATTGAATCGTTTTGTAGAGAGGATGCCAAAATATCGTAGACAAAGTCAAGTAGAATTGTTTATTCACAATTTTTTCATTTTCGAAACCGCAAAAATCGCTTAAACTCTCTCAATTTCTTACAACATTCAAGTTTAGTCTGTACTTAGAGGTCAAGGTCAGTCAATAGGCGTTTAACAAAGTTACTTGTGTATGTGGTCATTGCGTGTTGAGAGGGTACCAGAAGGTCGTTGCTTATTTATTATTTATTTACTGTTTTTTCAGAGAAAAAGTTACGTCAACCTTGTTATTGGAAGTAAATATAGACGAAAATTTATGTATATTAATATAATATATATATAATAATATATATATATGTATGTATGTCTCAATAACTTAGATTTTAATACAACTGTCAGAACTTTCTCGAACTATTTTCCGTGTATGTACAATGTTTAGGAAAATATAGTAAAATATATATTACCTCCGTAAATTGCTAACGCACTCGGAATTGACGATGACAGATGCCGTTTAGTCAGTAACAGCCACATAGAATCGCGTTGGTTAGAGGTGCCATGTGACGATATTTGTTCGGAGACACGTGTCCCAATAATAATCAAATTAATTGAAAGCGGTTCGTCCCTTTTACTTACATCTTTGGTATGATTTGATGTCGCATTTTAGAGTTTAGGTTAACAGATCTGTCTTAAGTATGCAGCATACTGCATACTTGAAGGGGACTGTGTATCTATCCGCTTACTTGCCAATTCATAAGGCTGAGGCCAACTCTAACCTATTTAATGCTCTGTGGTAATAGCATAGAGAAATATTATTTTGTGTGTTAAAATGTTCATATCTAGTATCGTACCAATATAATATTTCATATAACTAAAATCGCTTTGTCGTTAAAATGGAATCCTTGTTTCATACTGTCCGCCCGTATGTCACAGGCCTCGGATATCTTTTCATCAATTCTGTTCAAAACACAGGCAGACGTTTCAGATACAATTTAAAAAAAAAAATATGAAAACTAAATTATTTAGAAGTGGCTCTCATCAACTATGAAGTAAAAAATATTTTTGACGCACCTGATTGTGTAGCTGTAGGCAAGACTGAGTAGCTTTTATATGATTCTTTTAAAATTAATATTAATATTCTGCGAGGTTTGAGCTCCTAAAGTAGTTAATAATTTGCACCCTTTTAACTTTTAGCCGTGAGATTGAAAAGTCTGAAAAATTCAAGAAAGTAGCACCTGACTGACATTTTAACAAAAATTGTTTTGAACGAGGTATATCGACTCGTTTTTGAGATATTTTCTGGTATTTAATGCTATTATTATATCTATAAAATCGTAGTTGTGTATCTGTTCGAGCTAATTTCCAAACACAGGTAACTTTTTTGTTTGTCTGTCTATTCAGACTAATCTTCATACTTATGCAGTGCGACGTACGCTAGACTATCTGCGGTAGGTACAAATAAATCGTTCGTAAAAGTTAGAGAAATATAAGAAATCTCTGTAACTAGGATGTTTATGGAAATTTTGAAGTTTTTTCTCTACACAAACCTAGTTATAACTCAAATGATACCATAATTAAAAAGAAATCAAGATTAATACGTATTAACTCATTTAAGTAAATCATTTAAGAGGGTTTATATGGGTGTTCACGCGTACAGCCCGTCCTTAACGTCTCGCGCAGCTGGTCAAAACTCCCTATACTGGGTTGTGGTAATCAGTCTTTACGTTAGAACGGTAAAGCGCGACAGCAAAGTGTGAGGGAAAAACTTATAAATGACCAAAAATGCCTTTCTTATAGGCACAGGCGTGTTTCAGAAAAAATCAATGTAACGTGTTCGTCTATTAATGCCATTAAATTGACAGACATGATAAAATATATATATATATATATTTTTAAATAATGAGATATATTTTGAAAGGTATATTACATGTAATTATATTCCCTTTATAATAAATAATAGATATTATGAAATGAAAAGTAATATAACGGAGTTATTTGGAAAAGTTCAGTTGTAGCCTAAAATGTAATATGCCACTGCAGCAGGTTACCTAACCGTCAATGCTTAAACATTGACTATTTAATATTGACTTAAACATTAAATATTTCATCTATAAATCGAAATGCCTAAACAGCAGTATGTATCTCCAATGTCTAATGTGCCAATTTATTTCAAAATTCTTTTGTTGTAACTCGATTATACTATAATTCAAGATCAACGAACATCAATTAACTATAAACCTATGTTACCGTTTATCTAAAATACATAAAAAATATTGCTAGATATTGGCGCTTGAAAAACAAAAGACAAATTTATTGTATATTGTAAATCCAGTCATATCGATATTGTTAAATTTAACATTTTAATAGGTCAGGTTAAAATGGCAATTTCTTAAACCACATTATTTAAAGTTATCAAATAAATACTTGTCAACTAACATTATAGGCCTCTCCCAAGGCTCGCCACCACACACGGTCCTCCGCCTTTCGCATCCAACTACCCCCGGTATGGTGTTTCAGGTCATCTGTCCACCTGACCGGGGGGCGTCCAACGCCTATATCCTGCAGTGGAGAGACTCGGGCTGATGATGATGATGATGAACCAACATTATACTCACTATAC
This sequence comes from Luffia ferchaultella, assembly GCA_949709985.1. Lineage (NCBI taxonomy): Eukaryota > Metazoa > Arthropoda > Insecta > Lepidoptera > Psychidae > Luffia > Luffia ferchaultella. Next base: position 10,422,344 of record OX453254.1, read on the forward strand.
CTACATTATAGGTCATCTGCATCTTAGGCATTTAGTATTTATAGTCACGATACAATGTAGGCAATCTGCTTCTTAGTCAATCGACGTGTTAGACATTACTACAGCAGTGGCTTCTTCATTTTTAGGCACTGCTTATAACTCTAAATGTCACGTTTTAATGCATATATATATATGAACGAATCTTTGGGCGCGTGAAGCCAACACACATTTGGCCGGTATTCCAATATAGGAAATACGATATTCCCAATTCGCATATTTATGAGACATTTTATTTCTTTGAAACACAAAGACAGCGTGACACCACTGTGTTCGCATGAGCACGTAGTAATAACAAATTACACGCCAGAAGAGTTGAATTGTACGGTTAGTATTTAGCCCGTTTCGTGTCGGTTTTGCCGCACGCTTCCGAACTAGGTCAGTCGCAAGCAAAACCCGCCCCGCTTTTCCGCCGAGCCTACACAAAGCTCGGCGCTTGCACGAGGGTGCCTGTCCGCCATTTCAATAGGACTAGGAGACCTGCTTGACGCGTTGAATTGACGCTCTCACCGGGGAAAACGAGACAAAACTGAATATGTATGTTGATCCCTGCTTCCCGTTTAAATATTTTCTGTAAAATTAAAAAAAATACGAATATACTAGTCAACTTGCGACTACGCCCGCATGGTTGACATATATTTTGTAATGTTTCTTACATTTTAAAATAAACTATTTTTTTTTACATATTTCATCTATTTCATAAAACTCTGCTCTCCTTTTTTCCTTCCTTTTTCGTGCTCAACGATACCTTATTTGCCTTGTTGTTCAAAAGCATTTAAAGAAATGCTGGTCCTAAATCCGATACTTACGCCTATGGAGTGTGTAAAACGTTTTTGTTTCTTTGCGCGATTATGTATGATGTTCACCTTAGGCATATTTATGGTACATTCGAAATCTCAAATACAAGTAGTAAAAGTAAAAATTCAAAAACTGTGGAAATATTTAAGTAAAACAAATTTTGCTTGTAATTTTTTATGTTTACCCTAAAACTGAAGAGTTTGAAGGCAACTGAGTGTGTACGTACAAAAAAAGAAAAAAAATTGCATAGCTCTTTTCCATCTTTTTTTGCATTATTTGTTTCGTTGCTTGTCTATGGATAACTGTTAAATGTGATATATTAATTATAATGTTATATGTTGTATTTTTATCGAATCGTAATTCTGAATTCTATATGTATTTGGCATTTTATCGATTTGCAATCTTAGAACACAAACTTTCTTCGTATTGGCAAAAAAGATTAACCCATAAATTACAAAGACGCAAGAGGAACAAATTATCGTGGCGCTAGTGGCGCTGTCGGTTTTTGTGTCGGTTATCCGCCCTTACATTGGGGTTCCTTAGCCAAATGACAATGAATGAAACCCTTACAGTTTCATCCTCTACGTTTGTCCGTCTGTTTGTCACAGCCATTTCAGTCGAAGAATATTGCCACTATACAGATGAAAATTGGAAGTTTAAGCAATGATCTCACAGTCGCCAAAAACGTCGAAAAATTATATTAAAAAGAAAGCATTTTAAACACAATAACATGAAATAGTAAAATTATACAACTAGTGCTCGTAAATAAATTTCGCTTAATGAGATCCGTTGGCTGATAATTTATTAGGTATACACATTAGTGCTCTCTAAAGACATATTTCTTAACTCGGTACTGATGACAGATACAAAAACAATTTTTAATTTGGCATATTTTGGTTTTTGTAATTGATTTTAATAAAGGGGGTATTAGTATTATTTCCAGTAATTTAGAAACATTTGAACGAATCGATATATAATATTTATTTTACAGTACAACCACGTATTTGAAACTAGACGCACAGGGCTAATTGTACATAAACAATTCAAACAAAAGCCCATTTTTTTTGGCCGTGTTTGTGTTGGAATACATTTCGATAAAACATACATAGGTATATCGAATTGTTGTACGGTTGTTGTAGCTGATTAAAGACGTATGTACAAAAAGTGACAGCTCGAAAATAGGTTTTACTTGACAGCTTGCTTACTACTACACGCGCATCTGCACCAGAGGCAACACATACTTGGCTCTATACCAGAACTAATTAGTCTTGATCATTATTATTTTTATTTATTTAAAAATTAGTTTTCTTTTATGTCAAGTTTTTAATGTTGCTTTATTTTATATAATAACTAGCGATCCGCCCCGGTTTCGCACGGGTAGCAGAGCCATAATGTTTTTACGGTCGTAGTGTCGTATCAGCTTGTTGTGTCGAACATGTGGACTGGATTTCATTAGATTTAAATGTAATGCAAGTTCATCCAACTTGGATTATTTTTAATGTATTTTATTTCGAATTCTATAAATATATGAAAAAGTAAAGAATAAATACCTAAAAACAAACTAAAATATTTCTTTGTATACAACATTGATAACTTCAGCCTAACCACGTGTGTCGCGTCGTCCGGTATGGCTCCTAAGATATTGATTTAAATTGTAGAATACAAACGGCGATCATAATGTTCATGAAATGCTGAAGGTAAATATCGTATTTAATTTGATAAGGATTAATACCATATCCGTATAAATTGTTTTCCAATCACCTCATCATATTACATCATAAAAACAGTATAGTAAGCTATCCATAAAATATAGACATATGCTATCGCGGACTTTTCTTTAGTCCTATAAAAGAGACACAATTCCTCTATACATTATTTTGTTATATCTCAAAAGGATTAGGCCGCATTTTCGATGAAAGTTCCCAACCAGCTTGATTTTTTTCCGACTTCTTCAACAATAATCGTCATATTTCAACAAATTTTCTCTTGAATCTGTCCATTGATGTCAATAATATGCCAATCCGCTCGGTACTTTTTGAGTTTGTCGCGTTCAGACAGACAGACAGACGCGGCGGAGGACTTTATTTTATAATATGTAGTAATAACAATAATACCTGGGACATCCCACACAGCGCTATCTAGTCCCAAACTAAGCAAAGCTTGTGTTATGGGTGTGGGTTACGATGTCTTTTAAAGTTCCATAAAAAAAAATTGTTAGACAATACTATACTGTGCCACAGTTATCGTATGAGGAGTTTTGCAATACGAGTGCATTTTGTTTGTGATATGTGGCGATGGCGAAACCGAGGTCCCATTGAATGAGGTGACCTTTTCATTTCCCATTTCGTCAAATTCTACTATTTTTGATTCTGGACCGATTGTTTTCAAAATCAATGTGTAAGAGTCTGTATGGTCTTCGATTACGAATCTGTGCTCAGAACTAAAAAAAATTACTACCTTAGAATCTGTTATAGTTTTTGAACTGCTTGCTTCCAAAATCGATATCTATGGGTCCATGTGGTCTCCCTTCACAAATCTGCGGTCAAAACTGAAAATAGTGTCTGCCATTTTGAACTTCTTTCTTTCTGGGCCTAACACTACTAAAATAAAGTCTGTTTCGTATAGATTAAAATTTTATTATTATTTGGTCCACATTACAAAAAAAAAAAAACAAGTCTGTATGCGTTATTACAACAACGATTAATACTTTTGTCAATACAGTTACTATTAATACGTTCTTTATGACATCGAAACTTGTACCGCAATGTTGTATTTTACAGTACTAAATCTTTTTACTTTACACCAATCACAAGCGAGCATTCTGTTTGCACCGCATGCGTAAACCGCGAAAAGCAACCCGCTCGCGCCCTTAGCTCTTACCATTATTTATTTCTATAAATTGAGGAACCGTGCGAACACCCCTGTTTTGACTAACTTGCCCTTCAAATTTCACGATCATTCAGACCGCCTTCTACAAACATTATCCCATCAAAAACAATACTTGTCAAAAAAACCAAGTCTCGCAACTCAGTTGTTCTGCGGTAAAAAGTTGTGAGATCCATGTAATACCAAGTCGGTTATTAATTTATTCAGTCTCTACTTGTAAGTCTCTACTTGTAAGTATGTAATGTTTTATATAAATATATTGAGACTTGGCCATCGCACTAAATAATTGAATTTACATGTGTTTTCAGGCGATTGAATTTACACGTGTTTTCAGGCGATGGCCAAGTCTCAATATATTTATATAAAACATTACATACTTACAAGTAGAGACTTACAAGTAGAGACTGAATAAATTAATAACCGACTTGGTATTACATGGATCTCACAACTTTTTACCGCAGAACAACTGAGTTGCGAGACTTGGTTTTTTTGACAAGTATTGTTTTTGATGGGATCTCATTTCTTTTTGTATTTTGTAGACAGTTCTACTTTTTTCCTTTTCGGTACCTTCTACTTATTGTATATATGTATATCTACCAGCAACGAATTTTCTTAAAGCCCTCTCCCGGACTTATGAACTTTTCTTATTTTTGTAGGTAGCCTTCCGTTTTCTCTTTTCCGGTACTACTTCTTGAGCTTCAGCTACAGTTTAATATAATAATAACTGCCGTAATAAAACATCGTTACGAATAAAGCCAATATTGAAAAATTTAACTGAAGACTTAGCTGTATGGGCTTAATTTTCTTTGCGGTCTTTTCTAGATTTTTTAGTTTTTTCTTGATTCATACACCAAACACTACTTATATTCCAAATTTGAAGCTTCTAGGTCTGCTAGAAGTGCCTTAGAATTTTGATGATCGTTGAGTCAGTGAGTGACAAAATTAAGAAATTTGACCCGTTATAATTTCTTAAAAATACTGGTTCAAATTGAATTAAAACGTGTAATATGCTTATATAATATGCCTGCATGGTTACTGAAAATTTCAGTCTTCTAGTTTTATCCACAACGAAGTTACAGGGGGTCGAAAATGGTCTGAATTGCTTCGAGAAAAGGATGGTACGGCCGTGACGCTTTTTTGCTCGACTTGGTGGGGGCACGGCCGTGCCCCCAACAAAACGTGGGGTGCCCGATATCAGTTGTTTTAAATATTTCATTGCACTCCACGATTTTTCACAATAACATTAATTTTCAATTTTTTTTTTACTTATTTTCTTTTTTAAAGTTCGATTGTCTATCAAAGTCGTATCAAAGTGTAATTTATAATTTTTTTTTAATATATTATTTTTTATCTTTTTTTAGTCTTAATATTTTTTAAACTACATTCCATTAAAATTTACAAACATAAAGGTGGAACTCACAATTACCTATAAAACGATGAAATGATACAAACCGACACAAAGTTTCATGTCGGTGCTAATCTAACCACTGAGGAGTTCCCATGTAAACAAATTATCGTGGTGCATCATCAGTTTATAGTGAAAATCATGGATAACTATCGAAATCCAACCTACATACAAAGTTTCGTGTTCGTGCTATTAACCGGTGAAGAGTATCCTTATGAGGAAACAATCCTGGCTGCAACATCAAGTTATGTTTATCATTTTAGTGTATTGTCATCGAAGTTACATATGTATTCTGAATTTCAGCCCAATATCTTCAGTGGAACTGGGTGACAACCGCGTTTAAAGATTCCATTAGATACAAAAAAACATACAGGGGAACTTATAAAAGCGTATTAAAATTAAAATAATTACACCATTCCAAGAGCTCACCACTTTTTACATATGTTTTAATTTAATTTTTTTATCATAAAAAAATTATTAGTTGGTCAACTCGGTAATGTATATATTATGTACATTGTATATATAGTGTAAGATTTTTATTTTAAGTTTAATAGCTTTCCGCCTTGGTAAAAAAAATAATTCAAACTAATTCAATTCATAAAATATTATAAGACAATGGGCGGTTTCGTACCCAGTGGTGTATCAAGTTGTGACATATGTCATTTTAAAGGTCTTAATAATAGCTTCATTTTATTGTATGACACCAACTTATTATTTAATTACTGCCTTTGAAATTTAAATTTAAAATTATTTAATTTTTATTTAAATAATCATTATTTCTAGCTTATAAAGTTCTTTTTAAGCGACTTCAAAAAAGAAGGAGGTTACTCAATTCGACCGTATATATGTTTTTTTTTTTATGTGTGTTCAGGGATAACTTCGTTGTTTATGAACCGAATTGGATAATTTTTTTTGTGAAAGGGAGATATCTCCGAAATGGTACCATGATAAGGAAACCAGGATCTGATGATGGCATCCCATAGAAATCGAGGGCAACCTTCGAAAATCGTATTTTAAAGTATCGTATTTTAAGTATTTTGATAAAGTACTACTACTAGTACTATTTAATGAAGGTCGGGAGTCGATCTGATGATGGAGCTGAAAGACAGTCGAGGGAACTCCTCAACGACTGGCAGCAATTACCTGGTGTTTGGACTTGATTCATTTCTATTGATGAGATCTTTGCACCCATATGGATTATAAGTGCCATTACAGGTCTGATGATGGAGACCATACACAATCGAGGGAACTTCTCAACGATTTACAGCAATTACCTGGTGTTTGGACTTCATTCATTTCTATTAATAAGAACTTTGCACCCATATGGGTTATAAGTACCATTACAGATCTGATGATGGAGACCATACACAATCGAGGGAACTCCTTAACGATTTACAGCAATTACCTGGTGTTTGGACTTAATTCATTTCTATTGAAGAGAACTTTGCACTCATATGAGTTATAGTGCCATTACAGGTCTGATGATGAAGACCATAAACAGTCGGGGGTATTCCTCAACGATTTACAGCAGTTACCTTTTGTTGAGCTTCCGTCATACGGTTGAATATGCCAAAATGTTCAGTTCGCACAAAAATAATAATTAAGATTGAAGTTTTACATAGGAATACCACTGCCTACTAGGCATGCTGATGTGTCAATTTGACACTCAATTTACGTTGCGTAATCGCGGTGCTGTCTCATTAGAGTAGCGCGTTTAGTAGCCCTATTTATACTAAATACAAATAAGTTACAGATGCGTTCAACTAAAAATTGAAAAATAAAATAATTAAAAAAAAAAATAAAAACTGACTTCAAAAACATAAACTAAAAAGTTAAAAATAAAATTTTCACTTTAAAGAAAGGAGCATTAACAGGCGGCATATAGTAAATGAAGTCGGTGCCAACTCAGACACTTTAAATGGGTACTTACCAGGTAATAACAGTTACAACAATTATATATTTATAACTATAACAAATATGGAACACAATTTAAAGTGTCTGAGTGAGTAGGCACCGACTTCATTAACTATATGCCGCCTGTTAATGCTCCTTTCTTTAAAGTGAAAATTTTATTTTTAACTTTTTAGTTTATGTTTTTGAAGTCGGTTTTTATTTTTTACTTATATTATTTTATTTACCATGTTATATAGCATACTGTGCGTTGCGGCTACCTGTCAGTATAACTCTTACACCGCCCTGCCCACACACATACATACTACTTGAGGTTGGATTCAGTCCTGTCATGTGTCGAATCGGATATATTACTCCTATATTGTAGTAACTACAATAACGACGGGAAGGGAGTCGATAATTACTGTTTGTGCCTAATAGGGCGAAGAACAGTCGGCACATGTTCACATATAATAAGCATTATATGGTATTTGGGGTGGGCGAGGCATCAAAATTATATATTGTTGCCAGCAACTTTTTTAGATGATATAATTGTTGATCTAGATTATTAGTTCAATGATAATTTTTTTTAAATTATTTCGACCTACGCAATACTAGCCTTTAATTATATTTTTAATAAGAAATCCAAGAACAACATGCCTACACTAGATACAGCATGGAGACGAAGCCTATGCAAAACCTGCAATTTTTTTGGCCAGTCTTAAGAGTATGTAGGTGTGCAAGCAGCGGTGGAATAGCGATTGGTAACTGTATAGTAGGTATGCTTAGTAATAAAGTAATATTGTACAATAAGTAACATTTACACTAAAAATAACATTTCATTATATGAGATATAAAATAACTCATAGTTATTTCCTTGCACGTGTTTCATGGTTGGTGCCATACTATAAAATAAAGCTATTGATACGACCTTTAAAATGACATATACCACAACTTGATACAACCTGGGTACGCAGCCCATACAAAGATGCCCATTCACTTTTACTTTCACCCACGTCTCAAGATTGATTGAGTTCAACTTTACCATACGTACAGCATTTGATCGGAGAAAAACAAAGACGTACACCCGACCTTTCAATAGCGCTCCTCGGAGCGGTCTGAAGCACGATACCGTGTGCGTTTGGTTTTATGCTGTCAGTGTGCTGTCAGTTCATACAAAATAGTATGGCGAAATTTCGGTGAAATTGCATATTATTGATGATTTTTTTCTGCCACTTTTCCGTTTATTATCAAAATTTCCTCTAACAGAAAGAAAGGATGAAGTATTAACAATACTTAAATGATTTTTTAATCTCAAAAAACCTTGTGATGATGGTGTAATATGTACCGAAAAATGTTAATTTTCCGCGATTTCGGCAAAAGTGGGTTACAAAATAATATTTTTTCAGTGTGAAAGAGTGTAAAATATGCAAATGTTTTCTAACACAATTGTAAATTAAGAACTGATCTTTATTTAAGAATTAGGTTTATGACCATATACCTTTCCAAACTTCCTAAAAATGTACCTAAACATGCCGTTTTTTTGTAATTGCCCCCTTAAAGCTTACAGTTACAGAGGTTTTGTATTTGTTATGTAATTTTTTGTATGGGGAACCCGTTTAATTTTTAACTTTATTTTATTTTTTTTATTTGTTGTTATAGCAACCAACCCGCAGTGGAGTAGCGTGGTATATTTAAGCTCCAAACCCCCTCCTCACCCTGGGGGAGGCCTAAGCCCCTGCAGTGGTGTAAAATGGGCTGATGATGATGATGATGATAGCAATCATAGTAACACACAGTCTGTGAAAATTTCAAGTGTAAGCAATGATCTAACAACCAACAATCGCTAAAAACGTCGAAAAATTACGTTTCTTGTACGGGAACCTCCTTTAATTTTTAACTTTATTTAGAATATTGCTTTTTCTATATACTATATCTCATAGAGTAAATAAATTTAACAGCAGCGTTTGGTTTTAATATAGTTAGAAATGTCACTTTACAGTATCGAAACTGTCAAACGCAATTTCGCGTACTGAAACCGGACTGAAACTCTACATCTCACCGAACGGGTACACCAGCTAGCTAGAGTATGAGTGGTTAGTCGATAAGCGCATGAGAGGGTTTCTAGTCAATGGTATATCGGTTTGTTTATTTTAGTTAATTATTTTTGACGGTAGGAACAGTTACCTCAGGGACACAGATGGCTTCGGAATATTTTATTCCTTCACGTCAAAAGGATATTTTATTTTCCGATTGTCTAGTATTTAATGCCAGGATCTGAAGTTTGTTCTAACCATCGATATAAATCAATATTATTCTTGCGATCGCAAGGTGAGCCTAAATAATGTATGAAATATGAAACCGTTAGGAAAATCTACTCTCGGGTAAATCTGGCCCTCTAAATACGTTTTTATCCATAAAAGAACGAATTAACTAGAAGCCCTCTTGTGCCTACAGTCTAACCACTCATGCTCTTGCTAGCTAGTGCAAGATGGCGAGTTTCAGTCCGAGTTTAGTCCGCGAGTTCAACGCGCGCCGGCCTTCACCCCCGCCACATTGCGTTTGAAATTTTCGATACTGGGAAGTGACATTTCTGATTCTAATTAATCAAGTTTAAAACCAAACGCTACTGTCAATATTTTCTCTATGTTGTTTTTATCGAAGAGTTTTTCACGTGTTCTTTTTGTATTCGCTTGTAGAATAATGATTTCGAATTTGAATAGTCCTGAATACACACGACCTTTTTGGAATGAAAGAGCTGAAAGGCTTTCGCGTGCTTTCTATGCAAACGGAATTCCGCTTGTAGTTTAAATAAAAAAAAAAATGCATGTACGTTCATCTACGTATGGAATATTATTCATAATTACATAATTAAAAGAATTTTTTTTTATAAAATCTTTGCTTTATGAGGAAAGTAATATTAATATTTCGTAGCTAAACTGTAAAAACGGAACCCTTATAATCTCGTCTTGTCCTTTTATCTGTCTGTCCGCGTGTCACAGCCATTTCACTCGGAATCTATTGGCACTATATAGATTCGTAAAACGAACTCAGCGGTATGGAACCCACATGATAGTAAAAATATATTCTTATTTTGGAGCGCATACAAAAACGTTTTTTAAGATTTCTATGCACATAATACATTTAAATTTTATCCTACGCGTTTTCTTTTAAGCTGCTTGGGGCATGACTCCTTGCAGCTGAGAAAGGACATACATCTTTTTAAATTCTTAATTAAATTGTCAAGAAAGAAATGAAAGACTGTGTCGATTTACATTGTAAATTTTTGAAAATGCTTGTGCCTCGCGAGGCATATAGTAGATGGAACACGTGTAGGAGGCTCCTGGCGTTGCCGTTTTCGCGGACACACCTATATAAGAACTCTGCATTAGTGAGAGCAATAGAAATAGTCAATTCTTTTGACTCGAGTGCACCCAACTGGCGTATTCAGGGAGGGGCCGTAGAGGCCGGCCCCCCTCCTCAAACCAAATGACATAAATTAAGTTAAAAACATTCGACAAGAAGATTTACGCTGCAATTGGAAAATTATACATTTCTATTTAATACGCAGTAAAATAGTAAATTATTTACGTCACCAAAGTACCTAATATAATTAAATAGGTATAGAGATCATTGAATGCTGACCATATTTTACGTAACTAGATCTGTTCAAACATGACATTTTGAGGTTTTAGGACTGCGAATTTTATGAGGAACCGGTTAAGGGCGAGTTGGACTCGCACGGAGAGGTCACGTCACCTAGTGTATTTTATTAACCTTTAATCAAATTTAGGTTAAAAGTTGAATCCGATTTTTTTTCGTGTAAATAACAAATTGAAATTATTCGTTCTCAGTAAAATTAAACAACACATTTTATATCTACTAGAGCGGATTGATAACTACTTAGCCTAACAATCATCATCATCCTCATCATCAGCCCATTTTTACCCCACTGCAGGGGCTTAGGCCTCCCCCAGGGTGAGGAGGGGGGCTTGGAGCTTAAGTGCACCACGCTGCTCCACTGCGGGTTGGGAACTGTAACGACCGCCATCTATTGACAGCGTCCGGGACCGACTGCTTAACGTGCCCTCCGAAGCACGGTGTCAGTGATATTGTGTACTTAAGTCAGAAAAACTCATTGGTACACGCCCGGATTCGAACCATGGCTCTGTGGGGCCTTATAACTTTAAGACAGGTTCGTTGTGCTCTGGGCTATCACGATACTGAACAGAACAAGCCTAACAATGAAATACCTATATTATCGTTTTAAACCTATTTTTGTTTTTTGACGTAGTCCCCGTTGAGCTGTATGCACTTACACAGAAAAAGTTTTTAGTTATAAATAACAAAAAAATTGATTACTAGTTACCTAAAAATAGTGACAACATAACTATTGCTATAAGTAGTGAAACTCAGTTGTACCAGCTTACCAACCAGTAGCTTGCATTTTAACTTTGTTTAAAAATTATCAAAGTTTTGCTATTTTCATGGTAACACAACTAGTGTTGTTATCCACTTTTTTCAGTGTAGTCCAACGACCTTCTAAAGTTTCAATACCTCTCCTAAAATGTCTTTCATCGAGTCCCGAATAGTAGTCGTCTACAGCAGCTTTGACCTCATCTCCGTCCCTAAACCTCTGCCCACCCAAAAAAAAAAATTAAGTAGGGGAACAAATGAAAGTCAGACGGTGCTAAATCAGGTGAATAAGATGTGTCAGAAAGCAACTCGTAGCGCAGTTCGTTGATTTTCGCCATGGCGGCGCATACACGTGCATTGTCTTGAAGAAGAAAAAAATTTTAATACAATCTCGGTCTTTTCAGACGAATGTCGTAGTCTATCGCCTTGTAATTTATCGGATAGGTTAACGTAATATGTACTGCTTACAGTTTGGCCTTTGGAAGATAATCTATCAAAAAAAATCCTTTCGCATCTCAAAACACTGATGACTTTGCCCACAGATTTCTCCACCTTCGCTTTTTTGGGACTGAAGTTGGTCCACTAGTTCTGTCCACTGCTTTGATTGTATCAATTCCAGGGTATAGTAGTGGACCCATGTCTCATCTGTAGGAAAACTATCACAGCTAACTAAACTGTATTATTTAACGAGAAATAGATTAACTTATAAAATGTATTTTGTAAAAATTCCATAGAAAATGACAGATAGCGTGTTATTTGCATTTCTTTGCAGAGCTTATTTTCTTCACAATTGATACTAAAATTCTAAGGTTCACTGTAATAAAATAAGTAATAAAAATTGTCTCTGGTTATTAGTGCACTCATGTTATTACTTTTTGTATTGACGAATTTGTCAGATATTTATGAAAATTCATTTGACGTTGAAACTGTCCCTGTGACGTCATCTGGGCGGTTCAGCTTATTGCGCTGCTTTCTACAGTAAAAAATCAAAGCCAAAAGTAAGTAAAAAATATTGAAGTACTTACGACCGCTATATCAAATGAAATTGTAATCGTCATGAATCAATAAAAATATTATGATTTTATTCAGTGTAAGATACTGTAAATAGTAAACATCAGTCCAGATGATGTCACAAGGATTTTAATTGGTTAAATTTTGGAATTAATAACTAAGAAAATTATACTTATATTTTTTTAAAGGAAGGTAAAGATTAGTCAATATTTTTGGAAAAAATATAAAAACCGTATGTTAAAAATTTTGGTGCAAAAAAAATTTCTCAATTTATTAAACTATTTCGTTTGAAAATAACAGACTTATTTTGTTAAAGTATATCAATTAAATGTACTCGATTTAATAGTTACGAAACTATACAGTTATGTTATACAACGATATTATAGTGCGGCGTTATACCACGTATAGATTATCGGCAAACGTAAAATTTAGATTAAGGGCAGACAAAACAATGTTATGAATGTTTAAAATGTCCTGTCAGACAGAGAGGGCAATATCGCATCTATGTTAGACGTCAGGCTATTTAAAACAATTTTAAATATCGTTTTGCAAGAAAGAGACAGAAATAAATTTTTTGTAGCTTGTAATTTCCATATTTTTCAACCTTTTTTTTCTCGGAAGAGAAGAATCTTTTCCCAGACAACAACACCCGCAGCGCGAACGATCTGCAGGTAGTGGGGGGCTGAAACCCCCTAAACTCCTTACTCCTTACTGTCAGCCACGGGGTCTTCACGAATATAACCTTTATATTTATATTTTCTTGACAAATATAATGCATTTTATAGGAGTCAATATCCTATTTTAATATTTTGTGTATCGATTTGCAGTTTCGAGTTGAAGAAACGAACTAGAGTATTTCATTAAGGGGTTCCGATGAAACGTTAAAAGAATTAATTAAAAGCAAACTCATTGAACGCTGTCAATAGATGGCGGTCGTTACAGTTCCCAACCCGCAGTGGAGCAGCGTGGTGGACTTAAGCTCTAAGCCAGGGGGGCTTGGGGGTCTCCAACCCTGGGGGAGGCCTAAGCCCCTGCAGTGGGGTAAAAATGGGCTGATGATGATGATGAAACTCATTGAAGGAAATGGCTCCATTATACACTTCAAAATTAAATTATATCCGTACGTAAAAATGTTCTAAAACGGTGTTTTATATTGTGTATAATATTACAGGCTCTATGGAATTTAGGATAGAGCCTTCGGCACAACGGGGCTTAATTCCTGTTTGGCACTCGTTCTTGCCTGAGCTACGATAATCGTACATCGTTATGCGTAATGAAATAACTCACTTCATAATTTCTGGAATTTTCGTATCATAACGGCGACGTATATTTTTATTAAACTTATAATGCGATTTTACGTTCATTAATTGAAATATTTTTGTTGTAATAGTACTAGGTAGTATTATTTCAGTATTAAGTGTTACTCGTTTTTAAGTGAAATTGAGTTTACCAACCTTTTATATAAAACTGACCAAGTATGTGTCAGACCATGCCCAGTGAAGGGTTCTGTAGTCGGTATGAACGTTAATCTTTAAAATATTTAAAAAACAAACTAGTTAATTTATCTCATTCAAATAAATTTTCGTTGAAAATGTTTATTTAAGTTGTACTACTTTAAAAATTTTTTAAATAATCCATCTCATAGACGTATACAGGTTTTTTTTGTCATTTAGCTACAGAACTCTAAAATAAAACCATAATATTTAATTTGTTTTGTAACGATATTTTACTTACATTTCAAACGATTTCGAGAATCACATCACGTGTACATGTTTTTTCTTTTAAACAATGTTCCAAGTAATTTTCAGTTGATTTACAAATATTATTTCTGGTACTTTTTAAAAACTTTTGCTTATGTTGATTGAAATAGTACAGTCTATGTTACGGATATGTTAGCACAACATTCGGATACATGTTTCATGTATACGGAGTTACCACAAAATATATTTTTTTAATCATTTTGCCACAAAATTTTGATCCACATTTTAATCACTTACGCGCGGAATTGCACATGGATAGGTAGAATAAAGCTCGCGCTTTTCGTTTATTTTATGCGTGGAAAGTTCATTTCATAATGTTGTGACTAAAAATTGTGAACAAAGTTTATCATGTTGTATACAATAAAAAATTTAAAATTTATTAACCTGTATAAATAGAATATTATTTTTAAATATTTTTTCTAAATACGACTGTTCACATGAAAAACGATCGTTAAAAATTCCCGAGCACGAGGTCAAAAATATTGACTGTCCATCCATGACAATTAATAACACATTTGTACGCTATAATCTGTTTGGCATTAGCTGAATAAACTTGAACGAGACAGCACGGCGACTCCACGTCGCGTCGTGTCGTATCGATTCCGACCCCTTGCCCCTACACCGGCACGGCCGCTATGCGTCATTTACCTGATTACTAGTAAATCTATAAACACAGAGTTTGTACTTCGCTAACGCAGGTATCATATCGCTCGCTTGTGCCTGTAAGCATAGATGATTTTTTCGTGTATAACTTGTAGGGCGTGGGCAGGATGACGACAACTGTCATAATTCTCGAGTGATGTCGTGACGTGATACGAACCGCCTACTTACCGCCGAACCTACGCGCTCGCCTTCACACCCCCAGAGTCGAGCGCACTCTTTGTTGTACGCACTCCTTAACTTGCTGCTAGTTTTGTTAATTGCCTGTAAACAACGGAATATTTTAATTTCCGACTTACAAAGGATTAATCATAATTGTATTATGTATTCCGTATGTATTTATAAGTATTATGTTCAAAGGACTCTTACCATAGAGTGAATTAATTTGACAGCAGCGTTTGGTTTTAATCTCAGTTTTAATAGTCATAAATATCAGTTTACAGTATCGAAGTGACATTTCGCATTTTCGGGGGTTGAAACCGGTGTGCGGGGATCTCTCGGGGGTGCACTAAAACTCGGACTAAAACTCCTCATCATACACCGACTAGCTATAGTATGCGTGGTTAGACGGCAAACCCAGAAGAGGGCTTTTAGTCAATTCGTACTTTACACATAAGCCTTCTCTGAGCATTTCTTCTGATGACTATTTTTATTGTGGCTCGACACTCTATTTGTAGCTTCGCTTGTGTAGATTTGAATTTCGTTTCATGGTCTCCTCTTCGTTATTCGTGACTGTAGAAAATACTTACTGCATGTCATACAAAGGCAGAAAAATATTTTTTTAAAGATGGGTCAGTTTTTTGCGCCAATATATATAATCAGCAAGTCTCCAATGAATCATTTTTTTATAGTCCGGTGAACTGTACTAGAAACATTTTTTTTCTTTGGGCCAGGCGACCACCCGTTGAATGAAAAACATTTTTTCTATAGTCAGTCAACTGTACTAAAGTAATACATTTATAAACACAGTTAACAAAGTAATTCCATAAGTTGCTACGTGGTCCGTGTACTACGCGTCGTAGCTTCAGCTGGAGCTAAAATAAATACGTAGTACGTGAAATAAAAACATTCGAATGCTACTGTTTAACATATGAAGATGGCAGCACATGTATAAGTTTTAATATACGATATATGAAAAACGCTGCTTTTTTGAAAATATAATTTCTACTTACAATTAAAAAAAAAAACGATCTTTTCAATGACATATGTTATAGTCACGTATAGTAACTTGGGTCACTTGCATACGACGCAATGTCATTTCAAGATCCCCTAGTATACCCAGAGGTGGCAACGGATTGACTAAACTATCGTTATGATGGCTCATTTAGTATCAATAGCGTGTAAATAATTTACGTGAACAGAATGGCGTCGGTCTGCCGGCATGACCTTGGTGTGTTTGGTAGGTGCAGCCGTTGAAACACGTGTTGTTGTTTAGCAAAGTCAACTATCCTTAGGATGGCTGAGTCAAAATAAGATGATACTATGTACACTAGCTATACGCTCAGTACAAAAACTGACATAATTCATTGGTGCGTTTAGTAGATATACCCGTTCCAAGGCACGATAATTTTATTTGTTTACAAAAAAACTAAACATTATCAGGATCATTATAAAATGTAATGATAGTTTAGTTGACTGAACAATAGGTAACACGTGTTTCAACGGCTGTACCTACCAAACACACCAAGGTCATGCCGGCAGACCGACTCAATTCTTTTCACGCAAATGATCTACACGCTATTGATACCTACTAAATGAGCCATCCTAACGATAGTTTAGTCAATCCGTTGCCGCCTCTTATACTATAGGAAGTACCTACCCTGTAGATTCATGTTTTTAATAGCTTGATCTAAACTTGATCTTTACGCGTTCTTGAGAAAAACGGTCTTGATAGACAGACAGACGCACAACGAAGTGATCACATATGAGTTTATTTTCTCAAACTAAAGCTTTTATTTACTTAAAATTATAAAAAAATACTTCAATTTAACAAAAGTTTAATTCATAACGTGTATATGTATGTATATTCAATGTTACAAAAATTCTGTTTTACTTTGTGCACCATTTACATGTTATGTATTGCGCATCACATGTAAATGGTGCACAAAGTAAATTTATAATTTAAAAGTGGTGAGAACACATCCGCAGTAGTAACATTATATGTTATAAGACCTGTTTAAAGATAACTCACTCAATGGCGTGGGTAAAACAAAACATATTACGTTTTTTCTAGTGCCTATATTACTCTAGGATAGTAATTAAAAATAATGGAAATATTTTTAAATGTTTCTACGTAAATACGTTGTAATTGCGAAAGCTTAAACAATCTGTGGTGTTCGAGATGTCACAGCTCTTCGAA
Organism: Luffia ferchaultella; assembly: GCA_949709985.1. Classification (NCBI taxonomy): domain Eukaryota; kingdom Metazoa; phylum Arthropoda; class Insecta; order Lepidoptera; family Psychidae; genus Luffia; species Luffia ferchaultella. The sequence goes on from OX453254.1 coordinate 10,439,565, forward strand.
AAACATGTGACCTTCGTCCATGGTCTTCGTTGCTGCCTCACACTCGCCGCGCGTGTTCCGATGGTCTGTGAAGTCACAGCGTATAATGTTTTGTTTTGTTTCAATCCATATAAATAAATAAATAAACATTTATTTCAGACTAGGGTCCATAGTTGGTTAACAACAATTATCTCAAAGCTAAAGTAAACACACAATGAAATCAAATTATTATTATATTTTGTGATATCAGAATATCACAAAATATAACAATAAAATTAAAGTAAAATGAAATAAAATTGCTTAATATTATTTAATCAAAGTAATTGTTGTCCCCATCCAGTATTTTAATATAGCTAGTATAACTACGCATAATTTTGGTATTTTCAGTTAAGAGATTCAGCTGTTTGTAAGGAAGAAAATAAAAATGTAGCATTTAGTTATAATTCAGTGCCGCAAGAAGTTACAAAAAAAAAATACGATTCAATAATAATATATTATTGTTTAACAAAAAACCATCAAGTCCATAATCGATCTTAAAACGGATTGGGTTCAAATATTTAGCTTTATCGACTTTAGATTAAAATCTTGATCGTTTTCAATACGGACCGATCACCACCTAGTTGGACGCACGCGTATTGATTTCTAAGCAACTAAAAATGGAAACACAGTAATACATATTATACGAGCTTTCTACAGTAAGTGGTAAATTACTGTTTTAGTAATTTAGTTAATCACGGTTGAAACCTTATATTTCATTCTTTTTATTTAGACTTGAACTGATATGTTTTGAAATAAAAACGAACGGCTACCATTATGGATAAATAAAAGTTTATAAACTCGAAAGTTATTTCAAAGTAATTGATTTTTTATTGTTATGGTTATATCCAGAGATTGGTTCCGGATCTGGTTAAATTCAGCTCCTTTGATGTTGTTCAATAGAACTACTGCGGGCACCGACATGCTCCCTAACGTCCTTTTCTTCTAATCTAATATTTCGAACCGTATCATTGATTTTGTCTGATCCTAATAGATTGGCTTTCTACGCTTCTATGCGAGCCACGCGACTTCTGCAGAAAAGCCTAAGGTTGAACGGTGTAGCGGTGTACCTATAACGCGCAATTAACTCGTACTCCGTTGTATCCGCGACCAGACACATATTTGCGAAAGTAAAACAGATATTTCTCATTGTTGTTTCATAGTTAGCACACTACTTTGGATAGGTTACAACACTACTGCAGGGGCTTAGGCCTTCCCTCGGGATGAAGGTGCTTGGAGCTTAATCCACCACGCTGCTCCAGTACGGGTTAGTTGATTTTAACAACTGCCATCTGAGGCACGAGAGTCTGATAGTTATGTACTTAAGTCAGAAAAAACTCATTGGTACATGCCCTGGGATCCGAAGTGTCCGAATCACTACCTTCTTAACAAGAAGCGCGATCATCACCACACGGCTAACCAGGTGATATTGGATATTTAGGTCATATACCAAAGAATAGATACGCATACACATGCAATAATGGCTCGCTTAAATTTACTTGATTTATTTAGAATTTGGTCGAATTTCCCATCAATGTACATGACCAATTATTGTAAAATTAAAATAGGATTAATTCAGGGGTATCAATTAAGATCAACACTACACAAATCTATTGCGTAGTTTAGGAGTAATCGTGTGCATACATTTAATAAATACGTAATATGCTTGAGTATGTGAACCTCCTTCTCTTTTGAAATCGGTTAAAAATTGCTAGTAATGCTTATTATTCACATATAAATATGTATATACAAGCATAAGCGCGTGCGCAGCGCCACCGTAACGGCGCGCGCCCCGTATTAGATTTTGTGTTTTTCTTCTATTACACTGCTCGTGCACTGTTTAACAGGGTCGCCATGTAGAGTTTGGGTGTAGCGGGAAAGGGGAGAGATCAAGTAATGTACGTGTTCACTGGTTAAAGGTTGTTTAATGACTAACTAATAATAATATCTGGGAGATCCCACACAGCGCCATCTAGTCCCAAAAGTAAGCAAGTATTATGCTTGTATTATGGAGTACTAGACAACAGATATATATATATCTACTTAAATTTTCTTTTCTTTAATAATATATACATATATAGATACTTTTACACCCAGACACGGAACAAATAGACAAGTTCATACACACAAATATTTGTCCCGGGCGGAAATCGAAGCCGCGACCCTCGGCTCCGCAGTTAGGGTCTCTAACCACTCGGCCAACCGGTCAGTCAAACTAACTCTCTACACTATATAATTACACTATATACTTTATATACTTATATCTACATACCACTACAAATATCATAAAACAAATCATCATTAACTATGGACCCTTTTAAAGTAATAATAATAATAACACACACAATTACAACAACGTCTAGGTCCCAAACTAAGCATTAGCTTGTATTTTGGGTACCAAGCGAAGACACCACATACACATAACAACCACCAAGACCCGGTGCCAGTATTAATATTTATCATATAAATACTGACCCGACCTGGGATTCGAACCCGGGACCTCCAGCTTCGCAGGCAGGGTCGCTGCCCACTAGGCTAAGCGGTCGTCAAAAGTGAATGATACATGTAGCAGTATCTCGTGACACGGCTTAGGAAAAGCGCGAGCAACAGTAAGCGGATTAAGGGCTTGACCCATGCTCGAACTGCTATGCCGCCGTGGACGTTCACTCGTCACTGATTCGGATCACGCCAAGATCACAAACCGTCCTACACTCTCTTGTCTACAACTTACAGTCCTCTTCTTGAGCGTGGGTTACGTGTTTGTGTTATTTTGGCTTAAATCTCGATGAATATTAACGCATGTAATACCTATGTCTGGTAAACGTACGTTTTTTCCACAAATTTGATTATATCCCGGCAATTTCGTAATCTCATTACTTATCTTGTTACTGAGAGCTTCATTACTTTTTCTTCTTTTCTTTTTCTTCTTTTTCGTTTGAGCTCTTTATTTATTTTATATTTTATATTAATTATATATTTTTATAGCTTAAAAATGATTTCATTATCACATGTGGGGCACCTCATATACGGTCATTTGGTCCAAAATTGGATACAGCCTGTATTACGGATATTAAACAGGTACTTAAATGTTTTTGTAACTAGCGACCCGCCCCGGGTTCGCACGGGTAGCAGAGCATATATGTCTGTCAACATGTTTTTTCTGTCGTAGTGTCGTATCAGCTTGTTGCGTCGAGTATGTGGAAATGATTTAAGTAATTACATTGTAACTTAACATATGTTCATCCTACTTGGAGTATTTTTAATTTATTTTTATTTCAAATTCTCGAAATATTTCAAAAAGTAAAGAATGTACATAAAAAACAATCTAAAATATTTCTTTATAATATTCCAGTCATATTTAAACGATTGTGTATTTTATTCACATTAAATAGATGAAAGAGCTTGTTTTCTTTCCAGTAAACAATTTTTTACGCATTTGGGTTTTCGATTTTTTTTAAATAAAAAATACCTTTAAATCATGGGCTGGTCAAGGTGAAGCTGAGCTCCTAGTCATTAACAAATGCATTAAACGGTAACAATATACTGTGAATGTGTACTGACCCTAAACCGTTAATAGGATGAGCTGTCCGTTTCGAGGTGTGGGGTTTGGTCGGCGTCACTCCGTGATTACTTTATGTTAATCGGCCACGCCCATCCACTCTGGCGATCGTGTAATGAAGTGTCAGTCATTGTTCAACCTGACTTATTATGATGGGTCATAAGATGAAAACGATGTCCTTTGCACTTCAGTTTTATCTTGCCCGCATGGATTACACGATTTTAAACGTATGTACCTACTTTTAATGTAGGTGTGTAATATAGGGTAGAACTTAAGTTACGATATAGGTACTTGACATCATTAGTTTAGGAATCACGATACTGCTACGTCGAGCAAACAGCCGCCACCGGAAACCCTTTTGTTAAAGGGACTTTCTAACTAAACAAAAAAAGTCGATGCGTATAATATATACTATATATATATATATATATATATATATATATATACATACTATATATATATATATATATATATATATACATACATATATATACTATATATATATATTTACTCATATATAGTTATTACAGAATAATTCAATTTTGACGTCCCTTTTTTTATTGGCTAAGGCATACATCGAAGTTAATGCCATTGTTTGAAAGAAATGTAAGGGTAGGAAAATAGCAGATAATTAATTTTTCTCTTAATGGATTTTCGTCTGCGATTCTGTTGCTGTAATTTTTTTTTCTCTATGAACTTTATAATGTTGGTTCTGGTTTAAGTTTACTTTGTGCAACAAGTTTATAATTTACAAATTTTGAAATAAAATTTTACTTGTCCGGCTCGTTGCTGCGACACGACAATTGTGCCGCTGGATGGCGTGTTATTTTATTGTCAATAAATGCAATATTAATATAATAATAATAATATTAATATAAGCACATGGAACTTCTAAATCGTTACCATTTCATCCCTTTTGCTGTCGAGACGATGGGTCCCTGGTCCAAGGATACCAAATCATTTGTCCACGATTTGGGTGTCGCGCTGTGTCTGTTGACAGGGGATCCTTTGAGCAAGGAGTACTTTGTTCAGAGGATCAGTGTCGCAATACAGCGCGGCAACGCGGCAAGCATCCTTGGTACCCTGAACCCATCGTCTCTTTAAAATTTTGTCATTTATTATAATTCAAATAGTATTTTTTAATTTGTAAATACTATTAGTTTTACTTTTTATATAATGTACAACGTTAAGGAAGTTAAGAGTTCACATATATTTTCTTAAGAATTAGTAGTTTATTTCACCAATTTTTTTATAATGATCTTATATTGTCGGTATATCTACGGAACCCTTCCTTATGCGTAGCCCCATACGTAACTTGACCGGCTTTTCAATTTATCTAATTCACAAGACATATAAAATGTACGTACTTCAAGAAATGGTTTGAAGAATATTATTGTTTTGTTTTAAAATCCACAGCATGTTAACATCTTCAACCCTAGTTCAGCTCTGTGATAGGTTAAAAAATATACATTTCTAATAATTATTGGCAATAATTATTAAATAATTAATAATTATCGAATACGAATATTTAGAATTTAAAGTGTAACAGAAAATGGGGTCGAAATCCGGGCTTCTCTTACCTAAATCGGGTTTACTTTAACTAAACTACGCGAAGTTCATAATGGACAAAGGAACTAATGAAGCAAAATAACAAGCGAGGATACCAGAGGATACGGACTCCAGTTACGCGTAACGCCCGATTGCCTGAAGCTAACAAATGTACTGACGCAGAAAATACTGTTTTAATAGAATAATATCGCTCTTTAACATTGTCTGCTTATTCTTGTATTAAACACAATTTATATCAACAAAAACTAGGTTTATACGTTTGACTGACCGTTTGGCCGAGTGGCTAGAGACCCTAACTGCGGAGGGTCGCAGGTTCGATTCCCGCCCGGGACAAATATTTGTGTGCATAAACATGTCCATTTGTTCCGTGTCTGGGTGTAAAAGTATCTATACATGTACATATTATGAAAAAGAATGTTTAAGTTTAAGTAAGTTGTCTAGTACCCCATAATACAAGCATAATACTTGCTTACTTTGGGACTAGATGGCGCTTTGTGGGATGTCTCAATTATTATTATTACCTCGATGCTACTACCAAAACCTAGTAAGGTTATGATATCATTAAGTTGGTAACCTCAAGTCATCCTTGGCATTTGTGTCATGTTGGTAATATACGTATCGGTTCATAATAGGATTTCGTATAACCTCATTTTATTTTTTCGAAGTATGCATACATTTAATGACTGCATGTAAAATCTATGTGTTCATAAAAATCTCTTAAGTAAAAATACAATAAAAAAAATCTTGAAATGTTTTGTATGTACATCATCATGTAACTTTAATTAACCAAAGATTAAAAAAAACTTGAAAATATCTGACGACAATAAAACCACAATAAAATACGTCCAACAATTTTTTTCGTTTATTACTAGGTAGAAAAATTCAATTTTTTTTACCCGCTTGCTTTTTCTTTACAATTGAAAAAGTATAAACTCTAGAAATTAAATTATAGTCATCAAGAAATCGAAAGTGAGGGAAAATATATGGCGAGCGTGTAGACACGAAGCGATATAATAAAATTAAAATATTCATTTAAAGTCCGTCCATTCCGTCCGCAGTGTTTAAGAGAAAATAAAATAAAAACCGACTTCAAAAACATAAACTAAAAAGTTAAAAATAAAATTTTCACTTTAAAGAAAGGAGCATTAACAGGCGGCATATAGTTAATGAAGTCGGTGCCCAATCACTCACACACTTTAAATTGTGTTCTATATTTGTTATAGTTATAAATATATCATTGTTGTAATTGTTATTACCTAGTAAGTACCCATTTAAAGTGTCTGAGTTGGCACCGACTTCATTTACTATATGCCGCCTGTTAATGCTCCTTTCTTTAATGTGAAAATTTTATTTTTAATTTTTTAGATTATGTTTTTGAAGTCGGTTTTTTTTTTAATTATTTTATTTTGCAATTTTTAGTTGAACGCATCTGTAACTTATTTGTATTTAGTATAAAAGGGGCTTCTAAACGCGCTACTCAAATCGAGACAGCACCGCGATTACGCAACGTAAATTCAGTGTCAAATTGACACATCAGCATGCCTAGTAGGTAGTGGTATTCCTATGTAAAATTTCAATCTTAATTATTATTTTTGTGCCAAGTGAACATTTTGGCATATTGAACCGTATGAAGTAAGCCCAACAAAAAGTAACTGTTGTAAATCGTTGAGGAATTCCCTCGACTGTTTATGGTCTTCATCATTATACCTGTAATAGCACTTATAACCCATATGAGTGCAAAGTTCTCATCAATAGAAATGAATTAAGTCCAAACACCAGGTAATTGCTGTAAATCGTTAAGGAGTTCCTTCGACTGTGTATGGTCTCCATCATCACATCTGTAATGGTGTATTAACCCATTTGGGTGCAAAGTTCTCATTAATAGATATGAATTAAGTCCAAACACCAGGTAATTGCTGTAATTCGTTGAGGAGTTCTCTCGATTGTGTGTGGTCTCCATCATCAGACCTGTAATGGCACTTATAATCCATATGGGTGCAAAGATCTCATCAAAAGAAATGAATCAAGTCCAAACACCAGGTAATTGCTGTAAATCGTTGAGGAGTTCCCTCGACTGTCTTTCAGCTCCATCATCAGATCAAATCCCGACCTTCATTAAATAGTACTAGTAGTAGTACTTTATCAAAATACTTAAAATACGATACTTTAAAATACGATTTTCGAAGGTTGCCCTCGATTTCTCAGGGATGCCATCATCAGATCCTGGTTTCTTTGTCATGGTACCACTCCGGAGATATCTCCCTTCCACAAAAAAAAAATCATCCAATTCGGTTCATAAACAACGAAGTTATCCCTGAACACACATAAAAAAAAATTTAAAAAAACATATATACGGTCGAATTGAGTAACCTCCTTCTTTTTTGAAGTCGCTTAAAAAGAAAGAGAAGAAAGAAATCTTTTAAAATTTAACTGACTAATTTTAGAGAGGATCGATTTGAGATGCTTTCGGGGAATACAGGCATGATATAAAAGGGAAAAATATAATAAATAATTATATTTTACTAATTCTAGTTAACTTTTAGTATATCAGAAATATTCGGGCGAAGTATGAATTCGTAATTAAATATTTATGAGTCATCAAAGTGTTAATGGCGTCAATACCTACGCGTAAATATCTTGACCTTTCTAAATTAGAAATGTACGGAGTAAGAATGAACTATTCTTACATTATATAAGTTCTTTTCAAGATCCAGAGGTCGGAGAGGTCCACAAGATATCTGTTTATTGGCCGGATGTGATATCCAAAATATTTCCATAAAATATATTATATCACCATTGTCGGTTCGTGCCAAAAAAATTGGTTTATCTAGTCGAGTGCTTCAGTAACAGCGTATAAGCAGTGTAACAGTCGTAAAGAGACTGATAAAGATTGCCAAGAGTACAGAGCATCAATTATATAGCCGCATAGAAGCTGTAGAGACCTTGCGTGCGTCCTTGACACGGTTCCGTGATCTGCGAAACGCAGGGCACAGATCGCTTACGCGCGCCATATCCAAGCCTACGACGTTTAAGGGCATGATATCGATAAAATTTAAAACTGTGAAATCATTTTTTTCAGTGTTTAATAATAATAACGTATACATTACAACAACGTCTAGGCCCCAAACTAAGCATTAGCTTGTGTATTGGGTACCAAGCGAACACATACGTATAACAACCACGAACCGGTACCAATATCGATATTCATCATATAAATACTGACCCGACCTGTGATTCTAATCCGGGACTTCCAGCTTCGTAGGTAGGGTCGCTATCCGCAAGGCTAAGCGGTCGTCAAAGCGGTCGTAAACATTGAAATGCTATTAATTTATAAAAATGTATTAAGTTTGAAGAAGTGATTTAGCAAATGACATACTATTTCTGTCAACAGTTTATCCTAAAAAAATAATTTATCTGGATCTTTTTTTAAAGCCGTAAATCACTTTGCTTGTAACCTATTTCTTACGATAATCTTCGCGTTTTTATATTAAATAGGCATTATCGCTACCAAGTGGATTTGTAAAAATATGATTTCCGGTTGAAAGGAAAATACTAAAAAATATATAAAAGCCCGTATATCTATCGATTCGATAGACAGCTCCGCACTCGTCTTGTTTATGGGTAAGATTACTCAATCCGATTTTCGCTATTTCATACCCTTAACATTGTCTACTGTTCATTGTATCAGCCTTATGTTCAGTCGTGGATATATGTAATGTTGCCCTAAGTAACTCTAAGCCCATTCCGTACGTGACGCTTTTTGTTTCATAATAAATCATATGTAATATAACAAATAAAAAACAAGTTCGTTTCAGACCAGGCCCAGTGAACGGTTCCGTAGTCCGAATGAAAGTTAACGGTTAAAATTCAAATAATACTTTTAAAAACAATTATCACAATATAAGCTTATCAATTCTCGTTGAAAATATTTTTTAAGTTGTACTAACTTCATCATTTAAATTTTCTTCAGAATTTCCACCACAATATTTGAAAGCTAAAGGGTTACACTTTTTAGGACTTTAAGAACGCATTTCTCAACAACTATTGACTTAAATAAAAACGTCATTTTGAAACTTCGACACGTTTTTAAAGACCTATCTACGGGTATCCCATACATTAATGTATGCTTTTTGTCTCCCAATTATATGTATAGCGACCTACAGGATTCAAAATCTCATATTTTCGCTACATCCATAAAGTACGAATTGACTAGAAGCCCTCTTCTGCGTTTACCGTCTATCCACTCATATTCTAGCTAGCTCGTGTAAGGTGGTAAGTTTTAGTCTCCGCGAGGCCCCGTGCGCCAGTCTTCACCCCCGCGAAATTGCGTTTGACATTTTAGATACTGTGAAGTGACATTTATGACTATTAAAATTAAACACTGCTGTCAAATATTTACTCTATGGCTACGTAATTGTAAGGAGATTTATAGATTACATCTAATACTATCAAAATTTCAGCTATAAATGCCAATAGTGCCAGAGTAAAATAGCTATGACACGGACAGACAGAGAGACCTGATTTGGTCATTTGGCTAGGGGACCCTAAAAACGTACTGTATTCTTGCAATATATTATTGTGAATAAAATGTTACAGAAAAAAACAAATTAGTCCATTTATTCGTGTAAGTCAATTTCTTCTTCGTTATCTCTCTCGAAACGTAATACAGTAATAGGAAGGTACGCAAGCCCGACTCCCATTTAACCGTTTCTTTAACTTCTTATCTATCTCGTAAATCATTTTCTCAAATTCTTGTGCTTCGTTAATATCCTTTAGCGTGGAGTGTAGGCTAAATCCTTTTAAGACTGAGCGACATACAATATTGTCATACATGAACTTTCGTTCCTGAATCAGTGTCGTGAAAGCCCGAGCGCAGCGAACCTGTTTCAAATCTATAAGGCCATGTGGCTGTGGTTCAAATCCGGGCGTGTACCAATGAGTTTTTTCTGACTCAAGCACATTAACTATCACTGACTCCGTGCCTCGGAGAGCACGTTAAGCAGTTGGTTTCGGTTGCTGTCAATAGATGGCGGTCGTTACAATTCACCAACTCACATTGGAACAGCGTGGTGAGTTTAAGCTCCAAGCCCCCCTCATCTTGAAGGAAGGCCTAAGCCCCTACAGTGTGATATAAAAAGAGCTGATGGAATGGAATGTTTGTGTACGTTTCTAAGTATAAACCCTTAAACAACTAAAATATACTACAATTTTTCAATTGTAGTACATTATCCTCACTTGTGGTGGGGATAGTGCTGGTGATGCTTTCTTTCGACTGCGGGACGTGTTCTCTATTATTTTGTCTACCTATTACCTATGTTTATTAAGTAGGCAGATAGACATTAAATTTTTTACGGTTCCATAACATTTCATTTTGTACATTTCCATACATCATAAAATTTAAAAATTGACAATACGTTTTTTAAATTTTTTATATAACCATAAATTAAAGAAAAAAATTACCATTACTCTCAATCTTGCCTCATTACAAAATACCTTCCAAAGCCGCCACTGGAACGCGTGGAAAATGCCGATCATGTTTTTATATAAATTTTATTTAATTTTGTGTCAACATTAGGCGTCGTGATAGCCCGAGCGCAGCGAACCTGTTTCTAATTTAGAAGGCCGTGCGGCCGTGGTTCTTATGTACATAACTATCACTGATTATATGCCTCGGACTGCACGTTAAAGCGTCGGTCCCGGTTGCCATCAATTAGCAGTTAAAATCTAGCAACCCGCTTTAGAGCAGCGTAGTGGAATAAGCTCCGAGCCCCCTCATCTCGAGGGGAAGCCGAAGTGCCTGCAGTGGGGCATGATGGGCGGATGGAATGGAATGGAAATTTCATTTTGTCTCTGTGTATGTAATGATTATAATCCATTTAATCCGGTCACCATTTGATGCGATGAAGTCACGCGGCGCTATCCATTCAATTCAAATTACTACTTACTAGTATTCACTCACTTTCTATACGTCATGAAAAGCGTTGCCACGGCAAAACGAGGTGAAGATGAACTACTGATGTGAAAATTTAATTGAAAGCGTAATTATTATTCTGAGATTACTTCGCCCATAAAAAACTTATAACATTCATTCATTCATCCATTTTTTACTTTTAAAGACCTAATAGGATTTATAATCTTAATCTTTATATTAACATTATTAACATTAACCAATCCTTATTTACTCGGAGATCCAGATAATTTTATTCCAGCAAATCCCCTAGCTCTTTTTCGTCGGGGGTTGAAAAATAGGCAACTCTGAAAATGTCCCACTTCTAAAAGGATTTAAATTCTTCTCACAGCGCACGGACAATAATATGTAGGTATGATAATTTGGTCACGTAACCTCGTTTAACTAACCTAATTTTGATGAATTTACTAATGAAAACAATATTGTCGAGGGGCGCTTGATGACAACTACCTGTGACCATTCAAACAGATTGGACTTCTATATACAGATATTACCTATAACTAACTGTTTGTTTTATTTAGAATATAGTGTAATGGATCCTTTAACAACTACGTTTTCTTGTTTCATAACTTATTCACAATTATAGTACTGAACTGAAAGTTCCACAACCTTGAACCTATATAGTCTGTGTAGGCGTAACTAATAATATTAACACCTCGGACGTCCCACATATAGCGCCATCTAGTTCCAAACTAAGCAAACCTTGTACTCGTACTATGGATACCAGACAATTTATACAAATACTTAAATAATGTTTATAATATTTAAACAAATATAGATATTGTTTTGAATCCGGGCGTGTACCAATGAGATTTTCTGACTTAAGTACACAATATCACTGACACCGTGCTTCGGAGGGCACGTTAAGCAGTCGGTCCCGGACGCTGTCAATAGATGGCGGTCGTTACAGTTCCCAACCCGCAGTGGAGCAGCGTGGTGGACTTAAGCTCCAAGCCCCCCTCCTCACCCTGGGGGAGGCCTAAGCCCCTGCAGTGGGGCAAAAATGGGCTGATGATGAGATATTTTTTTACACTTAGACACAGAACAAATAGATGTGTTCATGCACACAAATGTTTGTCCCGAGTGGGAATCGAACCCGCGACCCTTAGTTCCGCAGTTAGGGTCTCTAACCACTTGGCCAATCGGTCATAAACAATATCTATAGTATTTTATGTAAGCGCGTAGAATTTTTAGTGTAGTACAAAATCAAATTATTTTAATGGTCTTGTTATTTATAATGAACAACTCATAATTCATATTTCGTGAGCTTAAACAATCCTCTAGGTATAATGAGAATTAAATTTGGTCGCGATATCGGTTAACGTCACGACACTGAGCGTGTGACGTTTGAAATCAATGAAACTCATATGAAATTAGAATCACAAACGACGGCGCTTTATTAAGTAATGCGCGTGCTTCACAATAACTCATACATGTCTGCCGCATGACAGGTCCGCTAATTCTTGGAGTTGTGTAACGGATCGCCACCTATCTCCTTAAAATAGTTTCTTTGTTTTTTTTTTTTCAATGCAATTAGGTTAATATTTTAGCTGTGGAGATAACCAATCTATACGTTCACTTCACTTCATCAGCCCATTTTTTCCGCACTGCAGCAGGGGCTTAGGCCTCCCCCAGGGTAAGGGGACTTGGAGCTTAAATCCACCACGCTGCTCCGATGCGGGTTGGGGATTGTAACGTTCACCATCTATTGACAGCGCCCGGGACCGACTGCTTAACGTGCTCTCCGAGGCACGGAGTCATGGCCTATGGCCTTAAAAATTTGAGACAGGTTCGTTGCGCTTTAGGCTATCACGACTCTTTTGCATAATTTTTGAAGTGAAAACATTTTCAGCCGCGATATACTGAGCAGTGAACGAAACTGAACAGTCACGTGTCACGCTCGGGTCGGTGGTGGCGAATCACGTATCACCTACTCGGTTAATGTCTAACAAGGCGTGTAGCGTTTCAAGAATTACGTTTTGTTATTACGTATTGTGATTAGCGAATATTTTGTATAATACTTCATCATACAAAATGTAATACTTCAAGTGTATATAATGTGCGTATACACTTACTGCCTTATTCATAAACGTGTAATAACAGTTTTTTAACTAAAATGTGTTTGTCCTTTTTCTGCTCAGTTCCATATTCCTTGTGAGAGACAAAGATAAAACATATTTTAGTTAAAACACTGTTTATATACGTTTATGAATAAGGCAGTTAGTATTTAATTTAATACTTTATCCTAGAGTAGTTTAATATGATACGCGTATTATTTGTATAGGTAGTAATAACTATTAACAAGCGAGCATTCATGCAGACATGCATCCAAATGCAGACGTAAAATGATATTCTTGTATGTGTTATTTATTTAGGAAGTGACAATTAAAAAGTATGTATTTTATTTGTCTGTATTCTTGTGTATTAACTAATATTATAATATTTTTTTGAGATTTTTATGATAGGCCCTATTCCATTATGCAAACACTTCACAATTTCCTAAAACAGACATTTTTCAGCTACTTAAATAGCTGCAAAGTTTACAGAAAAATATTTTGTAAGTTGTAGAAGTAACTATTGCCGATTATGCGGTAAACGGTAGGTACAATATCATCCCACACAGCGCTATCTAGTCCCAAATTAAACAAAAATTGTATTATACTTGTACTATGGGTACTAGACAACTGATAAACATACTTAAATATTTTTTATAATGTATATACATACTTATATAAATATTTTACACCCACACACTGAACAAAATGACATGTTCAGTTCATGCACACAAATATTTGTCCCGAGCGGGAATTGAATCGCCGAGTATTATGCTTCATCAAGACGGGCTACGTTCCAGCGAACTCTGAAAAAAATGGTTGTGACAGACGGACCGGTATATACACGGATGCGCGAACTACTTTAAAATTGTTTTAGTTTGACGTACGGAACCTAGCTAGATCGAACAACGAAGTAAGTACACTGTAATATGTAAATACACAAGAGTACCTAATCAATCAGTCTCGTCTCGTCTAACTTTCGTCGTCAATTACACGAATCCCAATGGAAGGTTCTGCGATTCGGTTAATAACTTCTAGTGAATTGGATCAGAGAATTTCATACGATAAGGAAGTGACAGTGCTCAATCCATTCATCCGAAAAGAACAGTTTTTTTATTGCAAGGGTACGCTCTAAATAAACTTGTAAATGAAAAACACAATCACGTGTCATCGAAGACGGTTTATTCGTTATAAATTTTCCTAAAAACGGTATGCACTGATTTCGTATTCCAAATATTTGAATTCATTTTGTCTAACTTAAATGACTCAAACGGCCAGTCTTTACACTATTACAGAAAAAATGAAATAGGTCAACTGTGGTATGTTCTAGAAGGAGCTAGTACGTCTGCACATATGAATACAAAAATTAACGCACTTGACAAGGTCTGTAAGTGAAATAAAAAATTTGTATTATGAAATAAAAATGAATTATATTTATACAAAAATTCTTAAATTTCATAATAATAACGATTAATGGTTAAATTCCATTAACGTCGCGCTAGTTTTTTTTATATTGTCTGGTAGTACGGAACCCTTCGTGTGCGAGTCCGATTTGCACTTGGCCTATAAAAAACAAAAGTCACAAGATACTTTGACGACCGCTTAGCCTAGTGGGTAGCGACCCTGCCTACGAAGCTAGAGGTCCCGGGTTCGAATCCCAGGTCGGGTCAGTATTAATATGATGAATATTGATACTGGTACCGGGTCTTGGTTGTTATATATAAAAAAAAAGTTATATATGTATATATTATAAAGAATATTTAAGTATGTATATCAGTTGTCTAGTAACCCATAACACAAGCATAATACTTGCTTACTTTGGGACTAGATGGCGCTGTGTGGGAAGTCCCATGTATTATTATTATTATTATTATTATTATTATTATTATTATTATTATTATTATTATTATTATTATTATTATAATTATTATTATACTCCTGTCCAAGACACTCGATATTCCTGAATGCTCATTCAGGAATAACGAGTATAATACTTTTCATTAATCTATGGTTGAAAGATAATTATCATTTCACAATCGATTTACAACAACGCCACTCTAAATATTTATATTTTAGTCAAAGTTTTAGCTACAAAATTCTGTATTCTACAGTTAATCACGCGAAAACAGTTTCAAAGTCACTAGATGAAATTCTCTGTCTTCGTTTCGTTCGTATTCTGGTTTACCTACTTTAAATTAAAATATAGCATTGATTTAGTAATTTGTTTTAAAAAAAAGTTTACGATTACAAACTCATATTAGTAATCCCTGTTGTAAGAAAACTGAAAAAAAAACCTTTCTCAGTTATAAGTTAGTTTGTTAGTTTATAGTTTAGACTTCCAAAATCTCCAAAACACTAATTCATTATAACTTTTGAGTTTCATTTGGACAGAGTTGACTTTTTATTGAATTAAATATACTACGTAGTACACTTGTGCATTAAGCTAATTGACTGAGGTAAATTCGCTCTACTGAATTAGGTTCTAGAGGGAAAGTAATGCGACTTACTGTAGCAGTTTGACCACTTACAACTTTGTTTTAAATTCGTAAATTTTCTTACGACATGCTAATATCGGGTTTAAGAACGTAGTGGCAATGATTACATGATAATATAGTTTAATTTGTTTTTTGATTAGTTATTTTCATAACAAAATTGGGTCTTCTCATTTTGTACAAAATCTTCTTGCCGTATCTTTGCTTTTTTGTGCGTACGTCTATATATCGCTCATTCCTTTACGCTAAGCGTGTAAAATTGAGTCAGATTCATTCATTTGTTTCAAGGTCGCGCGCTACCGACCCGGCAAGGTAAATTATTGATTATACTTTATTTTAACCTCATATGGTGGATAAATTGTTAGTATTTTATTACGTATATAAAATGTTATTTATCTTTAAATTTGGTTCTTATATAAATATTAGGTGTGTTTTACAAAGAAATCTGCGAATTAAAAATAACTTTGTTTACGTATTATATATATATCAGCAACAAATGCATCGAAATATCGTGTTTCTTGTTATTCATCTAAAGTGTCAAATGTTTTACCTACGAGAAGAGGGCAACACACTTTTTTGGATGTGAAAGTTTTTGGAAAGCGTACCTATGTAAGGAAGAAGCACTTTCTGTAAATGTACCGTTATCTATATGTTACACAACAGATTTACAGCTGATTTTCTAGGTCTAGCAATCGTTTGTGAAAGATTTCCTATTTATTGTAAGTTACGATTTTGTATACCAGACAAAGCACGAAAAGAAAAATTCAGATAATAAAATCGCCGGTAATTTGTTAGGAAAAAAATATTCTCGATACGCCTTTTTGTAGTCGAAAATTAACCCAATTTTATAATTCGCGAGAGGGTAATCGTTCGTCATAAAACCGATCGTTTTCATAGTTTAAGTGTATAAACTATACCAGACAAAGCTCTGTGCGATGCGACGAGCTAGTCGCCGGCAGTTCAGTATCGATCTATGCGGTATCGAGTTTGTTCACCTCAGCGACGACCGTTCTGCGGCGAAAACACTTATATCTAAACAACACCCAGGATACGTATACCTGTCTAGATTACTGCAATTAATTTAATTGGATAGTCTACTAATGAAAATGGAATAAAATTGTGTAAAATTGTTGAAATATTACTGTGACACAGACAAACTTTGACGTATAGGTAATCTCAGAATAACGTTGTGCCTTATGCGCCATTTTGGTTACAGAAAAAGGTTATAAATTTTTTTACTTAAAAAGATGCTGAAGTAAGCAGAATGAAAAGCGCCTATAGATTTGTTTTCATAGATTACAATGAATGAGATAATATCTATTAAGGAAACCGATACAGCAAATATTACCTATTTTGAAATTGAATAGTAAATAAAGATAATAGGATGACATTTAAAAAACTGGTTGGCAGTTAAAAAACTGGTTGGCAGTTATAGAGACTGCCGATAGAAGTGAAAACTTAGAACTTTTAGTATTAAAATTTAAAATTTCATAGTGTTTAAATTAAAATTATCAACATCAATCTGGTTTTCACAACTATCCACATGGTGTTCGACAACTTTCGGTATATAATGGAACCATATAATTATTGCTCGGGGTGTCAATAGATGTGAAAACCAGGTTGATGTTGATAATTTTAATTTAAATATTATGAAATTTCAAATTTTAATAATAAAAGTTTTAAGTTTTCACTTCTATCGGCAGTCCCTGTAACTGCTCACCAGTTTTTTCTTTCTTTTTTATATTCATCCCTCTAAAGAACACGAAATAAACAATAATAATAAAACATTTACGCTATTTATTATGACATCTATCGATAGAGACTCGCAATTCATTTTCAATTTTCACATGTAATTAAACATGTAATGTTGATGTTGCTTGATTTTGTCTGTACTGTATTATTTAAACATTAAATGGCGCTATTATGAGCATGTCGTGACGCGAAGCATGTCGTGACGCGAAGCATGTCGTGACGCAAACCCATAAGATCGATCCCTACCAAAAAGTGCCCAACGCGACTAAAGAAGTTTTTACTTCAAAAATATGTTAATACCTACGAAGAATATCAAAGTAGCGGGTTGGATACCTTTTTAGGAATATAGAGAAAATTAATAAATTAAGACTTCAATGAAATATATTCTGCGTAATTTATGAAAGAAAATGAAAGGCATAAATCAGTTTAAAAGCACCGCCGTTGGTTTATTATTGAAATATATAATAATATTTATTATATAATCTAAGAAACACGCAGTAAATTAACGTAGCGTTGGCATACAAAGAAGTCTATATATTACCAAAGATCTATTGAAAGGAACTGCAAGTAGGCATATAAAACATCTCGGTTGCTGGTGGTTCGCCAATTCACGTTGTTCTATGACCAGTATTATTGTTTATAATCAAAGAAATACAGACTGTCCAAATTTCGAGGTACGAAGAATATTACAATAACTAAATTTCCTATAACAAGTGTGTGTACTTTATATGTACCTACACGTGATTGATGTTAGTTTTTTGCTGTGATTGAAAAACTTAGATTTAATAAGAATGTCAAAAATTATGAATATAAAATTTTTATTAACAGCTGCGAATACAACAATAAGCGAAATGAAAATAGATGGTGAATAATGTCGGTGTCGTAATCTGCACCATCCAGAACTTAGAAAACAAGCATCATAAACATTTTAACTTTTCATTTCATATCACGCCACACTCAGAACACCCAGTAGATTATTAAATCCTAAAATTAATTATTGAGAAATCTAAAGAATACGTAGCATCTTGACATAGTGACTGCAGGCAGGTCCGGCGAGAGCCAGATCGGGCCCCGGGTGTAAAACATTGCGGGGCCCACCCCACCTTACTTTAAAAAAAATTCAATTAACCGGGCCCCCGTTTCTTAGTCTGGGCCCTGGTCATATTACTACCCTTACACCCCCCTATCGCCGGCCATGACTGCAGGGCAAGGATGTTTCTGTAGTTATTCTGTGACATAAATGAGATGACAACAAATCGAACGTAAGAATATGGTAAAAACCGCGGGTAGACTTAACATATGACATTATCGCTAATAATACCTGTTTTATCTTAAGATATTCTAAGATAAAATATTATATTAACTTAAAGTATCACACACACGTATTTTATTTGTGAATCCTATATATACAGTGATCAAATATGAGATACATTTCCATGCCTCAGTAGATGAAAATTTTGCGTATTGATCGGTATCTACAGAAAATGAAACTGTGTTATCTTCTCTATGTCTGATGGTGGGTGATGTTTGTATGCAAGCGATATTTTATCTGAAGTTAAAATTTTATACTGTCTTGTGACGTGCTTTAGACTTACTTAATAAAGTCAAAAATGGTACTTCCAAAACTAGAGGTCAAACGGAAATTGTGCCAAGTTTAAAAAAAAAATCCTTTGGAAAATAACGACATTAGAGTGCGAACGAAACGGACGGACGAACTACCAGTACTTACTAAACGTGACAAGTAATATTCTGTAAAATAACGTAGTGAAATGATACCCAGAGATCATATTTAAAATCACAATGAGTGGGTTGGGGATATTCCATTGAGCTGTCGTGGATTGTATGCGGGACATCGCATCGCATCTGAAAAGCGGGGAATGGCAGACGTCGTGGGGCCCCCGACAATAGAATAATAGGTGACGCCTACAATGTTCGCTCTCACAATTCGACTATTTTCCGTTGACCTGATTTTCAGTTTTAGCTATTGGTTACTATTAATAAAATAAAATTTGCTTGCTTTGTTAGGAGTACTTGCAAAAATTGTACAGAAAACACAATAGTTAAGTCGCTTTGGAAATATCAGACCGATTATCGACTTACTTATCGACAGATAGGACAAAATACAGCTGTCTATGCGGTTGTCTCAACAAGTGTCTAACTAAAGCAACCAAAAAGAAGTTATATATATTTAAGTATTGCTAAAATTTAAAATTTATAACAATACTTTTTGAAGAGCGACAACAATTATGTTATTTGAGAGAAAATTAATTTGATTTGTGCATGGATCGTATTGCGGATCACACTTAACACTTGTGACATTTATTGTTAAGTTTTCTGGTGGCGAGAGCCTGGTGACTCAGTAATACAGGTTCTTAACCTAGTACTGACACCTGATCTCTCGCATGTTCTAATTTCATATTTGTTTAAATAAAAAAAAAAATAAAAAAAAATAAAAAAATATACAGCGAGTACTTTTTGATCGTCAGGTACGCGAGATCCGCCTCTTTAATATTTCTGATTACTAATATTTATTCTGGCGTCAGTTGAACTCGTATTATAAGGCGTAGGCGTATGTACTACAGTTATTTTTTTTTAAATTATTGTTTATGGCAGACGAACTAAATTATTTCTTACAATTCAGTTTCTAGAAAATTTGCTATATTCTGTTTTGATTAGACACAATGACGCATCGACTACATGAGTCGTTCTCGATTCGTAAAATTCAGATCAATAGTGCGGCGTTTTTTTTTTCTGCTTAGTAAGTAATATGTATTGTGAAATCTTGGTTGATAATTTGTTAAACTTTGAAATTTTTAAACAAAGTTACTTAAAATGCAAACTACTGGTCGGTAAGCTGGTACAACTGGGTTTGATAATTATAGCAGTAAGTTATTTTGTCACTATTTTTAGGTAACTAGTAGGTAGGTAATTAATTTTTATGTTACTTATAACTAAAAACTTTTTTGTGTTAATTTGAACTGGGCACATTATATTTCTATGGTTTTACAGTTCCTTTTAAAATTATTTTGTTGCCTTAATCTAGTTTCAACGAATACCTACTATTAAGTGGGTAGGTATTTTTTGTTCATTTTCAGCTGTTGAAAAGGAACATTTTGTTTTAAAATAATAAGTAGGTATTTATTATCCAACGGTCTAAACATAAATGTTCGTCATAAAAATAAATTTTCTTAAATTATTGAACAGAAAATATATCCCTGTAAGCGTAATAGTAGAACTGTTGTAAAATGTATTGGATATAGAATATCTATAGGTATATGTATATATTATAAAAGACATTTAAATTATATATATTAGTTGTTTAATACCCATAACACAGGTTCCGTCTAGTTTGGGAGTAATAAATGTGTGTGAGATATGCCACATATTATTATAATAATATTATTAGCTGTATCTTTTTTCACGACTGACTGGGCCTGAGAGTTTTTACTTTCAGTTGACCACTCTTAATTGAGTTAAAAATTCCATTTATAGTGGCCAAATGAGATTCAATGAATTCAAAATTTCATATGGGATTCTATAAATAGCCAGAGTGATAAAAAAATACATACGCCTTCCTTTTGTGATACTTGTCAAGGTTTTTCTATATGGGAAAAACACGAAATGGAGGTTAATGGCACTGTGTATAATATTCGTATCCCATCAAAAAATATCATCATATTTACGATGCTAAATGAACACATCCAATGTCATTCGGCACTTCTTCGGCATTAGTACCTGTGCCGAAAATGTGAGTGCAAGACAAATTAAGTGAATAAAAACAATTTATTAATTTTTTTTCTTCGCTTAACTATCTTTGTTAGAATTTTTCTGAAAAACTCTTCTTCACTTCTTCTTCACTTCGTCAGCCCATTTCTATCCCACTGTAGGTTAGCTTAGGCGTCCCCCGGGGTGGCTTGGCTTGGAGTTTAAATACACCACGCTGCTCCACTGCGGGTTGGGGGCAAAGTTCTAATTAGCCGAAAATTTTGAATGCAAACGGTGTTCATTGAAATAAGCGCGTAGAGAAATTCTCTATATTTATCATATTAGGCGATACAGTAGGACAGTTCGTAGAAATGCTAGATATATTTACGATAGAATATAAATATAATTCTGTTATTGGCCGATTTAAGAACACTGAACATGATATTTATAATATTTAGATTAAATATAATACAATAGAAATTAATATAACCAAATCAATATAGTAATATAGCCAGGCCCGCTAGTTTTATTTACAAAAAAAAAATCAAAAATCAAAAACCCTACTGCGTAGGTAACTACTTAACTGAAAAGAAAAAAAGTTATTAACTAAAAAGAGAAACATGTCTATATCCTATAGAACTTGGTTTGAACAACGTAGAATGCACTGTGGTATATGTATTGCAAATGGGGACAAACAAAAACCACTAAACATATCTATATATATAAAAATCAATTGCTGTTCGTTAGTCTCGCTAAAACTCGAGAACGGCTGAACGGGTTTATCTTGGTCTTGAAATGTTCGTGGAGGTCTAGGAAAGGTTTAAAAGGTTAGAAAAATTTGAATAATTGCCGGGAAAACCCTAAAAACAGCCCTTTTCTTTTTCCTATATAAACGTTTTCTATTGTCTATCTATTATTATCTAAATGTAGAGTCAATTTGAACTTTATTGCTATTCAATAAAGTTCATTAAATTATAATCACTCACTGTTGTCTAAGAAATGTAGGTGTGTTCCTAGCTTTCAAAGAGCCAATTTGCAATTTATTACCGCTGCCCAAAGTTCAAATTCAATCATATCTGTCAAAATACTCTTCGCGTGCGCGTTGGAGGATCTAATGTCGCGTTCCGAAACTCAACAAAAGTGATAATATCGCGAATGCGACCAAATTGTATATTCACAAAATGTATTAGATCATTAGTAGTACTGATTTTCAATTTGGTCGGCTTGGCGAAACTTAATTTTAGCTAACTTCAGTTGATAACGTATCAAATTATTTTGTTTTATAAATTGATAAATATTAAGTTTTGTCACAAATTAAATTTCTGAACGCAACCATAATATCTGATATTAGATTTGACAACCAAGTTATATGTCAATCCATCCTGTCGCATTTCAGAACGCGGAAAAAAGTATTACTTTATACGAAGTCTGCCGGGTCAGCGAGCGAAACGAAAACGAAACGACACCAGGGCCAAGAACGGAAACAATAAAGTATTTTTGCGATGGGAACGTAAATGGGAAAGGGAGAACGGGAATGATATAAGACTGTGATAAAAAAAAGTGATTCTCATGAGAAACAAATACTCCCTACCCGTGCGAAGCCGGGACGGACCGCTACTTTATTGTTAAAATCTTTGTTTTCAGATAAAGACCACTAAATATATTTTGGTTATTTGTTTATTTGTCCTCGAATGTAATATATACCATGGTGCATTCTATGTTGTTGAAACCAAAGTCTATAAGAATATAGCTTGTTTTTATCTTTTTAGTGAATAACTTTTTTCTTTTAAGTGGTGTTGCAGTCGGGTTTTTTAATATTTTTAATATTCCTAATTAAAAATAAACATATGACTTAAATCGATTCAGCCGTTATCGAGATATAAGTTTTCAATAAAAGTACTAACAAACTAAAAGTATGTATTTTATAGTTTGACCGAAACCGCTGTACCGCGCCAGGTGTGTGCGCGGCGAGGAGGGAAGGCAGCTCCGCGTTGACGACGGACTGAGAGAGCAGGTTTGCCTCCCCCCGCACCGCACACGTACCTAAGGCGCGGTACAGCAGTTTCGGTCAAACTATGATTCAAAACGATTAAAATAAACTTTACGACAACATGTTTAATGTTATATAGATATCAATGATTTCGATATTATTGAACTTTTTCGTAAATAACAACATCATAACAATGAAATTCATAACATCTTTATAATAAGAGGTTAATATTATAGGCCGCCTCGGTAGCGTAGGCGGCACGCAGTTCCCGGAAGCGGCACGCAGTTCCCGGAAGCGGCACTGCGGCACTGTGCGCCGGCTCGTACCCCATTCCCACCCCAATTCCACCCCTCAGTATCCTAACCCCTAAACTCACAATGGTTCCTCACCGCGTTCTGTTTAATACTACCATTTGTAACAGTATTACCTGGTAATTGAAATTATTTTAATACCAATTAAGGAATGTAAACATATATTTTTAATTATTAATACAGTTGAGCCGCCAGGTTCTGTGTCGTCGCTCAGTAGAACGCACACCGAGTTATTTTCACGTTTATTTCGCTTTCCAATACTGTACAGCAGAATAGGCATGATGACAGTAATTGAAAATCACTGAAATTATATATTTATTTAATGAAACTTGAGTCATGGAATACGAAACACGCATTTATTTTTCTATTAATAGCGAGATTAATAATTATTTTGATAAAATAAAACTACGAAATACGAAAGTCCGCCATGATATGTTGAACACCAATCAGAGCGAATGACGTCACTTTTGAGTAAACAAGTAAACGAACTCGTACGAACTCTGTGTTTTTTTTTCATTTAATATTCAATTTTGTTTGTTCCGTCCGTATTATTTAAACCAAACGAAAGTGAAATAATCGCGTTATTTCACTTTCAACGATCAACAAGGATTTACTAAGGCAAATAGTGATAATTTGCCTAAAATTGATGTGTTAATGCTGGGAGAATTTTTAGCATCAAATAAAGATTTTTGTTCAGCAGAATTTAAAAACGTCAAAGCCTTTATGTACGTTATTATTTAACAAACATGCCGAATAATTTAAATTTTAAATAAAATACCTATTAAGACAACAGTAGTGGTGCAAGATTAAACCTAACCTCGAAAAAGATTGTGTTTAATTTAATTTTAGGCCTCAAAAAAGATATATACTATTTTAGAATCTTCAAAGTAAATGAAATACGTCGAAATGATCTTCACAAAAATAAAGGTCAGTACTAGGCTACATTGCTGTTGGATCTCGCCTTGCCAGTTTAAGCCATTTGTATTATCTCGTATCGTTTTCTTTTGTGAAACGAACAGGAATAACTTATCAGGCGTTTTTATTGATATGTTATCACACTGAGGGACCACACACCACCTGTACACTCTAGAATTCATATTTAATAAACTAAATTATTCAATGAGCGTATAAGGAACGTCAGTGTTTACAAATGCGTTTTGTTTGGTATTATTTACTCGAAGTTTACTCAAACGTGACGTCATTAGCGACGCCATGACACTGACAAGCGTTTTGGCGCGAATTTTAAATCTAAAAACTAAAATGTGATTTTTTCCTTCTAAATCTTTATTATAAGTAGAAATATGTTATTCATTGTAAATACTATACATTTCCGAACATTTTGGAACAGTTTTTCAAAATCAGTCATCATGCCTATTAATTGATATTGAGTTCGCAGGAATCACTTTATTATAGATAAATTCAAAACTGGTTTTTTCTAAGAATAGCTATTTCATTATTAATTAGAAACTCTGTTAGATTCCATTTATAATTAATATCTAAATTTATTGTTATTTGGTCTATTTATTGGTTAATGTGTTAAAATACGTCTAAAGAGGTTATTATTGTTTTATTATTTCTATTAATCTATTACTAATATTTGTAGAAAAATGAAATGAGAATGGCAATTCACACAACATAAAAAATGCGACAGCATAATATCTCTGTCTGTATGTATGTTTTATTGTCACGGGTAAACCGCGGAAACTATTTTGATTAAAATTAGTATATAATTTGCTTGAAAACGAACGTAGGCCACTTTTTACAGCGGAGATATGTCTGCATGTTTGTTGTCTGTCCATGGTTTAAACCTGAGTTGTAAAAGGCACGGAAATGGCTTA
The DNA here is from genome assembly GCA_949709985.1 of Luffia ferchaultella. Lineage (NCBI taxonomy): Eukaryota > Metazoa > Arthropoda > Insecta > Lepidoptera > Psychidae > Luffia > Luffia ferchaultella. The sequence goes on from OX453254.1 coordinate 10,464,818, forward strand.
CATCGTAAAAAGGAACATAAGGGTTATTTTTTTCATTCCGAAATGTGTTTTAGGTTTGTTACCTTGTCACGTCTAAACCGATGAAACAATCTTAGTGTAATTCAGCAGAAAGTTACCTTGCATGCATCCTGAATATGTGCAAATATCACTTGTGTTAACGCCTGGGATAATTAATACCTGGGATATGCCATACAGCGCCATTCAGTCCCAAAGTAAGCAAGTGTTATGCTTGTATTATGGGTACTAGACAACGGATACACATATGGCACACAAATCGAACTCGCGACTCAACCTCCAATAAAACCTCAATAAAAAAGAACTATTACCATTGTGAGAGGGAGGAATTGTGAGCGGATATAAGCGAATTTATTAATAAAAAATTGACATAAATATAATTGAAATAAATTTGATTTATTGTGCCAACAATTTATAAAGTAATATAATATCATGCTAATTATAGGGAAGTTATTGAATAAATACATAAAAAATAATTCCTGCTGAAATTGCTATACTATCACAGGGCATCACATATTTTATACCTAGTGGATGTTCTGACTGAAATAAAATAAAATGATATAAAATAATGTAGCATCGAAATGACGACAAAGGCATCGACGTATATACGCAGTACATCTAAGGCAGTATAATCTAAAGCAAAACTATTCAAAAAATAAAAAATAAAACTATTTGATAAACTGTACAAAACTTAGGACAGTGCAAATAATTTTTTTTTTAATTTTTAATATTTGCTTTGTGATTCGGGTTTCATTTAGCATTAGCGATGGCATTGCTACGAAGTTCCATGTGATTCGTAGCACTTTTGTGGCAAAGAATAAATTTACGTAACCGTTTATATTCAGTTATGTCATAGTTCTCTGGTTATGTACTTCATAAAACCGAAACAAGAATACTTATTTTGGCATACGAATTTTATTTAACGATCACGTGCTACGAAGTCCTACACGATTCGTAGCACTTTCGTGAAAGGTTAAGAAAACGAAATTTTCTCATCTATCTTCAACCAATTTTGTTCTTCAATCTTAGAATAACTCGTTCTGCTTCTTTAAAGATATTTTGTGATTTTAAAATATAATTTATTAGATTTGCCAACAAATTTAGTACACAAATAAATCACCTTATAATCGAAACGCATACAATAACAAGCTGTTATAAACAACAAAACTTCGATAGTATTGGAAAACGATATTTTTGCGACCTTCATAAAGCGTCGTAACGTAACCCTGTGACTTTGTCGCAACGCAACGTGGGCGTATTACATCAACATCACGATAATACTACTGTTCTATTTTAATATATCTACTCGATATTTTAGCTATTATGACTTAAATGTTAGTAAATTGTTATTAAAGATGACAAGTTAGCTAGTTGTAGATTTAAGTAAGACATTATGAGGATATTACATTTGACTTATTATATTATTATTACATACATGTTATTATTATACATTACAATTATTATACATTACATATTATTATATATGACTTATTATATTTGACGACCGCTTAGCCTAGTGGGTGGGGACCCTGCCTGCGAAGCTGAAGGTCCCGGGTTCGAATCCCAGGTCGGGTCAATATTTATATGATGAATATTAATACTGGCACCGGGTCTGGTTGTTATATGTATGTGGTGTCTTCGCTTGGTACCCAAAATACAAGCTAATGCTTAGTTTGGGACCTAGACGTTGATGTGATTGTGTGTGTTATTATTATTATTATTATTAAAAAAAATAGAGACTCCCCCATAGGTACACAGGTATATCATTGATCAGTTACAACATAAGCACAGGCGCAGAGTCAGCATTTATGGCACATTTCGTCCAGAGTTACCTTATATCAAGAAATAAATTGAACAATATTATTGCTTCCTCTTAAATTATATATGCCGTGCCATCAGCTCATATCCCACGGCAGGGCCTAAGGCCTCCCCTCAAGGTGAGGGGGCTTGGAGCTTATATCCACCACGCTGCTCCAATGCGGGTTCGCGGATTGTAACGACCGCCATTTACAACCGGGACCAACGCGGGTTGGCAGATTGTAACGACCGCCATCTATTGACAGCAACCGGGACCGACTGCTTAACGTGCTATCCGAGGTACGGAATCAGTGATAGTTATATATTTAAGTCAGAAAAACTCATTGGTACACACCCGGATTCGAACCAAATTATACATATTCACGTGTAATTTTAAAACTGTACACACTTCACTCCTCCGGAAAAGGCCCACCGTTTTTTTTACCCGCCTACCAAGGAAGAGTTATGTTTTTCTCGCGTAATTTGTATGTGTGTTTCTAAATTTCTTTATTACTTCGTATTTACCAAACGGCTAGATAGATTTCGACAGTTAAGGTATCGTTAACTTCGCCTAAAAAACCTGAGTGTCTTTAGATAGGTGTTTAAATTATGAAAATCAAAATGCCTGTTTTTTGGCGCTAAATTATAAGTCGTTAGTAAATTTTTTTAAGTAAAGCAATTTATTAAGGTATCAAAATGAAGGAAATTAAAACAAAATTATAAAAAAATATATAAGTCATATGTTTCAATTTAATTAGAAATATTTAAAAAATATAAAAACCCGACTGCAAAACCACTTAACTTAAAAGAAAAAAAGTTATTAACTAAAAAGAGAAAAACAAGCTATATTCTATAGAAATTGGTTTGAACAACGTATATAGAATGCACCATGGTTATATCACATTGCAGGCGAGGATAAAAAAAAAACAAATAAGAATATTATAAGTTTAGTGGCAGTCTTTATGTGAAAGCAAAGAATTTTACAATAAATATGTTTAGTATTTTCATATTTTTGGAACATAATATTTTATTTATTTACCAATATTTTAATGTTAAAGGAAAATAAAAAATCTAGCTTTTAAATTACTTTAGATCTAATTAAAAAACTTTTATTTATTAAATGATATATTCTAAATTAAAATCTAATTACGACCGCTTAGCGTAGTGGGTAGCGACCCTGCCTACGAAGCTGGAGGTCCCGGGTTCAAATCCCAGGTCGGGTCTGTATTTATATGATGAATATTGATACTGGTAGCGGGTTTTAGTTTTCATATGTATGTGGTGTTCGCTTGGTACCCAAAACACAAGCTAATGCTTAGTTTGAGGCCTAGACGTTGTTATGATGTATACGTTATTATTATTAATTAAAAACCTGAATATGTTATGTTTAGTAGTTTTTGTTTGTTCCTGCTTGCAATGCCATATACTATGGTGCATTCTACGTTGTTCAAACCAAGTTCTATAGAAAACAGCTCGTTGTTCTCTTTTTAATTAGGTAATAATTTTTTTTCTTGAGTTAAGTGGTTTCGCAACCGGGTTTTTTGATTCATTTTGATATTGTTGTAAATAAAACTAGAGGGCTTTGCGACATTGCTATATTACTTTGGCTATACTAGTTTTACCACTTAACTAATATATTTCCAAAAAAATATTTAAAAAAACCTTTTTGGTAGATGAACATTCCACCCAGGCGAAACTCAAAATAGCATGTAACTGAAAAGATCCTATAAGTGTCTCAACAACTACTCAACATATTCTATTCAAACCGAGTTTCGCTGATAGTGTTTTTTAAGTTGTAATAACTTAAATTTTTACAGAATTGTCCACTCCATAGTTGCACATAGTTCATAGATTACACCTACCTTTCAAATTTCATTTATTTAGTACCAACATCCTCTGGCGTAAATTCCTGTGGTAAACGGACAGACAGAGGGACAGCACGAAATTATAAAGGTACCGTTTTAAGTCATTTACCTACGAAACTATAAAAAAAGAGGTCTTGCTCTACAAAGCTGTTAACACATTACGGTAAACTACTTTCTGTTTTACGCACCATTTGCCCGTTACGAGTTTCCGAAGTCGTTAACATTATGTTTCTTCTATTTTTAGCCCATGATGGTTGGTTAGAATATTAAAATTATTCCAATTTACAAAAACGCTAGGCTAGAATAACAGGGTCGGTAAGTCTATGGGTCGTGTTTCATTATTGTATGGCCACACTATCAAACCGTGAAAAGTATATCTTTTGTAGAGCACAAAATAGAAATTGTGTTAAAAGATACTATTTATGAAATTGACTATATTACCAAATAAAATTCTGTAACCAAATTTTAATAACTTCATGGGTAGGCCTCATATCTAATAATAATAATAAGGGAGATGCTTATTATGGGACGCAACTTGCGTCAGCACTTTCGCTCTCTCCCACCTCAACTCAACAATGCGTGTGGCAAGGGCGGCCGCTGAGTCCGCGGCCTGTTTGAAACACAATAAATACACAAACTTGGAAAAATCCTATACCTTCGTTCCTTTTGCTGTGGAGACCACGTACTGTTGGAGCTTCCAGGCCAGAAATTTAATTAGGAGAATCGGTCGCCGACTTAAGGAGAGGGGGTGTGACTCCCGTTCGGGGTCGTTTCTGATGCAAAAGCTCGCCATAGCGATCCAGCGCGGTAATGGTTATGGGTACCTTTGCATCGGGTTCGCCAGGGACTGGTTATTTTTAGCTTTTTAGATTGTATATATAGACTTTATATTTGTAGATTGCTTCCATAGTTTTTAATTGTTGCTTGTTTGCTTTCATACTTTTTAATTTTAAGTCTGTTAAATTTGAATATAATCGATTAAAGTATTTTTTATTAAATATATTTGATTAAAATGTTATCTTATGACAAGTTCAAATATCGTCAGATGCGATACGTTTACTTAACTTCTTAACAAGTTACTCGGTTCGTATTTTAATGGCTTTCGTAGCCGAACATAATGCGTTGGCAACTTCGAACTTTCGCGGTTTCACGATATTAACATATATAGGCATATTGTGTGCAAGGTCAGGCTGGAGACATTAGGCATATTATTCCACGGTGTATCCTATCTATATGTCGGCGATTTTATGTGTCTGACATTTTCGTGGCAAGTGGGGAACAAAAAAAAATGATACAACCGTCATTGTTTTTTTAATTATATTTTTGATTCGCTTGTTACCCTCACAGTTATATAGTTACTCATATATTACAGGCATTATGAAGTTACAAACTTAATAATGAACAAACTTTGAAACAAGGCCTAAATAAAATGTGTTTCTCAGGATAATGTATTTTAGGATAATGTCAAAAACCCTACAGATTTCGCGCTTCTCGCAACTATCGGAGAACATTAAAAATGAACGTCCAAACTTAAAACTTATAACACATTTTTTTCAAATATTTTCTATTAATTTTTTCGAAAAAAGTTACGGACTAGTTTTAAAAATTTGGTAGCCATACAATACCCCGCGAGCTCTTGCATCTTTTGACACTACTGCTTTTCGTCAACCTTTTGAACTTTCTGAAATATAGCCGAGTCTCACTCTTCGGGGTAACTGATCTGATAATCATTCAATGAAAAGGGCACCTGCCCAGCCTCCAGTTTTCGATCGACTCCAAAATTTTTTTTTTCAAACATAGACAATTTATCTGCCTCGGGAGCTTTCTTCTTCATTTTTGCCATATTGGCTTTTGTTTTCGAAATAATCAACTATTAGTGTGAAAAATCAGGAAGTTTCGATTTTCCGAAAAAAGTTACCAACTGGCTTTCACAAGTTTCGGTATCATACGATTCCCCACAAGCCCATCTTTTGATACTACCTATTGCTTTTCGTCTACCATCATAAATTTCGGAATTATAACCGAATTATACTCGCCCCGAAAACGATGTGATAAACATTTTCAATGTTAAAAATATTTAAGAAATATAATGAAAAGAGTACGCTTGATTTGATTATTACATGGATGTGGCATGATCATAGTTGCACATGTTCTGCAAATGTTTGTGACGAATCATCACATAAATCCATAGATTGACTAGTATGTCCATAGTTTTAACAGTGTTTTTCATAGCCTTTCACTGTTTTTGTTTATATGAAAATTGGCCCATAACTAGCTGTGGTGACAACCGATCTATACGTAGTTATGTACTTAAAACGATATCTATGTTCGTGAAGAGCAAACGTATATTCGACTAATCAAAGTGCAGAAAACTGTAAAGAACATTGTGAAAATTTACAATAATAAATTATTATAATATAATATACTATAATATAACATGTTGTATTTATATGATTTGTGTAATGGACGCATGGAATGCCCTGAGCTGGTGGGTGCGCTGGCATTTAGTGTGCCGCGGCGTCGGACTCGACACTCGCATTTATTTCATGTTCCTTTTGCAAATACGCGACACGGTCAAAATTCCCCTATTATACGTATCGTCACTTTTTATAATAATTTTTTACCCGACATTGATATATTTGGTCCCACAAAAGCATCTTTTAAGAGACTGTTAAAGGGGTGGTTTTCTTCATCGACTAGGGGGAGTGTATCTGTGTAGTGATTTTAATAACCAGTACTGGAGGGTTCACACAATGTATGTAATGAATGAAAAACAGACTGAAATATTTTCTGTATTAAGTTATGTATATGTCTTGTGTATTTCCTAGTTTATTTAATTTATATTTCTTGCTCTTTGTTATACTTACAGTCAATGCGGGTAACTTAAGCTTTCAATATAACATTGGCCCACTCTTCACTATTGCATTATTTTATTTTACCTTACGATTCATTTAAAAATAAACAAATGTTTCTTAAGTTATTTTGTACCTTAGTATATCCTGAATGCATACATAACTCAGTGACATTGATACTGGCAATAGATTTAAAATCACAGACTATTTTGTCCGCAGCGTGATTGTGTCGTCGAAAAGATTAAGCAACAAAGTTATTTTTTACGCAGTGTCTGGATAATTTTAACAGGTATATGGCACTTAAATTGTATTTGTTGTTTATTAGTGTTGACACATATGCAAGTATAATTTAAAATATCTACAAAGTTACAGCGAAATTGTATGATTTGTTCAAAACCGTTTTGCCGCCGGTGAAATACGTCTAACATTGGCCCGGGCGAAAATTACCAGTATCGTTTATGAATTGCTGTCAATTGCTGAAGACAAACTAGGAGATGAAAGATTGCCGGTTGCTTACCAAAGCACTTGCGAGGGAAGCTTGTTTCCTGGGCAAATCAGATGTGTTCAAGCTCCAAACTACGAAATATCACATAAGCAAAAGGCTGAAGAAGCATGGGTATGGCCAAAACAGGTTGATGTGTGGAAATGTACAAAGAAGAACATCATGAAAGTGCGTGAAAAGAACGCTATAGATATGAACCAAAGCTACTCTGATAAAAGACGACTTTCTGTCTATGGAGTGGGGCGATTAAAGTGCTTATATATTGCTATCATATGATCTGGATCTTGAAACAGTGTAGTATATTTGCATGTTATAATACTTTGTAAGACTCATTTTTAATTGTATTTTATATCAAGTATTGTAATATTACAAGTGTAATTTGAAAAATCTTGATTGAGAACAAATGTAGTACCTGTGTCATGGCAACATTTTTATACAGCCTATAATTTCCACAAAAAAAAGTTTTTTGACGGTTATAGGTTGTCTATGGGCACTGAGTACGTTTATAAGCATAAACAAGAGGCCAAAGTTATTATGAGAAGCTCAGAATTCAAAATAATACGTAATTATTGAACATGGGTAAAGGTGGGCCAATTATACCTCAAGTCTCCATATAACTTTGGCCCACAAGTTTTAATTGTTTTTTTTTTAATTTTTTATAAGGGTGATGCTATATACAAATGATGCAATACAATCTAGACGTTTAGATGCCACCAAAAACATAGGCAACGTTTATTACAAGTTTTAATTCTCTCTTTTCCTTAACGATATTCAACAAAAGTGGGGCAAAGTTACCCACATTGACTTTACTTGATTATGTTATGTGGTTTTATCTGTGAAAACAATTATTGGCTGTATATTTTCCTGACTTAGATTTATATTTGTATTTAGTTGTTAAAGCTGTTGTTTTCCTTTAAAAATAAATAAATAAATAAATAAATAAATAATTTTGATGATTCATCATTACTTTCTTTAAATATTAAGGCATAGATATAAAACTATTACGATTATGTACTTTTTGCCAGCGAATAATTATAAAAATAAAATTATATACACATTTTTATATTTTTTCGGTCACATAAGGATTAAACAACAACCGTACCATTGTCGACAAATAGAATTGAATATGCCATCACTCGAGGATAGAAGGGTTTTTCTTGATACAATGACTCTAAGAAACATTTGTACTTCTGAGTTTGACTGTCCCGATCTACTTTCACAAATAAATTTTCGTGTTCCGCGTCTTACTTCTAGATCATCGCAAGTGTTCTCTCTGCCAACATGTAGAACTAATTCTGGACAAAGGGCTCCCCTCTATAGAATGTGCAAAGATTTCGATAGTAATTTTAACAATATGGATTTGTTCAATACTAACAAGGAATCATTTAAGCGTGAGTTAAAAAGGCAATTAAGTATGTATAATAGGTAAATTCAAGTTATTATTATTGTTAGTCTTTTGTGTTAATATTATTATTTCTGCAGTTTTATTTACGTGGTGCACGTTTACTTTAGTTTCATTGTTTTTAATTCTAAATTTAATTTTCCAGTGAAAAATTTATAAGGTTATAGTTGTAACATTTTTATTTCTCATATTGTACTTTAGCATATTTTAAACCACACCTGTAACTGTTTTTTCTCCTAATAAATAAATTAATAAATCGTATAATTACGACGGAAAAGTGTAATGTAAAGTACTCGTGTCTCGTATTTCATAAAAACAGATTAAAAATATTGTAAAAAAACATTCAATGTTCATTACACAAAGTTCTGATTTTAAAGTTTTAACTACTTTTATCCGGACAAATCGGTTTGACAGCGTCTAATATGCTGAAACTATACTGTATTTGTATCTCAGTATCTCCGAGCCAATTTAAATATTCAGTTAACTACTTTAAAAAATGACATATATATATATAGCGTCTATAATAGCATCAAAATCTAAACAACAATGTTAAAAATTATACGCAAAGAAATCAAAAATTCAACTGGCACGAAACCGATCGCGTAACTCCCCTTTCGCCTTTTTGCCGTATGCCTGTGACCTGACGCTTAATGATGTCAGAACCGCCTGCCATTTATCGCTCGATTGGCTGACCTGGTATAAAAGCGCGATATTCCGATTTCTATACATTCCTAGTTTTATACGCTTTAATTGTACTACGTATACACAGACAAGACAACTTTATAGACCACGCTTTGACAGGGAGTAGCATTCGCCAAGGCTATGTAGTGACACTACATAACTACGTCACTAGTGAGCCGTCAGTTGGAAGCACGTCGGAAACCATTAAATTGTCAATTTTGAACGAGCCAATGAAAACTAGCCCATCTCTCCCCGCACCCCGCCACTTTTTGGCGATTTCGTTTTCGTACTGACGTTTATTAAAGCGTGGTCTATAGGTTGACTGGTCTGTGTACGTATACCAATATAAAGTACCACCCTTTGTCACGGTTGCATAACTTAAAACTTGGTGTATTTAATTAAACAAAATCCCACTCTGCATATTTCCTATATAGGAGAACAAATAATAATTAAGGAACCCGGGAAATCATTTCAGCAAGCAGTATAATTTCAATTCATATGTCGCGATAGCCCAAAGCGCAACGACCCTGTTTCAAATTTATAAGGCCATAGGGCCATGGTTCGAATCCGGGCGTGTACCAATGAGTTTTTCTGACTTAAGTACATAACTATCACTGACTCCGTGCCTCGGAGAGCACGTTAAGCAATCGTCCTGGACGCTGTCAATAGATGGCGGTCGTAACAATCCCCAACCCGCAGTGAAGCAGCGTGGTGGATTTAAGCTTCAAGCCCCCTCACCCTGGGGAGGCCCAAGCCCCCTCCAGTGGGGTAAAAATGGACTGATGAAGTGAAGTGAAGCAGTATAGTTTTAATTCGTGTTTTTGGAATTATTATTTGGCGCCTTCGTATACTAGTGTATATTAATGTTAGACATAGGCGTACAGTAAATAAATTTGACAGCAACGTTTGGTTTTGTTTTAATAGTTCCATGGTTTTAATAGTCAGAAATGTCACTTCATAGTGCTGAAACTCTCAAACGTAATTTCGAGGGGGTGAAGACTGGCGCGCGGGGACCGCGCGGATTTAAATTCGGACTGAAACTCGTCATCTTGCACCAGCTAGCTAGAGTATGAGTGGTTAGCCGGTAAGTGCAGAAGAGGGCTGCTAATCAATTACCTATGAAATTCAAATTGAAATCGGGTAAGTTGGAGAAGTGACTAAAACATCACAAACGTTTTCCGTTTGTAGTAGCCACCTAACTGTAAATATTATTATTGAATTTTTTATATAAACACGGCACGTAGTCGGGTTTTATCTCTATGTTTGACGCTAATCTCATATTCGTTCCCTGCATCATTACAGGCTAAAATTAAATTAGTCTGTGGGAATTTTCAAACGATGTATAATGACTTCTTTGAATGACTTTGCTATATTAAACACGTGGGCGGTCAATACATCCATTAAGACGACGCAGAATAGGGTATTTGATTAATATTAAATGTATTAAATTTATCAAGAAAATATAAAAATTGACTTTATATGATAACTTTGTAAAGAAAATCATATATTCGGTTCAAGAATGTGGAAATTATAAGCTATTAAAATTGTATCTGTCTCTTTCTTGCAAAACGATATGTAACATTATTTTAAATGGCCAGACGTCACACATATGTCCTGTTAGACAGAGAGGGCAATACCTCTCTGTCTAACAAGTCATATTAAACATTCATAACTTTGTTAATTATATTTTTTTTTTAAATTCCTTCACTGTTATAATATATTTAGAAAACTCTCATATAAAATAACTTAAAAAAAATTGTCAACTGGCGTATTCTTTCAGATTAAGTAAAAATTAACAAAATCATAGCATATTGTAGACAGATTAATTTAAAAGAGAATACAGTAATACTTTTTCGAAATGAAATCGAAAGAACTCGTCTTAGTACGTGACCCTACACTGATCATTATAAACTAAGCTAACCACTATTACAGCAAAAATAAATTATCTATCATACAGCTCTAAAATAAGTTGCTTTTTAACTGAAACTTATACTTAAACTAGCTTCAAAGATTTACGTACTATGTGATGATTAACAGTAAAATACTGTAAAACTACAGTTTTTATACTCATACGATACATTGCCACACTTGCGGTAAAATTTACAATATCATAACTTTTTTCTGTAATATTTTCAGAAATTTAAGACAAATATAAATATTTTATTTCAAAATTTCCAACGGCAAGGACTATATCGACGGCATCACAAACTGTCACATATGCATATAAATGTTACTTTTTTCTCGTTGTAGACAACCATTGGTAGAATTTCTTTAAAACATAATGATGTCACACAAAGTTAAATGAAATTAATTATTGTCTATTGAAATAATTTTAAAGTTGTAAATTTTTTAAATATCTTAGTACCTAATGATTAGCGGCCTCCAGCGGTTTCGCCCTCGTAGACTACATGTTTACATTTAGATAAATCCGTTTAGCCGTTTTAGCAGAAGAATAGATATCCCACGTGAAATGTGTATTTTGCGGGATAAAATATTTTCTGTGTATTATTCCAAATCTTAAATCACTTTTGTACTAAATTTCATCAAAATCCGTTCAGCTGTTTTTGTGTAATTGTGATTTTTGAATAACAAACATCGAAACATACAAATTTTCACATTTATACTATTAGTAGGATAAGCATACAGCTATGAATGACAGTTTTCGCGCCACACCTTCTATGGGCAAAGTTAAATGAATTCTGTATAAAAAAGCGTTTGCCTATCGCCGTGGGGTGAAGTAGCGTTCCGGTACGACAAAACGGGACACCGTCGTTTAACAAATAGAGGCAACTGTCATAAAACAAAAAAAAATTGAGAATCAAATTCAACTCTCCTAATGCCGATAATACTATTGAAGTATTTATTTCTTGGAAACGGTTTTATATTTGAAAAAAATGGGCAGTCCCTATTGCCTATGTATATATTGTCTGATTTCGGTTTCTCGTAGTTTTTATCATTTTGTGTGTTGTTTTCAACTTATGTACGTCATTCACAGACAAGTCAACCTTTAGACCACGCTTTAACAGGGAGTAGCATTCGCCAAGGCTATGTAGTGACACTACATAACTACATCACTAGTGAGCCGTCAGTTGGAAGCACGTTGGAAGCCATTAAATTGTCAATTTTGAACGAGCCAATGAAAACTAGCCGACCTCTCCCCGCAACCCGCCACTTTTTGACGATTTCGTTTTCGTACTGACGTTTATTAAAGCGTGGTCTAAAGGTTGACTTGTCTGTGACGTTATTATACCTATTTTTTGTTTTAAAATTAGCTGTTACTTTATTTAGTCGTGTTATGTGTACATTGTTGCAAGTAACATTTAGTGAATACCTTGAATTTTTGTTTAAAAAATATAACTAAACGAAGGATTTTTTTTTTTGAAGGCGCAGGCACGTTGATCTGATGTGCTTGTGGCGGTGGGCGAGCTCAGTGCGCGCGCGGCCCGCGGGCCACTCGGGCAGCACGCGGCACCCGCGCGCGCTCTAGACAACACACACACCCGCACCACATATACGGTGAGTCTTTTTCCCGGCCTAACACGGTTAGTACGTAACGTTATTTGCCTAACTAAAATTATTGTAAAATTCGTACATCACTATAACGACTTCATTTCGTTTTTCAAACATAACCTTGATTTTGCTATCATAACTTACTCAAATCACAATGGCTGACGTTTACATGTCAAGCGCTTTGCCTTGTAGGTATATTTGAAAGTGCCCATACTAGTGCCTTCAAAAAATTCTCATCAAATCAAATTGTATTTAACGTTATTTACATAGACGTAGACCGTAGATATGAATCAGCGGTGCAAGTAAGTTGAATTTTTTGTGAAATTTAATCTATCTATTTATTATGAAATTTAATCTATCTATTTAATATGAAATTTGATCTATCTATTTATTATGAAATTTGATCTATCTATTTATTATGAAATTTGATCTATCTGTTTATTATGAAATTTGATCTATCTATTTATTATGAAATGTAATCTATCTATTTATTATGAAATTTGATCTCTCTATTTATTATGAAATATCACTAAATGTCGTCAATGCCCAGTGCCAAATGTTGAATTTAAAAAAAACCTGATTATTTGAACAACCACGCCCTAATGCACCCTTATGTTGTTGACCGACCACAGTCTGTGGATAAGTACTGTAGAGATATTAGATGGATGGTGGAGCAAAGAAATTACAACTTACCTACTTAGTTGCGGCTTTAGAAGAGTAGGTGTATTGGTAATTCTTTTATAACTTTATACATGCGCTGGGGGAAGGATTTTCTATCGATTCACGGGCGAACATCGATTCACTTCCTTCAACTATTTTTTTCTATCCTCTACGTTTCAAACGAGCTTCAATTTTCTTTTTTCCTTAACGTGTAGCCAGTGTTGTGTTGCTTTTCTTCCTTTGTGTGCGCTGCCAGTGGCCGCTCTACAGTACTAACACTTGTCTAAAATACAAGTTTAAAAAGTTATGATAATTTTTAGAAATAATGTTACATATTTTATTTAATTTGTAATCAATTAAGAAAAATGTGTTGAAATCCAGCTCATGGATGTATTAATAAATATATAAGTATTAAAATTACGAATTGAATTGGGCATCATTGCAATAGTTATAAGCATTTTAAATTTAGAAAAAAAAGGAAAAATATGCTATTTAACTTATTTTATTTTATTTGTATGGAAAACCAACAGCACAAATTAACTTATTGATACACATAATAGTTATAAAAGGCCAATAACAGGTTCTCACTTTTATAGACTTAAACATAAATGTCCTTAATTCCGACATTCTGTACTCTCTTTGGTCGCAAATAACAATTTATTAAAATAAGAATATGATTTATTGTGTTATTTTACTCATGATAAAATTTTAAAATATATTTAATTATTACATATTATTTGTCAAAGTAACAAAAATTTTATTAAAATTAATTTAAATATGTAGCTAGTAAGTTGTAGAATTAAATTAGGACTTTATGTCAAAAATTACTTATCCAATATGTGAACCAGCACATATTATATGGTGTTGGCATGTGACGTCACACAAGGATCGTCTAGAGTGGACGAGGGTTTGAATAAATCTGTCCAACAAATGTTACAGAACACGATGTATTAGAGATGATCGCGTAGGTTCATGTTTAGCAAAACCCTTTGTTGTTTCGTAGGTAAGTGCTGAAAAGTCATGTATTACATTTTGTTCACGTTTTTCCTCCTTCTTTTTCTAATGACTGAAAAGTTAAATACAAAAAGTCAATAAAATATTGTAAACTTGTAGGTATTATAAATTTAGAATTCTGTATTGTTTTAAAACCCTAATATTGAAATGGAATGGGAACTCCCTTCACTAGTTTCATTCCTTCGAATTCGAAAAAAATATAGTTTGACCGTAACCGCTGTACCACGCCTTAGATATGTGCGGGGCGAGGAGGGAGGCAGGTCCTGAGCGTTGAAGGCCTCCCTACTCGCCGCGCACATACCATAAGGCGCGGTACAGCGGTTACCGACAAACTATAGTTACAGTTTTATCTTGTTATACATATCCGTCGTTGGTGTTGTCAAAGGATATTTGATGTGGAGAATTGTGACCAATCTTTGTTGTGAAGATGAGAGCAAGTCATGTAGCAGGGCACTGTTATATCAAATTTCCACTTCGGTGGGTGGTAATGGAAGTTGCGCACCGAGTGGACCTGACTATAGGCTGGAATTATGCGATTTGAGTAATTTTCAGTACTGTTTGAAACGTTCGAATGATATAATGTTCCGTGAACTTTCGTAGACGGGGGAGACATCTGCGGAAAATCTGCTCCGTCGTAGGCGGTTCCGACGCGGAACGGACATAGTCGACCTATTTGGATAACGATCGTGAACGGATATCCTTAATAGCGAAAATTCCACACCAGAACACAATCTTGTTCCGTACCTTAAATCATATAGTGTTTCTTGGTATTATTGGCTGTAAAATATCTACATATGTATAATATATTATATAAAAATAATATATATTTAAGAATGTATATCAGTTGTCTAGTCACCCATAATAGAAGCACAGTACTTGCTTACTTTGAGACTAGATGGCGCTGTGTGGGATCTCCCATTTTTATTATTTATACTACTCTAAATGTAGCTTACTGTTAGTAAATTTTATAATTCTATTCGTTGCAAACGTAATTTTACGAGTAATCAATTTTCGTTCTTGAAATTAATCCAAGATTTGGGTAATGTGACAATATATGAAATAGTAAAATAAATTATAATAACTAAAAAAAAGTGAAATTATTGTCGCAACTTATGTTCGCATATCAGTTGTCTGGCACCCATAATACAAGCTTTGCTTAGTGTGGGCTTAGATTGCGTTGAGTGGTATGTCCCAAATATTATTCTTATTATTATTGATTGGAAAATAATTATCTGTTAAATTTTTTGTATGTACCTAATTAATTATCAACGGATACTATTAGTTTTAAGTTCGAACGTTATCATGGTATAATAAAAGAAATAAATTTGTATGTTGCAGGTCGGACATGAAAAATCTCGCCCAATTTCTGGCTGTCCCTATCAGCGATCACGTGGTGACTTTCATCTCTCTAGTAGCCGCGGCCACACTGCTCTCGCGGACGACAGGTTTCATTTTCATGATTCACGTTTAAATATTAAATAGACGATTATATTAAATGAAGCTACTACTAGCAGCATACTAATGAGGTTCCCAAGTGAAAACTGAAATCTTTAACTATTTGTAATTATAATTTAAAGCCGTTCAATAAACTTAATGGAGACCCTAAAAAGACAGCATTTGTTCTATTACGTCTCGTCTCAAAAGTAATACATTTATAAAAACAAATAAAAATTTATTTGACAATCCACTAAATTGTACAAACTTTCATACAAAAATTATTTTATTGTATAAATGTATTTATTAAAACATGTGTTGCGGACAGCCACACCGTAGTTATTAAGTCTGTGAATAAATAGTTATTAATCGTTTTATTTTAGTCATTTTTGTTATGATAAAATAATTGTATATTTGTATTTGTTAATTATGTATGTGCATTTAACAATTATGTATGTAAAATTTTGAATATACCTAGGTCCGGGAGTGTATCTCGAAGTCGACGGCGACTAGCGTCCGCAAGACGCTCACATTGTAGGGGGCGGGGCGTCGCCGTGCGACCGATATCGAATTGTGCGCCACACGGGCTCGATATCGACGGGATACTTCTTGGATTTAGGTATAATGATGTTTATTGCAGCTCAATAACTCGAATCACGCATCATCAGACGCGAGGCGCCCAATATGGAAAATTAGAGCCATCGGTAGCCCCGCCCATCTCACAAGAGCGACCGTTAGCGGGTGGCGGTGTGCGGGGGGACCCCGCGCGTACCACACCGTCCCCGGACCGAAATTGAAGCAAAATTTTGGCTAACGGTCGTTTTTGATCCCGTGCGTGTCACCTTCGACGTGATATGGTGACGGACTGAAGATACGCGCGTGAGATGGGAAAGCACCGATGGACAGCGCGCGACGAGCGCTATCGACGGACGCGCCTGCCCGCGGCCCTCAGAGCGGGATCGCGTGACAGCGGACGGGCACATACCGGCGGGCGCTTCGCAGCGATGAAAAATTCGATGTTATTGAGCTGTAAAAATTAAGTGTTTATAAATGTGGTTGCCAATGTCTATATAGCCGATAGGCATTTTAAAATGTGATATAAGATATATGTTTGTGGAATAAAATATCAAGAAATGTTCTATGTAGGTCAAGAGAAAGTTGGCCTACATAGAACAAAATACGCATAAACGGTCCCTCAAAATCTGCGGGGGGACCGCCTTACCGGGACCTGCCCAAATTGTATATAAGACGAAGCGCAGGCCCGGTAAGGTATGCAGTAAGAAAACAACCATCAGAGTAAAAGCTATGTACGTGTGTTAAAGAAATATAAGAAAATAATCAGCGACTAGTGGAGTTTTAATATACAGCCCCCAGAGTCTGGTCCTTCGAGCCGGATAATTGAAGAACTCGAAGAACCAACAGAGTCTGGTCCTTCGGTCGCCGGAAAATTGAAGAACGTATAGACCAGCATAGTCTGGTCCTTCGTTCGCCGGAAAATTAAAGAAGTGAAGACCAGCATAGTCTGGTCCTACGAGCTACGGATATACACTTGAAGATCTTGGAGCATCTGGAAACCCAGCTGAAGATCATCAAGTGCGAAAAATCAACATGCAGTAAGAAAACAACCATCAGAGTAAAAGCTATGTACGTGTGTTAAAGAAATATAAGAAAATAATCAGCGACTAGTGGAGTTTTAATATACAGCCCCCACAGTCTGGTC
Source organism: Luffia ferchaultella (assembly GCA_949709985.1). Taxonomy (NCBI): domain Eukaryota; kingdom Metazoa; phylum Arthropoda; class Insecta; order Lepidoptera; family Psychidae; genus Luffia; species Luffia ferchaultella. The sequence goes on from OX453254.1 coordinate 10,482,270, forward strand.
CTTCGAGCCGGATACACCACTCGAGCAACTCACCGAGGCGCTCACTAAAATGGCAAGAGTGCGACCGCCGCCACGACAGGCGTCGGATCTACCTATTTTTAATGGAGCACCGGCGGAGTGGCTCGCATTTAAAGCTGCCATGCGAGAATCGACACAGCTGTATCGTTTTTCGAAGCTGGAAAATATGGCAAGGCTCAGAAACTGCCTCAAAGGAGAAGCGCGGGACGCGGTGGCCGACCTGCTATATAGCACCACAGATCACGAAGAAGTGATGATAACACTCGAGCAGTGTTTCGGTCGTCCAGAAATAGTCGTGGACAAGGCATTAGATGAACTTAGAAAAATGCCTAGACCCGGACCGACCGCAAGCGATTTGAATAAATTCGCAGTAAAGATAAAAAATATTGTGAGCGTGTTGTCTACATTGGACAACAAAGGATACCTATATAACCCGCTGCTCACACGTGAAGTACTAGATAAACTCACGCCGCACCTGAGATCAAAGTGGTGCGACTATGCATGCGACAACGAAAGAGCACCAGAACCGGAAGTGGTATTATTAGGGCGATTCTTAATGAGAGAATCAGATCGCGCCCTAAAATACACACACTCATCATCATGGCCAGCAGCGGGCAGCGAAGCCATAAAGAAAAAAGAGCCATTAAAAACACTAACGATAGCCGCGCGCCGCCCGGACAGAAGAAAGGCGACGACGGTTTATACCACGGACGCCGCATCCGTAGCTTGTTTGTGCTGCGGAAAAGCACATAATGCAGCTGACTGCGGAAAAATTAAAACAATGAGTGTAGACGAACGATGGAAATGGGCAAAAGAAGCGCGTGCGTGTTTTAAGTGCCTAGATAAAAAACACTCGCGTCTACATTGCCGTGTAAAGTGCTGTGGTATAGGGCAATGCGTACGCCCGCACCACAGGCTTTTACATAACGACTCGCAAACGCCTGCGAAAGAAGTGCCGGCAAATTTACGCGCCGCGTCGAGTGACGCGACTGAAGTCGCCGTGACAACAATTAAATCGGCGGACCGTGCGACTTTACTAAAAGTGTGTCCAGTGATTATCTCGGGCCCCGAGGGCGAGATAAATACGTTTGCTCTGTTCGACGAAGGAGCCACGGTGTCGTTAATTAGTGAAGACATCGCGCGACACGTAGGCGCGGAGGGTCAGCCTACCCCTCTGCGCATACAGGGCATAAACGCTACGCAAGATGCCGCGGACAGCATCAAAATAACAGTGAATGTGCGCGGCATAAAAACGAATAAAAATTATAAATTGAGTGCGTATACAGTGCCAAAATTAAATCTACACCAACAAACAGTGTCGAAAAATTTAACCAAATATAAACATTTAAGTGAACTCGAAAACGAGTGTTACGGTACGGCGCGACCTACCGTGCTCATTGGTGCCGATAACTGGCACCTCAGCGTGTCGCAGGAACTGCGACGCGGGCGGGTTAGCGAACCAGCCGCATCAAAGACACCTTTGGGATGGGTAATATTTGGCAATGTGCCGAGAGTGCTATCGCAGCGAGCAGATGCGGTACTGTACATCAGTGCACCGGAACGCCGCGCCAGAGACCGCGACCTGGAAGCGCTGGTCGACCACCACTTCGCGATTGACGCGCTCGGGGTCTCATTACGAACAAAAACAGACCCTAACAACGAAAAGGCCCTGCGAATGTTCAATGAGACGGCGCGACATCAGAACCAAAGATACGAGGTGGGACTGCCGTGGCGCGAGGATGACGTCATCATGCCAGCCAACTACCACGGAGCGCTCCAGCGGTTACGGTCGATAGAAAAAAAAATGGACCGGGACCCCGAATTTGCGGCCGCGTACAAGTCACAGATTGACAACTTATTAACAAAAGGATACGCAGTACAGTGTGACGGCACAGAAGAAAATAAACCGATGTCGTGGTACCTGCCGCATTTCGCTGTTCAGAACATAAACAAGCCGAACAAAATTAGACTTGTCTTCGACGCGGCCGCCTCGTTTCAAGGCACGTGTTTGAACGACAAGCTATTAGAAGGACCCGATCTGCTGCAGTCTTTGCCGGGCATATTATACCGCTTTAGAGAGCAACCTTACGCGGTTACCAGCGACATAGCGGAAATGTTCTTGCAAATAAAAATAAGAACAGAGGACCAGCCGGCGCAGCAATTTTTATGGCGAGGCGAAGAACGAAATAAACCGCCTCTAAAATATAAAATGACGTCAATGATATTCGGGGCATCCAGCTCACCGTTCTTGGCACACAGCGTCAGGAACAGGAACGCCGAGCGGCACGCCACCGAATACCCGAGAGCGCACGAAGCGATAACACGTAGTCACTACATGGACGACTACGTGGATAGCTTCGGTGACGAAAGCGAAGCAGTGAAAACCGTGCTAGAAGTGACGCACGTGCATGCGCAGGCGAGCTTCGTGTTGCGAAATTGGAACACGAATAGCCATAAAGTGGCCGACGTGATACCGCCAGAGATGCGCACCAACAGTACCACACAGTTAGGCCCGAACTCCAATGATAAAATTCTTGGCCTATACTGGTGTGCCAGTGCCGACACGCTGGGCTTCAATACGGCTATGAACCGCGTGCCGGCCGCCGTCAGAGACAGAAGGCGGCATCCAACGAAACGAGAAGCCCTGAGCGCAGTGATGTCCATTTATGACCCGCTCGGGCTTTTATCACAATACACGATCACTGCAAAAATAATATTGCAGGATTTATGGAACCTACAACTGGACTGGGACGACACGCTACCAGACAAAGAGGCGGCCGACTTTAGTTCGTGGCTGCGTGGCTTGGACTATGTCACGCACCTACACCTGCCGCGGTGTCACTACCCGCTCGGCGCACCGACACGAATCGAGCTGCACGTGTTCTGTGACGCCAGCGAGAGGGCGTACGCTACGGTAGCGTACTGGCGCTTCACAAGTGGAAGCGAGACAGTCGTGTCGCTCGCCAGTGGAAAGTCGAAGGTGGCGCCGCGAAAGCAACAAAGCATCCCGCGATTGGAGCTTCAGGCGGCCGTAATCGGCGCCCGGCTGGCCGACCACCTGCATCGAGAACACAGGTGGCAAGTGCAAGGGACCACCTTCTGGACCGACTCGAGAACGGTCCTGCATTGGATCAGAAACAACGCCCGCCGCTACACACCGTTCGTAGCGCACCGGCTGGGCGAGATAGAAGAACTTAGCGCAGCGAGACAATGGCGCTGGGTTCCCACTGCGGAGAACGTCGCGGACGATGCCACGCGGCCGCAGTATGATAACGAAATAAAAGAAACCGACCGATGGTTTCACGGTCCGGCCTTCTTGAAATACGACACAACAAAATGGCCAGAAGAAAATGAATCGACGGAGGACCGTGAAACGGAGGTCATCTGCCACGTCACAGCCGGACCAACGTATGACCTAAAAGAGAGCCTACCTGATATCACGAGGTTCTCACAGTACGAGCGGCTCATACGTAGCACGGCACGAGTACTACTCTTCGTCGAGTTAGTACGAAAAAAGGCGACCCGCTTAGAGCTGCACCACCTGGAGCGGTCGGAACGCCTATGGCTGAGGCTGGCCCAAGAAGAAAGCTTCACCGAGGACCTCCAGCGGCTGCGTTCAGCTAAACCAGTGTTGACATCAAGTCGCCTGTACAAGCTGGATCCCGTGCTCGATGGAGATCTAATTAAAATGAGAACCAGAATCGGTGCCGCCCCAGTCACCACCGATCAGAAAAAACCGGTAATATTGGACGGGCAGCATCCACTCACCCGACTGATTATACAGCGGGATCATCAAAGAGCGGGGCACGTAAACCAGGAAAGAGTTGTCAATGATCTGCGACAAAAATTTTGGATCATACGGCTCCGGCCGTCGGTGCGTGCCCTGGCCCGGAAATGCACGCTATGCAAAATAAGAAAAGCGGCCGCCAGAATGCCTACTAAAGGCGACCTGCCTGCGGCGCGGCTGGAGCCGTATCAGCGGCCATTTTCGAACTGCGGCGTCGACTACTTCGGTCCCATGATAATCACGATGGGACGCCGCCACGAAAAGCGGTGGGGCGTGCTGTTCACGTGCCTGACGACCCGAGCAGTGCACATTGAGCTGGCCGCCAGTTTAACCACCAGCTCGACCATAATGGCCATCAGGCGCATGGCTGCGCGACGTGGTTGGCCCCGGCGCATCGTGTCAGACAATGGCACCAACCTGCGCGGCGCTGACAAAGAGCTGCGAGCGGCCGCCAAAGAGTGGGAACCCGAGCTGCGCGACTTTGCACTTACGAACCGTATCAGCTGGGATTTTATCCCACCTGGCGCGCCACATCAAGGCGGAGCGTGGGAACGGCTCGTGCGCTCTATAAAGGAGGCGCTGCGCGTCGTCTTGACGGACAAGGCGCCGAAAGAAGAAGTGCTGCAGACGCTTTTGCTCGAGGCGGAGCATACAGTAAACGCGCGGCCGCTCACACACGTCTCCGTGGACCCGTCATGTCCGGAGGCGATCACACCGAACCATCTGTTACTCGGGTCGTCAGCGGGACTGCCGACGACCGGGACCTGTGACCTGGCCGACCGCCGCACCTGGCGCGCGAGCCAAGCGCTGGCGGACGAGTTCTGGCGCCGCTGGGTCAGAGAATACCTACCCACTCTGGCGCCGCGAGGGATGACGACGAAAAACGAAACGCCGCTGAAAGAGGGAGATGTGGTCATTGTGGTCGATCACTCTCTACCACGTAACACGTGGCCGCGGGGTATTGTGCAGCGGACATACCCGGGCCCCGACAGTGTAATACGAAGTGCGGACGTAAAAACGAGTGGAGGCGTGTTTCGACGCCCAGTGTCACGGTTGGCTGTCCTCCCGACGGCCAGTGAGGCTGCGTAAATACTGCGCCGGGGGGAGACTGTTGCGGACAGCCACACCGTAGTTATTAAGTCTGTGAATAAATAGTTATTAATCGTTTTATTTTAGTCATTTTTGTTATGATAAAATAATTGTATATTTGTATTTGTTAATTATGTATGTGCATTTAACAATTATGTATGTAAAATTTTGAATATACCTAGGTCCGGGAGTGTATCTCGAAGTCGACGGCGACTAGCGTCCGCAAGACGCTCACATTGTAGGGGGCGGGGCGTCGCCGTGCGACCGATATCGAATTGTGCGCCACACGGGCTCGATATCGACGGGATACTTCTCGGATTTAGGTATAATGATGTTTATTGCAGCTCAATAACTCGAATCACGCATCATCAGACGCGAGGCGCCCAATATGGAAAATTAGAGCCATCGGTAGCCCCGCCCATCTCACAAGAGCGACCGTTAGCGGGTGGCGGTGTGCGGGGGGACCCCGCGCGTACCACACCGTCCCCGGACCGAAATTGAAGCAAAATTTTGGCTAACGGTCGTTTTTGATCCCGTGCGTGTCACCTTCGACGTGATATGGTGACGGACTGAAGATACGCGCGTGAGATGGGAAAGCACCGATGGACAGCGCGCGACGAGCGCTATCGACGGACGCGCCTGCCCGCGGCCCTCAGAGCGGGATCGCGTGACAGCGGACGGGCACATACCGGCGGGCGCTTCGCAGCGATGAAAAATTCGATGTTATTGAGCTGTAAAAATTAAGTGTTTATAAATGTGGTTGCCAATGTCTATATAGCCGATAGGCATTTTAAAATGTGATATAAGATATATGTTTGTGGAATAAAATATCAAGAAATGTTCTATGTAGGTCAAGAGAAAGTTGGCCTACATAGAACAAAATACGCATAAACGGTCCCTCAAAATCTGCGGGGGGACCGCCTTACCGGGACCTGCCCAAATTGTATATAAGACGAAGCGCAGGCCCGGTAAGGTATGCAGTAAGAAAACAACCATCAGAGTAAAAGCTATGTACGTGTGTTAAAGAAATATAAGAAAATAATCAGCGACTAGTGGAGTTTTAATATACAGCCCCCAGAACATGTAAAGGACTTAGTTATTAGTCCCGAAGTCTTGTATTTATAGAATAATAAATAACGTATTAACCCTTTGAGCCAAAGATTTTAGGCAATTTACATATATTACACAGAAATTCCATTCTTAAAAAAATATATATATAAATTAGGTTTATTTTTACTAATGGACTGATGCGATAATACAAACGACCGCCTGGCCTAGTGGGTAGCGACCCTGCCTACAAAGGTGGGGGTCCTGGTTTCGAATCCCAGGTCGGGTCAATTTTCGGGTCGGGTATTTATATGATGAATATTGATACTGGTACTGGGTCTTGGTTGTTAGGTACCGGGTATTGGTTGTTATATAATATGTATGTGGTGTCTTCGCTTGGTACCCAAAACACGAATTACTGCTTAGTTTGGGACCTAGACTAAAAAAAATATATAAAAATTATAAAAACATCTTTATTGTATTTATTTAGTATTATTTATTTATTATTATATTTAATTACTTAATCGATAGATGTATTATAAATATATAGTGTTAATGTTCTGTATGGTAGAGTTGTATATGTTCCACCTCTATTGCCGAAAGTGCTCTGTTGAAGTATAAAATGTTATGTATATAAAACGTCTCTGCTTTAATTAATTAAAATTTCTCAAAGTGATACAAAAAACATCCGACTATATATGTATCAAATATATAGAACATTTTTAGCTCTACCATGCGAAGTCAATCTCGGCGTGGCTCGAACGATTTTTTTGGTGTTCAACTGTATCAAAGCATAGGTAACTTTGCTGGAGTGAAATTAACTGTGGTTATATGCGTAGGTGCATTCGACACTGCCATTACAGCACAATCACATTTGCAAAGTCTTTTTACTACACATGGATAATACGTGTATTTTTGTGCTGCAGCACGAGGCCCCGGCCTCCGGTGGTGTGCGGAGGCGCGCCGCAGTCCGCGCCGCCCCGCCATACCGCACCACCCGCCCCCGCCCATTACCTGTTAGCAGGTACCGAACCTATACTATGACAGTCCCTCATGATAACTACAATGAAATCGAACGAGATTTTAGAATGAAGGGAACACATAAAATGGTCCAGGAATCAGTGCACGAATTGAAAGTTCCTATTTTAAAAGCCTCACGTTGTAATTTTTCATAGCGTAGTCGACATATCTCACGTGATTACATACAGTGTGTTTGCTGGAATGGTGTGCATCTGGAATAAATTCAGTATCAAATAAATGAAAATATTGTTAATAAACTCCCAAAACCGGTCAATCTGTATTTAATTTTCTTCACAATTTAACAAATAATTTGAAAATTTTCATTATGGGAGACCACCTATCGTTTATTTTAATGCGAAAGAGTTTTTTATGACACCTCTTTTGAAAAGTTTCCTAAAAGAAAATTCTACACATCAGTCAAAAATTTTACAAGAGGGTAGACGTTGTTTATGTAATATTAATTAGTATTTGATATGAAAATATTTATTCCCTCAATTATGTGTCCCAAATATATCTTGAAGACATTTTAGTCGCAGATAAAATTCATCTCTGAAATGACATTACTTAACATTTTGAAAGGGGGTAGATGTAAAAAAATATAATACCTAAGTGAATCCTTTTCTTTTAAATAGGTGGATTGGAAGGCGAGGTCTAATTTAATAGCCTCCAAAACCTCCTGATCTTATCTCACGTGACTTCTTCTTATTCTTAATCACGCATTTTTAATTTGTATTTTAAATTGGTCTGTAATTTCAGGCATTAATATAAAACAACAAAAATATTAAATATTGATGAATTCTTTGATTTGTCATTATAAAATTATAAAACAAATATTATAATGAAGAAATACAAATAAAAATGAAAAATTTAATTTGCAATAAACGGAACCCTTATTACTTCGTCGTATTCGTTTTTGTCTGTATGTACGTCCGTCTGTCATAGCCACTTTACTCGAAGACTATTGGTACCTACTATAAAAACAGGTTGCAATTTATGAACAGCAATACAGTGGTGTATTTAGCTGTTGTGAAACCAGGAACAAAAACTCTGGGGTAAGTCGCCCTATATGAAACCGAGGGAGGAAAAAAATTTCATATACACATTAACGTGTGGAATACTTTAGATAGCTCTTTCAAAAGGACGTAGAGGTACTAAAGGACTTTTTATTTAAGTTAATAGTTGCTGACATTCCAGCTCCTGGAATCCTTCTGTTCAACCCGTTAACTTTTCAAGTATGAGGTGGAAATACTGAAAAAAAAAATTGTGTAGTACAACAAGAAAACACTCAACAAAAATTAGTTTTTTCTAGGGATATTTGTTTTAAAACTCATTATTTGAATTTTAACCATGGAAGTTCATCCCGACTTCGAAACCCTTCACTGAGCGTGGTCCGATACGCACTTAGCCGGGTTTTTTTCTTATATTTTAATGTAACTTGCAATCCGTTAAATTTTAGTGGCTTTGAAATTATGCATCTCTTGAAAATACGAATCCCACTTTCGTACAGGTTATTACAGGTCGAATAATATTAATTTGTGATTGCAGTAGGCAGTTCACTCGGGGGGAGTTCGATAGACAATGTCCGAGGACTTGGACTCGATCAGCGAGGAAGAACGAAGCTTGTTCCGACCCTTTACAAGAGAATCATTGGCCGCAATCGAAGCCCGAATAGCTGACGAGCATGCCAAGCAAAAAGAACTCGAGAAAAAGCGAGCGGAAGGCGAGGTTAGTCACGGACATAAAAACTAACACATAATTTTCTATCAACATTTTTATATTCTAAATAGAAATCGACGAGTTGCAATAATTCAAGTACGAAATTCAACACGAGAGTTAATTTTATATAAATTGAGTATAATTTATTTATATTAAATCTATTAAATACACGATCACGATTTTCGTTTTTAATTTTTTTCAATACATTTGCTATTAATACGGTCTTTATGAAATAGAAACTTGTACCGTAATGTTGTATTTCACAGTACTAGGCCGTTTTAATTTACACTAATCACAAACGAGCATTCTGTTTGTAACGCATGAGTAAACCGCGAAAAACAACTCGTTCGCTTCCTTAGCTCCCGACATTATTACATTTGAAGTATCTACCTGATTTTAATCGCAAATGTATTGAAAAACGTCGTATGATGCTCGTACTCAGTAAGCTGGCTATTATAGTCATCGGTTTATTATAAGCAACTAAACTGTAAACTCCTCGACTTTGATATGCAGCTTACTGTACTTGTATCATAATTTACTATTATGGTATCACTGTTTTTTTCTGTCATACTTATTACAAAACAACAAAAACTTGAACAAGACATGAGAATGTTTGAGTCCACTTTACAAACGTTTAATTTGACAAAATAATATAATTCATTTTAATATTACTTACACTTATTATTCATAAAATATTGCAAGAAGCACAACAAATCGCAAACTTGTTTGTTCAATAGAGTTGAAAATAGCGCATCGACTGGTTAATTTACTGTGTACCAACCAGACGGATGCTGTTTCTGACGGATAATTTTTATAATAATTCCAGAACGATTTGGGGCGGACGAAAAAGAAAAAAGAAGTAAGAACGCTTGCTTGCCCCTTTACCTATTTACGGCTCGTTTTTATTAGTGAATATCAGATTCAGCAAGTTATCGCCGCCCGACCAAAATTCTTTTTTACATGCAACAATACATTGGGATGACACTATTCGTACGCGATAACTTGTCCTGAATTCAAATTATGCATTCGCATCAAACCTTCGACACATCACTCGCTTAGGCAACATTAAAACTATTACAGAAGCTTAGCTGTTACTCTTTACACTGAATTAACACTAGATAACATGTAACAGCTAATCTTGTAGTTCCCCAATGATAGAGCTTGCCGTATTTATTTGCGTAGGTACAATTTATTTGTGGTTCATCCACACCACAAGTGAAATACATTGAGACATTTTAAACATCCCGATCCTTATTTTGAAGTCCTTGAATAGTATCGATGATTAGCAAATTGTTTCGATTTGAAAATATTAAAAATAATAATCGGCATTGAAAGGAAATAGTAATTATTTATTTATTACGTCTATAAACAAAAAATACCTGTATTGTTAACCACGTCATTCACAAAACATGTAGACGAGATAATTTTTAAAATTCGGACAATATGTGATTACATGATTTCGAACTCAGACCTTCAGATCGTTACGGCATGAATGTACATTGTGTTAAGGGTTGTGGTGGGAAGGTAGGTGTGAACTAGTAATTTTAGGGTCACGCACTATAAGCATTTCTCATAGATTGTCGTATTGCACTGGATTTGCGTCATGCATAAACACTATCATCGCATTCATCGATCGCCATCAGTTCAGATGAATGATTTTAACAACAACAAATTAGCATGATGCTGAGATCTAGCGAGAACGATTATTAGTGCATAATAGATTTTTTTAACGGTTTTGAAGTGAAACGTTCCATATTTAAAAAAATAATTGGGTTTAATGTATAAGCTTACGCTATAACAGGAAACTTAATTGCTAAATATATAGAATATAAACATAAATGCAAACGCTTGCACCGACAAATCTCATTGTCACACGATTGCACCCTGAATTTGCTGGAAATGTTTTGTAGTTTGTAATGATACAAGTTGGTTAACTACAACTGTATCGTTCCAAAAATCATGTATCTAATAATTTAATTAATGCAAAATATACTACTATTTAAAGGTTCTTCCAAATTTTGAAAAAAAAAAAAATTATGGCTTCAAAATATTGGCCAATTAAAAAGTATAGGAACAAAACACTATCAAATGGAAATGTATTGCATGTTTAGTATTTAGAATATTTTTGCTTACATTGTGATTACTGAACAGAGCTTTTATAATCATCAGTTCTAATTTTAAAAATATTCGATTATGTGTATAAGTTCAGGTGAAACAAAAGTTAAATGTAACTTTTCTACGTAGCAGACTATTAAAAATCATTTTATGTCATCAAACTGACTTGGCTATATTCGGATTCCAATAAATATTTTATATATTTAACAAAACATAAGTTGGGGCTGTCCTTTAATCACATGCGGTTTTTTAGGTCACTTTTAAATCACCCTCCAGCATCACGTATTTTTTTTTAATCAAAATATTAAATATTTTTGAATCTGCTATAATAAAAAACATCATAAAATTGGAATCCTAAAAACCAAAATATTAATGAAATTAAGAATTTAGTAGGTAATTAAGTTTTAAGCACTTTGAAAAAGGTTTTCAGGCTGACATAAGGGTTGCAAGTAAGCAAACTAAACAAACAAAATAATTAGAACATTCTAATTTAAAAGGCAGATTCTTCGGATCATGGGTTTGCTTGACTTATTTCTACAATACAAGTACCATGAAGCTCCGCCGTAAGAACTTCTTTAATTTATTTTACACGTTACACTTTAAATGCGACGAAAAATTACATGCGATTGTCACATTATCCGCTCCCCCCATCGTGATTAATCGTGAGGTTATCTGATCCCCTCCCCCCCCTATTAGAACGCGTGATTAAAGGACGACCCTTTTGTAACATTTTAATTCCTTTTAGTTCTAGAATCATTACAAGTAGTTCTTCCCAAATTAGTTATTAGCAAGACCATGATTTTTTATCAAAAGAAAACATAAAAAGTATACCTATTTACCTTCTAAGGCCTAGTTAATAAGAGACTGTGTTTTTAGGTGCGTTATGATGACGAGGACGAGGACGAAGGCCCGCAGCCGGACCCCACGCTGGAACAGGGCCTACCCTTGCCCGTGCGCATGCAGGGCTCATTCCCGCCAGAACTCGCCTCCACGCCCCTCGAGGACATCGATCCTTACTACCACAATCAGACAGTAAGCAATCTAATTTTATGCAAGTTGAAAGGAGACTGTAGCCGAATCTGCTCATCAATCACATGATTATGTTTAGAATATTTTTTTTTGTCAGTTCCATCATTTTTGAGAAAACTGATCTAGAAACCGCGTGGTTTGGCTTTAGCACAAAGAAGTAATAAACTATAGGAACAAGTTTAATTCTTTCACATTTTTATTTACATATTCTATGAAAGATTTTTGAGATGTGGGATAAAAGATACGGGTTTACGTAAAAATGTATTTTGTTAGTTTTACAAAAAAATCTGTTTAGTTTAAGTATCCAAATGCAAAGAATAAAGTTGTAAATAATTATTATAAAAATAGAAAAACGGTCAATAAAAACAGCCTGTAATTTAACGCATGGAATGCGGAAACGAAAGTGCATTCAACCTTATGATATATACTCGTATCGCGCGTCGTTGATTTGTACTTATGCTTTTATTATGTTCTGATACTATTTTTAGAGAATATTAAAATAAATATATTTTTTAAAATTATGTATGGATTCTACGCATTATTATAGCGACCAGTGTAGATTAAATTACAAATCCAGCGCAAACAAGACATCCACATTTGCTAGAATATAATTTTCTAAAGAAATTATATTCATTGGATTCATATTAAGTAGTGATCAACGAAAATGGATTCACAACATTGAAATTTTTACGTACTCATTCAAAAGCAATTTTTCTAAGAGAGTTTTTTTATTCAGAACACTGTATCTACATTCTTCCCCTGCGTTACATATTTATGACATTCAATGACCTTACACGACGTAACATTGATATTTTTGTTGGAAACTTGGAAGTTGAAACAGATTTAGAAACATCGCTAACTTAATATAATACAAGTTTCTTTTCTTGTATAAGATAGTCTCAAAACCTAAACAGTTGTTTTAGATATACAGGTTTTAAAGAATATTTAAAATTCAAGTAGAAAAATGATTTTTATTTTAATTTCTGACTAAACACATAGTGTTGTTGCATTACAATAGCACAAAAATATAAGCACGAATAGTTCAAAGCATTTTACCGTAAAATTACAGTAAAGAAGTTCGCGAAATCACAATCACTGGAGCGAAACTAATATGTTATAATACAAGTCTTTGTTCGTTTTGTTTATCAAAAAGCTGTCACACGTCGCTCAACTTCTAAAAGAAAAAAAATATCGCAACAATTCAGTAATCCTATACCTAATAAGGGATTTTCTCTCTCTTTCTATTTTACTAGGTACACTGAGTGCATTATTACCTCTAATTATAACTCGAACTCAAGTTACTGTAACTTACCGTAGTAAAAAATGTATTACCTCCAGACAAGTTAGTTTATGTTATGCAAACTCATAAAACCTATGAGTTCACTAATTTTTTTGGTAGAAATAGGTAGAAAAAGATACTACGGTAAGTTACAGTAATTTGAGTTCGAGTTATAATTAGAGGTAATAATATAATTAATATAATACTTAATATTATATTTAATAAGAGGTAATTAGAGGTATAGGTTTTATAAGTAGCTTGAAACCTGAATCGATTCTAGTGTTTCATATTATCGTTCACGAAATAACCGTAAAAACAATTGTCTTGTTTCAGACCTTCGTAGTTATAAGCAAGGGTAGAGATATCTTCAGATTTTCGGCGACGGACGCGCTATGGATGCTGGATCCTTTTAATCCTATAAGAAGAGTAGCGATATACATACTAGTGCATCCTTTGTTCTCGTTGTTTATTATTACTACGATTTTAGTGAACTGCATTCTTATGATAATGCCTACGACACCGACTGTCGAAAGTACTGAGTAAGTAATTTCTCTCGATTATTTATATATCGATTTTTTAAAACTATTTGTTTAAAAAAATATATAGTGTCCATTGGATATCTAATTTGCCATCCAAATGTTCTATAGGGTGATAGTCATTCGTAGAGTATATAGACGAATATATTGCACGCTAGATCAGGAGTTTTATTAGATGCGGCTAGTTTTCTTAAATTGACTGAGAAACTTAACATTTTAGACAGTCGAGCGTAAAAAAAAGTTAGTCATGTTTATATATTTTGTATTAGGTTAATTATTATATATGGATGTCAGATAGACTTGTTGATGGTTTAACATTTATCTACTGCTTTAAAATCCTACTAGACCCCTGTTATAATAACAAAATATTGCATACATTTGTATACATATACGCTTTAGCATCCTAACTGAAAATAACGTTATATTCTACAAAATTCATATTTAATTCATTTCAATATTGTAAATTATTTCGACGCATACGTCACCTGACATGTTTTAAATAGTCTTATAGCATCGTTTTCGATTATCTATAGAAGTTCAACCCCGTAACATTATGTAGTTTCATGAATTCCTATATTTAGTTTAAATTCGCTCATTAATCAGTCCATAATACATGAAGATGAAAGGCAAGCTACCGCCCCTTACTTCCAAAATGACGACATTCATTAATTAACCAATCACGCATTCACTAAAGAAGCGTCCATTGGAATCTGATTGGAGAGAATAAAGTGACGTCACATTTCTCTTCATCAATATCCTTTACCTATTGTATGACTCTAAGAGTAGATAATAACTAGAGATGCACCGAATGTGGGTTCTGTCGAAGTTCGGCTTCGGCCGAATGTTCGGTTTAAACATGTGCCGAAGCCGAAGTTCGGCTGAACTTCAGTTCCAGTTGGCGCGCTTTTATCCGATGAACTTGTCGGTTCGTGTTCGTCGGGCGCGTCCCGCCCATCACCTACGATTACCTTGCCGTTTTTCATTTGACGTTTTGTCATCACAATTTTTAAATGAAAATAATTTTTGTCAATCTCAATTTTTAAATAAAGCGTACAAATTAATTGTTTTTATTCTTTTTACCTTCAATATACAATACTACATTAGTAAAATGGTAATCAAACAAGTAAAACTGAGTACTTAAATGTAGTTATGCTGATAATTGGAGTTACTGAAGTTTGGCCGACATTCGGTATGTTCTGGCATCTCTAACCGAAATTCGGCCGGAGACGAAGTTCGGTAAAACCTGCCGCACTTCGGCAGTACCGAATGTGAACCGAAATTTGGTGCAACTCTAATAATAACACTATGTAAATGTGAAACATACGTCTCATAGCCGAACTCCTGATCGCGTTTTGTTTTTGGTTAAACCAATAACCGACTAACTGACTGACCGATTGTGTAAAATATTTATTTATTCATTTGAAACACGAACAATAAGTCTTACCAAATTTTACATTTCTTACACTAATATAGTATAAATAAATAAGTATTCACGGTTTGTTCATATTCATACATCTATATTTTATGTATTATAAAAAATATCTAAGTATCTATATCAGTTGTCCAGTACCCATAATACAGACTCTGCCTAGTTTGCGATTAGATTGCTGGTGTTAGACGTCCCAGGTATTAAAAAAAAAACATTTAAAAAGTTTTATTGTACAAAGAACACGTTACAATTCATCAGAGTCCCCCACACTAGGATTCCCTGTGTTTTGTGGTCCAGTTATATAAATATCATTATTATATTATAATAAAGAGTTCATAACGGCCTTTTCCGTTCGGTTACGAATTCCAACATATGTAGTATGTTTTTGACCCTTTATTACCCTTTAGTGTTTTTACCGAAAACAAAATGCAAACGGGATTTCGGCCATGTGACGTCAAAATCAGCTTTACGTAGTTCTTGTCTACTCGTGTATTCTGTTTACATTCCCCTTCAGGATTTATTTTACTCCATTATCATACACATGTTTTATTTATATGTTGAAACAATTCAGATAGACTGCGTATCCTCAAACGAGGTGAATTTTTACAGAGTTATCTTTACCGGCATCTACACGTTTGAATCGGCGGTGAAAGTAATGGCCAGGGGTTACATACTACAGCCATTCACATACCTTAGAGATGCATGGAATTGGCTTGACTTCGTAGTAATAGCTTTAGCGTGAGTAGTAGACAAATTTAAACTACGTAGCATTTTTTTTGGTAGTTGTCTTTAATATATTTAAGATTTTAATAGCGAAAATCTAGTCTGTTTTCTTTTTTGATTTGAAAATACAAAAGAGTAATAATTCCGATTTCAATTTAGATAAAGTGTGTTAGTTTCGTTTTTGTATACTATAGTTCTAGTGGCGTACTATGTATTCTTTCAGTTATGTGACGATGGGTATAGATCTCGGCAACTTGGCAGCTCTGAGAACGTTCAGAGTGCTGAGGGCATTGAAGACCGTTGCCATCGTGCCGGGTAAACATTTCTTTTCGGTTGCTGCCATTTAAAATAACAATATATTTAAAGTCACGATCCCCATGCCAACGATATAAACCTATGGATATGACATGATAATACGATATGAATCTAAATTGATGACACTATTAATCCATTCATCCAATGTAACATTAAAAAACTGACTATACATTACGTTTATCACACAACATTATGGATCGTAAGTTACTATGAAGGTTAAATGAAATCATTCAACACATGTTCGTATAAATTGGAAATCGGGTTTTCACACTAAAATTTATTTTATTCTATTTCTAGATGGCACGTCGGAAAAACTATCCTAGCCCCTAGATTCAATTAGATTGAAACACTCCGGAACTTATCCATAGATTTCTATCGTTGACTAACATACAATAGTTTTTGTTATTTGATTGTAGTATATCAATATTACCATGTAATAAAGTATTGTAGATTTATTGGAAACATTTTAGTGTTAGATATTAATTTCGTTGCCTACTTTAGATTAGCATAGTCAACTCAAAGTTCTTTCTTAACACGTTCGCTGCCTAGATTGAAATCAATAATTTTACCGCCTACAATGCAATAATGGTACAGCTGCACCAATAAAAAATTTCGTAATTTGAAAAATAACATTAGTAATTAATTTTAGAGTTTTGATTGGATTCGGTATATCTTAAAAGTACAAAAAAATCACACTTTCTCCAAGGCAACGACCGTGTTAAATTAGTATAGTCAAATTAGGTAACAATATACTTATTCAAAAATAATATTCAGCCGTTAACACTAATAATTAACGCAGGGTTAAAGACGATCGTCGGAGCTGTGATAGAGTCAGTGAAGAATCTGAGAGACGTGATAATATTGACGATGTTCTCGTTGAGTGTGTTCGCACTGATGGGTCTACAGATTTATATGGGTGTGCTGACACAGAAATGTATAAAGGTTTTTCCCGAAGACGGCTCTTGGGGTAACCTCACCGATGAGAACTGGGAAAGATTTTGTCAAAACGAAAGTAAGTTCTGAATCACTTAAGTTGACATATATCCTTAGATATGTACCACAGACCAGTCAACTTTTAGACCACGCTTTAATAAACGTCAGTACGAAAACGAAATCGCCAAAAAGTGGCGGGGTGCGGGGAGAGGTTGGCAAGTTTTCGTTGGCTTGTTCAAAATTGACAATTTAATGGCTTCCGACGTGCTTCCAACTGACGGCTCACTGGTGACGTAGTTATGTAGTGTCACTACATAGCCTTGGCGAATGCTACTCCCTGTCAAAGCGTGGTCTATAAGGTTGACTTGTCTGTGATATGTACATAATAGCGTATATATGCGTATATAAAAAATAATTACGTACGTGATAACATACACAATTTTTTTTTATCACTTGACACTAGATACCTGAAAACTCTTCGAACGTGATCGAAGCCGAATAACGCGTTCTTATTTTGACATAAAATTGAATGTAATAATGCTATCTTTTTCGTATAAATGCTTTGTATTTCTTCAGTTTCAATTTCATCTGTTTTAGTTATGTTAATAATGTAACCATACCCTAGTAACATTATTAATTTGACCATATATCGAGCTTAAAAAATTTAATTATATGGACAATTAAATATTTTTCCCTTAAATAGATAATGGCGACGAAATATCCAAGTGAAGGAATGGTCAAAAATCTTTCAAAAATGGTTTCAGACTATTTTTCAAACACCTGGTTCAACAATAATATTATTATTGCGTATTTGACTTTGAGATTTGGTATAAACCAATCAGTAAATTTTAATTTAATAAAAATTATTTCATTTTTTATTAGCGTATTTGTGTGTAACATATCTATATATGCACGTATTAAAGATATTTAAGTATGTATGTATGTATGTATATCAGTGTCTAGAACGGTTCGTGGAGGCTCTGTCCGATTTTATATTAGATGACGGTGTGTGAGATGTCCCAGTTATTATTGATTACCTAAAAAAATACTTATAAGTTATTTATATATAATTTGTTCACTTCCAGCTAACTGGTACGAAGAGAACGGTGACTATCCTTTATGCGGGAATTCATCAGGAGCTGGGTAATAAGGATCATAATTACACAACATAGTTTAAAAATTATACACTTTAGAATAGGTCTCTCATTCGGTCCAAACCTAAAGGTTAAATTATTTGTATATATAATAACAATTATTCGAAAATATCGTCCAGAATTTAGAAACCGGACTGTCCCAATTTGGAGGGATTTCGAATTAGATTCCCATTTGTCTTAACTGTTATGCCTTTTCTATACATGAATGACGTGGAATGGCAGTTCCTATTTCTACAGGTCAAACCGAAAGCTAACTCAATATCGACGAATTTTATATCGAATTGTTAAAACAAGAAGGCAAGCACAATTGATTTCGATATATGTATAAACTCGATATAAAAACTTTATTGAGGGATTGGAAAAAAATTTCAACGCAGAATAGTAATCGATACAATAGATCAACAAGTTTAATATGGAATCGATAAAATAAATCGAAGTAGTCTGCACTAGGTGGTGCTAGATCTTCAGCTACTATAATAACTTTTTTAATTTTTTTAATTGTAGAACGTGTGAACCGGGCTACATGTGTTTACAAGGCTATGGGCCCAATCCGAACTACGGTTACACGAGTTTCGATACTTTCGGATGGGCTTTTCTCTCCGCGTTTCGTCTTATGACACAGGACTATTGGGAGAATCTCTACCAACTGGTAATTATTTAAAAATATTAGTTAATTTTAGCTGATTTTTCTGAACATTTTAACGTTTAGAAATATTAAAATGTCAAGAGAGGTAAAGTACCGCTGTTCTACCAAGTTCGACCATAACCATAACCACAAGTATGCCGTACTACTTAATACAAATTTATCTCTCTTTACATTTTGATACATCTATACTTCATGGATCTATTGAGTAGTAAATATATCGTCAGTTTCATTTACGACGTCAGCGATATGCCAATATATGCAGATGCCCCTTACGAATCAGAGCAATGTAACCATAGCAGAATCGGTATATTAAATAAGCGATTTTTAGTAGTTTGTGAACATAAACGTCGGTAGATCGCTAATTTTGAACGCGCCGACGATTTATCGCTGATGACCTTGCATCTTTCAACGACTTAGAAGACGCCAGCTTAAAGGATATTTCTCATTTTACATAGGCTCGCCGGCTTGTTTTGTACAGCATTTAAATTTGTTTTCTTAAACTGTAGAAATAAGTATAAAATCGCTGATATTGATTGTTTCTGACGGACATGGTTATAAAGGTTTTTATTTAAAAATTTTATTTACATTTTATGGGTATGTTTAAATGTTGATGGTAATATAATTACATATGAACACTTACCAACTGAGGAGAAGTCCACTGACATATCATTTGAAATATGTCTTAACTAACGTAACAGACACTTTTGACAGCTATGTTCGTTTGAGTTTTTATTCAAAAGAGTAATTTAATATAAAATAAAATGTTTATATTATTGTCCGTTGAATTTGAAAAGTAAGCGGAAGTATGATGAAAATAAATATATATTTTAGAAAATTATTTTTATTTATGTACAACATGTACAGCACAAGCCGAGGACGGACGATCTCCTTTACGATTATATTTTTTGTCCTGCACAGGTTCTCCGTTCAGCTGGCTCGTGGCATGTGTTATTCTTCGTGGTGATAATATTCTTGGGATCGTTCTACCTCGTGAACTTGATCTTGGCCATCGTTGCTATGTCGTATGACGAGTTGCAGAAGAAGGCCGAAGAGGAAGAACAAGCTGAAGAAGAAGCGCTCAGGGTAAGGAAATTTTTCGAATGTTTGATAATTATTTATTTAATTTACATTAGTATTTGAAAGTTTTTTTTTTGTTTCCTTCGATAAGACGACACGTAAATTACGTTGTTTTGTCGGTTGTCAAAATAAAAAAATAAAATCATACTTATATCTTTAAACGGCATACCCAGTAAAAATATAGATATATATGTAATACAACTAAATGTATTTTTAGGCGAAACTATCTGTTTATATTGTCTTTTACTGCATTATTTTTTACTTTATAATATTCCTTTTATAAGTAATTTGGTAGATTTTACATGAGGGAGTTACAGTAAAGTAAACATGCATAGTACTAAAAAATTTAGAAAAATGTTGTTTCGGCTTTAGTCGTTCCTAATAACTGAAAACAGATACTAATGCACATATTCATACAGATTTGTAAAAGTATAGATTATGTGATAGGTATGAATAGGTACACGAACTAAAAATCAAAGACATCGAATCAAAAGTGAAATAACGCTCGATGTATGTATAACCGATTCGTGTAATATCAGGTGACAGAAATAATAATATTATCTGGGACACGATCTTCTAGTTCCAAATTAAGCAGATCCTGTATTTTATGTACTAGGCGATGATATACATACTTAAATTGTTTTTTCAATAATACATATATATCTATAAATAAATATATATATATTTTACACCGTTACACGGAACACGTGGACATGTTCATGCACACAAATATCTGTCTCGGAAATCGAACCACGACCTTTGAGTCTGCAGTCGGTGTCTCCGACCACTGACCCATCGGTCAGTCAGAAAGAATCAGCATCAGAAATATTGCATGACGGCGTACATGTTTGCGTGAGGCTTGTATATAAGATACAAGCGGACTGGCTTACTATGACTGCTTCACTAGGAAACTACGTGACGTGAAACCCACATTCATTTTCTAGTTCGTGCATAGGTATTACAAACGTAATATTTAAGTAAGAGTCTTCTATTTTACAACTACAGGAAGCGGAACAGAAAGCAGCAGCTCGCGCTGACAAACTGGAGGCTCGGGAGCAGCACGCCCGGGAGCAGGCAGAGGCAGCGCAAGCGGCGGCGTACGCGGAAGCCCACCCTGCCAAGTCGCCTTCCGACTTCTCCTGCCAAAGCTACGAGCTGTTCGTGAACCAGGAGCGGGGCAACGCGGACGACAACACAAGGGAACGCATGTCGCTACGCAGCGACCCCTTCCAGGACTCGGTGAGCACTCAGCCCACGCACCCGCCACCCGCGACCACTGCAGACACGCACCACGACGCGCCCGCGCGCCGACACAGGATGGTCAGCATGGTGAGTATGACAGCACCCGCCACCTACCCGACTCACCAAGGTCGACGGCATGACGACCGCGCCAACACAATTCTCGTACTTTGGGTACGAACCATTTCACGTAAGGATAATTTACTGATGCCAACCGACAATTCTAGTGTCATATTGTCCACCACTCAGTTCAACCATAAGAGTAGGTAATAACTACCTACGTAGAGGCGACATTGATGCCAAGCAATTCTTGCTGGAAACTCTATTTTCGAATACGTTTTTCAACAATCCTCACCGCTTTGGCTGTCTAACCGAAGACATGGACGTCTCTGTCGCCTCTCTGTAATTAAGAAATTAATATCTATTCTTAGGATCTATATCGATTATATAATTTAAAAGAAAGAGTTTGCTCTTCATGTTTCACACAATTATTTTAGTTTCTTTTTTTTGAAAAAAAGGAGAGGATTCCAAGTGAAAAAATAATTGAGCATATGTCATCATCGAAAAATGAGTTCGTACCCTGCGTACGAAAGTTTCTTAAACACATAACTAAATGAAATCTTGTTCCAGTAATAAATAATTATCTCTTATCGTTTTCGAAAATTATACTGTCAAATCACGTTCGTGTTGTCGACCAGCTATTTATTATTTAACTTGAGCTTATTTTGTACACAAAACGTCACTTAAGCTACAGCTTATCACTGCTTGAGTATCATATTTTAATGTTTTTACAAATGTAAATAGCAGCAAACAACGACATGAGTAAATCCTTTCCTTTTATCATCACACGAACAGCAATTTCATCGATTACACCTGCGAACCTACTTTTAAACGTTTATATAGGTACTTGCAAAGTTTAAAAATTTAATTTTTACTACACCAAGGTTCCCCGAATAAGCTCATGTTAGAAAATATATTCGTTAATCGTTATTATGCTTTAAAGTGTACACTGTGTTGTATTGCCCGAAATATGTACAAGAAAATATCGTTTTATAGCAAATATACAGATTTTCTTCTCGACGATAATGAATCAAATTGAAGTCATATATGAAATTGGCATTGGCTTTAGTGAGAATGATAAGATATCGTAGTTGCAAAGAATAGCTAGTCGTTCCATATCTGAATATTTGCAAAGAAATAGAAATGTAATTATTTTCTTTTGTTCAGTGTATTTAATTCATTTCGCTTGTTCATACGTTTAGCTGAACTCGTGTCATTTTTATTACTCAGCATGTTTTCCATTTATATTTTCATAAATCTCTTATAGGAAGAGTTCGTTTATAACTATCCCGTTTCTGAATGATCTTCAAAATGTTTTGTTTGTTTCTTAGATGCTGTTAGCTCTTAGAACATCATTTACTAAAAAAAATATATTGAAATGAATTATGAACATCAACTTTAAAAAAAGAACAATCAGCAGTTAAAAAAACTTTAAAAAGCTTTTTTTTTACCTGAGAAAATATTAAAATTATAAAAGGTGATTTTTTTCATCACCCGCCAAATTTATATGTAATATACACTTTTAGTATTTTAGGTGAAAATAATTAAATAAAAAGTTTTTTTTTAGTATCACTCAGTACACTAAAATATTGAGACATCGCACCACATAGTAATTACTATTAATTAATCGATGCCCTTCCTCCCTACATCTGCGGTCGCACATTTCATAAACGTAGTATTTACTTAGTGCCAACGTTGTATTGATAATTCTTTCGGAAAAAATATGCTAACGAAAAAAGTGACGACCTGCCTATTATTATTATTTTTTTTTCATAAATGGATTGTTTATCTGATACCCATTGTCTAGAGGAAATTGACGAGTGATGATAAAATCGACCTTTAAATTGTTAATGACTGAGTGTTTACGAGTTTAATGTTTCACAGAGTAATAACAACCTTTGTTTATAGTTCCGGAGCCTGTGACGTAAAATGACTACACCATTCTAAAAGTGGAATTTTCGATGTGATAGTAGTAGGTACCTACTTACTGCGCTCATTCATAGACCACGGCCATTTAGCTAGGCATGGACGCGTTAGTGTGCGGATCACGTACAGTTGGATAAAAAATGAGAAAACAGCCAAATATTTAACATCGTGTTTTTATATATATCCATGTAATTGTTATTTTTATTTATTATTTTATTATCGAAAGAATTATTTTGTTGGATGTAGATATGTATATGACCTGGATTAATTGAAATTTGTATGTATGTACACTATTTGGTTTTATTACAGATTACCAATTAACACATAATTTATACGTTAATTTGGCAGCATTAAGTATATATTTATTAATATTGATACAATTCACATTTTTATATAATAGAGCAGATGCCAATGCGTTGCATAATTTTTACTAAATTTCCATGCCTTCAGTAACTGAAGTCAGGGCGTTCAAGTGTATTTAAAGAACTGGAACCATAGCTGAATGAATAGTACGAGGAACATCACACTAAATGCGATTACAAAGTTCATTAGATGCGGTAATTATTTCCAGATAGCTTTATGGACATGGATGGTACTTACTGCAGCAATTTTCTACGTAAACTAAAAGCGTGGCACCAGTATTACAAGTTTTTAGCAAATCTTTTCAAGTATAATGTAGTCAAGTTTCATGTTTAATGAAAGCTTCCGTACTTTTTTTTCCACTACGCTGCGTCACTTTCGACAGAGGTATATATGATTGGAAAGACGTAGGATATAACTAAATTATTTTTTATTGGTTTCAGAAGTGTTCTCCGTTATAATTTATGCACTTTTGCATTCGATACAATAAATTTATTGAAATAGCGATTCCAGTCTGAAGCTGCCGATGACAAAATGGCCGAGTTGTAAGCTTTAAAAGCTACGAAATAAATATTTCATTTTAGGAAATGTAAAAAAAAACGTAAGGGCTCAGATCGAAAGTGTACGGAGGATGGGTTCTCAACTCACAGTTTACCTGCTTTGAAAAATTGTTTGTGTTTTGAGCGGTGTGGGAACTCGCATTATCATGATATAAAGGGATGCGATGTTTCGAAGTTACCATTTTTTTCGACACGAAGCGGAGACGCATAACTATCGTTGGCTTGATTTTGAGAACTAGTTATTTTACATTTATATAGCAAAATAATTAGAAATACACTTTAAACAAATACTTACAGTCTATTTATAATTTGAAAAATAACAGAGTTACTAGTGGCGCCATTAATCGAAAGCTAATTGGGTACATGCCTCGCTGTTGAGTTGACTCATCGTACATCATCATCAGATACAAATCCATGAGTTCCAGTTTTATTATGTAACGATTCGTCACAAAAATTTTGCGAACCGCATGTGCAAACATGGTGATGCCGCCGCTTCTATCAATGTTTGCACAACATTCGTTGTTTAGATGTAAAAAGTAGGTAGCGGTATATAAATAATTTGGTGTTTAAATAATCAATAGGGCGTCCATTTCTAGTTCACTGATTGCACTCTGTGAATGAGTAAACCCGGCTTTTAGAAATTTGTAAACATATTTATTTATAGGCTCCCGGACTGTTCAGGTTGTCATTAAATACTGAAAAGAAACCTACTTTCAAAATTCATAGATATTGGTTATTCAGTTAAACAAAAAAATCACACATTTTGACCTCTACTAGTCATAGATTCGCATGGAATCATTCCTATGTTATTCAATCATATTTTTGGTACATTGTAGATTATACGTTTTAATTACTTCTAGAGAAGCTACGATTTCCATTTGTATTCTTCTATTTAAACTACTACAAAAGATTTCAAGAAAGACTTCTCTGCAAGAAAAGTTTCTTTCACTAGTTGTTGTTAATATTTTTTTTGTTAACCAATAATTATTTCGTAAAACTTTAAAATATGTAAACATGTTTTATTCGTAATTAATTTGATAAATCAATATTGAATTTTCATTATTTGGAGGCAAAGTTCCATTTGACTTATTTTGATGAATGGATTCACATTTGCGCAGTAGTGGTTCTGATGATGAAGGGAAATGAAACGCCGACTGATACTCCAAAGTCGCTACAGTGACCATTTATCGATAATAATAATAATACCTGGGGCATTCCCAATGCTACTGAAACAGGATTATCACACTGCCTATTTTTATTTATCCCAGTTTTTTTTAAATCTTAAACTTTACATTAACAAAAGTTGGCAATAGTCGCATTGAATATTGTTTACTAATCATCAGTTATAGAAGAATACAAATGCAGTGACCCTGCCTATCTATTGTCATGGTAGCTTGTTTCTTTTGTAATGTGATGTAAACGAACCTGGCCGTGAGCAACAGTATCTACGACGCCGAGGTACGTTCATTAAATGAATCCCAATTATTATTTTTTAAACTTTAAACATTATTACTGATTTATACTCAGACATATTCAAATATATAGTTTAATGCGGAGGCTTGGATACCAAAAGAACAGTTTTCATGACTATAGATGTAGATTCAAACTGGATTCGGTAATTTTAAAGATACGACTGGAATTCAGAAGTGTGCAATGAAAATGCATGCGTTCAAACCCCATTTACTTCATGTGTTTATAAACAAAGAGTTACCTGACTAACTAAACCTTTCATCTCATTTCATTAATAATTTTTTGTCAGCATTTCTTTTTCATAGCAAAAATAAACCCTTTTACAACTTTAAAGTCAACGACACTGCAACCTTATAAAGGAGTATTTTAATGACTAGAATTAATTCTTTTAGCTTTCTTAGGGTTGCAGCGTTAATTTATTTGTTTCGATTAACAATGATTCCATAATTTCCATTTTTTTAAACATCTGTAACATTTGCTTTGACCCTGAGTAGTGTGGATGCCTTGATACTCACCTCGTGATCACAATTTACAATGACTGATGAGCCGCAAGCCTATTTTTTTTATTTGTGCTTAATTTTTAAAGATTTATTTTGTTCACTTTACAATGGATGTAATATGTGTAGTGTTCCTTTGAGTGTTGTCTCGATTGAATCGATTTATTATTGAAATGGCCGCAATTATAAATTCAAAATTATGTTTGTGTATTGAAGGTGCCCCATCCTGAAAGAATAAATAAATACGGGCAGTTGTCGTATGGGCCATTGCGGGAGGGCTCGCAGGTTTGTCCTTTAATCCTTCATTGGTGTTTGTACCCCATTCTCCTATCTTCTCCCTCTACTTGGAGTTGTTTACTGTTTTGTTTACATTTCGGTTCGCTAAGCTCTCGCTCTGTGAGATTTCGCTATTAGAGCGTATCTTTGAAGTCCACTTGCACCAAAATCTTGTAAATAAATATTTTATAATAATTGTTTCTGCGACATTACAAAAATTTTGAAATTTCCAGTATTTTAAATTTTGTTGCAAGGGGACATAACTGCACTCTACGAGTACATTTTAATTTGAGTAGGTACCTTTTTTTAATTCCGTATTTCCATAATTTTTTTATTTTGAGACTGTTGTTTATCAGCACATGGAAGTATATCTTATTTCAATTGATTTTTAACATGAATTATTAATTAATATAAATAAATTATATTACAAAACGCTTAAGCCTCTGCAATAATAAAAAATACACGTACGAACAAAAATATTGGTAAACGTTCTAATGTTATAAATATATAATTTGTAAAATGTCTATATAAAATACCTTAAAGTATTTTAAACATCGTAACCCTATTATTTACAAAAATTGTTCTCGAATAGAGAAATATTTTTTTTAAATTAGAATAAAAATTGAATTAGTACGACAATGATATGGGTGCATAGTAGATGAACCTTTAGATACATTTTAATTTCTACATATTACTAGTCTATGTGAAAAATATAGTTAACATAACACAAAAAATATTTCTTTGACTGAATTGAAACATGGGGCAGAACAACGCTTTTGTTCTATTCCTATAGGAGCTGATGCCAATTCTTTAGGAAAACAAATTAGAAAAATGAATGAATGCTATTAAATTGAAATATTTTGTAATGTGTCCGCTTGGGTTCGATTCCCTAATAAAAATAATATGAAAATGAGTCCTACAGAAAGAACTTAATAACTTTTTTATAGTATAATTTTACTAACTGGTAAATGCTAGCTAGATTGTGTAATAAAATTTTACCAAAAATCTCGGATTTTCGCTTTTGTGTATGTGTCAATGTCGATAAAAGGGGAAAGTCGCTTAGCCGTGTGTTCCGCTAGGCGTCGTTGTCGCTGCCTGGCTCACCGTTCAACCTACGGCGGGGTTCCCGCGGATCACACCAGATGGCGTTAAGGCCGAACGGTCGCGCGCGCTATCCGCCTGGCGCAGACCGCAAGCCTCTCGTACTATCCACTTATCTGGACGCTCAAGAACATTTACCATACGCCGATGACTCGAATGCCGTCACTCCGATGTCTGAAGAAAATGGAGCTATAATCATACCAGTGTACTACGCTAATTTAGGTAAAGGTAAACGAAATTTATTAATACGTCTTGTTACACAAGCGCTCAGTCATAACGGGATAATTTGACCATTAGACTTTAGAGCGCAGCGTCGTCTGTTTGTCTGACTGTTCTGTTATATCTCTGCGCTACTGCACTATTGTCAAAGTATCTGTGGAACAGCATAAAAGATGTCGTCGTCTATTAGCCATGTCCCTAGTCATTACTTACAAGCAACTCCGTCCACACGCAGAAAAAAAAACAAACACAAGGGTTTCTTAACCATTCCCTCGCAGTTTCACATATATTTTGGCCAGTTAATAATCTTATTGTTTCTAATTTTATAAATCAATTTACGAAAGCACATGTGAACGTGTGTGTGTATTTTATACGATAAACTTAACGAGCTCTGCAAAGTCAAACTTTAAAAACGTGTTTAACTTACCTTGGTCCTTCGAACCGGACATCAAAAACGTTATTATTAATGCCTAGGTTCGCGGCACTCATCGTATACATCACACCAATCTCGGCTGTCATACACATCCCATGGAGACCTATTGGGAGGGTTGGGTAAAGCGCAGACCAAGGAAGCGCGGCTACGGAATCGCTCGGCGTCTCGGAATCCTAGCGTTACTTCGCAGCCGCATCCGTATCCTGTGCCGAGACAAGATTCTTCGTTGACATCGAGACCTCTTAGAGAATACGTAAGCATTCGTTTCCATGAATTACAGATCGAGTCAAACTTTATGGCGGATCTGAATACAAAGCTCTAAGCGTGCTCGCGCAGGTACAGTCATATACCCCACGCTCCACTGCATCCTGCTACGCCTAAAACTGGTTACTGCGACGCGACTTGTGCCTACTTTCGGATCCCCCATAAAGTTTGATTGTAAGTGTACCGAGCTAAGAAAAATAAGGGGTGTAATCGAAGATTGGGCATTTATTCGAGATGGTAACGCAGTGAAACAAAATAAGAATAATGTCGAAAATTCCATTTTATTTAAAGAGATTTTATTATTTTAAAAATCGATCGATGTCATGTAATTTTTTAATAAATGAAATAAATAAAATTTGACAAATAAACTAAATTATCAATTTTCAGTTTCGTTTCAGTGACTGTGACATCCTAAACTAATTTACTGTCTTTTGCGATAAAGTGTATGGAACTACTTGTATGTGTTAATACAACGACCGCTTAGCCTAGTGGGTAGCGACCATGCCTACGAAGCTGGAGGTCCCGGGTTCGAATCCCAGGTCGGGTCAGTATTTATATGATGAATATCGATACTGGTACCGGGTCTTGGTTGTTAGATGTATGTGGTGTCTTCGCTTGGTACCCAAAACACAAGCTAATGCCTAGTTTGGGGCCTAGACGTTGTTGTGATGTAAACGTTATTATTATTATTACTAATATTTTTGTGCTATTGCGTTAAAACTACATCAAGATTTTAGAAAAAAATTTAAAAAATCTATTTTTTTCATCGATTTATTCAGGTCAAAATTTATTTTTTTTTACACAAATATTACATGGTACATATGTATGTTTTCAATAAATGCAATAAGTGAACGGATCTTATTTTATACTCCAAATGTTTACTTGAAGTTCAATTATATATTAAAAAAAAAAATGTCAGTTTATTTTTAATTATTTATTTATATAATAAATAGTTAAAATAATATGAGAGATAATTGTGGTCATTTGTTAGAATCTATGCTTCGCACCACGTGGGGCGATAACTCATCCCCACTTTCCGAAAACGATCAACGTAGACTTTTAGGAAATAGGTGTAATGTACGAGTATTTTGAAACTGAGGACAAAA
Organism: Luffia ferchaultella; assembly: GCA_949709985.1. Lineage (NCBI taxonomy): Eukaryota > Metazoa > Arthropoda > Insecta > Lepidoptera > Psychidae > Luffia > Luffia ferchaultella. Next base: position 10,511,694 of record OX453254.1, read on the forward strand.
ATTTGGCGAAGTCGCTTCATCTGTTTTAAAAAGGACCACATGTAATTTTATTGTCAACCTTTTATTGTTTGAAAAATACCACTAATTTCCAGTTTTGAATACACACAGCCTTTGATTGAATCGATAACATTTCTTTTTGCGAATGAAGTAAGTTAAGGTTAAAACAAAAAAGCTTTCAAAGTTATCTATAATGTGTACAAGACAATAAATAACCTTAGTGTTTATATGTATTATATTAAGAATGTTCCCATGTCGTGATAGACGAGTGGTAGCGAGCTCTCTTCTTGTTTAGAAGGCCGTGGTTCGAATCCCAGGGCATATACCAATGAGTTTTTTCTAATTTATGTACATAACCACGATAACTGACTCTGTGCCTCGAAGAGCACGTTAAGCCGTCGGTCCCGGTTGCCATTTATTGATGATCGTTTAAATCCCACCAACTCGCACTGGTGCAGTGTGGTGAATTGAGCTCCAAGCCCCCTCATCCCAAAAGGAGGTCTGAGCCCCTGCATTGGAGCATTATTGGGCTGATGGTATGGTAACGTTCCAATAAATGACATCAAAATTTAAAATTCCAGGAAACGAGTACAACCGAATGCACAGACGAAGCGGGCAAAGTACTAAAACCTTCTAACGACAATCCATTCATAGAGTCTTCACAGCCCAATGTCGTCGACATGAGAGGTAACATTTTCAGTTATTACTAGCAATAGCTCACGATTTCGTTCGCGTGGTTCTCATAATTTTTTTAGTTTCTACAATTTCGAAAGTTTAGGCAGGAATACTAAGTATTTCCACAATGAAAAAATATATGGTTCGGTCGCCTCGAAGATTAGCTCGGACAAACGGTCAGACAGAAAAGTAGCCTGTGTCACTTCTGGCTATTTCCTTTTCATGTCTGCAAAGTTTCATTCAAATCGGTTCAGCCGTCTTGGAAATTGACGAGGGTAATTTTTTTAACAGTGTACAAATTCAATATTTTATTCTACATTGAAGTTAAACGATTTTCATTATTTAAATTCTTACTTATAAAAATCGGAATTTTAAGGGAATAGCTAAAAATTAGATATCGAGCAGAGAGCCAAACGATGTGTACGTTCTCTAAAATATCGCGGCTAGCCCTAACTTGTCGGTTGAAAAAACGGTACGCTGGATAACAACAGCGATAGAGGGCGCACGCGTTATTCGCTTTACAGAATTAATTTTGATCAAACGTTTTCAAATTATGACGGATTTTATGATCAATCTACGCGTGCCAGCGCGTTTCATTTTACACGTTTTCACATTTTTTTTTAATTTTAAAGAAACTATCACGACGCTACTCGGCTTCATACACATAATATTTAATAATATTGAAAGGTTTATACTTAAATTACCCGTAGCGTAGTGTAATAATAGCCTATAGCCTTCCTCGATAAATGGACTATTTAACACAAAAAGAATTTTTCAATTCGAATGGGTAGTTCCTGAGATTAGCGCGTTCAAACAAACAAACAAAAAATATAGCTTTCCTCAATAAATGAACTATCCAACACAAAAAAATCTCAATCCGAACCAGTAGTTCCTGAGATTTACGGGTTCAAATAAACAAACAAACTCTTCAGCTTTATAATATTATAAGTATAGATATTGAAATTCCCTTATTTTAATAAAATTTTAAGATGAGAAAGCTCTAACCCAGATGTAAAGGCAATTCGCTTTTACGCTTTTACTTTACGTTTAATTAATTTTGTTCAAAATGCTCAAATTTTTCTTTTGAACGTTTTTCAGATGTCATGGTACTGAACGAAATCATCGAACAAGCAGGCCGACAAAGTAGAGCCAGCGAACAGAATGGTATGAACAATATTTCGTTTTATGTATCGAAATGTAAAAACAATACTATGGAATATGCAACAGTTTATGTCGTCCTGTGTCGTTCTGAATGTTGTATTGTGTAATTTGTTCTGATTTTATTCAATATGTCAAATTCGATGTTTTGTTAAATATTTTGCGCCGTTTCCACTGTAAATATTGCTCTATCTATTCATACTTCGGTCTATGAAACTTTTACGACCCTTTCGTTAAGTTATGATTGACCACTTTCGACATTTACATTAATACATATTACAAACACTACACATAATACGAGAGTATTTGCTCATTATGCCCATGGAGCTTAGAATGGGACCCTCGGGGGTTAAACAAACTCTGCGTTGAGCCCAAAATGCATAATTGGCAAAACCTTGATTCGATAACAATATGTTCGGCTAAAAAAATGGATGTCATTTATTGTTATTCTGAACAAGTTTAGTGTGTCGTTAGATTAAACACAGTGCACCCGTTATCTATTGCAATCATGATTTAAATGCACAATATAGCGAAATAAACTACATATTATTGCTTTTTTAGTACCTATAATAATATTTTATAATATTTTTGCCTATAGTGAACACAATGTCATGAACACTTAGAAGTTGTATTAGGTACTCCACCATATCAGTAAAACAATTTTATTTTATTATTGGATATCGTTTAAATTTTGTTTATATTTTTCTTTTATTTTGTCTCAAGCTTTTTTGCATGGCTGTGTGTTGTGTTTATTAAATTATGTAGTTATTATTTAAATAATCAAGTAATCAAGAAGTTGCTGTTAGTATTAAGTATATAATAAAAAGTCATAGGATGATCATCGGATTAATAACTTTTTAATCATTGGTTTAGCAACGTAAATTAGACAAATGTGTTTTAATCATAAAGATTAAAGACATAATTAATCATAATTTTAGTATACTTTATCACTATGAAATACTAAAGCAAATCGTTGAACGTTTGTCATTACATACTTTGGCTCCCTGATAAGGAGAAATAAACCCCAACATGTTGGTATCAGTTTTTTTATAAAAAAAAAACACATGAAGAACATTCGATTTTATTATTCAATAAGTTAGAGTTAAAATGTAAATTATCAAAAAATATATGTCCAACGAAATATAAGGTATAACTTATATTTAGGTGAATTCTTTATTTCCATACAAAATAAAAATATTTTGATCCTGAAACTATGTATTTTATATATTAACGTAGTCACAATATTCATATTTTTTTGAGAAATCCATTCAGGCCTGTAAACATCATTGCGTAGTTAAAAGTTAATACTCGTAGATAATTTATATAGTTTTTGTTGATTTTGCAAGAAAGTTGAGCTGGTAGTGTAGGTAAGATTAAAATTGAATTTTTTCGGCCATAAAATGATGTCATTAGAGTTTGATTTCGCACCAGTTTTGCTGTGCACAGGTATTTTAGTCACCTGTGGTAATTTACCTTCACGAGTGAATTTTTATCACGTTCCTGCGATTCATGAATTCCTGCAAAATTATCTCGTTTTAGATAAATGACAGCCAAAGTCATAAAAAATATGGATATTGGTGTGTTATATAACAGCTAGGCTATTGATGTCGGCAGCCAAACTGTGGATAAAGTTTTATTCAAGATCTCTATAACAACTATAACTTTTGACGGGTCATTGCTTTCAATTCGAGATTCTTCCATTTGCTCTAGTTTCTATCCTTGTTTTTCCAGATTATTAATTTGACCATTTTTCTGAGTTATTAAACATAGATTTTTACTGATTTTGTTTTTCAGTTTCTCCTTTTATGGGATCTATTTCATTACGGCTTAAGAGGCCCCGTAAATTGCATACTTTCTATCGCCGATAGTTCGCGGATAACTTACTTTAAAAGCCATTGTGAATCTAATCACACTTTTTTATCGCACAAATATATTGCACATTATGAGCTCATTACAGCGGTTCAGTACCTGCCTTCTAATTGGAAGACTTGTTAGGTCAAGGAACATGTGATGTCTCCGGTAATGAGTAATCGTATGAACCCACCTCTCCTGTCGAATTATTTTCAATATGTTAGTTTTCTGATTTTTCATCTTTATATCTAACACGTATCCCAAAAATTTGCCATCAGAAACGTACGTCAACTACAACTTGTAAGTCAGATGTGAAAACGTCTTTTTGACTGATGGCTCTGGCTACAGAATCAAAGGCCACGGGTTGGGATTCCGCCCGGGACGTGCCAGGGTGTAAAATATCTATGTTCGTATATATTATCAAGAATTAATAAAGTATGTATATCAGTTGTCTAGTACCGATAATACAAGTTTTGTTTAGTTTGGAACTAGATGGCGCTGTCTGCCATGTGCGAGGTATTATTATTATTAGGTCTTAACCTATGAAGTTGCCGTTCTTCAGTACTGGCCATTTCAAATAAAATTCTAAATTCAAATTAATGTCCTTTTAAAAACATGACATTTTTTTTACAAAGTCAGTCTTTTGTTTATTGATTAGCGTTGTGTTTTCATTACATTTGAATATTTTTCGTCATAATGAACACTTTAAAAATTCGTGTAATAATGGAATATGAGTTCCATCGTGGCACTAATGCGGCACAAACGGCACCTGACATCAACAACGTTTACGGAGAGAACTTAACAAACGAATGCATAACCCGTTATTGGTTTGCCCGCTTCCGTTCTGGAAATTATGACTTGAATAATGAACCTCGTGGTTGTCCGGACACTTTGGTCAAAAAGATGAATTGAAGGTGATTGTGGAAGCTGATGATACTTGAACTACAGCTGAATTAGCAGCAGCTTTTGATGTTAGCATCAAAACAATATTGGACTATTTGCGACAAATTGGCAAAGTAAAAAAGCTTGATAGATAGATGGATAGGTACCCCACGAACTTAACGATCGCCAGCGCAACGTACTCGTCAAGACCTGCCTTGCGTTGCTGAACAGTCACAGAAATTAAGGAATTTTGTACCGGATTGTTACCTGTGATAAAAAATGGATTCTGTTCGACAATCGAAAACGCTGAGCAAGTTTATTAGATCCTGGTTCAGCACCTAAGCAATGTGTTAATCATAAAATAGCTCCTAAGAAGGTGATACTCACTGTTTGGTGGTCTACTGCCGGTGTGATTCATCACAGCTTTTTACAAAATGGCATGAGCATTACTGCAGATGTGTACTGTGAAGAACTGAAGACAATGATGGAGAAGCTCGCTCATCTACGACCAGCTTTGGTCAATCAGTCGTTCCCGCTGCTCCTTCACGACATCGCGCGACCCATACTGCACAACAAACAGTTTCCAACCTGCTAGAGTTGAAGTCGGAAGTTCTTCCTCATCCGCCATACTCACCGGACCTTGTACCTACCGACTATTACTTTTTTCAAAATTTGGACAAGTTTTTAACGGGAAAAAAATTCAATTTCCGAGAGACAGTACAAAATGCCTTTGAAGAGTTTGTTGCCTCCCGTACAGTTGATTTTTACAATAAGGGCATCAACGAACTGCCACTGCGTTGGCAAAGATGCATTGATTATGTATGCTGAGATTTAATTATTAGATAATTTGAACTGAAAAGTTAATTCATGGTCAGGTTCACTTGAAAATGGCTTTCTTGTGTGGCGTTCATATCAAGCAATAAACAAAAGGCATCAAGCGATATCCGTACATTTTTGGTCTAAAAAAAAAAGCTTGCACGGTCAGACCTATGATCGTTCCCAATAGCTAAGTCACACATAAACTGTTACATTTAACCCTCTGACTGCGGTTTCTGAGTAGTTATTTATTAGATTCTGTCCTGCTTACACATTATGAAGAATGGTCAGGCGTGATGAATGGTACGAAAACGGTCTCAATATGTATTTGTGTTTTGTAGGGTGAGTGAGCGCACGGCCAAGGAACCACTCACACATGTATATAGTAGTATCGTCGGCCAGCCGGCATTAGTAACTAATAAACACATTACCGTCCTTTGCGTCGCGCAGTCGAGTAAAAACTGATGATTTAACGTAAAAAAAGTATTTTTAGTAATTTTTCTAAAATTTAACCACTACAGAGAAAAGACAGTTACAGTGTTAAATCCGTAGTAAGTTTAAGTTATGTGGGTCGTAGCTATTAGGAATGATCATAGGTCTGGTGGCGCAAGTTTTTTTTAGACCAGAATGCCTGATGTCCTTTGTCAATATTTATTAAACGGGACGAACCAAAACCAGGTCATCTAGAATACCCCATTGTGCCAATATCTCGAATGTACGTAGGTATATCATATATGTTCATTTATATGAGGTCGCATTACTGTTATTCTATTTACGTTCTGTGATCCTAAAGGAATGGTTGTCGGCATCATAGCGAAGTTTGAATAGTGTAGCGATAAAATAATATAATGAGCGAATACTAACAAATATATTTTTTCCTTCACACACACAAACACACCTTGACGACATCGACGCAACAGTGTCAGTGTACTACTTCCCAACAGCGGCGGAAGACGATGAGGATGGACCGACGTTCAAGGAGAAACTTCTAGAATGTCTAATGAAAGGGATCGATATATTTTGTGTGTGGGATTGCTGCTGGCTGTGGCTCGAGTTTCAGAAGTACGTCGCTTTGCTGGTGTTTGATCCATTCGTCGAGCTGTTCATCACTTTGTGCATCGTCGTGAACACCTTGTTCATGGCACTCGACCATCACGACATGGACCGCGATATGGAGAAGGCGCTCAAAAGTGGCAATTATGTTAGTATGAAATTCTATATTTTATAATTTAAGATAATACATATATAAAGGATAAACATGTTTGGGATCAAATTGCTCTAATCCACTTAATTTAATGACAAAAAAATTTCCACTTTAACTTTCTTGTAGGGTTCTTCTTAGATTTGTCGCCTACGAATCTGTTTAAACTTAGTTGTAAGACTTTCAAAAGTGACAGCAGATTTTTCTGCTTAAAAATAAATGAAGTTTTAATTTATTTATTTAAACAACTGCACATGCTCAAAAACACATTGTATTTAAGCTATCAGGTACTATTCTGTCAATTTATATATCCCTATAAAAAATTACAAAATAAATAGTAGATACATTTAACATATAAAATATAAATTTATATTTACTTTCAGTTTTTCACCGCGACTTTCGCAATAGAAGCGACATTGAAATTGATAGCAATGAGTCCGAAGTATTATTTTCAAGAGGGTTGGAATATTTTCGATTTTATCATTGTGGCCTTATCATTATTGGAATTGGGATTAGAAGGTGTTCAGGGTTTGTCTGTTTTACGTTCGTTTCGTTTGGTGAGTATATTCATTTTAAGTATTGTGAACTTTATAATTAAAATTAATATATTAAAACTATCAACGATAAAAAATGCTTACAAAGTCTAGCAATAAATAAAGTTGTTATTTCTTTCACGATTAATTTACCGTTTCACAGAAAGAATTCATCTTTAAATACATAAATAATTAACTGGAAGATTTTCTTATATTACATTTGATCCGAAAGTTATCAATATCTGTATTGTAATTTACATTGAATTCACAATTTCAGTTCTTCGTCAGGAAGGCGAATGAATTTCCTAAAGCTTGATAGCTTGTATATTTTCCCCTAAAAATTTGTTTGCAACATTTAATCCAAATACAATCAATTCCTGAAACACTACGAAGCAACAAACGTACAAAACGCTGTCATATTTATTTTTATATATTGGAAATATTTCCACAAAAATATATTAATTGTCGACATTGATTGCATATGGAACAAAACATTTTAAAATTTAGGCAAATTAAAAAATGTGTTGATATGTGTGTGATGGAATGTTTTTCAGCTGCGTGTATTTAAACTGGCCAAGTCGTGGCCGGCGCTAAACCTTATAATATCCATTATGGGTAAGACTATGGGAGCTTTAGGGAACTTGACATTCGTACTTTGCATCATTATATTCATATTCGCCGTGATGGGGATGCAGTTGTTTGGGAAGAACTATACAGGTTCCATTTGAAAGAAATAACTAATAAGCATCTCTAATTACAACAATTAAGCTTCATTATTGATTGTCAAGCTTCACACTGTCGAATACATTACACACTGGCCTTTATCGATTTGATATTCTTTTAATTGAATAATGATAATAATACGCTGTGGCTTTATAACACTGAATGTGGCTCGAATCACAAATGTCGAGAGTCACGTTATAAAGCTATGCCACGCAGCTTGAGATTATGAATTACGCTTTGCATCGAGTATTGATAGATGGACATGCAGCTTCGCTTCTGAAGGGTATTTTGATACATGAAACTGACAGCTGATGGGATCTATGTAGATATAAAAGTTTAGGGAACCGATTCCACTATTCGAAAACAATGTAATATATATGTACATATATATAAAACACAAAATTATATACTTACCGTATTATTTTAATTATCTGAAAGATATTATAATAAAACTTGTGATAAATTTAATAAATTTGTACCAAAGAAAACTTTAGAGATATCACTAACATAAATCCCACTCATAATAATTATATCGAGGCACATGTTATTAATTAAGCACACATCTGCTGCATTAGTACACACTGATCGTGCTCACTGAACAGTCCAAAGAACATTTCCAACAGCCTTTTATGTTCCTTATTGGCTAACGTGTGTATATATTCCGTATTTGAACGCGGTCATCCAAAAGTAAATACGCGTAAGTGGAGCCGAAGTTTTGTTTTTTAACGAAAGCAAGCTGTTGAGTGGGCGCGTGTACCCGGTAAGTTCGTTTAAGCGGCAGCCGTGTAGCATAGGTGACGCGCCGGTGAGCGAGCTCGTGTGACGCCTTATTCCACGATTTATTAATTGCAGCTGCGAGTATTCAAATTGGCAAAATCATGGCCGACACTTAATTTACTCATCTCTATAATGGGTAGGACGATGGGTGCATTGGGTAACCTGACATTCGTATTGTGCATCATTATATTCATATTTGCCGTGATGGGTATGCAACTGTTTGGAAAAAATTACGTCGGTAAGTGGAAATTGGTGGGAGTGTTGCATGAAAAGTTTTTGGTGTTCATTGTTACGAGTAGGCCTTATTGTACCATAAAGGGCATGTCTATCGCCTCTCTCTCCCCTTCAAAATTTCCGTACATAAGTACAAAATTATGGTACAATGAAAGTTTTATTTAGCCAGATCCTGATTCTCTAAATATGCGAATATTTTAATTGCGAATTAAGTTTGTTTTTTTTTTATCAAAAGCATTTTCGTTATTTCCTTCATTTTTGGTGAATAATGCCCACTGTTGCCTCAGAATTGGTATTTGGCTAGAGTTGTGTTGATATGCGTCACACTGTAATGCTCCTTCACAGAGGTGATTGGTTAACTGAAAATGGTAGACTACAAGTGAGAGATCTTCTTCGCTTCCAGATTGTTTGAGCTTGGAAGTAAACCCTTAAATGTTTTAGCAAATGGCGCCTCACTTGTGAAACAAAAACGCTTTCGACATCAGAATCATTTTGTAAACTATTAGGAGCTTTTAGTTTATACGCATATATTTAAATTATCCTGTTATGTTTAGAGTATTTCGATATCAATACGATACGAGCTTTAGTGCATGTATAACGCTTGATGTAATGAAAATAATTGTAGCGAATTAATAATTTTATATGATTTTTGACAAATTTTTGATTGCCAAAACAGACAGTGAATTGATTCAAGCAAAAAATATTCTGCTAGGAAACTATTGCTATTTAAGTAATATTGCTGTTTGTCATATATATGGCTGTTAACGATTCAATGAGTGTTAGTTTTTAGTTGTACACTTCGTTTACATGTTTTTCTGTGTGTCAGACAACATGGACCGGTTTCCGGATGGAGATCTGCCTCGATGGAACTTCACGGATTTCATGCATAGTTTCATGATAGTGTTTCGAGTGTTGTGCGGCGAATGGATTGAGAGCATGTGGGACTGCATGCTAGTTGGCGACGTGTCCTGTATACCGTTCTTCTTGGCTACAGTCGTCATTGGCAATCTTGTGGTCAGTGTTGACTCTTCGATTAACTTCGAGTGCAACAAGGCTAATTATAGTCGGTGACAACTTAATCGTCTTTGAAATTCCACGTGTAATCGATTAATTGATTTACTTAAGTAGTCGCTGATTTAATTAGACTTCTTGCAAGTAATACGTCATAGAATTTGTTGAGAAAACCAAAAGTATAAAACATGAAATGAGCATTTTTTAAGTTTAAATTAATACACGTCTGGGAAACAATTACAGACTACTCATTGACAAACAAACAAAAAAGGTGTGTGAGAAAACTTTGACGGAATGAATAATCGCACACATTCCGAATATCGACCTAATGGTTTGTCTACGTTTATCCATGCACCACAAGATTTATCAACAAATCGTCGCATAACCTGTAGGGTAGCCATGATTTTAACTGTTGATTATTTTTATTACCAAAAGATTCCACGTTTATCTATGCACCACAACATCGATTCCGAAAATATGTAAATGCCTAGTGATAAGCGAAAAAAACAATCTTTTGTTTGATTCTATTTCTAGTTCATAACGGCTCAAGATATATGTGATTTACAAGCTCGGTGATGCAGAACCATTTCCTTTAATTACCCTTTTATAATGTACACCAGTACAGAATATTAAAATAATTTCAGGTGCTCAACCTTTTCTTAGCCTTGCTCTTGTCGAATTTCGGTTCGTCGAGTCTGTCGACACCAACGGCTGACCAAGACACAAATAAAATAGCCGAAGCGTTCAACAGAATATCCAGGTTCATAGATTGGATAAAACGCAGCGTGGCTGATTTTCTGAAAATCGTGAAGAACAAACTCACTAATCAAATAGCGATACATGCGCCCGGTAAGTAAGTAGTGAGTGAGTTGGCGAACCGTAAGCGTAATATGAGAAGGAAACTCCTTTGAAGTATTTATGCTCAGCTGTCAACTCTCTGGTGTACATATATATTGGCAAATTTGAGAATTATACGCTTTTCTTAATTTGCCTTTGCTTCTGTTAAACTTTGGGTAAAGATAAAAATAGGAAATACATTTGCCGAGAAACCACACATTAAAGCCGCACACTTAAAAAGGAGTTAATGATCTTGGACATTTTGACGTTCACTCAAGTATTTGTGAAAAGTAATTCTGTCAGATTTTTTGTAGTTAGTATCTAATTCATGACTGTTTTACATGCCAACAGTCTCGCATAAGCACTAAAAATGGCCGGCAAGGTTTTGGTGTATATTTCAATGAGATGTGTGTGTAAATACGAGCTTCATTACCTACTGTGTTTGTGGCGTTCTGCTTTTGCTTCTTTGGTCTGAGGTTAATTATCATAAGTAATATTTATAATATTCTTACTTGCCGATAGATATCTCGGACAGACAGTTGTCAGCAAGATTTGGTGAAGCTGTGTATATGTGATTGCTATATAGATATGAATTAAAATAATTTAAATATACTTTGAGGAGTGTCCTTTATATGTGGCATGTTGAGTTGTTGCTGTATGTATATAATTGTGTTGTATAAATTAACGTAGAGGTGAGTTCAATAAAAAATATCAAAAATTGTAGATCGTTTAATTTGATAATAATCGAAAAAGATTACTTATATAATTTGATTTTCTTGAAAATGAATTCAGTTAATGTAATTTAATATAAATATTAGATTAATAATAATTAACAATGGCATTTTTGTGGTATTTGTTTTGTATATAAAAAATATTAATATTTGCGCGATTTTAATTGAATACCTATAATGTTAAAAATTATAAATAACATTTCTAATAATTATGTATGACGGTTTATAGGACACTTAACAACTCTGCTATTTTCAAACTGTGGAATATTAATGAAACCGCGATAAAATACTCAATGGCATTTGTCATAAACCGTAAAACTAAATAATTTCTGTAAAAAAAAAATTGCATGGTATTTTCGTGTATAATGAATGTATTGTATAAATCAATTTTGTGTACGAATTATATATTCTCTGGTTTTAAGAAAATTATTTATTTTTATTTTTACTTTCATTTATCGAAATAATACTAAACAATGAAAAAATTATTATTAATTCTTATACAAAATTGATACTATGTTTGCGTTCTGAAACACACATTGTTGGTACGTGACTTCGAATGTCACCCTTAAATTCTGTGTAACCGTGCTTGCTTTGTAAGGTGAGTTATAAAATCATCTAAAGTGACATTGGTAATGTAACGTATCTCGTCACGTGACGCAGTGTGTTTCAGAAAAGCTAGTTACGCTTACATCAAATTATGGAAGTTTTGAAATGTCTACATAAAGGTTAAATAGACCCCACATACCTCTCTATAGAGAAGCTATTTAAAAATTTGAAGTCTGGATGACTATGGGGGGGTTAAAACGCTCATGAACACTCTAAACTGGCTAGTCGCATTTAAACTAGTCAATGAGTGAACGACACGATAATGTTGTGATAGCCCAGAGCGCAACGAACCTGTCTCAAATTTATAAGGCCATAGGGCCATGGTTCGAATCCGGCCGCGTACCAATGATTTTTTCCGACTTAAGTACTTAACTATCACTGACTCCGTGCCTCGGAGAGCACGTTAAACAGTCGGTCCCGGTCGCTGTCAATAGATGGCGTTCGTTACAATCCCCAACCCGCAGTGGAGTAGCGTGGTGGATTTAAGCTCCAAACCCCCTCCTCACCCTGGGGGAGGCCTAAGCCCCTGCAGTGGGGTAAAATGGGCTGATGATGGTGATGATGATGAATGAGTGAACGCAAGTGCCTCTAATGACCAATCAGAAGATGCGAACGTTTTTCGGTGCATTCCACCCTGCTTCGGTTCAAACACAGACAAACATTTTTTTTATTTTCATTTCAAGTTCTTTGTCTCAATCTGTAGAAAAACCATACTAAATTCAATAGTCAAATTAAACTTCTAATTAAACAAGAAAGTTGTATGTGCACAGTCGCCGTACTTTCTAACTTTTAAGTTGCAAACTATTATCGACAAAAATACAAAAAAAAACTTTAATATTTGTTTAATTATTTGAGATTTATAGTTTTTTTTTTTACTTCAGCCAAGCAGCACAAAACAAACAATAAATTTTAAGTGCATATGCTTGTTTTTTTTCAATTATTTTTAACCATTTAGCTTATAACTTGCATACATACATACATTAGCTGAATTAGTAAAAAAAATATTTTTTAAAGTATGGATAAAAAAATTATTAGATGAGAAGAATCATTAAGATTTTATCTATATCTATTCTTTTCTTTCTATTTTTTAAAATTAAGAAAACAAAGTGAAAATTTTAGTATAAAACATTATTTATTTTGACAAATCTTAAGACCGTTGTGTTATTATAGCTCTTTTGTAACCTAAAGAAATAAAACACCTAGGAACCCTGGGATCTAGTTATATGCCGTCTCTGGCCCTTGCAGAGACCCATTAGTACCATAATAGTACCAATGGTATGTTACATGATTCTATTAGAGCTACTATAACACAATGTTTCTAAAGTCTTTCTAGAATTCATCTAAAAATTATCGATTAATAAGTGTAACTCACAGAAATGACAAAAAATAATTACAGCAAATGATCAAAAAAACAAATTATGAACTGCATCCGTTTTTCTTTAGTATTTGTTGATAAGTTTAGCCCTAATTTATAACTCAAAAGTGTAAATGTAAAACGATTGGGCATATAATTTTTCCCTACGAGTGTTATGTGGGCTCTACGTAGAAAAAAAGTTAAGTTGAGTTTTTATCTCAACGATTCTGTAATATACAATAAAGTTAAAACCTCCATAGACACCAAAATACCTATTTTGGTGTAAGCCTTATTGTGTGTAAAATATACGTATTGTGTGTACAGTGTGTCGCCCTGTGCCCTAGAGAGCTGAGTGTAGAAATTGGAAAGAGCTGTCTTGTGTGTTAGTGAAAATGTATCCTTCTTGATGTCACTTCTACCCCAAACACGCCGTTTCATTTTTGTTGTGTTATTTTATTTTGTTTATATGTTTCGTTCTCATCACATTTTAGCTCATGTTGACAGGCGATACGTAAATTAAAGTAAGTACACGTGTGTCATATATATATATATATATATACCTACCAGGTGTGGTTTTACCTTTCTACTAGGTTTTTGTAGGTAATTAAAAGCCGGATTCTATAACTAATTCGGAGTGTTACTGGTTGTAACATTTCACGGTCAGTAACCAAACGTTTAGCTATTGAATAGCGTCGAAATGATTAGACGTGAAGTAATAGAAAATATGAACATTTAAAAAATATCTATGAAAAATTTATTTTTCTGTCAAATGAATGAAAAATACCGTCAAACGTGTGTTCTCATATTGAACTTATATATATATTAATTTGGTAGAATCAATAAACCATACCTTGTATATATGTGGTTTTTATAAAAAGCTTGGATTTGGTCTAATATTTAGAGATAAAACATATAACCCCTCTTTACCTCCGACTTAGTCAGATAGAAACTGACATTGATTTTTGAAACTATGAATGCATGAATCGTGTTGGTGTTGTGTGACTAGAACTAATTACGAGTATATGTTTTGAATGTAGTGAAGTTAGATTAAAATAATTGTATGTTAAATATAAATTTTGTATGTCAGTGAATGACCGCCAAAGTTGCCTAGAAAAATCAAGTGTAAACGGGATAGTCACGGCGATGCTTAATTTTTTGTAAACGAGTTATATACATGGTAACAACAAATAATACGATTACAGTTTTGATTTCTACAATGGGGTTTCTTTAATAATTGTCATGTCAATCATCAAACATGAATTTAATGTTTTTTTTTTCAAATATCGATAAAATCCCACATTATATATTGTTATTATAATTAGATTATTTCTTTTTAACAACCACGTATTTCATACGTATCAGTTGGTCCATCGCCCTCACTTACTATTGAACCCATCATTGAACCATTTTGACAAGGAAAAAGTAGTATAGAAGGTCATTCTTTTATAAACGAACTCTGACACCATATTGATACCATTATTCTGCATTTAAAATTTAAACATTTGTATTTTAAATTTGATGTTAAGTCATACTTCCGGCACTTTATTAACGTCAAACTGTCAACATTCTACTAACGTAATTTTTTTATTTTACATTCCAAAGTCCGTCGGCTTTTCTAGTGACAATGCCTCTACATAAACATACTTACCTAATTCGTATATCTAGTAGATATATAGAAATTTATAACTGGAACGCAGTCGCATTAAATGATTCAAAATTATTTCGTACCATCATATATTTATCAAATATACTATGATTTCCTGTGTCGTAATATATGATCGCTCCATAACCTGACGATTCATTAGTCAATCACAACTAGTAAACTGGCTTTCCGCAATGGTAATTCAGTGATCAGACTTTTTAGCTAATCCGGCTGTCTTAAATATTCCTTGTGTCGGATTATAGAGCGTTCACTGTAATTATAAAAATTGAATCATAATTGTGTTCACCAAAGAATCATTAATATTATCGCTAATAAACACGTGGAGTGACATCATTAACTGAGACAGTTTGTCATGATAATTTCTATGCTTGGCGCACGGCACGGCGACACGCTAGGTTTAAAAGCGGCTTTGTGCGGTCGCTGCGTGTCCTCAGAACGGGTGGACAACGAGTTGGAACTGGGGACCGATATGGACGACGCTGTACTCTTCAAGGAAAAGAAGTTGAAAGATCAGGTCGAAGTTGCTATAGGAGATGGAATGGAGTTCACCATACCAGGTAAATAATTTGAACGTAGCTGTGATCATTATAAATTGTAGAAAAAAAAATACATCCATCCGACGCACACTCGAACACACATCAAGATGATAACGCGTTCACTTCGCTTTAAATAATAATTCAAACAATATAAGTCGATAAATATTTACACGTCTGTTTGGCACTCAGTGGCAATGTTTTTATTTTTTCTCTACACTTAATCCTCATTGTTATCAGTCGACTGTCACTGCAAGTGTCACATAGATCCGATACATTGTCAAGTGCATAATTTTTTCATATTCGACGTTTCGAACATACTAGCGCTTTCCAAAGAGCTCCAATAAAATAAATTTAACCGTCACTACTTGTGGCGAAGTGTTGATAAATCGATGCAAGGGACATGCACGAGATAGTATTGTACGTGTTATCTAATGAAATAGTATAGGACCATCAAAATATAAACCCCATTTTAATTGAAAACATTATCCAAATATTTAACATCCGCTAATCTATTAAAGTCAATTGAGTTCAAATAAATCATTGTTCAGCTAAAACTAGTGAATGACTACCAAAATATAAAGCTCATTTTTAACCGACGAAAAAAAGACGAGGTTATTAAATCGACGCGTATATTTTTTTTTATGTAGGACTACGCACAACTTTGTTTATAAAGTAGTCTGATTTTGATGATTTTTATTTATTGCATTAGGTATACCTCAAAGTTGATCCCAATTAAATTTGTAATAGAAATTGCACTCCTTATAGTAAAAAAAGGGGAACAGCCAGATTTGGTTGGGTTTTTTTATTGGCTAAGGTATACTTATAAGTCAGCCCCCTTTAATTTGGAAAAAAAAATTCACCCCTAAGGAGAGAAAATATAGAATATCTTTACAGAGTAGTCCGAGTTTAATGATTCAATTTTATTGAATAGGGTGAACCTCGAAGTTAACGGATTAAGTGTGAAAACAGAGATCAAAATGAAAAATATCTTTTTTACAAAAAAAATAAACCGAAAGGCGAAAAATAAACATTTTTAGATTAATTAACTAATGGCCGAGTGGTTAGAGACCCTAACAGCAACACCAAGGGCAGCGGGTTCGATTCTCGCCCAGGATAAATATTTGTGGGCATGTACATGTCTATTTGTTCCGTATTTGAGTGTAAAATAACTTCTATAAATGTGTGAATTATAAAAAATGTTTAATCGTATATATCAGAAGACTAGTACCCACAATACAAGCTCTGATTAGTTTGGGAATAGATAGCGTCGTGTCTAGATATTATTATTATTTTACTGGATAGTTAAAATTGTCTTAGCATTGGCCCGCCCTGCCCGTATACTTTTACCTTTCATTCCAGTCGGAATACCTCTTGCCTCTGAAGGTGGTTGAACGCGTCTCAGTCAAATTGTTACTATTACAAAATCCTCACAAATATAATAATTCCTAAGAGTAGCTAAATTTGGCATCATTACACTTTATTTGATAATAGGACTATATTTTAGGCATAATAGCGATTGGTTTAGGCAGTAATAGTGCGTAAATTTATTCACAACGATTTAGTGGTGCTTTCCTAACTTTAGTGGTTAAACGAAACTAAACTTAATCTGCTGATACAACTTCAAGTACAGACATCACTAAGATAGGACTATTACAATTTTAGATTTTTATTGTTTATTTAATGTCTTGGTTTTTTTTTGTATTTACTATTATTTTTTGTAATAATATATTACGAGACACACAAACAACAAAGTAGGTGAAGTTTCTATAATTAGAACATCTCCTCGATAAATAGGCGACACAAGTGGAAAGAAGCGGTGCGGTGGGGCAGAGGACGCTTGCCGTCGATCACTATGTCGAGGGCTGGCAGAGCAGACGAAGTCAGCACTGTGTTTAGAACATCATGCGGCTCACGCGCTCTCGCAATAGAGAGATATTTGTTGGTAGCTATGCGATGTCGACATCCCTACACGCGTCTCGCTAAATTTTAGTAAAACGGCGGTAGTAGGGAACATGTCTTACTTACTCGGGGCCACGCGCTCCAAGTACTATGCAAACAATATGAACTGTTTATTTTTTCTAATTTTCATGCTCTTTCAGACTCGCCCTATGCAATTTTACACTTATATCCGTGTAATGTTACAGGTGACAATAAGTACAAAAAGGGAAAAATACTTATGAACAATATTAGCGCAATAACAGACAACCATAGAGACAATAGATTAGAATGCGAGTTGAATCATCATGGGTATCCAATTCAGGTATTTATTAATAAATAACAGACTGATTATTATCGATATATTTTTAGAGTTACGTAACCACAGTACATGTAGATTAATTCGGTATGTAACAAAAACAAAACTAAAATAAATTTTAAAAATAAAATGTTTTCCCCTAACCCATAGACCGATATGCATTGAATATATTTTTAAATTTGTAACGTGTACCATAATTGATTGATTATTTTGTAAGTTATGAAATAATTATTTAAGGAGCCTGATGAAATAGCAAATTATTTAATTTCGTTTCATCTGCAATATATTCGAATCGGCAACGACAAAAAAAAACTAAACTTTAACGATCCGGCGGCCTTTTAGCCGTTTCAAAAGGGCTAGCTTTTAATCAGCCAATATGTTAAAGGTTGAGCTACTTTAGTTATTCAACGCTAGTTGTCTAATTAAATAAATACCGGCATTTTATGAACAGACCAGCCGTCCAATTGAATGGCTGATTTAACCACATGGCGGCGACATGTGGTTAAATCAGTGGTGTAATTAAATCGAGAGGGAACGTCCTCGTATACTTCAAAGTGATCGAAAATCCAAGCCAAATAACAGACTCAGAAATTCGACAGACCATATTGCCACTATCATCGTTTGTTTTAAACATTTATTGAAATTATAGATGAAATGTAATTACATAATTTTATATGTTTTTCCAATAAGTACGATTTTTAGATGTGCGCCACAGAAAATTCTACTTTACAAATGTTAAATCAAAACATCAAGACGGGCATATACGTGGTATATATTTTCTCACATTTTTTGGGGTCACAACGTATCTCTATGTTTTTGACTGACTGCTAATTAATGATAATTTAAATTTCTTCTTATCGCAGGACGACGACACGATAAGTCAAAAATCGTATGGAAGTCATAAAATTAGGTCATTCAAGGACGAAAGTCATAAAGGTTCCGCAGATACAATCGACGGAGAGGAAAAGAAAGATGCGAGTAAAGAAGAACTAGGATTAGAAGAAGGTTAGTATCGAAATAACTAGTTAAGGGTGGACCTCGCCTATATCAAACATCCCATACTAAATTTGTTACTCAAACACATCACGCAATATATTTAAGTAATAACTGTCTCAAAAATTATAAATAAATATCTGTTTTTACCGATTTGAGTAATAACACTATCTAGCCACTAAGGCCCCTTTTGATTGTTATATAATATGGCGCGCAAATGCGTGTGTACATACAGGAGTAGGTATTTGGTAGCACTAGTACTTTTATTATTTTTTTTTTAAATTATTTTTTGTTATTTATAATTTTTTTAAGTAAGTATTACCTAAATAAATTACGAACTTAAGCTGAGTTTGTACAACTTTAGTATAGAATGACAGTTTATCGATCACGATGTACATTAGATTATATCATAAAAGTACTAATTGACTACAAGCCCTCTTCTGCGTTTACCGTCTAACCACTCATACTCTAGCTGGCTCGTGTAAGATGGCGACTTTTAGTACGATTAGTTTCAGTACGCGAAGTCCCTGCGCGTCGATCTTCATCCCCGCGAAATCGCATTTGACATTTTAGATACTGTGAAGTGACATTTATGACTCTATTAAAACCAAACGCTGCTGTCAGATTAATTTACTCTATGGATTATATAATTTTATTCGTCTTACAACGGCAGCTAACACTCAATACTCAATATCGAATATTCTACGTCGAAAATAAAAGAGAAATACAATATTAATAAACATAAAATTAAAAGTAATAAATTCAAATGATTTTAAATCAGTTCTTAGACTGTGTGCAGACAATTCATTCCTCGTAATACGCAAATGAAAGTAAAATTTTACTATTACGGTATATTCACACGCACGTGATTACTTGTTAGTGGACGGGAGCTGTACGTGATCTTTTTTTTTGTTTTACCCTTGCGATGGGAAGGCGGATTAAACTCTACAGCTTCCGTGCGCCCGGACGCGTGGGGTGTGTGGGAGTTGCACCCACTAAACAACTGCCTGAAGCAGAATAAGGACGCGTGTCGTTAGCCCGAAAGCTCTAACGACTTCATCGGAGCGGCCAGGCGGCATACTAGGGTGTTGCCGGCGCGAAGTTGTCGGATAACCCCTAAGAGTTACTCGAGGCGAAATAATTCCGTTGGCGCGGGCCTCCGGTTAACATTTACGTTATTAATATATAGTGAAAAGTGTTTTACTGTTCACTCATTTGAGATGAGGTCAGTAGGGGGTGGGGTGGGGGCGCGGGAGCGCCCCCTTTCAGGTTCGACCTGAGAGTCGCCCGAAAAAGACTCATTAGTAGGTATGAATCAACCGTTCGACTTCGAGAGTGAGGTCTAGATATATATAAATCCGGGCAAGTGCGAGGCGGACTCGCACTCGAAGGGTTCCGTACCACCGTACAGAATGAAGGAACATGGTTCTTGTATGGTCACCTCTTCAATTTTTAACTTTATTTTATTTTCATTATTTGTTCTTATAACGGTCATAATAATACACACTCCATGAAAATTTCAAGTGTCTAACTATTACGGTTCAGACGATACAGCCCTACTAGCTGTGACAGACGGATGGACGGACAGCGAAGCCTTAGTCCCCTTTTGGTGGCCTTTGGGTACGGAACCCTGAAAAAATGGACTTAGTTATAATTATTTTTGTAATGCGACTTGCTTAACAACTACTTCATCAAATTAAAGCGACAAAAAATGGAGATACAGTAATTAAACACAGGTAAATTGTACCACGATTTTAATTTTGCAGAAATGATAGAAGAAGAAGAGGAAAAATTAGAGAATATACTAGGAAAGCATGACATAATAGTAGCCGCGGACGAGGATGTCGTGGACGACAGCCCGGCAGATTGCTGTCCAGAACCTTGCTATGCAAAGTTTCCGTTTCTGGCCGGCGACGACGATTCTCCATTCTGGCAAGGCTGGGCTATGTTACGACTGAAAACATTTAGACTGATAGAAAATACGTATTTCGAGACAGCTGTCATCACTATGATATTGCTAAGCAGTCTTGCGCTGGTAAATTGCATTTTATTATTATACTAGTTTTTGTATAGGTTTGCCCCCACATATATATTTCACGATCCCAATTATTAGGTTTATTAAACGTTAAATAAATAAATAAATAAAATTAAATACAATTATTTTTAATGATATTAATGAATTGTTACACAAAATGTAACAATTGTATTTACCGTAGTTTTATATTAATGCCAAGCTGAACAGAAATAATTGCCGAATGAGTTAGTAAATATTATTATCACATTATAAATATACTTTTCTTGTTCAGAACCCATTTAAATGTCTTTAACTAGTTTGATCTTGTACCACTGACCGATAAGACGCATGTTAGAGATACCTACATTTTATTCTATTTCGCTAGCTGTAATTAAGTCGAAATCACGTACAAGGGTTATAAAGGAAATAGTTAAGACTCATAAATATGCTTGAAATAAATACACTACAGTACTGTGCGCAAACAAAATTGACGAAAATATTTAATTGTTCCATTACAGTAACAGCCTAATTGTTCGTGACCAAAATGGCCCCCACACAAAAAATGCTGCCTGTACCTGTATTGAGTTAACTCAATAAACTTTTTTCTATTTTCAGGCCTTAGAAGACGTTCACTTGCCGCATAGACCGATATTACAAGACATATTGTATTACATGGACCGAATATTCACAGTAATCTTCTTTTTAGAGATGTTGATTAAATGGCTCGCCCTTGGCTTCCAGAAGTACTTCACGAACGCCTGGTGCTGGCTCGACTTCATCATCGTCATGGTGAGCTGATCTATTTATTCTTAATCTATTTTTAAGGTTTAAATATTTTCCTATAATAACTATATATAGTAAGACTACAACGTCTATGAATGCATAATAGTCAATGACCATGTTATACGAATAAAGAGAAACCAAAGGTCGTTTCTTAAGAAGGACTATCGATATTTTCTATGAATTGAGATTGGATGAAATACATTAACATTAAAGGTTAATATTTTTATATAAATAAAAAAGTTCTGAGACTGACATTGTTTTTATAAATATGCGACGGCAATGGTTAAACTAATAATTCCATCCGGTGACGTCACGCTGTAAGAATGTTCAATATAATATATCTATGTAAATACTGATCTAAACACAAAATTTTTTAAAAGGTTCTTATAATTGTCTATTTTTTGCAAAAAAACATATAAAACACATAAACGGACTTTAGTTCATTTGGGAATGTTCAATTGATAGAAAATCGAAGCGTCTCTTTTTACTCAAAATAGTTTGTATACTAATTGCTGTGTCACATTAATGACGCTAAGATCGTACAGAACAAATATATAACAGTTCTTATTATCGTCAAGTAATGTGATGCAGTTAAATCCGAACTTTATTTTAAAAATAGTAGAAAATCTGCTGGAGTATAGCCCTTCCTCAACGTTCAATAAAGGAGTTTAGACCATGAGCCCTCCACACTGGTCCAATGCGGCTTGGAGGCTGTTCTCTAGCAGTGGAGGCATGAAAGTCTGGTGAAAAAATTAAAGCTGAATAAGCAACACAATGTCAATACGAATTTTAATTAACTCACCTTTAGGTGACTTTTACCATACCCGTCAATGTTACATTTACCAAGAGATAGAATACTATTTCTATGACAGACCGACCGAAAGACAGACATGGCGAACTATTTACGTGAGTTACGTTATTCTATTTCTCGTGTGGCATCCTATATTTAGTTTACGAATTTGGTATAAAAAAATGTGTTTGGTATGCATTGTCTCGCTGCGTGAGTTAGTTGTCGCTCGTAAACCACGGCGCGGTGATGGCTGGCGCGGACGACATCCCCGCTTTCCGCTCGATGCGGACGCTGCGAGCGCTGCGACCACTCCGCGCCGTCTCCAGATGGGAGGGCATGCGCGTGAGTAGCGGAACTACGAAACCGCTCACGAACTCGAGTGCGCCGTGTTTTAGAGATCTCACTGTTCGTAGACTCGCTACGAGACCGGTGCGTAGAGTTGTTGCGTTCTATGGTACTAGAGAAATCAACGCGCTCTCGAAAAAGTAGATATTGGGATTTTTTGAAAAATATTTTAATTACTGTAGCACTTCAATTGATATTCATCATTATAGACCAGACATATTTTCTTAAACAGTTGTGTATTAAATAAAAAAAAGCCATTGAACGGGTAATCCGATTTTGTAGATTTTGCTTACTTTTATATTATATTTTCTATAAACTTCAAAATATATATATATATATAAAGTGTAAGAATATTTTTTACATACCTATATGTTATAAAGATTTATGCATAGAATATAAATTATTAGGTTTGGCATCCCTATTTATGTTTTAAGCGTCTGTCATTGCACCATTAGTGTTACCTTATTTGAGGAATTTTCAATAAAAACAGTAGGTTTTTTGAGACGTAAGCACCTATGAACAATGATTTGAAAAAATTCTACCCCTAAAGGGGTAAAGTAGCCCTAAGTGGGTAAATAGGGATTGAAATTTTGTTCGGGCGTTTCGTCATTTGTAAGGTTAAAACCTTGAAAATCGGTATTTAGCCTTTTGGTAAGAAATTAAAAGTAACATGTTTCATCGATTTTTATAAGGTAAAATATAATCTTATAAATATTATTGATGTTCAAGATGTTCGAGAGATATTTTTTGTTCATAACTTATCTCAACATTGGGGGCGCAGAAAAATTAGTAGGTACCACGTACAAGTCTCGACCTATAAGTGTACACAACATTTCTATCAAAACACTATAAATAACACACTTATCAATGTGAGACCTTATTTTAATAACGTACTAAACTAATTATTAATTATAATAGGGTCGTTTATTTTTCTTAAAAACCTGGATACTAAACAAACATGACACAGTTACAAGTACGAATTTTGATATAGGTTAAATTTAACTGAAGGTTTGTTGTTGGCGCTAAGATGGGTCGAAACCTGTTCCGTAGCGTCAACAACACATTTTTAAAATCCACACCAAACACGTATATTACGGATTTTAGAAATAAAACTTTCAAGAAAGTAAAAAAGGATGCCAAGATATTTATAGCAATAATAGTTGCGTAGCAGTTCGAGACGTCACACAAATAATCTGCTAAACGAATGGTCGAACACGTATGTAACTGATTTTTTAAACATAACTCTCAAGTGGGCTTAAAACAGGCGTTTTTAATATATTTTCCAATTTAATATCTAAAAAAAAATCCTACCAAATACGGATTACCCGATCAGCGGATCTTTGTTTTCTATTTAACTATATAAAAAAAAAATTCTGTTCTTTAACCCGATACCTACTTTTTGGAAGCGGTCTCCGTCCGTTCTATTACTAGTGCGTGCACTTCGGATTACCGTTAGCTTATATGTATATGAAATCATACTAAAATCTACGAACAGTAAGATGTACCCACGGCAGCTTTGCATTGTTCGGTGTGCGAAAAAGATGACGCCAAATCGCTGTTCCAGGCAGACTTACTTCCGCGTCTGACCGTCATTTGGATGTCGTGCTTGTGGATGGTGTCGCTTCTTTCTGTCTCTTCCTGATTACCTGGTATTCTTCACCCTTGCATGAAGTTAAGAAATATTAAAATTCAAAACCTATTTAAAAAATTATAATTTCTTATCTTCATAATAAGTTAATAAACCTATTCTTCCTTAGCAGGTAGTGCCACTGCAGTTGGTGCTTCAAATACATACAAAGTTATTATATAAATAAATGGTTGTTACCTATTGCTATAATTGTTGATAGCACAGAAAAATTATGCTAACTGTTGTACTGCAAATACGAGTTGCTGCGGTACCTTCGATGTAAATGAAGTGTTTCTACCTAGTGAATGTTTTCTTTTCACTGTTGTATATATTATTTGACCTTCTTTTGATTGTTTTATTTTTATTTTTGTATTATTATATTTACTGCCAAACCAGGGAATGCACGTATCGATTGGATTTCTTTGTGGTCGTACTTGTCGTCGACATCTGGTCTCTATTCTAGTGTTCGTTAAATTTACAAATGTATTGTTTATTCCTATTTCTATTTTAAAATGGTGTCGAAATATAAATTACATTTTCTGAAATATTTACAGGTGCTGTCGGCGAATAATAATTATTTGTAAACGTATATATTTGACGAGGTGCATTATAATATTTACATCGTCTGTTTCTATTTTCATGAAAATTTTAACGTTAATTCCGTCAGGTGTCGCTTATAAACTTCGTAGCGGCGCTTTGTGGCGCCGGCGGCATTCAGGCGTTCAAAACGATGCGAACTCTGCGAGCGCTGCGCCCTCTAAGGGCGATGAGCCGAATGCAGGGCATGAGGGTACGTACGCCCGCTGGCTCAATCTCTGATCATACTCACATAATTACATACATCTTCACAGTCGTATTAAGTAATTTTATCGGCCTTTACATGGCTTCTGAGTACTTGCACTCTCGCTGCATTACTTTATACAGACTGAGATACAATTTTATTATTAACAGTAGATTTTTTTGTAACCGATCGTAGTATCCGAGTCAGTCATCTCAGAGCGACCGTCGCTGGCACCCCTTGAATGGCTTTATCATCATAACTCGGTACTTTGGTAGTTCGGTCCGGTCTAACTCACTGCAGAAACATTCATTCTCATATTTTGGTCTATTTTCTCCACAGACCTCCTTCATTTTAGCTAGCTCGTACCGATAGTTCTGGAATGCTAATTAGATCATGCACTTTAGATAGATTCTTCTTAAATCGTCTCACGTCTTTGGAAACTGGCATGCGTTTTCGGGGTCCACGAAGGTAAGGTAAAATGATATACCTAAATTGTTTTATTCAACTTATAGGCACATTCTATACCTAGTTGCATTATTATTATTTTTATTTAAATATCGCATGCTGTACATTTTTTGAAAACTGAATATATAAATGTTGATGCGATGTCGATGGCTGGTCACTATATGTACATAAATGCATTTTTATTCAATAACATAATAAAATGTTTTTATTGAGATATTCATTATAAATTTTGGATAAAGATGCATTAACTTAATTAACAGTTTGCTTCACCTATAAGAAATTTAGAAGTGTCACCCTTTGATATCCAACTTTTGCACATTTATATGAAAGAAAACGCAATTTCATTTAAAAAAAAAATTCTTAAACCAAAAAAATATGATTTCATATATAAGGACAAGAGTATTTTCTCAAAACAAGGAAATATTTCTTCAGACCAAGAAAAAATTTCTTGCAACAACAATATATTTACTTATTTTGAGAGAATGTAATTTTAGTTAGATATGAAATCATATTTTCTTGATTCAAGAAATATTTTTTTCTCTGTTGAAGTACCCTCTAAATGTGGAAACGTAGAATTCTCAAAAGAAGCTATAAAGCAACATGCAAAATCACTTGATTTTCACATTTTCTTTATTTTTTTTTATTATTATAATATAATAAAACGTACGTATTTATGTGTTAGGTGGTGGTGAACGCGCTAGTGCAAGCCATTCCTTCTATCTTCAACGTGCTGCTCGTGTGCCTAATATTCTGGCTCATTTTCGCCATTATGGGAGTTCAACTGTTCGCTGGGAAGTACTTTAAGGTATCCAATAAATAATCAATAATATTTGCATTATGTTTCATATTTAATGTAAAATTTTAAATTAATTTATATTTTATAAATAAGTTTCCGCCAAAACTCACAGAACAAAAGCCGCTTAGTTTAATTAGTACTTGTGCTTTTAAAGAAATTTATTAAAGTACCTAATTTTAACTTTATTCTATACCTTACTATTTTAACAGTGGAAATATTTAAGTAGAGAGTACATTCCGAAAGTAAACGACGGAAGTGTGTCATGTAAAATAGCGGAAACGCGAAATATCCATAACATGTTGAAACGTCAATCAAATACGTGAAACGAAACATTGATATTAATTGAAAAACATTTCCAATTTTTCCCGAGTTTGCGCGAATGTGAATATCATGTATTTTTTTTATATTCCAGTGCGTTGACTACAATCACACAACCTTGAGCCACGAGATCATCCCAGACAAAAACGCGTGCATATTAGAGAACTACACCTGGGAAAATTCGCCGATGAACTTTGATCACGTCGGAAAAGCTTACCTGTGTTTATTTCAAGTAGCCACTTTCAAAGGCTGGATACAAATAATGAACGACGCCATCGATTCTAGAGAAGTATGTGATATAAACCCAAAATGTATTTGAAATTGCCCGTACCTATGCCCACAGACGGCAATTTTATTTGTAACTCACATTTGCCGCCCGCCGGCCCGTGTTGACACAATATAACGTCTTACAACGATATTTCTGTAATCTGTTAGATACATATTATATTATGAAATAGAATTTAACTTTTCATACTTTTATTTCAATTTATTTTTCTTGGTTTATGTTTAAATATAAAGACAACGGTTACCGTTCTATTAAACATTTTTTTTTCTGCTTTCTAAACATAGCAGTGAGATTACTTTATACGTTAGACCACAAAGAATGAACGCCAAATCTGCCTAGTAAAATCAAGTATAAAAGGGGTTATCACGGCGATGCTTAGTTTTTGGTAAATTTATTATATACATTGTATCATTAAATAATACAATTACAATTTTGATTTGTACAATGGGGTTTCTTTGATATTTTTGTAAACATTTAAGTGCATTAAGTTAATTATATGCTTTTGCTTCTGGAACCACGGAGGAAAAAAAAGTTGTCATGTCGTCACATTCATGGTTGATTGACGTCAACAATGAATGATACAGCTTATACAGACATATGTGCAATCAATCACAGATTCAATCAATGCAATATAGTATCAATCAGTATTGTTTGACGTACCGTTTTTTTTTTATGTAGGCAGAAGAAGATTATATTTTAATTTGTTTTTACAAATATCTATAAAAACCCACATTATATATTGTTATTATAATTATATTATTTTTACTTAAGAACCAAGTTTTTCATACGCATCAGTTCGTCCATCGCCTTCACAAACCATTGCACCATTTTGACAAGGCAAACGTAGTATGGAAGGTGGCTCTCATTCTATATCTATTCAAATTTAAAAGTTTCATCTAAATCGATTCAATAGTTCTTGAATTGAAAAGATAGTAACGATGAAATAAAAAAATTGGGATCACAGATGTCCAATTAGTCGATCCCAATATTTTTTTTCGAAAATATTTTTCATAGAAAAACATCGCCCCTTTAGTTTTATAATAATAGATGATAGCTCGACAGCAATGGTAGGAGCCTCTCATACTTAGAAATGATCGAAAACCCTAGCGAAATATGTAAGGTATCCGGTACGCTATGTACATCCACGAGTAAAGATTTTTTGTGAAAATCTCTTCAAAATCGATGTACTTTTTTTGTTACAAATAAACAGAAAAAAGTATTTGACTTAACAACTTTCCAAGATTATATCTTTAATAACTAACTAACTAACTAAACTAAACTAAAAAAAATTAACTAACAAAATGTTCTCTTTACAGGTCGGTCGTCAGCCAATAAGAGAGACGAACATTTACATGTATTTGTATTTTGTGTTCTTTATCATATTTGGTTCATTCTTCACACTTAACCTGTTCATCGGTGTGATCATCGATAACTTCAACGAGCAGAAGAAGAAGGCTGGCGGGAGTTTGGAAATGTTCATGACAGAGGATCAGAAAAAGTATTACAACGCCATGAAGAAGATGGGCTCCAAAAAGCCTTTGAAAGCCATTCCTAGACCTAAGGTGACTCAACATTAATTGTTATAATAATAATGACGAAACTTCAAAAAGAATTATATAATTTAAAATAAAAATCAGATTCAAGGCCGCAGCTATTTAGTTTCTTTTACATCTAGGTACTTAATACCTTTTCTAGAAAACTTCCTAAAGTTTGCCAAAAACTTCATTATTGACTTTACTCAAAGAATTATTGTGAAATACAATTAAATTTTCCATTAATTAAAGCCATTATTGAACTTGATTTTCAGTGGCGGCCCCAAGCGATAGTGTTTGAGATAGTGACCGACAAGAAGTTCGACATGATAATCATGTTATTCATCGGATTAAACATGTTGACGATGACGTTAGATCACTATCAGCAAGCGGAGGCGTTCAGCCAAGTCCTCGATTATCTCAACATGATCTTCATCGTGATATTCAGTTCCGAATGCTTGCTCAAGATCTTTGCGCTACGATATCATTATTTCGTTGAACCTTGGAATCTCTTTGACTTCGTGGTTGTGATGTTTTCCATTATGAGTGAGTGTGATTAATAGATATGTTACAATTGTTTTCTACGATACCAATCTGCATATAATGAGACTTGATACGTATATTGATGCACGAATAACCTTTATCCCAATAGTTTACAAAGCCAAACTAAGTGAAATTTAGTTTTAAAGAATTATCATAAACTATATTTATCATTGTTCATTAATTTTAATAAATTTTCTTTGTTCCTAGGTTTGGTGCTCAGTGATATAATAGAGAAATATTTCGTGTCGCCGACATTGCTTCGCGTGGTGAGAGTGGCCAAGGTGGGGCGTGTACTTCGTCTGGTGAAAGGCGCCAAAGGCATAAGAACTTTATTATTCGCATTGGCCATGTCGTTACCGGCCCTTTTCAATATTTGCCTATTGCTATTTCTTGTCATGTTCATCTTTGCGATATTCGGAATGTCGTTCTTCATGCACGTCAAGAATAAAGGCGGCCTCGACGATGTCTATAACTTCAAGACCTTCGTCCAGAGTATGATACTGCTTTTCCAGGTGACAACACTTTTTTTAAATATTCATGAATTGAATATTCATAATTCCATCAGCCTTTTTTTATACCCCACTACAGGGGCTTAGACCTCCCCTCAAGGTGAGGGGACTTGGAGCTTAAATTCACCACACTGCTCCAATGCGGGTTGGCGGATTGTAACGACCGTTATCTACTGACAGCAACCGGGACCGACTGCTTAAGAGCACGGAGTCAGTGATAGTTAATGTACTTAAGTTAGAAAAAACTCATTGGTACACGCCCGGATTCGAACCACGGCCATATATGGTCTTATAGATTTCATAATTAATTGTTATAAATTGTCAGTGATTTTGAGGTAATACGAAAACAAGTATTATTCTTTACTTTCGTATAGTGTATATTGAGAAGGCGATCGTGTTCCAGATGTCTACGTCAGCGGGTTGGGACGGTGTGCTGGATGGCATCATCAACGAGGAGGAGTGCGAACTGCCGGATAATGAACGAGGTGCACCCGGCAACTGCGGGTCCGCCACCATCGGAATCACTTATCTTCTCTCGTACCTGGTCATCTCGTTTCTGATCGTCATCAACATGTATATCGCCGTCATCTTGGAGAATTACTCCCAGGCGACAGAAGACGTGCAAGAGGGCCTCACGGACGACGACTACGACATGTACTACGAGATCTGGCAACGGTTCGACCCAGACGGCACCCAGTACATCCGTTACGATCAGCTGTCCGACTTCCTCGACGTGCTCGAACCGCCTTTGCAGATCCACAAGCCCAATAAATACAAAATCATTTCGATGGACATCCCGATCTGTCGCGGCGATTTAATGTTCTGCGTGGACATTCTGGACGCGCTGACAAAGGACTTTTTCGCCCGCAAGGGCAACCCGATCGAGGAGACGGGCGACATCGAGGTGGGCCGGCCCGACGAGGCCGGGTACGAGCCCGTCTCGTCGACGCTGTGGCGGCAGCGCGAGGAGTACTGTGCGCGGTTGATCCAGCACGCTTGGCGGCGGCATCGGCGCGCGCACGATCCGACGGCAACGCCCGGGCCCGAGGAGGCGGCGGCGCGGCCTACGTCTGTGGTGCTGGACGCTGTGACACCTAATGGGCACCGCGTGGTGCTGACCGGCGCCGGCGCGTCCGGCCGCCCGCCCGACCCCACGCCCGTCTGACCCGTGCTCGCGCTCGCGCTGCTGCCCGCGCTCGTCGACGACACGCCTCTGCCGCTACCCGCACCGCTGTTGAGCCCACCCAAGCGCACTTAATCATTTTCTACGCTAGATATCTCACCTGTACATAATAGTGTTCGTTTGTCGTTTGTGCGGACGGCGCGGTGGCGCGAGAGCCCGGAGGACGGAGCCCACCTGTGATGTTGTGATTACTGCCAGTACACGTACACAGACACAGTATTTTCCTTTAGTGGATTAACGAAATCATTTGTGCATATTTAAAACGTTCGAGATAATAATTAGTGTTTTATATTCGCGTGGCCGAAGCTTTTCAAAGCCGTTTGTTTTGCGCCCGATGTACGCGCGAGTGTACACCATCGTCACGTCACGCCCGCCCTTCGAAGAAGCCTGCGATTCATTTTGAGCGGCGTGCCGTGTGCGTTTGTAATCTAAGAGATACCGATCGATCGGTATATAGTGACAAAATTTTAAAAGCTTATTTTTGTATTGGATAGATGTCTGTCTGTACATTTATTAAAGCGCTGCCGACGAGAGCACGCGGGCCCTGCGCCACTCCCCGCGCCGCGCTACTTCCCCGAGCTAATGGCGCGTGGCGCGGGGCGGGGCGCCGCCTACTTAATCTAGTTTTTTAAATTGTTTATATTCATTGAATGCAGTATGACTTTATGTTACTATGTACCAATAATATCCTGTGACATTTGCAAGTTTGACGTGTCGACGTAGTCCACCGCCTTCGGAAGTTTAGTGTAATCGTAATTTAACGCTTAAGAAAAGCAATGGCTGCATCGTTTCATATCAAATTTGTCCGCAATAGTTTTAAAATCCATTTTATAAGCTTGTTACGATACCGATACGACATTTTGTTACACGTTCTTTGCGAGTTCGGCCGAGCCCTTTCGATGACTTTCTATTGCCGCGAGGACCTCGTGGGTTGCCTACATTAGCTTGCCGGATCCGCTGTGAAATCGGTACCAGAATTCACTTCCGTCCTGACACACTACGCATTATAGGAATCGAGCCATTTTATGTAACACGCACTTTCCACGTAGGTAGTTAATGTAATTTCCTTCCCCGAATTACATTAGCTCGGCGGTCGCGGCGGGCACGGGGTGGTGCGGGGACGGGGCGCGCCGCTATCCGTCCAAAGTTCCGCCGCAGTTTATCGCGCTGCTTATGTCCTAGTGCAGTTAGTTATACATTTTCATCTACTATCTAGTGTTATCTTCCATTTTATACCCGTAAAATCATAAAGAACTAAATATACTCTATCAGGAATACCTACTAAGTAAATCGCGCCATGATGCAAGCGGTCGTCGGCCCGGGCCGGTACTTCCCCGCCGCGCTCTTGGCCGCTCGCCCCTTCCCCCCGCTCACCGCATGCCCACTCGGTTTCGCTGTTTACCGGTATAGCTTCGTCTCCTCCCGCCAACTTAAAACGAATTTCCTCACCGAACTTCAACTGATTCTACCAAAACAGAAAATTTTGAATACCTGAAAGTGTCGCAAATTAGCAATAAGATTATTGTTATACCTAAGAGATCGAACGTCCCTTACCGAGTAAGGTAGATTATAAAATATTATTTTCGGGTAACAATTCACAAGGACTGCGATATAGGCTTTGGAAACAAAAGTACACGGGTGACCGAACGCTGACTCTATATTACCGTCTGATACGTGACGTCATTTCATCATAATAGCTAATGTTGTTTTAGTTTGAAACATTGAATTTTTTTAATAACTTTTAATTTAGTGGTCAAGGTGTCAATTTTCTACTACTATGTAAATACTGAGAGCTTATTGCCGGGTAGATAGATCCCAAACCGCACGTTGCAAGCAAATACTCTTTTATCGGGCCTAAGGTATATATATGATCGAGCGAACGCACCGACTTCAAATTCATTCCTAGGTACTACGCAATGTAATATCTAGGTGCTTAATAATGTTATACCTAGTTGCTACAATACGTTATACCCGAGTATTCGTAATAAATACTAAATTACGTCCTACATTAATAGCCAAATACTACAATATGTAATAACTACTAGGTAGGTACACGATGTAATCTTGAAGCAACACGAGGTGCGCCCGCCAGATCGTTTATCACCGTGTGTCACCGAATAATTGTGTGTCGATTGTTTTCAATTTATTTACATAAAATGTAAAAAAAAAGTATTTCTGACGTGTCGCGAAATTAAAAACGATCTGTATTGTATTGTATTAAATCAAGTGGAACGCTTACAATTTTTGCACATATTTTGCAATAATTACGGTTATCAAATATATGTAGATAATTTTTGTAAAAGGAATATTAACAGAGGCGCGGACGGCCGCGGCGCGCTTCCCCGGCCGCGACGTCCCGCGCACTAGCCCTTGTTGCGTTGTGTATAATTTATTGGTGAAACCAAACGTTTTTACTATTTAGATATATATTTGCACAAAAAAAGTTGTGTTTAATTAAGTTTAGACAATAAGTTTACGATATTGTCGTATTTATTATTACTTGTCTATCAATTGAATTATGACAAAAAAGTGAGTTCAGTTTGCTGAATGATAAAGAGGTTTAATTGAGTATTTATTATATATATATATATTGTTGAAGTTTGTACAAAATAAATTAAGTAAACGATAAAATATAGAACTTGACTGCTTTACCATCTTGTTTTATTTGTGTAAAACACACGTCTAACGTCACCATTTCCAGAATAATAATAGCAACTTCATCACGACTACACGACTCACAGCGGGCGAAGTGTGGCCAGTAATTATTTGACCAGATACAGTCGTCTGCTGAGCTCCGGTCATGTGGCCCACTGCAAACGGCTTCGTGCCTAAAGTGTCGATTGGTCGAGTAAAAACAAAAAAGCAGGCACTTCTTTTATAAAGACTTCACTCATCCAGAAATAGATCACTTTTCTGTGTCCAGGACATTAAGAATTCATAACTCTACATGAGATTTAACAACTTACTGCGGAAAAGTTGCGAAGCTATGCATTATATTTTTAAAATTGAACCTTTCGATGGAATAAGATTTGATAATGAAAATGTACTATTGGGTTTACTTCTTCATAACATGACATATTCAACATTTTGAAAAGTGGATATTATTTTATCTAAAAGGGTTTAATAAAACCTCGCTCTCTATTTTATATTTCGTTTTAATTTTACATGTTCGACTTCCTATGTATTTTTATATAAATAATGTTTTTTTTTATAATAGTTACATAATAGTGTCTTACCTAAAAGAGCTAAAATACACATTACATAATCTCTAGATACTTGAGCAATTTACTTGAATATGTCCAATATACCAATGATCTGAAAAAACAAAGCATAAATGATTATTCCATTCAACATTACGCATACATTATTACGTATGTGACCCATCATGTCAACGAAAACTCTATTTTTGTATTTATCCGTTGGACCGTACATATATACACGCGTTATGAAGTTTAGACGGTCAAATCACCACTTAATCACTAGCTAGTGATAAAGTGGTGATTTGACCGATTTTTTTTGTCTGAACTTCATAACGCGTCAAGGGCGGATCCAGCTTTCAAGTCAAGGGGCGGGGGGAGGGGGGGAGTCACATCGTCGAGGTCTAGTCAGGATACGCTCCAATTCCATTACAATAATAAATTTAAATACAAAGATTTAGTATTTTATTCGGTCGGAGACGTTGACGACAAACCCAAATGTCAGGGGTTCGATCCTCGTCTGGGACAAATATTTGTTCAGAACATGTCTATTTGTTCCGTGTCTAGTTGTAAAGTATCTATATATGTAAGCATTATTTTAAAAAAAATTTAGTATAGTTATCAGTCAGCGTATTATAGACTCCACTTGACTTAGAATTAGATGACTGTGTGTGAGATGTCCCAGATATTATTATTATTATCACCAAACAGTCTTCATCGACTGAACTCTATTTGAACACATATTTTAGCCCAAACCACAACGGACTACCGTGGTGGACTAGTAGGTCAAACTCCTTAACTCAGTGTAGGGGAAACGTGAAATCTTAAGGGGGTAGGCTTTTTATACAAAAAAAGAGGGTTCGGCCCGTGTCTAATCTTCGCTGTATTTCTGTATCAATTAGTTACAGAAAAAATATATGTAATAGGAGAAATACTGTCACAGGGCGGTATGTTTTTTTTATTATCTTGTTTAGTTGTTTTGGAATAAATTCCTGAAAAACATGATTTCCGTCGGTTCTTTGTTTTTGAAAACAATGAGTCGTAAATTCGATATTAATGTGAATTTCAAAAAAATACACAACGTACCACCCTAGAGACATCTTTCTTAATGATCCTGCAAATTTTCATTCCAATTCATACACATTTCAAGGGTGGAAACAGTCACGGCCCCCAAGCTGTTTCAACGGGTATTTTATAGGTAAGTATTTTCGGAAATTCGCTCTTGTTATCTCTATCACTTATGAATAGGTCGGGGAAGAAGGATTGAAACGGAGATAGCGATGCCAATTCGAAGCCGCGGATTGAAAGACTATTTCCTTAATATTTTTCAATAAAACCAATGACACGTTGCCTATTATCTAGGACCCAATATCTACTATAGTTTGACCGAAACCGCTGTACCGCGCCTTATATACGTACGCGGCCAGGGGGAGGGCAGCTCCTAAGCGTTGACGACGGACTGACAGAGCAGATCTGCCTCCCTCCGCACCGCGCACATACCTAAGGCGCGGTACAGCGGTTTCGGTCAAACTATAACTCTGCAAACATCAAAATTTTAGCATTAAGAACTTAGAAGATACGAGGGAATCGGTATTATCTTGCACATTTTGAGGTATATAATTAAAATCACTATAGCAAAAACACGGAAAAAATGTTTTTGTGATCTTTAAAAGTAGGCCCACATAATAAACAAAACTTCTTGTAGATGCAAAAGTCTCTAAAAAATCATGTCTCTATTTCTACGTTGCTGTGGTTTTCGAGATAAAGCGTTCTGTGACAGACAACAGATATATGAATCCTAGAGTGATCTTATTATAGCTTCCATACTTCTTTGGGGTACGGAAACTTAAAAAAAGGAAAAATAGGACAGCGTGAATACAACCATGGAACGTCAAAGAATTTGCCAATTGTAATACACCAACTCACACCTTGCAGCTCGAGTTCAAAGCTTAAGAATCTGCTGACATTTAAAAAATTTGTGAGTGATGCGGTACTCACAAAGACTAATGTGCAAACATGTGAGAATTTTTATAATCAGACTCACACACTTATCGAAAGTTAAAATTAATTTTAAGCAGGCAGTTACCTATTAGTTAACGGGGTAGTTACGTGGATGTGTGAACGTCTTTACATACGTGTCTTCATTCACAATTTTTTTTACATTTTCACGTAATATGAAAACTAGAATAGAACGTTCACCTTAGTGCAAGGCGAACTAATTTTTGCTCGCTGAAAAAAACGCCGATAGTGTAACGCATACACTATAATGAGACCGCACCCATCTACGTTTTCTTTCGACGTAACCGCGAGAATATACGCCAAGACGCTTTTTTTGTGTACGGCCCCAGTACGTTTTTTTCGACTAGGAAAAAAAAGTTATGTTGCCTTGCATTTAAGTGAGTTTTAACCCGTACCTACCCATGGGTAGGCGTCAAAATAGCTTTGCCTCTAAAGCTTGTCGGCCAAACACAAACTTATCCGATTCAAATCCTAGCGGGCTCCCAATTTTGTACGGGTGCAATGTAGGGGCGACCGGGTATAAAAGTAACGGCCAGTAACCCCATTGCCACCCAGTCAGGATCTGATGATGGAATCTCAGGGAAATCGAGGGATACCCTTAAAGCTTATAAACACGCATAAATTGTTCGAGCTCTATTTTTTAGTTATTTAAGGTTATGCGTCTGGCAGTCATTATCTCATGCTGCTAAACTGATGACGGAAGCTACAGCACTCTTTAACGGTTAGGAGTTAAGGGATAATACTGTGATTTGTCGACAGTTTACTCCAAACGGCGCTGTCTCATGTGAGCAGCGTGTTTAAAAGCACTATTCATACTACATATAAATAAATTGCAGTTAGTTATAAGCGAAAAATGAAAAAACAAAAAAATGAAGACCGCTTAACCTAGTGCGCAGCGACCCTGCCTGCGAAGCTGGAGGTCCCGGGTTCGAATCCCAGGTCGGGTCAGTATTTATATGATGAATATTAAGACTGGCACCGGGTCTTAATTGTTATATGTATGTGGTGTCTTCGCTTGGTATCCAAAATACAAGCTAATGCTCAGTTTGGGACTTAGGCGTTGTTGTGATTGTGTGTGTGTTATTATGATTCAAAAACGAAACATAATTTTTTTTTAAATTTTGATAATATTCTTAGTATCCGATCATGGCGGCATGATACAACATTCTTATAATTTAGCCCATAGATATAAATCATTAGATCGGTTATCACCATGGCCAAATATAGGCCAACTTTCATTCAAATAAAAACAAAGAAAGAATGCTAATGGAACTAGTCACTACCTTCCATAGTTGACTAGTAGAACTTGACATTACGTGACGATTCGTCACATAACTCCGAAAATTTGCGGACCATGTGCTACTATGGTGATGATGCATCCGTGAAATAATATATGAACGATTTAACCCCTATCGTGGCTCGAATACTGTTAAGTGTCTCATTCACACATTTTTAAGAGTACGGCTTCATTGCGTTATTTCACGGCACCCTGTCTTTCCTTTTTTGGTTCAAATTATAGTATCTCTATCTACATTGCAAAAACATGAGCACTAAATTAATACTAACCCATACGTTCGTCGACTGCTATGCCTTTCCGGGTCTCGTGGGCGACGGTGCCAGGGCGTCCCTGTTAATTACACCAAGTCATATTTTTTAAAGAGAATCCTTTTAAAAGAGATTTAAAACGAACTTGGTCCCAACTGTCGTTTGTCTTTCATGGCCTATACTCAGATTTATGGAACTCTGATTTCAAAATATTATCTAAAAATTTCACTCAGCCCTAATATACAAGGTGCTCCCGAAGTACTAACCTAATAGGATTTTGACAGATTGGTATAGTAGGTACAGTAGCTACAAGGAAAAAACGTGAATAAACTTTTGTCCCATTTCTTCATTTATATTTAAGAACCCAAATTGGATCAACATAAAATCGGTAGTAAAGCAAAGATGTCCGTTAAATACGACACTGTTTCAATTGTATAAAGTT
The DNA here is from genome assembly GCA_949709985.1 of Luffia ferchaultella. Classification (NCBI taxonomy): domain Eukaryota; kingdom Metazoa; phylum Arthropoda; class Insecta; order Lepidoptera; family Psychidae; genus Luffia; species Luffia ferchaultella. Next base: position 10,549,701 of record OX453254.1, read on the forward strand.
TATAAAGCGGATACCAAAAAGTTGATGAAAAAAGGGCTAGAACGAGGAATAAGAATATATGGGGAATGAAAGAATACGTACTTGGCTTATGTATTGATGCTGACCGAGAGTATGGAAGCAACGGAAGAAATGCTGAGGATATGAAAGCCAAGAAGTACGGGAAAAATAAAATATAAGAGTTAAAAGAATTCAAGTATGGACGTGCAGGTTAAAGAATTATGTAAGAAAGCAAATAGAGTATTAAAATAGGTATGGAGAATAGGGGAAAGGAGATTCAGGGTTGATTTTGCAAGGAAGGTGTTTAATTATTTGGTAGCGGATGTGATGACTTACGAAGTGTGTACTGAAATATATAAAGTGGAGGACTGGATATATGGACATCGTACTATATTGTTTACAAAAAAAATGACTAGAACAAAATGCGAGTAAGTCCAGGAAAGAGAGTAATAATTGAGGATACAAAATCTAGAGGGAATAAGTTACCTATTACGGAAATGGTTGGAAGAAAAAGCAAAAAGGTAGGTAGTGAGAGAAAGTTAAGTGATAGAGCAAGATTTTACAGAGAAAACGACAACCCCCGATACAAGGTGTTTTAGAAGATATATGGAATTAAAAGTGAAATAAGCCATCATGCCTGAAGAAGGGGGCGGGGTGCGAAGAAGTCAGGAGATAGTGGCAAGATTAAGATATGGGAATCTGGAAGAGAAGAACAAGTATTGGATGGTAGATGAGGATTGAAAATGCAAAATATGCAGGGGTGAAGGAGATTCAAAGCATTTGATGAAGCATATAAGGTGGGAAAAAGAAAGAAAATAGGAGAACTACTGGTGAAAAGTGGAGATAGAGGAACAGTGGAATGGGTACGGAGGATAGAAAAAGTAAAAAAAAGGGTGGTAGAGGATAGAATGGAAATACATCGTGAAATTTTAGAATTATCGAAACTGAAATTTCAATTGGTGGTCAAGTCGTTTTTTTCATGTTGAATTACATGTTTATTCCTCAAAAATAAGAAGAGGGATAGAAGTGTAGAGAAAAATTAATGGAGTGACAATGTGTGGAACCTTCTCTAAGAACTTGGTTAATAGGCTGTTTTATTCGTAATCAGCATCCTCCAAATGCATAAAAAATGAATGACCATAGCCATTGTACCGCTGAGAGCCTTATCTGTCAGATGCGTCTTTTAGGGATTTCGTAATACCAACGGGCCAACGGGACTCCATTACTAAGCTATAGGTACCGTCTGTCTCTAACCAGCCAGCTAGACAATAGGTAAAATACGATACCTTTAAGCGGCCAGTATTATTAAATTAAACGTAGCATTGATTTCATCCTACATGTAATTGCACTGATAAAAAAAAAATGTCATAAGATGGTTCGTTTAGAATTGACTGATATTGCAGATTAGTGTGAGTAGTGAAAGAGGATCGAACCGTTTTAAATATTTCTTTCAATATTTCCGCCACGATTAAAGTGATATACAGTACGTCCGCCGAATGGTTTGCACGCTTCATAATGCCGCCAGCGGCTCGCGCCAAAAACGGCGAGGTGGCGCGGCGATTTCTAAGAATCGGCGGGTTGTACACCTGCAGTGTATATTGGTGCATCGCACTTTTATAATGAACATAGAAAGTGAATTGGAAGATTCGGGTGACTAATATTTAAATGTGTAATTTGATTTTCTATTGTTTCATTAAAGTACTTGGAGTAAAACTAAGAAAGAAATTAGGTGCTAAATGCATTTATTTTTACTTAGTTTACAAAATACCCTGCGGGTGTACTGCAAACCATTTGAGCCGACGCACTATATACGGGTAGAGGACACTTTTACAAACAAAAAATATGAAGTAATATGGTATTTGTTAGTCACGAATGCTGCTATAACAATTAACTTTATCACGTTTTATTCCTAAATGTATCAAGATTCACACGAACTTAAATCATTTTGCCACAACTCAGTCATTTTTGTCCAAATTTAATACAAAGCAGTGGTTTAGGCCAATAAATTTTTTTGGTGAAATGTCTGTAGGTTATATTTCAGAAAATCTATTTTACATCAAAATGAATGAAATGATAACGGGTTGGTTATTTTATAACAATCATATGTTAACAACTTTCTTCTTGCTACAGCAGTTTCTGAAATAAATAGAAAAAAACTAGTCAGGTAGACGTTTGAAGGTGGGAGGAGGGGACCGTACACGGGATCAACGGGGAACTTTCCAGGTACCTACGTTCAGGGGGACCAATGGATCACTTTAAAAAAAGAAATCTGCCGGAATTAGTACTAGGTTTTTACTTATAATTCATCGTCATCATCATCCCATTTTTACCCCACTGCAGGGGCTTAGGCCTCCCTTAAGTCCACCACGCTGCTCCACTGCGGGTTGGGAACTGATATTTGATTTTACTTACTTATAATTACTGAGTATAATTCGGCTATAAGCCGGTACAAGTAGGTACAAGTATGGATCGGCTGCGATCATGAAACGAATGCTCGATGCGGACGCGCAGCGCAATTTGTCCGTTATCGGCTTTTGAAGCGTCACAAAAAGACGCATTCATAGGAAATGGATAAAATTAAATGCGTGAGTGATCACATCAAATATCACCCAAACCTAATTAGGTCCTCGTAATGCATGGTCCTATCAATTTTGATAAAAGGAAAGGTTTTCGATCAAGACAGGCTTAAAAATAATAAACTCGGCACTTGTATGTTATTATTTTAATTCTTAATTTTAAAACCACGTCTGCTCTTATCATAGTCACACGTACTTGATGCCTATCAATGTATATATAATATATATATATATATGAGATTTCAGAAATATATATATTTAAGTGTATAATTTATATTTATACAGCATCTATGTACAATCGTGTCTCGACATTTGGTTCTCAGATTACTACGTGCTTATCAATTGATACTAAATTTAATTCCACAATATATATTACATATATTCCAATATTGTTTTCATTCTAAAATACAGAATGAGCGGACTATTTTAATGAAATGATACATTTGTAAGCTTTAATAAGAAATAGAATTAATGGAGAAATTTCATGCCACTAAAATTGTTTCATTTACTGCGGAAGTCTAGGCGGATTGTGATACTTTTTTACAATTGATAAATTGCTAAATTATGACAATAAAAAAAGGCCAATATCAGTTAAAATTGACATTACTTATATCGTACGTCGGCCGCGTAAGACATTTTTTTTTTTTATTATTTTTCATCTATAATATTTTACTTTTTAAGGAAAACTGAAATATATAAAGGCAATTGGAAGCTGATACACGCGACCGGCGTCAACATAAGTTTATCGCGACCCTAATACGTCATAGCACACAATGACTGAAGAAAAATATATAAAGGAACTTTCACACAATAAATCGAGAAAAGATACTTATTTCATTTCACTACATAGTGATGTAGTCGAATGGCCTCGTAAAAACTGACACATTAGGAAGCAGCACAAGATTTCATCTCATATCTCATTTATTTCATAAGCAAATAAAAAAATCCATTTCTCCATCAAACTAGCTACAAAAACAAAAAAAACTACCAATTACTTCGTAGTTCTGGGAACCAACGGCAAATATTCTACTAGACTTAACTACACCCACTTTGTGAGCGTCTTTATAACATTACAGCAAGCATATTTAGGTAATTTAATTTCTGGCAGTGCGGTCGACTTAAGCAGAATTATTTAAGACACAAGCTCACACATATCACTGCATGCATGCCAATTTATTTAAAATTACAAAACCTATATAGAGGTAATAGAATTAATAGCCTTTAAAATTTATTTTTAATAAAAAAATAAACTCACACGCAGTGATTGTGCACTCGTGGTCATAGACTAACAATGCAGATATGTTCCTTTTTACACAAAACTATAGACAAGCATTTCAATCGATTTTTATCTCATTAGAATTAAAACTTAAAAAGCCACTATTAGGCTCATAAATCGTAGTAATGTTGGTCATTTTTCATGGATTGGTTTACATTTTTAATTAGGACTTTAATAAATAAGTATCGATTGAAATACCAGCCTTGTCGATTCAAAAATACTATTTTAAAACCATGACATCTATTACAATTGACTCACTGCATCTAATTAAGTTTTTTGGAATTTTAGTCTTGTCTGTGTTCTAGAAATCTCGACATTCTACAAATAACTACTTTAAAACAATTTTATCGATACAATTTTCCAATTAGTTTATTTGTCAAGTCAGAACCGCAAATGTTTTCATTTCACTTAAGGCCCGTTTCACCGTTCTTAGGTAAGTAGCGAATATTGTTAGATACATCAAATTTTAATATAATATAATTCCATTGAAACTTGAATAAAGATCAAATGATGGTAGCTAATATACCTGACACATCTATTCCATCCCATCAGCCCTTTTTATACCCCCTTGCAGGGGCTTAGGCATTCCCTCAAAATGAGGGGGCTTGGAGCATAAATCCACTACGCTGCTTCAACGCGGGTCGGCGGATTGTAACGACCGCCATCTATTGACAGCAACCAGGGCCGACTGCTTAACGTGTTCTCCGAGGCACGGAGTCAGTGATAATTATTGTACTTATTAAGTCAGAAAAACTCATTGGTACATGCCCGGATTCGAACCACGGCCACACGGCCTTATTTGAAACAGGTTCGCTGCGCTCGGGCTATCACGACACCTGACACATACAACGCATATATAACGCGTACTGCGTATTATATTTTAGATGAAATAAATTTGTGTCTTTATCCAGTCCCACAACAACCTCACAACATGTGAACGTTGAGGATTCCAAGTCCAACCTAGAATCTTTGAAATCGTATGTCAAGTACTTCATGACTTTCTATCAGTGTATCTAGTGCGTGGAAACGCGCATCAGTGGATTCAATATAAACGATGAAACGATTATTGCTTAAAATTATAGAAACGAATAAGATTACTGAATAACGAAATTGTTTTCTCATGTTTATCAAAGACACAGTCAAAGATGCATGTTATTGAAAGTACGTGGGCTATTACAATATTACAGCAACCGTATTACAGAAAGAAGAAATCAACTATTATTAGAAGAAAATGAAAAACTAAAACGTGAAGTGGAAATACTAACTCTAGACGTATAGTAATAAGGTTTCAACGTATATGAACATGAATCTATCCTTGACCCGCAGACCGTGTGAAACGGGGCATACCCTACAATTCGAATACACAAATCACATGACACATTGCAGGATGCACGTATATACATGTATGTTCAATTTGCTGATAATCGCCGATTACGATACGAACGATTAATCGTATTCGTAATCGTTACATCACTAATTTCTTAAAGGGATGTTGTGTGAGGTGTGAGTAGATAGTTACATTGCCTGTAAATGGACCGACGTTGTCTTACTGACCTTACTGTAAAGCGTAGGTACTGTTTTATCTCCATAAGCGTTTGAAAACAGAGAAATATACGAATCGGTATATTTTTCTGGCCAGGAAGTCATAGGCATCGGCTAGCAATGTCTACAGTAGACTTTAGATCAGTAGAGCACTGCGGTCATCAGCCTACACTGATCAAGCGTGATTACCGTCAAAACCTCCCAATATGATACCCACATCTAAAGAACGAGCAAGCCGCCGATAGTTATAGATGGCTCTAGACCATAGAGTAAATTAATTTGACAGCAGCGTTTGGTTTTAATGGTCATACATATCACGTCATAGTATCGTGGTGACGTTACGCAATTTTGGAAAGTTGAAACCGGCGCGCGGGGATTTCTCGGGAGTGAAGAGCGACGCGCGGGGACTAAAACTCGCCATCTTACACTAGCGAGTGGTTAGACGGTAAACGCAGAAGAGGGCTTCTAGTCAATTCGCACTTTTATGCTCTAGACCCTCCATCGTGGAGATTTATGGGAAGACCTATGTCCAGCAATGCATGTTAGGCAACTCACAAGATTTTGTTAGTGTTACGTGTCAAGGTTGGTTCAATGTTTAGTTTAACAACAAAAAGATTATTAATATTTAATAAACAGTTTTTCTATTTTGGATTCTGTGATAAACGAAAACAAAAATCCTCGCATACCTACAATGAAAAGGGCCTTCAGATTTTAAAATTGATTAGTCAATATGCCTTCATAACCTCAACAATGATGAAAATGAGACGAGAGGAGTCCACTTTTCCATCGAAATGTGTAAAATATATAAGCCTTTAGGCGGTATTAAGTCAATCACAGAATAAAAGCCTAAAATAGGATGTATTCAAAATGACTCCAGTGTACTTACAGTTACCAATCTAAAGTTTTAGACTAATAACAAAAATATATATTCATTTTATTTTACAATAAAATAATGAAAGTCTAGGTTCAAATTAGAACCCGTACAATAGTGGTCGAAGTACACACGCCTTGTCGATTTAGCGTACGCTGCAAAAAGCCGTGCGATAATTTCCTTATTCGGTTATTATTTTGATGATCACAAGTAATGTAGTGAAATTTTTTTCAAAGTGTACGAATATCTATGTGTTACAGACATGAAGATGAGCTGAATTTTCTCATTATTGTTACGCATTAATAACAAGAAAAAAATTAAATTATACTCTACGTTGAAACGTCGAACTGAATTTAAAAATTACTTTTTAAATGTAAACAAAAACGTCCCTTATTTGACACGTTTTCGTCCACAACAGAGATCTATCTATATCAAAATATACATATATCGTACCATGAAAGCAAACCGCAAACATGGGCCCAATTTATCTGTCCACCCCCAAAAATTTTATAATGAATGACATTTTTCGAGGATATACACATTTAACATTGAAAAAAACAGTGTCAAATTTTTTTGATGAAGTTAATGTACTATAACTACGCAAAAAAATATCTTGAACGGTATTTATTTTTGCCACAATTTCTTATCATATACATACATGGGTGTTCTTAGTCCAAAGGGCAATGCCCATTAAATGCCTGACATGAACAGAAAGTATTCTTAAATCCTAAATATAATTAAATATTTATAATAAAATTATTCTCAAGTTTGTAGAGGTTGAGTAAAAATATACAAATTATATTAGTATTTATTTTGTTTTCAGACAGAATCTTTTCACAAAATCTTTTAAACTAGTTCCTCGTACTTTTTAGACAATTATTGTTATGTTCCTTCGATCAAAAGGTCTATGTGGCGTATAATTTATTTTTGTTCATCTCAGGTATTTTTTGTTTGACCAATGAGCATTGTCCTTTATAGAGCGTGAAGAGCTTACCAAACTTAACAAAAAGTCAAACGAGCAGATGGCATAAACAACAATCACTGAGAAAAACTTGTTTAGTTTCATTTTTTTTAATCAGTTTTTTTTTTAAACATTTCGTGTAGTTCGGTAAGGTCTACACGCTCTATAAGTTTGGACTACGTTCATCCGAACAACCTGTATAATATGAATGAACATGAATTCAATGCAAAATGAATAAACCTCAAAAGAAAAGTGTTCAATTTCATTAGGTACACTAATTAAAAATAACTATGAATACAAAACTTATTTAATACAATTTAATTATGCTAACATTTCAAAGCTACTTTTTTAAATTATACAAGTGCAGTTTTGTGGTTCATGTTTTTTTGGTGAAAAAGTGTTAGTTTTATTTTAAAAAAATATTAATGTTATCTGAAATCAATATAAAGAGACGAAAAATCGATAAAGAAAAAACAGCTCTTATTAAAATTTAAATTAAAGTTTATATATATGTATATATTTCTTTTTAGAGTATTTTAATGCAATTTTAAGATTTTAATATTAAAGAGACGTTTGAAATGAGATCTTCAATTTGGGAGTTTACATTTCAAAAACATACCTTAATGTATTACATTTTGAGTGGAATTAAGATTATAATTGTTTAATTATTTTTCACGATATTAATGAACACTATTCAAATCACAATAATATAGGATACATTTTAAATAATAATGAAAAAGAAATTGGTGAAAATCAGACAAATACATTTAAACAAATTAATACACAAGGGAATAATAAAATAAAAACGAGCAGAGTTAGCAACCATTAATTCCACTGCAGGTATGTGGTTGCGTGTAGATGATGTGGGGGTTGAGCGAGACGGTTGTATATTACTGGACTAGAGAGCGAAAGGGATAGATTACTCTGTGTAATCCCAGCAGTCCTTCTCGTAGCCCTCGTGTACATGCTCGAGCAGCACTTTGCGTCGACTGTCGCAATATCTGTAACAATTAAATAATGAAACTAATGATGTTTTAGTAAGGATCACATACTGTCATACTTCACGGTGCATTCGGTAATCGATCCGCTATGACATATATGCATACGTCTTAAGTGATACACACATAGGACTGAGAGTTATAGATGATACGGCACATATGATACAGAAAGAAATAGCTATCTGTAAAGATTTACACTTGAAATATGCTTGTTCAACATAGGAGGAATGACCAATAAGCGATTAAATAAAATGAAGACAATGGTCTTAATTTTAGTGTCTCAGTTTTTGCGCGCTATGGTCATATCTACCTCCTTTAATACATATAGATAATATTGAATTGAAAACTAATCAACAGTGTACAATAATAATAACATATACATCACAACAATGTCTAGAGCCCAAACTAAGCATTAGCTTGTGTTTTGGGTGCCAAGCCTTGCTTATGTTCATTAATCTGTTCATTAAGAGAAAGATGAAGGTCTCTATCCTGCAGTGGAAAGACACGGGCTGATGATGATGAAGGCCTCGGTGCGAGTTAGATTTTCGAAATATTTCACCCACTATGGGTTGACATGTCCCTGAGTGCCAATTATACATACGTCCTTTACAAATAAGGAACATGCTATCTACAACGTCAAAACACATTTTTTTATGCATTTCCACCAGTTGATTATAGTAAAACTAGTGTAGTGGTCTAATAGCATGGTTCAACAGTGGAGGTGTGAAAAAAAAGCGTGATTGAAAAAACACAATTCAGCTAATAACTGAGTTCAATGAAATTAAAATCTAATTTGCTTTTTCTGTACTGTTTTGTTTTCCTTTGTTGATTTAGTTAGTTCAAAATTTGGTATATCTATGTACTCAGTGCCACTTAAATAAGGAAAAATTTTAAACAACATAAGAGTCTTAGATCTTTGAATCTCTACAGTAATGTTAAATTACTGCAAAGTTCATAAATATTATATATACATCTTACGAAAGTAACTTAAGCGTACTTTTTTTTATTGAACGAATACGACAGTGAATTTTCATGGCAATATTCTTAGTATGTTTGGGTACAACCACAGACAAGTCAATCTTTAGACCACGCTTTAACAGGGAGTAGCATTCGCCAAGGCTATGTAGTGACACTACATCACTAGTGAGCCGTCAGTTGCAAGCACGTTGGAAGCCATTAAATTGTCAATTTTGAACGAGCCAATGAAAACTAGCCGACCTTTCCCCGCAACCCGCCACTTTTTGGCGATTTCGTTTTCGTACTGACGTTTATTAAAGCGTCGTCTCAAGGTTGACTTGTCTGTGGGTACGACAATAGAACAATAAATAGCTAAAAACAAGCGCGTTTAAACAGAATGGTTGAAGACACCTGACCACTGTTATATGTTTTATTGTAACTTGTATCACAGTATCCAATACTGCATTCTAAGCGATAAATAAACGATGTTTATCAAAACAAGTAGGGACTGTTTATAATGGCACAGAATGTAGTTTTGGTAAAAACGTATCTGTGCGCTAGTAATTATTAATCTATGAAGTTGACACGTTCAAAGCGTGGCTATTCCCACCTGTATTTGTCCTGGACCTTCTGTTTAATGTCGGCCAGGTTCTCGCTGGTGATATCACGCTCGAGGTATTCCGAGAGCGTCTCCGTCGCCGACTCGAGATCGCGCTGGTTGTCCTCGAATATCACCGACTGGTTATTCTTGCGGAGGTAATATGCGAACACATACGTGTACATCAATGTCTGCCTGCATTGGCACAGAATGTCCACTGCCTTCTTCAGGAACTGAACCTGGAAACGTAAGGTTGATTGGTGGCAAGTGATACTCATTGTGTACCGACGATCATGTCCGTAAATGAGAAATCTCCAATAAGCTGTAGTTTACAAGTTCGGACGTTCGACTAGGTGCTTTTCATCCATATTAGCCCATTGTGACCCATTTCAGGGGCTTAGGCCTGCCCTCGGGATGAGGGTGGTTGCAGTTTAATCCACCACGCTGGCACTGTGAATGTTTGGGAATTTTAACAACTGACATTTTATGATCACAAGTGGGACCGACGGCTTGATATGCTCTTCGAGGCAGTCAATGAAAGTTATGTACTTAAGTCAAAAAAAAACTTATTGGTTCGGTGGAAAAACAACCTGATATTCGAACCACGAGCCCGCCACTATACTATTAAGAAATTTTTTTTTTAAATACAATTTAACTTAACTTTAAGATTGACTCCATGGTTCCTCGACATGGTTGGTCGACAAATCACTCTATCCGTAACAGTTTCGTGTTTGTTCATACTGACTAACTCAAAAACTCATTCCGTATACTATACAGATAGAATTAGGTAAGAACCTTGTACATTTTTTTAAGTAAATGATATAGATCGATACATCCGGCTATTAACGCGTTTAACATAACTTTTCAAAAACAAACTTATCCTAAGCTAATGTCAAGCACAAAAAGCATATAATATACTTACCTCGATCCAGCTCATGTTGTGCTGCTGCATTTCTTCCATTTTCTCCTTGACAGACGCGTATAGCTTTGATTCAAAGCGCAGCGACTGCATGTGGTTCATGTATCGATTGCAGTAGAACAAATAGCGCTGTAACGCTGCACGGGATCGCTCCTGGGCGTCTCTGGCCGCTTTTGCTTCATCCTCGTCATATCTAAGGTTAAAAAATAATATTAATGTACTATTAATTTTAAGTATAGAACTTAAAGCAGTTTCATTTCATAATGTTTTGGGTCTTATATATTTATTATTTTTACTAACTTATCAACGTATTAAACAATGACAAGCATAATGGCAGAATTAGGAACACACAGTAGTGACCTTTGAACCTTCAGTTTTTAACCCCATTGCCAGAAATATATTTTCAATTTTATAAGTGACAATAATGATACACAAAAGTTAAATTCGAAATTCAAAATGCAAGGACCTAGTTTATGAAAAAATATTTATTACAGTACCTGTCGGTAAATATTGAACATCAACCTTTGAAAAGAGACAACCGCCTAGTTTCGACTTTTCAGAGCGTTATCTCCATTACACACTACCTATTTGACGTTTATTAGTCGTGGTTCAAATGTGATAGAGTGCACCCGCGTCCAGTTATATACATAGAGTTGCTAAAACCTCAATCTATAAATAATTTTAAGTTGTACGATGGCATCTATAGGAAAAAAAGGGAAACCTTTATGAGGCCAGTTACGCGAAATTATCTACAATGTTTATAAATATTTTGTAACCGAAACCGACAGATTTAAAAAAAAAATGAGGATGACAATGTAAGTAATTATTTTAAGAAGGTTCGAGAGAGAGTTGCAAATGCCACTGGAATTTCAAGAAGAACTTTGAACAATGTATTAAACGAAGTAAGTACTGAAACACATTCCAGTGGAATTAAGTTCAGCTCTCCGAAAAAAGGGAGACATACATCCCACACTAAAGGCAGAACTTGAAGTGATGATAAGGAAAAAGGGTAAAAAAGCCAATTTCAAAAGGTCAACCTATGATAATAGTTCATGCAGGAAACAAAAAAGGCTTTGTACCTGGAGCCTTTTTAACGTATAAATCCACGGACACTACCGGCGATTATCATAAAGAAATGAATAACGATAACTACGAGAAATGGCTGGTTAATCAATTAATCCCAAATATACCCAGTGACTCTGTTCTGGTTGTCGACAACGCACCCTATCACAATAAATATGTTGAAAGACCCCCCAATTCCAACACCATTAAACAGGAAATGATCAAGTGGTTACAAAGACACGAAATTCCAGTTGATCCCAAATTGACGAGACCCTAGATATACGCTATTATACGCAAGCACATGGACAGGTTTACAGAGTTTTCCGTGGACAAGATACTTGCCGAACATGGGACACTGTGTTGCGATTGCCACCATACCATCCAGATTTTAATCCCATTGAAAATATGTGGTCTCAACTGAAAGGCTATGTAGCCGCTAGAAACGTGGATATGAATTTATTTAACTTCAATTTAAAAAAATATTGACTGAAAAAGTAAACATGACCAGGGCTGAAGAGTGGCAAAAGTTTGCGATCATGCAATAAAAAGTGAGAACGAATATCGAAAAATTAAACACAGTGTAGACGATTACATTGATAGACTACTGATAAATATGGCTGATAGTGACAGTGATATTGACCTTAATGAGGGCACAGACGGTGAAATGGAAGGAATTGAGAGTTTTTCTGATTAAAACATAATATAAAAATATTTTTTATTCTTTTTGCATATTTTATTTTTCCCCAAACTAAAAACAGAAATTACTTATTTTATTTACACTATAAACATACTACTAAGTAGAAGTAACAACATAACATATATTTACAAAAAATATGTTTCACTCAAAGGATAAAACAGAAATACAATTACATTATGCTTCTATTTTCTTAATGTCTCTCGGCATACTTCGTCAGTCGTCAGATAAATATTCATTCTAGTTGCATACCTAATTGTCGAAAATAAGAACCTCCTCCTTTTTGGAAGTCGGTTGAAGATGTATTTTATTTTGTTTTGATTTTAATTAATTTCGTTGGTATACTATACATGTTGAAAAGGAGTAAATATTATTTAAAAAGTAGTGTTACAGCTCTATATAGTTCACGCGGGAATCAAAACAAAACACTAAAGTATTTAGTTCTGAATTCAAATTCTGATAAATGATAAATCTAATAATTGATGGACATGGATAGTTTGTATTCGGAAATGCGATTATTGCTGATGTGCAATATTTATTGCCGGGTACTGTACGTCATTTACCACAAAAGTACAAATTGACTAGAAGCCCTCTTCTGCGTTTACCGTCTAACCACTCAAACTATAACTAGCTGGTGTAAGATGGCGAGTTTTAGTCCGAGTTTCAGTGCGCATGTCCCCGCGTGCCGGTTTCAACCCTCAAAATTGCGTAACGTCATCTCAATATTGTGAAGTGACATTTATGACTCTATTAAAACCAAACTCTGCTGTCGAATTAATTTAATCTATGTAATTTACCCATCGCGTTTATTTTAACGCTATTAACGATGTATCAAGTGTCGTTTTACTCAAAAATAAATCTGAATTTTTTTGTATATTCGGTAACAATGTACCAACTCTCAAAGAATACATGAAAATTTCGTACGAAATCAAACACAAAGTTATCATACCTATAGAATACAATCGTACCTGTTGCAATTATACCAACTGCTGCCATGAGGTTCCCAGGGACCAAGGCACACCCAGCAGAAGTCGGCCTTGCAGTTCTGGTTCTTGCATACCATGTGGTTGCATCCACCATCCTTTTCAATGGTCACGTTGCATTTAGGACACTCTTTGGTGTTAGCCGCAATCCAATTTGACGTTTCAGAGTCGTCGTCACATTTCTGCAAAATTCAAAGTTTCGACATTGATTAAAATTGTACATTTTATTATCTGAATTTAAGAAATACCCATGATCTGAAAACTCTAAGCCGGCAACTTCTTCTCGTTGGAGGATGCAAGGGGGTTTGTTAACAGCTGATTAACGCACTTTAAATTAGAAAATGTTAATTTTAATCTATAGTGCAGCCACTCTATCTTAGACCTTAGAATCATTAAAACTACACTTTAATGAGGAAGTGAAAGAAAGTACGAGGCACGGAACTAGAAGACTCAGCGACAGTGGCAGGGATAAAACACACCTGTATATTCTATCGGCCTATGTAAACGATGCTCAAGTATACTGGTCGATCAATGAACGCAAGTTTAACTAATCGCCAATTGGAAAACGCGAAGGTTTGTTGGCTCGTCCCGACCGCTTCATCCCCCCAAACGGATCCGAAAAATTGAGTATATCATGTAACAGAAAATTTAATTTAGGTAAACTTATCATTGGCTTTGCAAAATGTAATTTTGTTAAATTTTAAGTTTACAAACTATTCATGGCTGAAGGTTTACTTTATAACAATAAATTAATTGAAACTATTATAAATACGTTTGCAAAAAGGTACAAACATAATTTTTAATAAATAGCATTTTTATTTTATAAAAATAAAGAGAATCGTGAAAATCGTGTAACACCAAAAAAATTGTGTTCTCCTGAACACCGGAACAACTCCTGTTGTAAATACTGTTTTCTCATTGTATAATCGGCACTTGGGGACATGTCAGTGCTATATTAACAGTGCTACCCATAATAGGCTAAACCCAGCTCAGCGCGAAACATAAACACATCGAAAATACGACTCTTCGAAAATGTCTCTTCTTAAGCCTTGTAGGCAGTAATAACCCAATTTAATTGTATGGTTATAAAATCATATTAGAATTGAAAGTACTCAATATCAATTGATTTTCTGCAACCATAAACTTTGTATCTAGAAACTATTCTCCTTCAACCTTCCAACCTCACCTTCAGTGAGTATAACATATCTTAAACTAAAATTTTTTGTCTAACTATACAAACACATACGGCAGACCCATCTAAAACACTTAAAATCAACTAAAATAAACAAAATTTGACGTTCAAATATACAGCAATTTAAAAACCTTCTCATACCTTGATCCACTTTTTAAGTAGACTGCACCTTACGGGATCGTGCCAGTTCTCACCGCATGCAAAGCAGAAAGTGTGCCCGCAACGACAGGTCACCGGTGCTGCCTCCACATATGCGACTTTGATCGCATTACTGCAGTCTGGGGACGGGCACCAACGAAGCAGGCGGTTGCACTATGAATAGATTAAGTCAATTAGTACTAGCTGTTAGTAGTGAAGTCGATCTAGCTTGATAATTTAAAAACGGGCTGTACGCGTGAACGCTTGTACAAACGCTCTAAAATGATTATGTTAATATGGATTTTAACCTTGGTTAGCTATGCGTGTATTTTATACAACAAAATTTACATGGGATCTTCTGTACACAAAACTGTTTTTAAATCTTGTTGAAGTTTGTAAAATAGAGGATGAGAAAATGTTAATCTGACTTAGGTACTTATTGTAATTATCACAGGATCTCTTTCCAAATGTATATCTGGCGTAGTTAGATTTGCAGAGAATTACACTGAAGGTTTCAATGGTTTTGTCAAAACGCGGTTGGGTATGGGGCATATTAAATGTGATTTTTTACAGTACAATGTTGGAATCTACTATACAATATTATTCATAATTTTGAAAAGGAACATGGAATCCAGGTACCAGATGCCAATCCTATGTCGAAACCATGTAAATATTTTATTAATGTACGAGTATTATAATTTTGCTCAGTTGTGTTCCAAAAGCCACTTTTTGTATATTTAATTCTTTAAGATACCTAACAAAATCGGTATATAGAGATCGTCTTTCTGCATAACTACTACAAAAAGTTTAATATTCTAATAAAGAATTTGGTTTCTCATACTTCAACGAAGCTGTTTGTGATGATGTGCTGGTACTTGAGCTTGACTCGCGGATCACGCACTAGCCGCATCACGGTCGCGTCGTCGACCAAAATGTCGCACGCGTGCGCCGCACACGCTATTGTCTGACCCTATAATTTATTAAAATACATGTCTATAGTATTTACTTTTTTTTTAAATCAGCGTCGAAATAGAAGATAGCAATATTCTAATTCTATAAAAATTTATAATGAATAAGGTGGTGAATGTTCATGATTCTGTTTCACACTGTTTGTATTTCCGATCCTTCATCTGATCCTTTATCCAGCAGATCTGAAATTATTGCATATGTTGCATTAAGGATACTCCCTCTCATCGATGCGATAGTAGGACAACAAGTTCAAGGAAACCATTGTCGTACAGCAATGAGGTTGTGGAAAATGTTTCAGGATTTGAGGCATTCAAAACTTTTACATTTGGATGAAGACAGTTTATGACAAGTATGACAAGTTCCATGAGTTTGTTCTATATCAAATTCCAAAAATGCACACGATAAAAATCATCTTAAGATCAATTTATTTTCTAAATTAGACAATCGCGAACAAGAAATAAACAAGCATAAACATATTATATCTCATCATCATCATCATCAGCCCATTTTACCCCACTGCAGGGGCTTAGGCCTCCCCCAGGGTGAGGAGGGGGTTTGGAGCTTAAATCTACCACGCTGCTCCACTGCGGGTTGGGGATTGTAACGACCGCCATCTATTGACAGCGTCTGGGACCGACTGCTTAACGTGCTCTCCGAGGCACGGAGTCAGTGATAGTTAATGTCCACACGCCCGGATTCGAACCATGGCCCTATGGCCTTATAAATTTGAGACAGGTTCGTTGCGCTCTGGACTATCACGACTCTTATATCTAAATAGCTTTAATGTGATATTATATAAGGAAGTTACTCACTAAGCCCTCTTCCATGATTTTTGTTGTAAGATATTCACACCAGCATTGTGTACAGAATCTATGTCCACATTCTAATCCTGTCATCATCTGTAAATTAACAATTCAATATAAAAACCTAATAAAATATAAGTGGGGCTCCCTCATCGAGGGTGCCGCACAAAATAAATATACAATATGTTTAAAAAAAAAACATTGAGAGCAACTTTTCATGGTATTATTTCCATACAAACGGCGTTAATGGTTGCGCCCCATTAAACCGCAACCAATTGGCACAAAAATTTATATGGTAAGTATTCAGATCAACAAAAACTAGGTTTATAATTTTTTTATTTTTCTAAATATTTTAATACATCTTAAGGAAAAAAAAAACTTAAGTCCGCAGGATTTTTTTTCGAAATTGTTTCATTTTTCACGGCATGTTCAACAAACTATTTGCATTTTCACAACATCTCATCAAAATTCGTAATTGTCCGATTTTAATTTTTTTGAGATTTTCTTATATGTTTTTACAATTAAAAATTTATAAGTAAATCTAATTTTGCTCATCTGAATACTATATATTGTTTGCGCCAATCGGTTAAGGTTTAATGGGGTACATCCCTTAACGCAGTTTGCATAGAAATTTGCCATTACACAATCCTCTTATGGTGCAATTTCAAAATGGCGACTATCAAATGCTAACTATTGAATTTTTTTACAATGTAAATTTAAAATACACGAAAACCAAAAGAAAAGTTGATGACCATTGTGTCAACCGGCCATTGTAAGAGGGGGTATACATTTCTTTGTGATTATATTTTTAACTTATACAACTTTTGGGACTTAAAAACTTATGAAATTAAAACATACCGATGGAGGTAAAACTGAATAACATATTTCACATTCTTCAGTGCCTGTTGTCGATATCCTCCGAGATATCTGAAATAGAAATATTTCGATAATGGTAATTATTATACTGTGAATAAATAACATTTACCAATAAGACAACACAAGTTCCAAATAAATAATAGAATATATAATATAATACACGGGACATTCCATACAGCAACATCTAGTCCCAAAGTAAGCAAGTATTATGCTTATGTTATGGTTTACTAGACAACTGATATACATACTTAAATATTCTTTATAATATATAAATATTTAACACCCAGACATGAAACAAATAAACATGTTCATGCACACAAACACTTGTCTCGGGCGGGAATCGAACCCGCGACTTTTGCCTCCGCAGTTAGGGTCTCTAACCACTCGACCATTTGGTCAGTCAGTAAAGAAGTCAAGAAAACGGTAAAGAAAGTCAAAAATAAAGAAAGATGCCAGATAGAAAAATGTGAGAGTGGGAGCGGTGCAGAAATATAGAGATGATGCTAAAATTTGGATGTGGCTATAATTAAAAAAAAAAAGTTTAATGTGCGTATTAACGACGTAATCGTTTAAAAGCGTTTGTATGGGCGTGTTACGCCCCTTCTTAAGGTGATAAAATACGGGATGTTATTTGATTTTTGGGTCAGAGGCCAAAAGCCACATTTCAAGATTTTTGAGAATTTAACCCTTAAGGGAGTAAATAAAATAGAGGATGAAAATTTCTAAGGTAATTCGGTCATGCTTAAAGTTAATACTATGAAATACATTATTTGGCTTTGCAGTTGTACAACAGTTCTGTCAATTTTGAAGTCATATGTAATTATGAAAACTGGAGTTTAACCTTTAAGTCAGAAAGTGAATAATATGTTGTGTTTCAAGATTATTGACAATTTATCTAACCCTTAAAGCAGTAAAATAAAGGATGAAAGTTTATAAGAGAATTTTGTCAGTCTTAAATTTAAAACCATGAAATAATTGTTAAGGGGGTTAAATAGGGTATTAAAGTATGAATTGAAGCCTTTTGGTTGGAAATTATTGAGAAAGACCTGTTTTATTATTTTACTCCCGTAAGGGTTAAGTTTAATTTCTATAAATTTAACTCTTAAGGGAGTAAAATAGCTAAAATTGGTATTTAACTTATAGATTGCAAATTAAAAATGAAGTTCGTGTAAAATTCTTAAATTACCTTCAATTAATGCTAAATACAGACATGTAATACATGCAAATGAAGCCGCAGGCCGCCGCTAGTGAAATTTATTTGTAATAATCAATATTTTGTTGATCTACCTGTCCAATTTAGATTGTAAGAACTACTTAAATAACAAAATACAAACCTTCGATCTTTGTACGACAGGTTTTCTAAATGGATTGATGACTCGTGCCTCAGCAAATAATTGGTCCTGATCTCCATCATAAAAGCGTTCCATCAGTTTCTCTTTGTCCCATTTGAAATGATTTAATAGAATCCGTGTTGTTGTGGCGGGAATCTAGAACAAAATTTACATTAATTGCACATGCATAAAAAGATATTATAATGCGACTCTGAATTACTCGTACACATCACACAGATTATTGAAATATGGCAGTGAGCGAACTGTGTAAAATCAAACTATCCATATTTAATTATTAATTCAAAATCAAATAAAAAATCTCTATTTCGAAGTTATGTAACATAATCTTGGAATACATCAAAAGAGTGCATTTTATTACTTAGCAGAAAAATGTCACCGCAAAGGCACCACAAATTGTAAATGAACTCATAAATTCATAATGTCAAATTGTATTTGTCCATTGATAATGACTAGGGTTGGATAAGGTAGGGATAAAGACTACATAAATATGGATAATATTGATATTGCATGCATGAAAATATGAATATTGATATCAATATTTTATATAGCTGACATGATACTATGCTTTTAATCGATAATACAATATTAAACCACGAAATGACAATAACGTATAGCCTGTAGAAAAATATAGAACAAATAAAACAAACGAAAAATATCAAACATAAATAGCTGTTATGAAGAAAAATCATGTCACTTGAAAACAAAAATCTTTCAATCAATTGATTTGTTATACTACTTTTAAGTAATGTGGCTTGATACTTTTTAGTCGATACTTTATAATCCATATTAATTGGATCCCATATGAAAACATGGCACAAATAAAATATGTCCATTATTTTAACCCACACCCTTCGAGGCACCGCCAAAGCACTCAGACAAAAAATCCACAACGACGGCTTACGCGTGCGGCGTACAGTTTCAGCGAAAATTTATCAGTTTCTATCGACGCTTCACTGAGTAAGTGAATGACAAAATAAACATTTTATTATAAATACAGATGGTGATTCGAAGGATACGTCGAGTGATGAAGAATGTCACAACTTTTTGTTTCATGTGCAGCGAATGTGTTAATTTTTTGTTTCCTTTAAATAAATATACTTTAATTTGTCTACTTCGTCCCTGATTTGCCTTTCGGTGTACCAAGGTCTAATATAATGGATAGACGTTAACTAAACATATAATTCATTAACCAGTTGACCCTACAGGTTGTTTTTTAAAAGCGCATCAAGAATTTAACGAGTGAAGAGGAGGTCATGTGATTCACAATTTAGAGGTGAATATTTCATAAACAAGACCTAATTTTGGGCAACCATGAAATAAAACTTATTTTATTTTAAAATAACTATTCAACGAGATTTGAGAGGTCACTCGACACTCGTGAAAAAATCGCCTTTCACTTTTCATGTATGAGAGGAATATTTAATATTTTTTTATGTCAGTATATATAAAAATTATCAACTTAGATGAGGCGATATATGAAATATTGATATTTGTTTAGTGCCGATATTTATATAATATTAAATATATTCAGTATCACTAATAATGGCCAGTTTCATACTTTTGTATTTTCTCTGAAGTTAATCGTAGAAGTAATGTCTGAAGTTAGTTACAAAAACAAACAGTAGATAACACAATTTCATAGAAGTGTTGTGGCGGGAAGTATGGCAGATTTGTGCATGCATGAGCATCAATCACACTTAAGAATCTCACAGATCGGTTACATGTACTGTAGCAGGAGCGGTCGGCAATAGTGAGAGCTAAAAAAATTCACTTACAACCAAGAATCTCATTTAATAACTACCCTTTAGTGTAATAGCAAATACTCTTGTTTTTCTGTATTAGGCAATGAAAATAATTATTATTTAAATATAAAAATATTGTGAAAACAAATTATTAAAATTGATTGTTATGCTAATGATATGACAAATATTATCATATACAGTATGCAGCAAAGTCAGAAGATATAATGAACAAATTTTAAGTAGTTGAGTAATGAAAAAAATTATTTACGCTCAATACCCAGATGGGATTACAGATAGGATACAGGATTTACAGAAATATAGTTTGTGTAAATAGATTATTTATATATTTATATATGTGTCGTGATAGTCCGAATGCAGTCGGTCCCGGTTGCTGTCAATAGATGGCGGTCGTTACAATTTGCCAACCCGCATTGGAACAGCGTGGAGGATTTAAGCTCTAAGCCCTCTCGTCTTGAGGGGAGGCCTAAGCACCTGCAGTGGGGTACAAAAAGGTCTGATGGAATGGATTATTTATAAAAGACTAGATCTTCACAACAAAGAAAGAATATTACATGTTACATTTTATTTACCAAATTTACTGTTTTAAAACATAACTGTTCATTTAATGTATAAAGAATACCTATAATTATGTTGGTTTGTTTCTTGTTCAACTTTTGTAAGGGTTCACATGAGCATTACTGAAATTTTGGTGATTCACGATTATATTATTAGGGCTATTTATTTAACATTGAAACATTTCTCATTGTACTAGTTACTTTAGGTTATAAACATACATTAACTTGGGACAACTATTTGTGTGCATGAACTATTTGTTCCATATCTGGGTGTAAAATATTTATATGGATATATTATAAAGCATATTTAAGTATGTATATCAGTTCTCTTATACTCATAATACAAGCTTTGCTTAGTTTGGGACTAGATGGTGCTGTGTGGAATGTCCCAGATAATATGATTATTATTAACAATGTTTGTGCAGTTAAAATAATTGAAGGGCATAGGGATCATCCATTAATTACGTTACACCAATTTCATGATTTTTTGACCCCTCCCTCCCCCCTTGTCACACTTCATCACAATTAACTACACCCTCCCCCTTTAGTGTGACGTCACATATAGATTTTTAGTTTAGGAAGGTAAAAATTACAACATCACTTTGAAAGTAACTTTTTATTAGGATTGCTTAAAATGATTTATAAAATTAATGAAGAGAAAATCATCAATAATAAAAAAATATTAAAAACATATTCTTCTTCCGTCCAAGGATTTTGGATCCATTCTTTCATGTTCTGGATGACTGGCATATCAGAGACGTTTGTCACACTTTCGACAGATTCTGGTACATTATTCGAGTCCACGTCTCCTTCGTCGTACCACAATGCGACATTGTTAATTATAGAGCAATTCCCTGGCACGTCTAGCCGCAATTCTTTCCAGCCGGATCTTAGGAACAGAGATAACTTCTTGTTTTTTTACGTAGCTTCTTCGTGTGTATGTTCGCTGCTTTGCATGATGCAAGATACAATCAAGACCGTTTGAACAGGTACGCTTGAACACTGGGGCAATATGTATCGTACGGAACCTGCTTGAAAAGTGATGACGCTTGTAGATCCAAAGACAACGGCAATATCAGTGGGGCGAATTTAGCATCGGTGTCATTGGTTCCTACGTAAAAACCCTTGTCTTAATAACCGCCTCAAGCTTGACCGTCTCACACCGCAACATGCTGCAACGTCGCATTTCACTATCTGTATAAATACATTCGCTATTTCGAAAACAATAAATCGTTAAACTCGCCCAGAAAAATAGTATCAAATTTATAGGGAACGAAAATATTCAAACAAATCCAGGTATGTAGAAAATAATTTCAATTGTTAACAAACATTGTATAGTAGGTACAATGTTTGTTAACAATTGAAATATTTTTTTTTAAAACTTAGATTTTGTAAAAAAAAATTGTATGTGAGGATTGTGAGGTCACAAACATGGAACTCTTCCCTCCCCCCTGTCACGATATGTCACATTTTGTGGACCCCCTCCCACCCCTTGAGGTGTGATGTAATTAATGGATCATCCCATACTTTACTACATTTTTCATAAGCAGAGGACAGATAAAATTAAGAAACGGATGCTAGCCACTGTTTCTTAGTTTGATTGGCTCCAATATATGAAAACAAATTACCTTCCTTTTGGCTTTATGTTATATTGTGGTAAATTAAATATCAACTGTTTTTATATACCCACTATGATTTTATAATTATCACTGAAGTACATAGAGAGGGTCAATACACAGTTAGTATTATCTGGTGTGTGTTTTATTTATTTTTCTTTATTGGCGATAATACAGAAACAATAAATTTACAACATATGCGATTACAAGCTAGGGTTATTTATTTTTATTTATCTATTTACAATTGTTTCCCTAGACATATCTCACTATAAACATAAATAAAAAAAATTATAAAAATTTCATACCGGCTATGAAAACTGTCAACAGACTATTATTATTTAGAATTGTGTTTATACAGATCTTTGACAACATTTTCAAATGGGTGTGGGAGCAAGAAAACACATCAACATAATTTACAAACTGATTGTGGTGGTCACATATTCTGCATATAGGAGTTTGTTGCCCAGCATTAGTCTTTGTTCTTGGTAGACAGCATAAATCTTTTTTTTTTTGTGTTACATTGCACGGAATACAAAACTGCAAATATGCATATAAAAGTTGGCATCTTTTTAAATGTCATTGTAACACATGGCTCTATCTAGACATGCAAATAATCAAAGTATACTCACTACATTACATCTATATACAAATACAGGAAGGACAGGCTTTAGAGCCCTTTTTAAGCATACTCTCCGCACGGAGGAGTGTGAAATTTGGCATTGTAAAAGTTTATGTGGAGTAGAAGTGCAGAAAGCTAAAATCTATACACAGGTTGAGTTTTTGAGATGGGTCTGCTAAATAAAAGACAGCACTTTACAAATCTGCCTGACGAAAATTTAAAAAATAAGCACCTAAGCCTCTAGGGAAAGGTTGAGAGAACTTCGCACAATAAATATTTTTAATCGAAATACAGAAAATATGTATGTTTTCTTGGTGATTTTTCATTCCGCTCTACGTTGCTTTTCACATTGATACTTTGCAAAATGTATCATGTACCTTTGCAAAATGTCAAATTGAACATTGATATGAATCAGGGAAGTTTAGAAAGAAATAAAAGATAAAATTTGCAATGAGTGAAATCAAACAAAATGAGTATTGATTAATGGTCACAAAGCTTTTAGATTAATGGTCATTTTTCTCTACTACAAAACATTTATTACGGTTTAGTTTACATACGAGTAAAATTGTAGCTATACTATAAAAAAATATTAGTCACGTTTAACAGTAGGTAGGACTAGTAACCTCATTAGACCAGCCCATTGTTTACCCCAGATGCACTGACCTCGACAACCGTGTTCACTTCTTTTATGCAATCTACCATATGCTGAACGATTTCCTCCGTAGACAACACTTCGTAACGATAGTCCTCGAGCTCGGTTTGCCGTTCTCTGGCACTGTGGGTCTCCACATCCATTGCAAAGTCGACATCGTCTCCGCTAGACTCGTTTCCAGAATCCACATCATCCTTTGTGTCATCCTCAGAGTCCATTATCAAGACTGTGATAAAAGATATGTGATCCTTGATGCAGGTACGGTCGCCGTACTTGCAATGGTGAAATAATTACACCTAAGATTTAGGAAAGGTCAACAATGAAGAAAATAGTTCACCCACGGGCTGCCAAAACCTCTGACGTATGTTATGGTTTACTATCTATGACATAGAGTAATAATCTACGATGTAGGGTCTTGTTTTCTAGTGAAGTTTAGATTTCTCTCATATACATCCAAATCTGATTAAATTAAAGACAATTAAAAATATAATGGGATGGCTTTCCAAAACTATCAACGTAAGGGTATTAATAACAAGAAAGAAGGGGCGAAGTGAAGAGATTAAACACACTTTTAGAATTTTTAGAAATAGGAACATAAAAAATGCAAATCGAATTTTCAATTGTTACTAAAGTTAGGTTAAGAAATTCTTAACGTATTTCCTGTTTTCAGTATATTTTAATGTTGAAGTCTATTCCCTCTTTCAATAGTCGATCCTTTGATTATGTCAATGCAAGAAGTAAATTCATGTCGGTGGTAACGGTTATGTAGTTTTCGTTTTTATTTTCGATTTTTTTCGCATTTCTAAAAATAAAAAACTTTTGGAATTACACGAGTGGGTGCTTTGAATATAAAAAGCACGAAGTGTCGTGCCTGTAACTTTTCAATAGGGAACCCGGTAATCTAAATCTACATTGTGGCCAGCGGCCTTGCCATACTAAGCCACAAGCGTGGAAGAGAAGGTTCCCTGTCAAAAATCTTTTCGAATTAATGTTAACGCGTTCACAAGAACGATTGTTTTAGTAAAGAGACGAGTACAATAGACCCTTTATCTTGTCGCACTAAACTTCGGAGGTCTGGTTGGCTGGGTTCTCGTTAAGCCGATTGTAATGATTTTTTACTTAGCCTGTTCTCGGTTTTTAACTTTATTTGCATCGATTTTTGATGCATGCTTCTTAGTGTTCTTCGATTTTGGGCGCGCCATGGCTATATTAGCGAAATTTCAACGACTCATGTTTTCAAAATTCACGAAAGATTTTTTAAATTTATTATATCAGTAGATTAACTATTTAATGCATTATACAACGATACTTCATTTATAACTGTAGAATAATATTTAACAAACTTATTTGCCTTTGCGAATTTTTGTCTAAAAAGTCACTTGTATGCCATGACCATGATAGCCACTTGTGACATCACTATCGTATACGAACTCGGTCTATAAGTGATTGCAACTTTTCTCTAGCGATCTAGCGATAGACACACCTGTGGCTCCCTTGGCTATGGCTTGGTGCTCCCTCCGCAGGCGACTGAAGGGGACGCGGTCGCGCGTACTTACTATTTATTTAGTGTCGGTTTTCGTCAGCGCGATCCGGCCGACCGAGCGTGGAAGACAGGGTTCCCCGTCAAAACTAACCGTTCGGTTAGTGTCGTAGCAGACTTAACACCACCGTTTATCACCATTTTATCACACAATGCGTATATCTCTACTGTAAGATATACGAAAAAATCTATTTTATTCTTTATAGTAATACCTAACATTTCTTCTCAAGCTATTTAATACATAGTATGATTTAATATTACATGTGGATATAGTGTCTCGTTGCGTAAAGATATTTATAGTTATTTCTCTTTGACTTTCCCTGAAACATGGGGTATTGCCTGATTTTTCCAACAAGTGATTTTTAATTTTTTTTCATAACCAAATTTAAACTAATTTGAATGTTTTAATTTTCGGACTTGTAGTTTTTTTTAACATACCGGAATTGACGTCACAAAAGGACTTATGTGACATCTACATCCTGGTTAAAAAAGAAAAATTCAATACGTACCTACATCAATTAATTATTGTCAGTGTCACAAGATGTCTCAATAGTATTCAAGCAGTCACACTCCAAACAAAATTTTTGTCGAGATAGCGCTGCCTACGTTTTACGAAAGAAAGAGTTAAGTATATAAAATACTAGCGGTCGTATCCGGCTTCGTCCGGGTGAACTACGGACACGTTCCTCTTCTCGTTCCACGTATTAGTACATTGCATCCGTTCGAAGTCGGAGTGGGTCGCTATTCCAACCATAAAGTATCATTACACTATGGTATCATCATCATCCAAACAAATAAATTCTCTGGTGCGTCTAGCAACAAATCTGATTGCCATAAAAAAGGTTATAGTAAGTCAACGTTAAAAGATACACATAATATGCTGTCTCAGACTTTTGGTTAGAGCTTTTAACTTAACACATGATTTTTGCTAAACATCAACCGTTTACGCAGCGCGCGTAACGGAAGCTCTCAAAAGGAATAATTTTTCTCGTTTTTGCTACATTTGTCATTGAATCGGCGCTTCTATTGGTCGTAGCGTAATGTAATAATAGCCTATAGCCTTCCTCGATAAATGGACTATCTAACACAAAAAGAATTTTTCAATTCGAATGGGTAGTTTCTGAGATTAGCGCGTTCAAAAAACAAAGAAAAAAATATAACCTATAGCTTTCCTCAATAAATGGACTATCCAACACAAAAAAAAATTCTCAATTCGAACCAGTAGTTCCTGAGATTTACGCGTTCAAACAAGCAAACAAACATACAAACAAACTCTTCAGCTTTATAATATTAGTATAGATATCTAAAAGAGGTGAACGTCTAATGTAGTCTCAACAAAAAACTTCTTTAAGTAGGTCTTCAATGACGGATTTTCTGACATCTAATTTAAAGATAAAAAAAACCTAACTCGATAGATGGGCTGACGAGACACGCTACTATAGAATATTATTCAGTTAAGACAGAAGACCTACTCCAAATAATTATTTTTGTCGAGATGCACTGCCTGTCAGTTGTCTGTCTTTTTCACACAAATGAAGGTTAATTCATGTGTGAATTCCTGTGAAACTACAGAGTAGCAAGCGATTTTCATGTGGGGCCTCGCAGGGTGGCGATCGCCACCCGCGCGTACTTCTTAACCTATTTTCTGCACTTTAATATATGAAACGTTATTGAGTATTATATTATACTGAAAACTAGATTGAATTTGCTAAAAAGTTATCTATATTTTTAATCATTTGACCCAGAAACAAATACTGTCGGAATTGCGTTTTATTTATAGTTTTAGCTAGTTATGTATTTACATTTAAAAACATAAAATAAAAAGATTCCATACAATTTTTTTACAAGAAATCAAAAAAAGATATCGCAAAAATAGGTACGCACATAAAACGTCGACGGTCCTCCTAAAAGAACAAGGTATTAAATTTATTAAATTTTTGTTCCTTTTAGATGGAAAGTATTTTATCCTACCTTCTAGAAACCACTATAAACCATCTGCAATGACCTTGGCATCACAAAAAGCTTGATTGGCAAGCATCCTTGCCTAGATTACACGTACCGAGTATATTGGCGAGACAGTACTCTCGGCCGAGTGCTCGGTACGTGTAAATACATCACCGAGTGCTCGGCCGAGCGCTCGGCCGAGACAGAGGGCGAGACAGTCACTCGACCCTAATCTTTTTACTAGACCGAGTGCCCACCCCCGCGCTTCCCCGCACTGACTCGCTCGCTCGCTCGGCATGTATAAACATGCACTCGCCACATTTAATTAATTTTTTTAAAGGTCCATGTTGTGAGCATGCTTCAAAAGTGAAATGACTCGCCCCCAAAAACTAAAATACGTGTAAACACTACTCGCACGCAGTGGCGTGTGGTGGATTTGGAACATGGCTACGCCAACACGACATATGAAGTTTAAAATCATTTTGGTGGAATCTTTAAAGTTCAGATATTTACCTTAATAGGTATGTCTGAAAGTAAGTTTTTATTGCGCGTTTTTACGCCATCTGTTGAAATTTTACTAACCTAGTCTAACCTATTAGTTTAGTAATAACGTAGCAGATGGCGCTATTTGGCAAAATTATATAATCAAATTGTGTGCTGTGTGAAGATAATACAACAGAACTAGTTTTTTATTTAAAAGCAAAGCAAGGTAATTGTGAGAATATCTAAACAAAAAATAAAATAAAATAGGTACCTAACCTATTAGACAAACGAAAAATCTCTATTATTAAAATATCTATTATTTTACCTAATGATTTCACCTTAGTTAAATACATCATAAATACTTATTTATATATAATAAACTCGTCAATGATTTCATTATAAAATAAACCTGACCCAGACCTGAAATATTACGTAAATATGTGTGGATTCGTTTGTAAAAATCATTGTTTATAAAAGCTAATTGGTTTATAAAGCAAGAGATAGGTACCTATGTTCTGTATGATTTTAATTACCTATTTACTTTTTCACTGTGCAATGACTGCTAAATACATTTGTTTCAGTCCATTGAAATCCTCCAAAATTTCCATTTCGTTATTTGACACTTTAATTTCACCTAATTCATCATTACTTTAATACAACTTTAAAACATAAAACACAACAAATCGCAATGAATGCAATGCAATGAACACAGACAATAATTGAAAACAATAATGAAGTTAGTTTAGCCGCAGAATTCGCAAAGTTCTGCCTGCAGTCTAATTACGTACGAATTTCATGTCGTTATGCCTGGCTTAATTCCAGTATAAAATCCAGTAGGTACCTACCGATGATGCTCGAAACGTAAGAGGGATAGATGCCATTCATCACTACATGTAAGAAGAAGACAGACATAAAAGACGTAACTCATTTGGCTTGCCTCACGGCGTGTTCGCAACGTGTCGGTTGGCGTCGGTATGTCGTGATCGGGAAAGAGAGGGAGGCCGGTGATAGGGTATTAAGATAGGTCAGTAACAGTCAGTAATAGCGCGCCATTGCATTATATGCGCGCGCGGGAAATTCAAACACTCAAAAGAGTACAAACTCTAGCGTTTTCCATCATTATTGTAGGAAAATTTTAGACATGCATGGCTTTTTGGCTTTCAAGGAAGACCCGCGCCTGCTCGCACGTCCCTGCTGTCTCGGCCTAGTACAATTTCACTGTCTCTCTCGTTTACTCGGTACGTGTAATCAAGGCTGGGTCGCTTGCAATTCGCGGGGTCTAGTATTTAGTGTCTGATTAGCGCCATCTATCTAGCTATTTTGAACTATTTTTTTTTAAATTAGCTGTCGGAAAGTTCATTAACAATGAAATGTTAAATAAACGAAAATAATTTTTTTTTAAAATAAAGCCAGACAAATGCTGATTGACTTAAAGAAATTGGGATAGCCTAAAACTTGTAAATTGAACAAAGCCAAAGTTATATACCTAAGGTTTAAATAGCTGGGTATTTCTCTGAAATACGAATACTTAGCAGTTTTGTAAAAACTTTCAGATAGCTATTTTTTGTATACATTATGGATAATAGATGTATTTTGCAAAACTATTAAGCCATGGTGCACTCATTATGTTCCTGTATTCGAGAAATATTTAGCAACAATTAACTGGTAAAGACGTCAGAAACGGCTAAAAACAGGAATGTACCTACCTATAAAACATTCTTAAGTTAAATACCTACTAGGTGGTAGAAAATCCCTAAGGCTATCAAAGAAAACTTTTTTTATATGAACATAAGGATTTGAAATAAATGTAGTACCTATGTTAAATAGTATAAATGGCAAAGACACATTAAAACTGGTAAGGACAAGAAAGGACAAAAAAATAAAATAGACAGCACTTTTTAAGTAAGTTTGTATAACATTTGCTGTGTCGATAAAACAACACATTTCCATTGACGACTGACGACGGCATTACTCCGAGCACAATGGAATACTTGCGCGTCTTTCGCGGGCGGGGGGACTCGTTAGTGAATGAAAACGTATGATTTAATAGTATACTTACCTATATAATTTATAAATTACCTACGTATTTTAAAACAATTACCTATCTTAGAATTATTTAGAAAAGAAACTTTACAAATAAAGAAAAACCGACTTCAAAAAAAAACTAAAAATTTTAAAATAAAATTCATTTTAAAGAAAGGAGCATTATTGGGCGGCATATACCTAGTCAATGAAGTCGGTGCCAGGTCATTCACTTTAAATTGTGTTCTATATTCATTATAGTCATAAATATATCATTGTTGTAATACCCATTTAAAGTGTCTGAGTTGGCACCGACTTCATTAACTATATGCCGCCTATTAATGCTCCTTTCTTTAAAGGGAAAATTTTATTTTTAACTTTTTAGTCTTTTTAGTTTATGTTTTTGAAGTTGGTTTTTATTCGCTTTTGTAAAGTTTATTTTATCTTTTACTTTTTAGTTCTACGCAACCGTAACTTATTCGTATTAAATATACAAGTGGCTTCTAAACGCCCTACTCAAATGAGACAGCAGCGCCGCGACTATGCAACTTAAATTCGGCGTCAAATAGACGCATCAGCATGCCTAGTAGGTAGCGGTATTCCTATGTAAAACTTCAATCTTAATTATTATTTTTGTGCGAACTGAACGTTTTAGCATATTGTACTAT
The DNA here is from genome assembly GCA_949709985.1 of Luffia ferchaultella. NCBI lineage: Eukaryota > Metazoa > Arthropoda > Insecta > Lepidoptera > Psychidae > Luffia > Luffia ferchaultella. The sequence goes on from OX453254.1 coordinate 10,580,326, forward strand.
ATGAAGTAAGCCCAACAAAAGCTAACTGCTGTAAATCGTTGAGAAATTTCCTCGACTGTCTGTGGTCTCCATCATCAGGCCTGTAATGGCACATATAATATAACCCATATGAGTGCAAAGTTCTCATTAATAGAAATTAATTAAGGCCAAACACCAAGTAATTGGTGTAAATCGTTAAGGAGTTCCCTCGACTGTGTATGGTCTCTGTCATCAGACCTGTAATGGCACTTAATTATAGCCCATATGGGCGCAAAGGTCTCATCATTAGAAATTAATTAAGTCCAAACACCAGGTAATTGCTATGTAAATCGTTGAGGAGTTCCCTCGACTGTCTTTTGGCTCCATCATCAGATCAACTCCCAACCTTCATTAAATAGTACTAGTAGTAATACTTTATAAAATACGATTTTCGAAGGTTCCCCTCGATTTCTCTGGGATGCCCTTATCAGATCCTGGTTTCCTCTTCATGGTACCACTCTTAAGATATCTCCTTTGGGACCAAAAAAAATTATCATCCAATTCGGTTCATAAACAACGAAGTTATCCCCGAACACACTTTAAAAAAATATATGTGTACGTCGAACTGAGAAACCTCCTCCTTTTTTGAAGTCGCTTAAAAACAGATAGATACACATCTTGTAATAAAGAAATAAAATTTCCAGTGCATATTCTTCAAATAAGATCAGTGCAACGAGTGTAACCCTGTTTTGTGTAGGTCATAGAAATAATAATAATAATAATTGTTGTAATAATTGTAAATAATAATATTTGGTGCGATTTCCTGACTCTGTTAGTTTAAAGCCCCACAGTGGGTATATATTGGAATGTTTTATTTAATGATGGTTGTATCGTTATTGTTCTGTACTCCATATGATTAAAGATACTTATTTGTTTAAAAATCTACGTAGTTTCCATATGTGGAAACGTTTAAATGGTGTTTAGATATAACTATTTTCCATTATTTTTGTTATTTTGTTATAAATATATATTATACATTTTTGATATATATATTCTTGTTTCCCGAATAAAATAAAATAAAAATAAAAAAAATAAAAATAAAATAATAATAACACATACAATTACAACAACGTCTAGGTCCCAAACTAAGCATTTGCTTGTATTTTGGGTACCAAGCGAAGACACCACATACATATAACAACCAAGACCCGGTGCCAGCATTAATATTCATCATATAAATACTGACCCGACCTGGGATTCGAACCCGGGACCTCCAGCTTCGCGGGCAGGGTCGCTGCCCACTAGGCTAAGCGGTCGTCGTAAATACCCAGCTCAATGACATAACGCCTCAAACAACCTCAAACAAGTAGGTCGAAATGAGGTGAGAAATTAGGTAACACACATGAATGTATTATGATAATACATGTCTGGATTGAATAACCATTGGTTTGGTTTGAATTAGTTTAATTTGACGTTTAATTACTTCTTATCCTTACTTCTGTGGTACCTATTTAATTATTTTGTAAATAGAGGCGGTCAGCCATCCAATTATAAATCACAACCTAGGTAGCTTTATTTCTGTACCTAATGGAATGGGAGATTTGTATTAAAAGTGGTATTATACATAAGGAAAGCCCGCTGCTAATTTACCAAGGCAATTGAGGTATCGATATTTGAAATTTTGATTTTTAGGGGTACTACGCTTCACAATTTATCTTGGAGGTGAGAAGCTTCCGTCGACGGATCATATCTTCTGCGGGTTGCCGTTTTTAGTGACTAACTCTCTTGAACTTCTGTTTTTCAATCGAGGTGGATAGAAGTCGGGCAACTACCGTTTTTTTTTTTTTGTGAATTTGAAAATTTCCAAGGAATTTCTTTACAAATACAATTTTATAACTTCAAATTCAACCAGTGTTTTTGATGTTATCGCGAGTTGTACTGATCGGTGCCCGCGCGAGATGTCATTTTCTGTGTACACTTTCGTGGTTTATGACATCATCGCAGGGGGTGAAGGGTGGGTCAAACATATATTTTAGTGTAGTTGCTGGATGATTGTTCACAACGATTTAACTAACATTTTTGCAACTTCTAAACTTTAGAACAATGAAGTTAACAAAAGTACAAGTTTTATTGTCACAATTTTTTTGGAATGCCACTGGCAGGACGAGGGTGAAGTTCATCGAATTCACGTCAAACAATAAAAATTAAATTATTAACATAAATTATAAACGCAGTGGTCGACGACAGTCTAGCTAGGTGCTCTATTTCCATTCAAAATCATAGACATAAAGTTTTAAAAAAACGATCTGAATACACTCGACATTAATAATATCCTGATTGCGGAGCCATATTTATATTGCGAAAACGATGAATACACATCAAGCAAAAACTAGGGTTAAGTATATATAATCGGCTTGTAAATAAATATAAGGATTACTTATTAGGTCAAGTACACAAGCGAAACATTGTCAGTATTGGTGATGCATCTATTGGAAATAAGAAAAGTCGATGATCTCCATACAGTCTGATATGTTCGTAAATTGTACTTAAAAAAGGATATTAGATTTAAAAGAAAATTGAAACAGTCAGACAGATATCAACTTTCCTAGGAAGCCCCACATTCCACATAATATAATTTGTAATAATAATATGTAATCATTACATATTATAAAATAAAGTCCCCCGTCGCGTCTGTCTGTCTGTCTGAACGCGATAAACTCAGAAACTACTCAACAGATTGGCATATTGTTGACACCAATGGATAGAGTAATTTAAGAGGAAGGTTTACGTATATAATTTATTAATGTTTTCTGGAAATTTGTTGAAATATAACGATTAATGTTGAAGAAGTCGGAAAAAAATCAAGCTGTCTGGGAACTTTCATCGAAAACGCTGCCTAATCTTTTTGAGATATTACAAAATAATGTATGGAGGAATTGTTCCTTTTGTATAGGACTACAAAAAAGTCCACAATGGCATACATCTATCTTTCATGGATAGCTTACTATATCTATTTTTATGTTTGAAAAAATGGTGTCATATGATGAGACTATTGGAAAGCAATTTATACGGATACAGTATTAATCCTTATCAAATTAAATACGTTATTTATCTTCAGCATTTCATGCAGATTATGATTGCCCTTTATACCATACAATTTAAATTAATATCTTAGCAACTATCGCGAAATAAAAAATATCGCGCGAAAGCGGCCGGGCGTGGCGCATAGAAACATAGAATTACTAAAGGAACACACAACACGGCACGAAAAGAGCATACGTGTGCAGCAATGAGCAGTCATAGATATACGATGTCATCCTCACAGAGGCGATATGCGAAGCTTTGTTTTATATTCTGCCTATTGAATTGACTTATGTAAGGGAACTCAGTAAAATAAATTGAAAGAGGCAAAACTCATGGTTTTAAGGGCAATGTCTAATTTAATTAATACTGTGTATACATATTTCCCCACATAAGTAAATCAATTATATATTAAACTGTAATTTAAAAATATTTGCATTTTTTAATATTAGTATGAAATATTTTATTTGTTATAATTGAAAATTAAATTAAACAATTATTGTATAATATAGTTCAATCAAGGAAAATTAAAATTATAAATGATCTAAGCTACTTTTAAGTTTTTCTTGTTCTACAGGTTGGGCATTTACGCCGGTTATACACACTCGCCGAGTGGAGGCGAGCGCCAGAAGCAGCGTTATGCGGATAAAAGGGAAGTTGAGATGCCTTCTCTTTTACCCACAGTCTCTGGCTCTGGCGCTTGCCTCCACTTGGCGAGTGTGTACAGCCGGCGTGGCGTTATACTGTTTAAGAGAATGAAATTGTGATAATGCTTAAATTAAATTGAAAAATAATTGAATAACTGTCTCCAGGCATAAACTAATGTTAAAATAAAGTGTTCACTTACCGGAAATACAATATACCATTTTATTTCCGCGTCTTTGACGCGCAGTTTTTCCAAATATGTACGACACAAGTCGGCATTGCGCACATTTATTCGGCACTAGGTCATCACACTGATTAAAAGCCGGTTGGTGGACTTATTGCATTTTGGATGACTTTCTGCGTGGACACTTTAGAACGCGGACAGCACATTTAGTTATTAATTCTTAAATCAATGCAATTCTATGTGATTTTGATTAAAAAATATAAGTTTCTCGCCATGGTTTTATTCAATAATTTTTAATTAACATTTCATTTTGATATTTATTTCTTAAATAATTTACACCATTTATAAACACAGACCTGGTTAACTTTTTGTGTACATTATAATCATATTAAAAAATCTAATTCAGCTTGAATAGCTTCAAACTGCAAAAATGTGGAATATACTTCAGAATGTCTCATTTCTATATCTGCACATACTAGCTGCTTATCAGTCAACGACAAATATGCCATAGGCACTTTTTGCTTTTTGTGATAAACAGAACTTAACTCAACAATTAGATTCCATGAAATTGATGGAGTATCACTGCCAACTGACATACCTTGTTTGCTAAGACTGTCCAATGTTTCTCTTGTTTCTATTGACCATAGTTTTATAAAGAAATCGGCTTTTTCTTCTGAAAGGCCTACAGAGCACAAATCAGTCTTCAGATTTACAGGTTTAAAAACAAACTTTAGCATCCTCCTAAACAAGTAAACAACTGTTCTGATAGCCACTGATAAGTCAGATTCATCAATCTTGAATATATTTACAAGTTTCTCCTTTTCACCTTCAGTGAATATTTCAGTATTTTGAATTTTTAGTTTCCCGATGATTCGCTTCAGGAACTGTTCAAACTTTGCGTCATCTAATTGGTTTACTAGTTCTATGCCTTTCTGCAAACTGATGTAAACATTTTAGATACTTAAACATGGAGACGACTGGTCTAAATGAAACAAGTTAAAATATAAACTAATAATAAAAACGTACACACCTAGGTGAAATCTTTAACCACCGACGTTCCATAATATTAAAATGGTTACAATGGTTTTATTTATCTAAGATGGGTCATATCACATCAGTCACAAACTCTCACTCATTTAGTTTAGTGCCACATAATACACTGCATAGTGTATGCACACTGACTGGCTGACTTTAGTTTGCTTCAGCTGACGGATGGAGCTGGACCTGGACGATGGCTGGCTGGACCCTGAACCCAGCTGGATCCTGGATCTCCAAAGAAGCCGATAGGATAGTGAATATAGTGATAGATAGAGTTGGAAGACTTGGAATAATGTTGACCTGTGGAGTTGACAAGCACAGGTTGACAACTATGGTTGACAACTTGACATCATTAGGATAACGGTGTTTCCAGCTAAAAACACCGTAAAGTTTAATTTTTTTTAAATAAAAGTAAGTATAAGGACGCAATCACAAAAAGTGACAGCTCGAAAATAGGTTTTACTTGACAGCTTGCTTACTACTACACGCGCATCTCTGCACCAGGCAACACATACTTGGCGCATTACCAGAACTAATTAGTCTTGATCTTTATTATTTTTATTTATTTCAGAATTAGTTTTCTTTTATGTCAGGTTTTTAATGTTGCTTTATTTTATATAATAACTAGCGATGCGCCCCGGTTTCGCACGGGTAGCAGAGCCATAATGTTTTTACTGTCGTAGTGTCATATCAACATGTGGACTGGATTTAATTAGATTTAAATGTAACGCAAGTTCGTCCAACTTGGATAATTTTTAATGTATTTTATTTTGAATTCTATAAATATATGAAAAAGTAAAGAATAAATACATAAAAACAAACTGCAATGTTGTGGTGAACTCTATGGTAGATGTCATTGTCATACTATAAATCGATTTTCATTTATTTATTAGATATGACACTAACTTGTATTTACGTATAATAAAACCTATACAATTCAGGTTCTCTCTTACTTCAATTTATTATACGTAAAATCTCAAAATGAATAAATATCTAAAGCCAGATAGACTCGATGTCGATCCAAAGGCGGGGCCAAATCTGTCTTCTCAATGGATCCACTGGAAAAGAACATTCGACAACTTTATCCAAGAATCAACCACCAAAGTAATAGAAGGTACAGTCACAACCACAGAAAACACACTTCTAGATGATGTAAAATTAAAATTATTAATAAATCACATATCTCCTAGTATTTTCGAATACATTTCCGAATGTTCAACGTATGCTTCAGCTGTCTCAACTCTAGAAAGTGTGTTCATCAAACCCAAAAGTGAGATATTTGCACGACATAAACTTGCAAATAGAAGACAAGAATCAGGTGAATCTATAGATCAGTACATACAAGCTCTTAAATTAATATCAAAAGATTGTTTGTTCAAAGCCGTAACTGCCGAGGAAAACGAATCCATGTGCATCCGTGATGCGTTTGTTTCTGGACTTAATTCACAAGCAATACGTGAAAGGTTACTAGAAAATAGTACTCTTAGTCTCGATGAAGCTTATAATAAAGCTCGCGCATTAGAATCCGCACGAATACAGTCAGAAAGTTATTCTACACATCAGCCAATTGCCGCCATCAGCAACTACACACGCAAAATAGACAAGGATTCTGAAAAACAAAAAGAATGTTATTTTTGCGGTAATACGCGTCACCCCCGACGTTTCTGTCCAGCCACCAACACTACTTGTCTCAAGTGTAGTAAACGAGGTCATTTCGCGAAAGTGTGTAAGAGTTCACCACCTGACAATTCAGCAGCTATACCTGATGAAATAACTTCCTGTGTTCTTTTAGCTGCAACCGGTCTCAGAAAATGCTCTATGCAAATACTCATAAACGGTATATCTGTCAAAGCTCTTGTCGATACGGGTAGTACTGCTAGCTTTATTGATGAACGAATCGCACAGCTGTATAATATTCCTCTAAAACCATGGCACCAAGATGTGTCTATGGCATCTTCTTCAATGAAGTCGGAGATAAGGTTTGTTTGTACAGTTACAGTACAAATAGAAAACGAAATAATGCAAAACATATTACTGCGTGTAATGAAAAATCTATGCGCTGAGGTAATACTAGGTCATGACATTCTAGCGCAATATTCAGCTCTTGAGGTAAATTTCAACGGACCCAGACCTCCTCTCAGATTATGCGTCCTGAATGAAGCTGAAATAGAACCAGTGAATTTATTTCCTCACCTGTCACCTGACTGTAAACCGATTGCTATTAAATCGCGCAGGTACCGTACTGAAGATCAAGCATTTATACAATCAGAAGTTGAGAAACTGTTGAATGATGGTATTATAGAAGAGAGTACTTCACCGTGGCGAGCTCAAGTACTTGTTATATCTGGTACTCATTCAAAGAGGCGCATGTGCATAGATTACTCACAAACTATTAATAAATATACATACCTTGATGCATATCCTTTACCCAACATTGAAGAAGTCGTGGCCAAAATATCTAAATTTAGAATATTCAGCAAGATAGACTTAAAATCAGCCTATTATCAAATACCAATACTATCAGAAAACAAACCTTACACGGCCTTTGAAGCGAACGGGAGTCTGTATCAATTTTGTCGCATTCCGTTCGGAGTAACAAATGGTGTAGCCTGTTTCCAAAGAACAATCGATTCTATTATTCAAAAATCTAATCTTGATGGTGTATATCCTTATCTAGACGATATTACAATCTGTGGATCAGATCAAAAGGATCATGATTTAAAGCTAGCCCAATTCTTAAGAGTAGCTGAAAACTACAATTTAACCATTAATAAACAAAAAAGTGAATTCTCTTTAAAAGAAATTAATATCCTGGGATATAATTTATGTAATGGAACAATTAAGCCTGACCCAGACCGACTTTCAGCCCTTCTTAATATGTCAATTCCTCAAGATTCTGCTTCTCTTAAACGAGCCATCGGTTTATTTGCTCATTATTCCAAATGGGTACCTGACTTTTCAAGTAAACTACACCCACTTACTGAAGTAGAACGTTTTCCTTTAAAAAATAATCAAATCGCTGCATTTGAAGAACTGAAAGGAATTATATCCAAATCATCACTCGCTGCTGTCAATCCTAAAGAGCCCTTTACTGTAGAAACTGATGCTTCTGAGTTCTCTATTGCAGCTTCTCTCACTCAAAACGGAAGGCCTGTAGCATTTTTTTCACGCACTCTCAGTGACAGCGAAAAGAAATATCCGATTATCGAAAAAGAAGCATACGCTATTGTCGAAAGCTTAAAGAAATGGAGGCATTACTTACTAGGACGTCAATTTTATCTGATAACAGATCAAAAGTCTGTATCATATATGTTGAAAAGTCATGCAAGTAAAATTAAAAACGAGAAAATTCAACGATGGAGATTGGAATTGTCTAATTATAATTTCGATATACAATACCGCCCGGGGCATAAAAACGTAGTAGCAGATACGCTTTCTCGACAAGTATGTGCCACTATTGCCGAAGACAGGCTCATTACACTCCATCAATCATTGTGTCATCCAGGAATCACTCGTTTTATGCATTGGATTCGAAGCAAAAATTTACCGTACTCAATGGACGACATTAAAAGAATAATATCATCTTGTCCAACTTGTGCTGAAATCAAACCCAGATATTATAACAGTTACGTCGGAAGCCTAATTAAAGCAATAGCACCATTTGAGCGGCTAGCTCTAGATTTTAAAGGTCCGCTTCCATCGTCTACAAAGAACACATATATTTTAACTGTTATTGACGAATACTCAAGATTCCCATTTGCATACGCATGCCCAGATATGAATACTCAGACGATAATAACATGCCTCACAGATCTTTTCTCCATTTTTGGGATGCCGGCGTACATTCACACAGATCAAGGAACATCTTTTATGTCTAAAGAACTCAGAGAATTTCTAAACGAAAAAGGGATTGCCGCAAGCCGATCTGCTCCTTATAACCCTAGAGGAAATGGTCAAGTAGAGCGTCTAAATGGTACCCTCTGGAAAACGATTCGTCTCGCACTGAAAACTAAAAACCTACCTGTGACGATGTGGGAGTCAGTACTTGTTCAAGCGCTCCATAGTATACGTTCGCTACTTTGTACATCTACAAATGAGACACCACATGATCGAATGTTTGGTCATCCGCGACGTTCTTCGTGCGGACAATCCATGCCTTCCTGGCTTAAAGATGAAAAAGTTCTGGTTAAAAAGAACCACACAAATTCAAAATATGATTCGGATGTAGAGGAAGCAGAACTTATAGAACCAAACCCACACTATAGTTACATAAGGCTTCCCAATGGCAAAGAAGTCGCCGTCTCAAATCGCCATTTGACATCAAGAGGAAATATAAACACTCCAGAAATATTAGAACCTCAGCAAATCCCAGAACAACAGCAGATTTTAGACAATAGAGAAGAAAACTGTCAAGAATCTCGAACACCTTTGATACATGAAGAGGCTCAGACATCTAAATCACAATCCCAAACGCCTGTTCCTCGATCGCTTTCTCCACCTATTCGAAGATCTGGACGGGAAAGAAGATCTCCACAATACTTGCGCGACTATGAAACTTAGAGAAGGGAAGAATGTGGTGAACTCTATGGTAGATGTCATTGTCATACTATATATCGATTTTCATTTATTTATTAGATATGACACTAACTTGTATTTACGTATAATAAAACCTATACAATTCAGGTTCTCTCTTACTTCAAATGTTTCTTTGTATACAACATTGATAACTTCAGCCTAACCACGCGTGTCGCGTCGTCCGGTATAACCCTAAGATATTGATTTAAATTGTAGAATACAAACGGCGATCATAATGTTCATGAAATGCTGAAGGTAAATATCGTATTTAATTTGATAAGGATTAATACCATATCCGTATAAATTGCTTTCCAATCGCTTCATCATATTACATCATAAAAATAGTATAGTAAGCTATCCATAAAAGATAGATATTTGCCATCGTGGACTTTTCTTTAGTCCTATAAAAGAGACACAATTCCTCCATACATTATTTTGTTATATCTCAAAAGGATTAGGCCGCATTTTCGATGAAAGTTCCCAACTAGCTTGATTTTTTTCCGGCTTCAATAATCGTCATATTTCAACAAATTTTCTCTTGAATCACTCTGTCCATTGATGTCAATAATATGCCAATCCGTTCGGTACTTTTTGAGTTTGTCGCGTTCAGACAGACAGACGCGGCGGGGGGCTTTATTTTATAATATGTAGTGATAACAATAATACCTGGAACATCCCACACAGCGCTATCTAGTCCCAAACTAAGCAAAGCTTGTGTTATAGGTGTGGGTTAAAATGTCTTTTAAAGTTCCATAAAAAAAAATTATTAGACAATACTATACTGTGCCACAGTTATCGTATGAGGAGTTTAGCAATACGAGTGCATTTTGTTTGTGATACGTGGCGATGGCGAAACCGAGGTCCCATTGAATGAGGTGACCTTTTCATTTCCCATTTCGTCAAATTCTACTATTTTTCATTCTGGACCGATTGTTTTCAAAATCAATGTCTAAGAGTCTGTATGGTCTTCGATCACGAATCTGTGCTCAGAACTAAAAAAATTACTGTCTTTGAATCTGTATTTGTTTTTGAACTGCTTGCTTTCAAAATCGATATTTATGGGTCCACGTGATCTGCCTTCACAAATCTGCGGTCAAAACTGAAAAAAGTGTCTGCAATTTTTAACTTCTTTCTTTCTGGCCCTAACACTACTAAAAGAAAGTATTTTTCGTATAGATTAAAATTTTATTATTGTTTGGTCCATTATAAAAAAAAAAAAAACAAGTCTGTATGCGTTATTACAACAACGAATAATACTTTTTTCAATACAGTTGCTATTATTACTGTCTTTATGACATCGAAACTTGTACTGTAATGTTGTATTTTACAATACTAAGTCTTTTTACTTTACACCAATCACAAACGAGCGTTCTGTTTGCACCGCATGCGTAAACCGCGAAAAGCAACCCACTCGCGCCCATAGCTCCGCTCCCGCTATTATTTATTTCTGTAAATAGGGGAACCACGCGAACACCTCTGTTTTGACTAACTTGCCCTTTTTTAACGATCATTCAAACCGCCTTCTAAAAACATTATAGTTTGAAGTATTAACAATAATTAAATGGTTTTTTAATCTTAAAAAAACTTGTGATGATGGTGTAATATGTACCGAAAAATGTTCATTTTCCGAGATTTCGGTAAAAGTGGGTTACAAAATAATGTTTTTTCATTGTGAAAGAGTGAAAAATATGCAAATGTTTTCTAATTGTAAATGAAGAACTATTCTTTATTTCAGAATCAGGTTTATAACGATATACCTTTCTAAACTTCCTAAAAATGTATCTAAACATGCCGTTATTTTGTAATTGCCCCCTTAATAGTAAAAAAATTCAGTGCTGTTATATTGAATAATTTGTAAATTTTTTATTCCAAAATAATTTCTACGTGTTTCTTACGGATGCTATGCAGTGCTATGCATTTCATTGGCTTAGGAGAACCAATCGCAGCGTCTTTCAACCGAGACAGCTGCCTATAATCCATTTTGTAGGTATCACAGGCAGGTACTTATTTGCATTTGAAGATATGCGGGTGCCGGACTTAGCTTGTGGGTGTGGCGCGCGGGGGGGGGGGGGGAACATTACTCCTAGATTGAGTGACAGTTACTTTGTAAGTTATCAATCTATCAACTGATATGAATGCAATCTGATTACGCAGTACTCAACTTATTTCAACGATACTTACGAGTAGGTACTCACATAAGGCTAATTTACACTTTGATTAGTGCGAGTGCAGGTGTTTAGCAATTGCGAGTGCGAGTGCGAGTGCTTAGTGCTAAGTTGTGTCCAATACTGTTTAGCTGCTGCGCTTATTCAATTGTTGAGCGTCGAACAGCAAGTATGGACAATCAACAACAAGTGCGCTTGCTATTGCAAGAAATACTTAAAGTACATACTCTTGTACAAATTTATAGGTCGTATCTTCGGTCCATTTCGACATTTTTCATTTCTAAATAATACCTATTTATTCCAAATAATATTTAAGCACAACAATGTTAAAAAACACAGCGGGCGTCGTCCGCAAGCATGTCCAAACGTGTTTAGAGCCAGGCAAGCTGTGAGTCAGGGGGAAGGAAGGGCGCGCGGGACGGGGCTACTCGCAAAAAAATAGAACACGTTTCTATTCACTTTCCTACGCTGATTACTAATCACTCGCACTAATCAGCTGCAGTTCACACGTGTTTTATACTAATCACTAAGCACCTGCACTAAACACCTGCACTCGCACTAATCAAAGTGAAAATGAGCCTATAGTCATAAGTTTTAATCTGAGGGCCAAGTGCGAGTTCTTTTACTATTAACTGTGTAGTTTGCGTTTTCCGTAATTTGTATGGAAACTCGTAGTTACCTAAAACGACCGCTAGATGTGCTGTACGAGTTTCCATACAAATTATAAAAAACGCAAACTACATAGTTAATAGTAAAAAACTCACACTTGGCCCTCAGTAGCTATTTACTTAGATAAAAATTTACGTAAAACAGTGTTGGCAACATTTTAAAGAAGTTATAAAGACGTGCTATGATCACCTACAAAACCGAGAGAAACGCACCGCCGCGCACGGCCGCGCCGCGGTGAGGAGGGACTGGTCGCCTTTCCCATCGCCAGCACATGCCCCTCTCTCGCCTACGTTACGTAAAATCGGGAACTTTGAACGTTAATTACTTGAAATCTGTCTAGATATACGAAAAATGAATATCAGTTTGTTAATATGTTAGTAAATCGTCTATCGATTGTATCAGTTTTTAGAGTTTTTATAATTTTATGTAGAAAATTTCAAATGTCTATAAAAGTAGATTTTTTGCTGTGCCTAGGAATTTTAATGTCCATTTAGTGTTGTAGGGACCTTTAGACACGTATTAAACACATTTTTAGAAAAAGTGAGATTTTGTTAGACTTCGTTGAAATTCGTTTATATGAAATATCGTTGAATGACCGCTTCAATGCGATGTAGTTTGAAACGTGTGAAAGATATTATAATGATTTTTATATGACTATGACGGGCTCCGAATTACGAATAAAATAATATAGAATGCGTAGTCACAGTGCAGAGTGTTGTCTAATTATAGGAGATCAAATGGAAAAAAACCACGCGCGACGCGTTCAATTTTCACACGTTTCCTTTAAGTTACGTGCATATTGTAAATAAATCATGAAAATTGGGTGCGGTTTGGTTACGTAATGCGGGCAAAGGGGCCCGAAACGGGGTAGCTCTCTATAACAGCATTGCCGCGGTGAACGGACCTGGCCACGGTAGCCATAAAAATCACCTCGGCCGCGGCGGGCAAGAAGAAATAGAAACAAGTAGAAGAAGAAGGAAAAGGAAGAAGAAACTGGAACCCAGGAACCAGAGAAGAGGAACCTGAGCATCGGAACCAGATCCTGAAAAAGCGGACTGAATCCTGAGAAGTAAAACCAGATCGAATGAAAAGGAGGAGTGGTACCGGGACCTGCGGACGAAGACAGTGCCGTGTTAGGGTGGCGTTTGGGGTAGGCGAGCCGAGATCCTGTTTTCTTGAAGTGGACCACGTGTTTCATTAACCTCTTCGCTGCCGTCTTAACTCCTTTACTGCCACCGCCGGGGTCAAGAAGGTGTGAGTCGTGCGTGATGGAGTGGAGTGTGCACGTACTGGGGTGCACGAAGCAGACGCCGGCCAGCGCTGGTCCAGAGGCGGAGTTATCACCCCTCCCCCCACGCCTCCGTTACCAGGGATCCTTAATCCCAAGGTGGACCCGCCATCAGGTCGGCCCCATCTCCGCAATAAATAGATTATATGGTTTATCCGTTATATTAAACCTCGGTACACCGAAAGGCAAAACAGGAACGAAATAGGCAAACTAAAATATATTTATTTACAGGAAACAAAAACTCATGACAAACATTTTTCATCACTGGACGTATCGTCTGAATCACAACCCGTTTTTATAATAAAACGTTCTATTTTGTCATTTTCTCCATCCATTCTATAATATTTATTTTCTTCTTTTATAGCATGATCTACATATTTTTTCCATAAATCTGCAGTCACATTTTGCATAATTTCTTTTATTATTTGACACACGGCCGGTCCTTCTGTTGGCTTGCAGTTTCTTGCTCTTATGTCATGCTTAACCTTCGACCAGACTTGCTCTACAGGGTTGAAGATACAGTGATAGGGTGGAAGACGCACGATTTGAAATCCTTTAGATGCTGCCAGCTCATCAATCACACACTTCTTTTCAATTCCAGCTGTTTTTATAAAATTTAATAATACTGGTTTTGTCGGCACTGGATCCGGAATAAGAATATTGTGATTTCGCATAAAATCAAGAATTTCTGCTTTTAATGTCGATATTGTAGGTATTTTAACAGACAACCGCGAGTGGTAAGCAGCATTATCCATCACTATTAATACACTTCCTTGTGCGACGTTCTGTAACAATTGCTCCTCAAACTACATTTCGAACAGTTCACCATTCATATCACAATGATAATCTGCATTCGCATCTTTTATGTGTTTTGCTGATAGCATTAGAGCATTTTCAACCCATCCATCTTGAGAACCAGCATTCACAATAATCACTCGTTTTCCTCGAGAAGAAGATACGTTCAAATCACATGAGCAGCTGCAATCTACCCAACCCTTTTGTCATTGAAAATGACTATCATATCCATTTCACGGGATACGCATTTTTGGCCATAACTCCGAGGGTATCGGGTCTAGCCAAGATTTTAAGGTTTTAAAAGATTAAGAATTTAGTTGTGCATTGTATAAGATCAAAATTTTAGAAATCATTTAAGTAGTTATTGAAAAAAATTGGAAAATGTAAAAAAATCGGGATTTTTTCGGTTTTTTTTTTACTAAATCCAAAATATTTCAAGAACGGGGACCGATATCGAAAATAAAAAAAAATAGTATCTCGGCCATTAACGTAGCTACGATTTGAGACTAAATTTTTGGAAATCGGTAGTTAATTGTAAGAGAAATTATTTCCGAAAGATGAGATTTTTTGGTCGATCGCTTGTGTTTGTGGATATAAGTAACTATATTTCAGAGGGTATTCATCGAATCGCTTCAAAGTGTTAGACCAAAGGTTAGAAGGCGTCAGTAGCTACAGTTTGAGACCAAAATTTTGGAAATCGGTTGGAAATCGAACAAGAAATTCGACATCACATTTTGAATTTTATGGACGTTCGGGAACTTGTTAACATTACGGTCATCGCCTTTCGGCCTGTATTCGTTCGAATGCTTAGTTATCGAGGTCTGAACGTTTAAGAATATCAAAAGGCTGCAGTTTAAAACTTAAATGTTTCAAATATGTTGAACTAGCGACCCGCCCCGGCTTCGCGTGGGTAGCAGAGAATTTTTTCGTTGATTTATTTCTGAGTTTAAAGAGTTGAAAAGAATATTGCCACGTTTTCGTGGCAATAAAATAAAATAATCTGTGAAAATCGGGTTTGGGTAGGTTCATTTTCGATGAAATCGATGGTTGCGGGGACTGCAAGATCTGTGGATTTTTAACTGTATCATGGGTGTCGTACCATGTTTCGTCTAAATACACAATATTACACTCATTACGACGTGCCTGTCTAAGCGTTGATATATATATATATTTGTATCGCCAAACTTGAAATCGTGATGATTCAAGCAATACTTTTCGCTTATTAAGTTTTTTATACCTAAATTTAAGCTTGCGCAAAAGTGTAACATTGACCGTTTGTACGGAAAGTCAGTATTTGCTTGCAAATCTTGTAGAAGCATGTTTAGTATCGGAAGTTTTTATTCGCATAAAATCTGTACACAGCGCGACGCACTATATCACACTCAAAATCGTCCAACTTGGAAAATCTTGTTGTTTTCTTCCCCCGTTTCTTAGGTGTTACTGGGCCAGAGTTCACAAATACAGTAACGGTAAATCTGTTTATTCCTACTATCTCCGATGTGCTCTTCTCCAATGAGCTCCGATGTGCTCCAATGAGCAGGCATATTCATTTGAACACAATGCTGATGGACATTAAAAAATATTTCTTTACAAGTTTTACAATATTTACGCCTCTGTTTTTTAAGATATGGGATTATTTCCTCTTCAGAATTCTCATTATCCTCCCACGGACGAAACAACATTTTTAATGCACTTATACAAATACGTAACACAGCTTTTCTTCGAGAAGCGTCGAGATAAACTGTGATAGACTGACAAATTTTCGCTGAAACTGTACATCACACGTGCAGACCGTCGGCTTTCTTTGCGACGATCGACATGTGCGGCGATTTTCTTCATGAATTTTTTGTCTGAGTGCTTAAGCGGCGTCTCAAAGGATGTGGGTTAAAATAATGGATAAAGTATACTTTATATTGCTTATATTTATACAAAATTTTAAGACAATATCAATGAATATTGTCTTTGTTTTTTCATTAAAAACTGAAAGACACGTTAGCGTACAAGGGTTTCACAAAGTTTTCAAAAACCAAATAAAGATGAACGGTTGTGAATTCTAACAATAAATTGAAATTTTTTTTTCGTAGTAATAAAGTTACTTAAAAGCTCAAATCTAACAAAAAAGTAAATATATCCTACATCTTACGTTGTCACGTTGGAGATGTACTACGATTGGCTGATTATCCAAATTTACGTGGACCCTTAGCGTCGACCGTTTATGAGTACTCTTTCTTTATTCGATACTTGTATTTTCTTTAAATACTTTACTCTGTATCGAATGAAATAAAACGATGCCGAAAATAGTAGCATTGAATGTAAAAGTATCGATACCTAGCGAGTAACGACTCACAAGTATCGAATTAACACTAAATCCAATCCACAGATCCAATCGTGATGCAATGCTCTAATCTGTGAATAGTGTGCACCAGTGCTTCTAAGGTCAACATAATCATGGTGAATCTACTGTAATTTTGACTGAACTAAATTATAAAAATAACTTCTATGGATCTACCGTATTTACTTCACGGCATTATCTGTGTAAAACCAAAACGTAACTTTGTTTACTTGAAGCGAATTTCCCAGTGAATCTCGGCATGCATATTAAGCGCAACTAACTAACAAAAACAAGTTGTTTTTGTCTGACAAAGGATCAATAAATGCAATAAATTTTTTTTTGTTACTTTGATGAACCATTCATTCTTCAAGCCAGGCATATCACATTCCCAACAACGTATTTGTCAACATAGCGCTGCCGAGTCGAGTAGAAATTTTATGAAAGAAAGAAATAGGTATATTTCGCATCTCATATAGGAAAGAAATGGGAAAATACTATGAAACCGTAGTATCTTTCATCTCTTTTACACATTAGACATATGAAATAGACCTCTCTTTCTTTTACAAAACTCAGGTAGGGTTATCTCGACAATTTATTCGGCGTAGGAGTTCTAACAAAAAAATGACAAACACGATTAAAAGAAACATGTTTTCCCAGCAAGCCATTAGTATAAATCTAGAAAAGCGTATTAATTTTAAGCCTACAATCTCTTTTGTTGTTGCTAGAATGACTGGAATTTATGAGAAACATGAAGAGATTTTATTTTGGATAAAAATGATTAACAATTCAATAAAAAAGCGCTAAATTTTTTTTAATTTCACTTTAGTAAAAATTTTCATCTACAGTATTTTTGAGAAAATACCGTATTTTTTAACTAGAAACACCTCACTGCACAGAACAGAACACTTTTAGTAGTGTGAATCTCTGAATCTCTAATGTATTATCTATGGCCTATGGTCAATCCAATGATCCCTATATAGTCTGTGATCCAATGCAACTGCTCTGTGCGGTCTGTGGTGCGGTCTACTATTCTGATGTGAAAACGAAAAGGAAATGTGGATGTGGAAATAGAAAATTCAAATCTATCATCTTTAACATGTCCCGCAAAGTGGAAAGAGTTCCTGAAAATATTGATTTTCCAAAGGAAGAAGACAAAATTTTAGACTTCTGGGAAAAAATCGATGCATTTAACAATTGTTTAAAACAGTCTAAAAACAAACCAAAGTAAGATTTGTTGGTTACCTCCACCGATCCTGACCGTATCTTCCTTGGTAAAATGCAGCAAAAAAGGTTTCAGGTTGACTTTTCAAACCTACCTGATGCATAACATGTCAATAATCATTGTTAAATTTGGCTAAAATAAGTTGTTGGCCTATCATTAAAAAAAGTTTAGGTTAGGTTTTGCTTGCGTCAATGAAGCGGAGCGAAACGATCCAGCACCAAGAGGCCAGACATTTATTAACCCAAATATATATTCCTCAAGCAGATTTGTTAAACGCTATCAATATTTATATTTTTTCAAAGGTCACGAGTAGTGCAATAATTTACATGTGAATCAATGACTGTAATTGTCTACCAAAGTAATGGACATACGCGTTCATAGATATATATCCCACCCATTAACAAAGGCCAGTACAAATATGAAATCGGAATTTTGTATTACATATTTTTATAATCAATTCTGGGTCAGATAATCTAATTTCGAAACAGTTGGGCTAGAAGACTGAATTCATTACAAAAAGATTATTCAGCAACTATTTTATTACACAAATGTAACTTCATTGTTATAAAATAAAATATTTGGATCACGATTTATTGCCAATCACATGAATGTCGGAAATAGTCTTGTAAATATGAATTTAAGCAAAGCAAATATTGAATAACAAAGTCTATCTTAATTTACAGATATTCTTTTTATGATGGTCCACCATTTGCAACTGGGCTGCCCCATTATGGCCATATCTTAGCTGGTACTATAAAGGATGTTGTCACACGATATGCTCATCAACAGGTATTCCATTATATCCACTATCTTTAACTTATTAAATTTACTTTAACATTTAGTTTCCACATGCTTATATTCTTCAAGGCTGTTGAGTTAAAGTGTTATATATGGTTTTATTCAAAATGTAGTTTAGACTTAGAATAAATTGATAGTAATTTGCGTAACTACTGTTCTTATTCTATTACCTGACTGCAGAAAGTATAGAATTACGAAGCCCGCAACGCTATCAACCTACACTAAAAGCAGTTTAATACAGTATGAGATAGACAGCATGGTGACCTTATTTTTTTAACAAAAAAAGAGTATATTTTTGGGAAATAATATAATAAAATAATATCAAATACAGTAAATTTTAAAGAATCATGTTAACTGACCGATAAGCATTATATTTACATGTACCTATTATTTTATAACTTTGCAATAAGAAATAATAGAAGATAAAAAATGTTGTGGGTCACGGGACTCTCGACAGAAGTGAAACTTCTTAGTAAATCTCTTATTTTACAACAAATGATGTATCTAAAGGTCGTAGGTCTGCCAAATACATTCTTGTGTAGTCTCACAGAATGTGCGGCATTGACTAAAATTCAAAAATCACACCAAAGATTAATTATCATTTAACCATGAAAAATTTGAGTTAATATTATAGAAATTAATTTTAATTACATATTAATCTTTTGTACCACCAATTGGCATTATCCTTTGAAATAATCATAGGCATGCATTTATTTGTAATTGGTTGTAACAATTCAATGGATACGTCATGTAGAATTGAATACGATGTATCTTAAGTTAGTAGTATTTAAAAAAAATCAGAATCAAAAGAAAATGAAAGCCATAGAAAGTTTTATGTTTTTAATTGTTAAAACTTGGTACAGCTTTTGCCAAACTTCTCATTTACTCTGAAGTTGAAGAGAGTAGCATCGCAGTAGTAAAAAATGGGTATCAGCAAGGTGACAGCGAACTGTTGATTACTTTTATGATGTAGGCGAGGGCAGTCCTTGGTTGATTATATTTATGATATGGTCAGGGGTCACGTTGCTGAATATATTTGCTATATATATGGGGAACCCGTCGCTAATTACATTTGCGATTATAGCAATCATATAATCTAATTCTACATACTAAATTTTTTATAGAAAAAAAAGCATTCAGAACTTTAAAATTTTAAAGTTACTTACCACCTCATAGTTAAACAGGGAATTAACTACAAAGTTTCACTTCTGTCGAAGGTTCCGTGACCCTCATGGGTCTGATATTTTATGAATAGTAGACTAATCAAACTATTTAATTAATTTTTTTAACACTTTGTTTCATTATAATATTTTTTTTAGGGTTACCATGTTGAAAGGCGGTTTGGATGGGACTGTCATGGTCTACCAGTGGAATTTGAAATAGATAAATTGCTTGGTATCAAAGGTCCAGATGATGTTGAGAAAATGGGTATTGATAAATACAATGCTGAATGTCGTAAAATTGTCATGCGATATGCAAGCGATTGGGAAATGATAATTACACGAATGGGAAGATGGATTGGTAAACATTATATTCCTTAATAATGTGTAATAATATGAACTAGCTTAGGCTTATGATACTTAGTAGAATTAATACTTAATATTGTTACAGATTTTAAAAATGATTACAAAACCCTTTATCCTTGGTTTATGGAATCTATTTGGTGGATCTTCAAAGAGTTGTACAACAAAGGCATGGTGTATCAGGGTGTTAAAGTCATGCCATATTCTACTGCATGTGCCACACCTCTGTCAAATTTTGAATCTGGTCAAAATTACAAGGATGTTGTGGATCCAGCAGTTGTAGTCTCGTTTCCAACCAAAGAAGGATACTCATTTCTCGCTTGGACAACCACACCCTGGACTTTGCCCAGTAATTTGACTATCTGTGTAAATCCTGAATTGACATACTTAAAAGTTACAGAAAAGAATACTGGGATTTCTTATGTACTTCAAGAATCAAGATTTCCTGTGATCTTTAAAAATACTGAAGATTTTGTTATAGCCGAAACATTTTTGGGAAAACAGCTGAAGGGCATCAAATATATGCCATTGTTTGATTACTTTGTTGACAGTTGCCCCAACTGTTTTCAGGTGTTGGTGGATGGCTATGTAACTGATGACTCTGGCACTGGTATTGTACACCAAGCACCATATTTTGGTGAAGACGATTATCGTGTTTGCTTAGCTGCTGGTGTGATAACCAAAGATCAAGAGATCATCTGCCCAGTAGATGCTAGTGGAAGATTTATTGAACCAGTGAAAGATTTCCTGGGACAGCATGTAAAAGACGCAGATAAGAATATAATTGCTAATTTAAAGAGTCGCAATCGTCTTATACAGAGTGGTCAGGTAAAACATAGTTATCCATTCTGTTGGAGATCAGAAACACCACTTATTTATAAAGCTGTCCCGTCTTGGTTCATCAGAGTTGAACAAATGAAACAAGATCTCTTGAAGGCCAGTGCTGCTACATATTGGGTGCCTGACTTTGTTAAAGACAAACGTTTTGGCAATTGGCTAAAGGATGCTCGTGATTGGGCAATCAGCCGCAACAGATTTTGGGGTACTCCAATTCCACTGTGGGTGTCTCCTGACAAACAAGAGATTGTATGCATCGGTAGCATTGCTGAACTATCAGCGTTGAGTGGCAAGGAAGTAACTGATCTCCATCGTGAAAGTATTGACCATTTGGAAATTCCATCAGCACGATCTGGTCATCCACCTCTAAAAAGAATCAAAGAAGTTTTTGATTGTTGGTTTGAATCAGGTTCAATGCCATTTGCTCAGGGTCATTATCCATTTGAGAACAGGAAAGAATTTGAAGAGAAATTTCCAGCTGATTTTATAGCTGAAGGTATCGATCAAACAAGGGGGTGGTTTTATACTCTTCTTGTTATTTCTACAGCATTATTTAAAAAAGCCCCATTCAAAAATTTAATTGCTAATGGTTTAGTTCTTGCATCTGATGGACAAAAAATGTCAAAAAGAAAAAAAAACTACCCAGATCCCATGGAAGTGGTAAAAAAATATGGAGCTGATGCCTTAAGGCTTTACCTCATCAATTCACCGGTTGTTCGAGCAGAAAATCTTCGTTTTAAAGAGGAAGGCGTTAGGGATGTCATAAAAGATGTCTTTCTACCTTGGTATAATGCTTTTAGGTTTTTGATGCAAAATGTTGAGAGAATTGTCCAAGAAGATAAAGTGAACTATACATATAACGTGAAAGCTTTAAAGGAAAATGTAATGGACAAATGGATTACTTCATTCACGCAGTCCCTTATACAGTTTGTGAAAATTGAAATGGCTGCATATAGGTTATATACTGTAGTCCCACGACTTACAAAATTTATTGATAATCTCACAAACTGGTACGTCAGAATGAACAGGAAGAGACTAAAGGGAGAGAATGGAGTTACTGACTGTCAAGTAGCTCTGGACACCCTGTTTGGTGTCTTGTTTGACATGGTACGTGTAATGGCACCATTTACACCTTTTCTTACCGAGTTCATGTATAAAACACTTCGTCAACTGCTGCCTGGAGATTCCTTGGATAGTGTTCACTACAATATGTTGCCTAAACCAAAGATGGAATATGTTGATGTAGAAATTGAAAAGGCCGTCCAATGTATGCAGATTGTTATTGAACTTGGCAGAGTATTAAGAGACCGCAAGACTATACCTGTAAAATATCCACTGCCGGAAATGGTTGTTATACATAGTGATCCTACTTACCTTAAAAATGTAAAATCTTTGCAAACATATGTACTTGAAGAGATGAATGTTAGAAAATTAGTTTTAACCAGCGATAAAGAAATGTATGGTATAACATTGAGGGCTGAACCAGATCATAAAACCCTAGGAGCTCGTTTAAAGGGTGAATTCAAAGCTGTGACACAAGCACTGAAGGGACTAGACAATAGACAATGTGAAAAACTTATAGCTGATGGTTACATAGAGTTGTTAGGTCAACGCATTGATGTATCTGAGGTCAGAATGATATTCCAAGCAAAAGGATCTAACGATCGTTACGATGCCCATAGTGACAATGATGTGCTCGTTTTGCTTGATGTAGCTCCAGATCAAGAAATGCTCAACGAGGGATTCGCCAGGGAAATAATAAATAGGATTCAAAAACTAAGAAAAAAAGCACATTTAGTTCCCACAGATGAAGTCAATGTTTACTATTCTGTTAACAAAACTGGTGACATTGAAAAGATAATTTCCTCTTATCGTGAGTTTATTGAGAGCACAGTGAAAGCACCCCTACTTTCAATGACAACATGTTCACCCTCTAAACCTTATATAATTGAAGAGACACAAGAGCTCAAAGGTTCTGAATTGAAATTGATAATAACATGGAGAAAAGAAAAAGAAATAGCTGCTGCAAAGTGTTACAATACAACATGGACAAAAAACGAAATACCTCCATGTTCATGGGTCAATGTTGTCCTTCAAGGTTTAACCCCGCGGTATGGTGCTAAATCTGACCGAGCATGTGTTTTGTTAGGCAGTGCGAAGAAACTTATTGATGTGCAAAGGTTATATGAAGAAGTTACAGTTTTATTTGGTCTCTATGGGTTAAAATTCACACTCTGGTATGATGGAATTGAAGTAAGCAGCACCAGTAAATTAAATGGTAAAACTATAGTAGCTTCACCAACGAAGTCTTGTGCTTACAAAACGTCGGAAACTCCTTTCTGTAAATTTGCGACCTTCACAAAAGGGATGATTTGTGATACAGTTTTTGTAGAAAATCCTGTAGGTACATTTTTATCGAACCCATACCAAGTAGAACACTTCGCCGGTACAGAATGCAGCTTTTAAGTTTAAAATAAATGTGGTTGTGTTTCTGTAGTCCGACACATAAACATATGAGCTTTTTAAAAGTTCAAAGAACAGTTTGAATTAGATAAGAAAAGTTACAAAAGCTTGAACTACAACGTTGTTTACTGTGCAATATATGTACACCAAAAAAGATAAACCAATGTTCAATTAATTTGTGTAGATATTAACCGTCTCTTTGTTGCATACATCGACAAGTTGTGATGTATACAAGTGTCGGACTACAGAGACTCAATAGTAGTAACTTATTTCAAGTAATTAGTAAATTCATTCGTTTTTACAATTTGATACATTGTGTGTTTTTTAATGGTAAATGTTTGAGACTTAATATTGTGTCAAATATTGTGTAACATCAATGTAATATATATTTGCTAATCTATATATTAATACATGAAGAAAAAAGCTAAAATATATATAATATGTGTTACAAAGATTGTCAACCATATGAGTATAATAATCTGTTGTTTGATGTAATTTGAATTGACTTACTCTCACTTATTATTGGTGGCTCCAAAAATGTGAGTACAGTCTACTTTTAATAAAAAAATTACGGCAGTCTGTGTGTGTCTATTGATAGATAATGCTTCATACCCTTAAAAAATTGTGAAAATAGAAAATGTAAACCAACAAAAGAAATAACGATTTTTTTTGAGTTTACTCATGTGATTTAGTGTGAATTTTAATTCGGTAATTGCAGGTGTACAATCATTTTTTACTATAACAGAAACTAAGTAATCGGTCAAAAAATACAACGAAATTATCTAAAAAAAAATAAATGTATCTTTTCATTAGGATTTTTGGCTGTTTCTTCGTAGTCCTACTGATTTGTCCTACTATGGAATAAAATAATGAAATAAAATTTGTTCATGATCCTATATGTATAAAAATACAATCGCCCCCAAACTTTCTATAAAATATTTTTGAACATTAAATCTTTTTGGTCTATTTATGTTTTATAATTAAATAGCGACCCGTCCCGGCTTCGCACGGGTAGCAGAGCATATAAGCCGTAATGTATCAGCTTGTTGCGTCGAATATGTGGATTGCATTTAATTAGATTTAAATGTGACGTAATAATTGGAGTATTTTTAAAGTATTTTATTTCCAATTCTATAAATATTTGGAAAAGTAAAGAATAAATACATAAAAACAAACTACAATATTTCTTTGTACCTATACAACATTGATAACTTTAACCTAACCAAGCGTGTCGATATTTTTATTTCGCGATACCTCCTTAGATATTACTCGTAATTTAAATTGTATGGTGTAAAAGGCAATCATAATCTGGATGAAATGCTGTAGGTAAATAACGTATTTAATTTGATAAGGATTAATACTGTATCCGCATAAATTGTTTTCCAATTACCTCATATGACATCATTATTTTCAACATAAAAATAGGTATCTACAAAAGATAGACATATGCCACCGCTGACTTTTCTTTAGTTCTATAAAAGAGAAACAATTCCTCCATACATTATTTTGTTATATCCCAAAGAGATTAAGCAGCGTTTTCGATTAAAGCTCCCAGCCATCTTGATTTTTTTTCCGACTTCTTCAACTGTAATCTTCATATTTCAACAAATTTGAACAAAACATTAATTATACACGCGCACCTTCCTTTTGAATCACTCTGTCCATTGGTGTCAACCATATGCCAATCCGTTTGGTAGTTTTGAGTTTATCGTGTTCAGACAGACAGACAGCCGCGGCGGGGGACTTTATTTTTTATATTATAGGTAGTGATTATATTAAATGAACTAATGTATTTAAATATTTTGTTTTTTGTTCGTACTTAATTTTTAGTGTGATTGTACTTTCAGTTTACATACAGGCGGGACTGTAGATTGATAATGATAGGACAAATTAGTAGGACCATGAGGAAACAGCCGGATTTTTATGCCTTCACTGCTGGAGTACAGCATCTCGTTACAATTGAGTTTAACGAGTTTATAAGCCTCGTTCTTCAACACGCCTGTGGTGGGGATCGAACCCACCACCTGTATCGGAGACGGGGTGCTTAGCCACTTGGCCACCACAATCAATCACAATGTGCAAATCCGAATTAGTAATTTTCATTAATCATTTGTCGTGTCGTGATAGTCCGTACGCAGCGAACCTGTTTCAAATCTATAAGGCCATGTGGCCATGGTTCGAATCCAAGCGTGTACCAATGAGTTTTTTCTGACTTAAGTACATTAACTATCACTGACTTTGTGCCTCGGAGAGCACGTTAAGCAAGCCCCCTCATCTTGAGAGGAGGCCTAAGCCCCTGCAGTGGGGGTATAAAAAGGGCTGATGGAATGGAATTAATTATTTACTTTATACAATAATATGTTTTACAAAATATAATATTGATAACCACTATTCTTTGTTTTTAATACATTCTCTTCTTTAATGTAATAATACAAAAACACAATTGTATATAGTAGAAAACGATGCACATTTGCAGGCTTGGAAATAATTACTCTCCAAGCTTTTGTTCTGCTGAGCTTGTAGTAAAATATTGAAGTTATTTAGACTTTTATGAAATAAAGGGATTGTAACAAATATATTTATATGTTTTTCTAAATATCCCTTTTAAACTGTAAGCAATAAGTTATGATTCTATAGCAATAACCAACCAGAGAAAATGAGCCGTAGCGAGGGCCAAACGAGAGGAGCGTCTCATGCACTATGCCAATATATTTTTCTTTAGTTTATTAGTGTTATTGACAATCATTTAATGGAAGTACGTTTTACTCTTTCTCTTATAAAATATATTTTTTATTAAATCGGTAAAATCGACTGTGTGAAAATGGAGCTTGTTTATTAATCATATACGATCATATAAACTGAAGTTCCTGCCTGAAAATCTGTTAAAGTATTTTTTGTCGTTTATCTCTGTCAAAATGGGTGATTGAAAATTGAAAAAGCGATGATTGTAATATACCAGCTTACTGAGTAATAATAATAACACACACAATCACAACAACGTCTAGGTCCCAAACTAAGCATTAGCTTGTATTTTGGGTCCAAGCGAAGACACCACATACATATAACAACAAAGACCCGGTGCCAGTATTAATATTCATCATATAAATACTGACCCGACCTGGGATTCGAACCCGGGACCTCCAGCTTCGCAGGCAGGGTCGCTGCCCACTAGGCTAAGCGGTCGTCAACGAGTCGAGTACGAGCATCATACGACGTTTTTTAATACATTTGCGATTAAAATCAGGTAGATACTTCAAATGTGATAATGGCAGGAATTAAGGGCGCGAGCGGGTTGCTTTTCGCAGTTTACGCATGCGGTACAAACAGAATGCTTGTTTGTGATTGTTGTAAAGTGAAAAGGTCTAGTACTGTAAAATATATTACAGTATAAGTTTCGATGTCATAAAGATCATATTAATAGCAAATGTATTAAAAAAATTTTATGAATTTTCCTAGAATAATCATTCAAAATTACAGGTAAAAAACTTAAGAACAGTGTAGTGGCAAATTTCCACACAAATGGCGTTAACGGTTGCACCCCATTAAACCTTGACCGATTGGCGCAAAAAAAAAATGGTATTCAGATCATCAAAACCTAGGCTTATACGTTTGTAATTTTTAAAATATATAAGAAAAAAACTTTTGTCACCAAGATACTAATTGCATATTTATAACATCTAATACACAAATATTCAAATAAATCTACAAGAAAATACTATAGCATCCAATGACATTTAGTATATTCCAGGATCTGACTCAGATCATGTCAATATTGATGTCAACAAGTTGTAGTATCACCAGCTTGTGTAATTAATGAGGAACTAAATGATCCTACACCTCGATGTTCTTTTCACTCTGAAATGATCCCGATGCCAATCAATAATAAAGTAACCCCAACTAAGAATGTCCCTGACGAAGTTTTTAGGAAAATTTGTCGAGATCTCACTTCTTTGTTTGATACATCACCAGGTAAGATAATGCTTATGCCTAAAGTAACAAAGGAAAAATTACCATAGTGCTAAAACTATTATTCTTACTTCTACACCATACAATAAAGAACTTAATGTTATGAAATGATTGGCAGAAGAAAAGAAAAAAAAACTAGTAAATGGAAAGAAAAAGTTAGAAAAAAAAAGTAAAGCGATACAGAAGAAAGAAATAAAGAAGTACAAGAAAGAAAGAAGAGAGTATAAGCAGGTGGCAAACAAAAGACGAGAAAAAAGAATAAAAACCACGAAAATGATAGTGAATGTCTTTATTGTTGGGGTTTATATTCTGAATCTGTCGCAGGCTAGGTAGCATGTCAGATGTGTCAAAGATGGGCTCACCATTCTTGCGCTGATTGCGATGAAAATGGAAAATAGTGCGCAGTTTTTCTATGTGAATTGTGTTAATAAAACATCGTTATCTTGCCCTTTACCTAGCACCAATTCCCTATACACTGTTTCATCATCCACTGTAGGGTAAGATGAAGAATTTCTATTAATTTTTTAATGCCTTTTTTCTTAAATTACTTGTTCTAGAGATTATTACAAAATATTAAAGTTTAATAAATGATTATTCAGACTGGAAAAAATTAAACTTCTAGTGGTTAATTTCAGTTTGTTATTCCAATAAAGCCTTAGTATTCCTGTCTTGCCCCTTCTTTCTATTATGTCTATGTAAACACTATAAATAAAAAAATCCAATAAAGATAGTTTGATGTAATTTTATTTTGATGATTTGACAATATGAATTCATCTACTCACAAATTATTTGACACTTTTACCAGGATCTCTAAAATAAAACAATATTTTCAATTAACCTTTATTTTGATAATTTTACCTTCATTAATAAAACAAAATAGCATTTAGAAGTTTTCCTTCAAGTCGTAAACATATCTAGGTGCAGTGAGAAGGCGCTTCAGCTCGGCTAACTTTTGTGACTTCACCAGTTTGTCAACAGGACTTTATTACATTTGTCTTATTAAAAATATTTCAGTAGTTTCTGTTCTATGAAACGAGCTGTCATTTCTTATTTTGTAATTTACGATTTAAAAACCACACGGACGATTGGAGGAAATAATTTAATAAAAATATTTTAACATAATACATTAAAAAGCTCATGTGATGCTATAGTGCTATAGTTAGTAAAACACATTTTCTAAAGGCGTTCTAAAATATAACGTTTCTTCACAATAACAATATACATATTATAATATTGCAATTAAGATAAAAACTGATATGAATTACCTACTTAACAGTACAGATCACAGCTATCACCCTACTAAAGTAAGACAAAAAAGGAAATACATAATTTATCAAGGCAAAAATGGGAATTCGAATAAGATTGGCTTTCAAACATTCGTTTCATACTTCAACAATTACGTCCCTCTAAACAAAAAGATGACGCGTGCAGTAAGTGTTCTTAAAATGATGCATTTAATATTTTAATAATCGTTGGAATATTTTTTACGTCTTTATGATATATTGTGCGAAATACATTTCAAACGTTAGAGTTCGCGTCAAACTTGTTCACTCTGAAGTAGAAGAGTGTAGCGTCGCAGTAGAAAAAATGGGTGTCGGCGGCGCGGAAGCGGACCCCGCGCCTGCGCAAAACCGCACCCGCCTCTGCTTCCGAGGGAACAAGATATTTATCACGATTTGTATGAACAACGAGGAAGGCAGGTGTCGGTGCAAAATTGTATTTAGTAACTTCGAACTAGGACAAGTAAATAGATATCGTTTTAACATAGCTTTGTACAAAACATACACTTCTCAGAACACAAACTTTGGTGATTTTTACAACAATAACCTAATATTATAACATTATAAATAGTCAACTGAACAAAAAATAGTAAACCAAACAAAACCAATGTCTTTTCATAACCCAAATGGTACTCCGACAAATTTTCTACAAGATATAAGACTTCCATAGTCAATATCGATTGGTGATCAACTAGCTATTGTCCTCCGATCATGTGGACATTACCGAATACTTTGATGTCCACTTTGTCTACTTAATTTCTTGAGTACTTTTTCTATTTCGTTCATAATTCAGATACAATACGCGCAAGTACGAGCGGAGCCATGGATTCAATTGCAGTTGCGTGAATTTACGCTCGGTCCAACTTTAACACGGTCAAAATGATTCGCGCATAGTGTACCATGTTACCCTTAGTCTCTTCAACTGTTTCCATATTAAATATCATATCGTTCCGTAACGGCTTGAAGAAAGGATAAACTAACACACACATTTCCATTCATAAACTTCGGTACGATATTTTACATCCTGAAAGACATGCTTTTAGCTCTGTATGTTCGGATGCGCGACTAGTGTTGCCTATATGGTGTCTTCAAAAAAACCATTCAAACTCGCAAAAATATGTTTCATTATTAGTAAGTAGGTGCATAATAATGCATAGCATTTTTGCAATAATGTAACTAAACGAAAAGAAGTAGTCTTCAATATTCTATCTGGGAGTCGAGAGAGAGTTCATTTGCGGAGTACCTTTAGGTGTTTCAAAAGTATACCTCTCAAATATCTGTGATGTTGGCAACTAACCGATTACACATGCTTATATATACATAATATTGCAATCGTTTTTAGTCAATGCAGTGCTGCAAAACCATGAAAGCGGAACGCCATAACATTATATCGTTATGTTAAATACACATTAATAAAATACAAGTGATATTTAATTATTATTTATCTTATTATTGTTCAAAACCTGTAGTTCTGTATCTTTAAATCAACTAATTCAACGCCCAGTCAATCGTTAAAGTGTATCTCCGACACCCAAATATTACTCATAATACTGTTCAAAACGTGAAAGGGTCAAATACAACAGTTCGTTATAGCTCAAAAGCGCTAGAACTTAACCCCATTTGTTGTTAGAATATAATATTGCTTTCATAAAAACGAACCACGCTCTCAAACAACTTAACAAATTTAAATTCGTCCAATACAATAATAATAGAGTAAGTGAATACGTGCTCAGTCACCAAACAGTGGCGACGCGTGTGGTATTTTCTACTTATTGAACGAACCTTAAATCGTAAAGATGCAAGTGCGCGGTTAGCCTTATTCCAACTTTGCTTATCTATTCTTCATACATGTAGGACGTAGTAGGGAAAATTCTTATACCTAATCGTATGAGGCGTAAAATGTCGTTGATATTATAGGGCATGAATATATATTGAATAAAACACTTACAGGCTGTAACAAGACCTCGTTGAAACGCAAACGGTAGACAGTTCAATATTATAATTGATTTTTAACTTTGGAAACGCTCAACTGACGGTACACACAAAAAAATTTAACGAAAACAAATCATGTAATCCGCGGGAATTCCGAAAATTGTTGATATTAAATTTATAAAATGGCGGGTAAAAAGGTTGAGCTGACCTCGACCTTGACGAGAACGCGAGAACGAATTTCAATAGACTAGATACACCTCCATTGTTTTCTGAGTATGCGTAGAATGTAAACATGTACATTTATGTAAAATATAGTCAGCCACAAAAGGTCTTGTTACATTCTGATACGCAATAAAGAATCACACATAGATTTGTAAAGCTGCACTGTTACATCCGCAGATCAAAATGTTTATTACAAGATTAAATCTTAAACGTGATCCGGAGATAACAAAGTGTTACAATAAATTTATATAATTTACATTACAATAGATTAAATTATGCGTTAACGGGATATAAATCGTATATGATAAGCTAAAGTAAACACAACACGATCTGTATTTAAATAAATATTCGTCATCGGCGTTTGCTTTTGTTTTGGCAAATGATTCGCTTTAAAGTCTATTATTATCAGATGCCAAGCTACAATAATACAGTTAGTATATACTCAGAGACAGTTGACCTTTCTTGTGTCCGAATCGCCATCTTATGCTACAGCATGATTTCAACGTAAAAACAATTATTGAAAAAAGAAAAAAAAAACATCTACAAATAGAACTTAAAAGTATATCTATATATCATAAACATTTAAAGTCGCGTCATATTTGAATACTGCTGGTGTTCAATTATGATTTTGCCGAAGAAAGTATTTTTTATTTGTAGCCGTTTTGGAAAAAATAAATTGCCAAATAAATAGTTATACAGGCATCTATACACGTCGCTTTTAAAGTCTAGTAGGTGTTCCCGCACAATAAGTCGCGTTACAGTTAAAACAATCTTTTCTTTATTTTTTAAATTGTCTTTTCATCTATTTTTTCTTCGGTTGTTTTGAGATTTATTATCTCGTCATTTACATATGATGAAAATTTTCTTTTTGAAATAGTTACATACAGAAAAACTTTTTTTTTTTAATAAAATATATGTTTGATGGGCAGATTACGTATATACCACGAAGCCATGTACCTAGTCATATTTCAATTTGTATATCACAAATATTTCCTCATTGGACGATTTATAACAGGATAGACGGTATTGTTATTGTAAGCTCAACCAAAAAAATTACAACAAAATGAATATTTATGATTTCTATTGTCTCGTGTGGAGCTCGAGCGCCGCCACCGTACCGGCATCGTGGTACGATGTTAATTGAGGGGAAAAATTAAATCAATGCTGTTGGGTTACGCATCGCGCCATCGCCTAGTCGACGCGATAGTACGCATTATAACACTATCAAATGGCATAGCCATGTTAACTTATAGAAGGATTACACTAATAGGTGACTAGACAATTTAATCGGTTATACTTAAGCTAACTAGGCGATTAAAAATATAAACGACCAAATTGTATGGGCGCCTAGTACTGTGATCCCTTACTATGTTAACATAGCTATGCCATTTGATGGTGTTATAATGCGAACGATGCTGCAATGCGTGCCCCGCAGTATTGATCTTGGCAGGCCAATTTTAAAAAGTACAAGTGCACATAACAAAGAATTGAGATGTGTTTTTTTATGTTCTTATTTGAAGGACTGACAATTTTGAGAAAATAATTTCATCTATTATTGATCTGAAGCTGTAATAATTTGAAGCTGAAAATATTTTCCCGTGACCTTTATTGACCTGTACCTGGTCCGAGTGATAGGTCCTTTAAATTGACAAAAGTATTTTAAAAAAGTTGATACCTTTTTCTACAGACAAAGATAACTATTATATTGTAAAATATATACAACCATTAACAAAAAGGAAAAATAAAGGTCATCGAGATTTAAAAAAAAATACAAGCATTAGATTTTTAATTCAAAAATAAGGATATTCGGGTTAAGAAGTCTAATTACGGAAATGGTTTTAAATTTACCGCTTCCCCAAAAATGCATCACACCCAAATGAGTTGAAATGACATGCAAAGACAATAAATAATTTTAGGACAGAAACGACACTCGTAAAAAAAATTATATAAAAACGAATTTTAGTACTACGCGCAAACAAATGGCGGAAAATATGAATTTATCCATGACAGTTTGTGCTTTTAAAAATGGGTGTACATAATGCAGCGTTTACACTAATGGAATAAACCATTGTAGCATTTACAAATTACACGTTCGTATGTATTTTTCTCTCGGAGTAGGTACATAATTGTATTATTGTACTCTGCATACGGCGAACGACGAATATTTAGACAATCGGCTAGCAAGCATTTAACGGGTTTTTAAATATATTTAGGGGGGGGGGGGGGATATATCTTTCTATATAGAGACTTACAACATTTACTAATAATACGTTTTCATAAGTTAAGGTGCGGCGCTAAAGGAGGGGCCAGACTAACGTGTAATGTCGTTAATGACACTTGCAATAATGCGGCAATTAAATGTATTACACGTTAGTGGCGTCCCGCCATAACTCTTAGGCCATGCGCCGCGGCAACTGTCGCGCTGGCGTACAGCGAATACGTTTAAACAAATCATATACTATATATATATATATATATTTAATCCATCAATCTAGGACGTTATTATTATGTTGATGAAAAAATGATTAATTTAAATATATTATAAGATACAACATCGCCTACTCAGTGACTAGTCTAACGGCGTATAATTGTATGTAACAGTTAGAATACTCGTAGCAAATAGCAACAACGATAAATACACATACATCACAAGGAGACATAAGGCTGGACGACCAAGCCCGACGACACTTGACACCTGGCCAAAAAAAATATAAGTCAGTTATTCAATACAAAACAATTGCGTTTAAGATCACGCATAACGTAGGGTTTCGTCATATGCCACTACAAAAACTCATCACAAACTAAAATAAGAATCTGTTCTGAGGTGAATTACACATTATTTGATCGGCTATAGCTCGTGAACTAGTTGACCCTAGTTAGCCGTGATAATTTTTTTAATAAGTTCGTATGTGCATTATTATGATTTTTCAACATTTATAGGAACTACTGTTCCTAAAGGTTTAAGTTATAAATATGCATAATCGTGTTTCAGCTTTAAAGCATTACTTGTTGTGAGGAAAATAAAAGTGATATAAGGACAGACAGACGAGCATAAAGAAACTACAAGGGTCCTTTGTCGGCTACGAAATCTAAAGATTGATTATTTTATTGTAGTAAACTATTGTCAACTAATACGTATTAATTTATATTTATTAATTACGATTTTTTCTATTTTTTTTTTACTTTCAAGTCAAAATTTTGTGATGATAAAAATGCAAGCTAACAATAAAAGACAATCCTAGTCACAATAGTAATATTTAAATTGTATCTATAACGTTTTTAAGTAATTTCAAGACTACATGTGGCGGCGAGACCAAGAAAGTAAGTATTAAAAAGGGAATCTGACCTTAATACTGTGTTGGATGATTATGGTGTGCGTGGGGATGCGGCGGCGGGGTGTCGCGCTCGGGCAGCTTGCGTACTTTCATCGTGCCATCCGCGCCGCACGAGAACAGCCGATTCGCGTTGTCTGATTACAAAAATAGAAAAACATTTCTCCTATAAATATTGAAACAAACTAGAGAGTACGAACTTCGCCGAATAGTTACATCGTGAATCATCGGCAATTAAGAGTCCGTTTGTCTCCTTTTAGTACTGTATTTGAACAAGACAAATGTAGTATCCAAAACTCCGTCTTTTTACTATAGATTTGGCCATGACACTATTGCTTGTACTTCATTCATTACCTACTTCAGTAGTACAACACACAAATGTTTATAAACCGTTGTGAATATGCCCATATCTTTCTTATCTATAAAATCGTAGTGGCGGTCTCTCTGTTCGGACTCATCTCCAAAACGGCTGAACAGATTTAAATGAAATTTCGCAGACATGAAGAAATGGTCAAGAGTAACATAGGCAACTTTTATGTCTGTCTGTTCCAGCTAATCTCCTAAAGACTAAACCGATTTATGAATTTTTTCATTGAAACTTTTTCATTTTAATGAAACTTCGCATACATGAAAAGAAGGAGGTTGTCAAAAGTGACATAGACTAATTTTTGTCTACTTGTTTGTCTGGATTAATCTTTGTGACGGCTGAACCATTTATTCTTTCCATTTCGGAAACATTTATATGTCCTGCTCCTGCGTATTTCGAAATTGTAGAAATGATGAAAACTACGCGAACCAAGTTGGGAAGGTGGCTAGTGTCTATATACAATACATACATATGACAGCGAATCATGTTTCAGTGTCAAATTCATCGACCGATCGGCCATTGTTAAAACAGATCCACCGATTTTGATGAAAGTTTCTCATATAAATAAATATAATTATGATTCAATATATAGAATGAGTATCCTCACTGCCATTTTTAGGAAAATAGCAGTAAGATGAAAAGTTATATAGAGGGGGGTTTTACATAATAATTGGTCGATTATGTAGAAATAGTTTAACTTTTATGTGAAAACTATACAATATAAATCCTAAAAAAAAATAATGAGGACTTACTAAGCACCGAGGACATGATTCAATGGTTTTTGAGGTTTTATTGGAACCTTATTTAAAATTATATTTTATAATTCTACTACACAGACCAGTCAACCTTATAGACCACGCTTTAACAGGGAGTAGCATTCGCCAAGGCTATGGTAGTGACACTACCATAACTACATAACTACGTCTCTTGTGAGCGGTCAGTTGGAAGCATGTCGGAAGCCTATTTGTCAGCGATATTGTCAATTTTGAACGAGCCAATGAAAACTAGCCGACCTCTCCCCGCACCCCGCCACTTTTTGGCGATTTCGTTTTCGTATCAACGTTTATTAAAGCGTGGTCTATAGGTTGACTGGTCTGTGTTCTACTATCAATTTTAATATATGAATTATAATAACAAACAAAAAAAAACATGTATTCATGCTAATCTAGTTTATAGAATAACTATACTAAACTTCGATGGTTCTTGAGGTTTGCAAAGAATAGATTATGATTTCTAAGCCTGTAATTTCATAATGTAATGTAATCTCTGACAAGCATTTATCAATTATCTCACCGATGTGTATCTGGGTGACACCTTGGCCTATGTGCTTGAAGAACGAGCTGCGCGCGTGCTCGCCCGCGAACGTATACAGCATCTGGTGAGTGGCCAAGGAGAATACCTGAAACATGAAATTACCTGTCAACAATTGATGTTTCCAGTTGGCCTGGAAAAATATCTAGATATTTATTTCGCAGTGGAAAGCCGAAAGTAGCATCGTACAAAAATCTGGACTTGACCGCTATATTAATTTATAGCGTAACGAAGTCTTATAAGTTGTCGCGTGAGTGGATATACAAACAATATTAAAATGTGAAATAATGCGGACCCATCACAAGTGAGATATCAGCGAATGTAACAACGTCGACTCGTTCATCGAATATTTTGTATTCGCCGAGCAAGTACATACGTATATTCGCTGAAGACAATTTCAATCTGGAACATTATCTATTTTTTCATAGAAACTTGTACTCGTTATTTGTTTGTTGCCTGTTGGAGGTCCCGCTTAGTAGGCCTTAGTCGATGTGAGTTACTTAGGGCCAAATTCACAAACATTACTTAGCACAATCTCAAAGTTAGTGGGGCTCAACAAACGTCAAATTTGCAGCTAAGCGACCTTTTTGTAATACACGAATGCATATCAACCGTATCTCAACAAACATGGCTTAGCTGATCTTGGTTTGAGTTTGGAAATGTCAAAAACATTGGTAAGCGGCATTTTTAAATTCATAAACTGAGTTCTCAATGTCAATTTTTGAGTATATGCTAAGCTTCAACGTAAGTTTAGAATAATGGCGACTTAAGAAAACTGGTACTGGTGGTAATCAATTTTGAAAATGGATCGCGATTTTGACGAGTTATTTAATTCATAATAATGTTCATTTAAGTAACTTCGAAATAAGAGATAATATGCGATTTAACTTTTTTAAAAAGGGCTGTATCTTGGAAACGGTAGGACATTGTACTGAACTATATGTTGCTTATTTGATCAGTAATAAACTGTTATATCCCTACTATATGTATTACCATTCTTTACCTGACCCCTCATATATTTCCTGAAATGGTAGGATCTGTTATGTTCGAATAGTCAGTAAATTTTAGCCACGTACACCTTGCAAAATTTAAAACGTAAAACATAACTTAAAAGGGAGTAGTGGACTAAACATTATTTTTGCACTTAAACAATTTTTTTTATTTATTTGTGACAATTTGTGTGATGTATGTTTTACCACATGACTATATGATTTCTCGAAACTGAGTAGAGAAGTAACCTTTATAGCTTCATATTTTCACATTAGTACTTTTCTTCGTCAGCTCATTTTCACCCCACTGCACGAGCTTAGGCCTCCCCCTGGGTGAAGGGGCCTTGGAGCTTAAATCCACCACGCTGCTCCACTGCGGGTTGGGGATTGTAACGACCGCCATCTATTGACAGCGCCCGGGACCGACTGCTTAACGTGCTCTCCGAGGCACGGAGTCAGTGATAGTTAATGTACTTAAGTTAGAATAAACTCATTGGTACACGCCCGGATTCGAACCATGGCCCTATGGCCTTATAAATTTGAGACAAGTTCGTTTCGTTTTGGGCCATCACTATACTTACTTACTTACGACATAAGTACTTTTATTTGCACTTTATTACACTATTAATTAGTACAATAAATACGAAACACTTACCTTAATATCACCATCGGCCGCGCCAATCGCGTACTTGTCCTCGTGCGGCGACAAAGCTATACACTTGATGGGTGCGTCGTGGGCTTGCAATTTGTGTCTTGGGGAGCGCGTGCGTACGTCCCAAACGACGACGTCACCACGACGCCCGCACGATATCAATGCCCCTGCGCAACCCGCCCATGCGATACATACTGCCCCACCCTCGTGGCAAGTCCATGCTGTAACAAGATTAATGTTTACTGACGCACAGGGAACGCCAAAAAGCGGACGTTATTGGCGAAACAGCCGACGATGGTGCGAGCACTTCGGCTGCTAGTACACCGCCCATAGCGTTGTCATCGGACTATAAACTCTACTGACTGTCATACATCTGACAAAGATGTGTCCATCAATTTTCCTATTTCAGTTAATCACGCGGCTACAAACGACGTATGCGCATCAAGCCCTCGACTGTGCGTTCCAACACCGTCCGTTTTTTAACGTTTATTTCGTTACTTAATACCACATAGCGAAACAAATACACAGATGTAGTTTTATTATAATAAGCACGTCACTTTTACACTCCTCCTCATTTACCTCCTCCTCGCCTCCTATCACCTCATTTAATACTTTTCTACACTTCTTTCGAAAACTCAAATTAAACGTCTATTTCGCGTTTGTAGTGATCTTACATAAGGTTGTCTTCAATTCGTGAATTTTCTTACAACACGCAAAGTATGATGGCAACGAATACATTTATATTCTAAAATTATTTATAACACAAACATGGTGACCCTATTTTGTACAACGTCTACCTACCATATCTGTTATTCACTGCGCGTATACCTGTGTAGCCTCTAACTCACCTGCACTGGGCACGTGAGAGCGAGTCAGCTTTATTCATGCGATTCCGTCACAGCTACAAACAACCCACAATAAGCGCGTCTCCTTCAACAAAATTATGTATCAAACGCTATTTCACACGTTATAGTACAAAAAACTGACTTTTAGAATTTTGGAAAAATACCGATTATTACCGGAGATATACAAATTAAAGTTTGTGTATTTACGACCCGCTCGTGACGTCACTCAGTGCGCTCTATATAGAAATAATCGACGTTAGCCCATAGTAATATAACCGAATGACATCATTGCACGATTTCCTTTAAAAAATTGTATCTTCGGCATTTTTGTAGATATCAATAAAACAATAATAATATAGACTACAAGCCCTTGGAAAAAATTAACCTGTGAAATGAACCAACGTGAATAACGCTTAGAAGGCTGTTACTATATCAGAAAATAACTCTGAGCACTATGCCGTCATTTCTTAGCGGTACAGATGAGTACGCGAGTGAATGGAATTTCTCAGGTACAAATTACGACTAATTAATAATGTACGGCTTTGTTATAGTGTATAGATGATTAAAAATAAATGTCGAAAAATCTAGTGCCGTACTAAAGGGGTAGTGCCGGAAGTCAGTGCAAATTTTTAATTCGCCGATAATTGCAGAAGCAATATAGGTCATTTATTATTGTACAGCATTTGTGTAATTCCTTTTGTACCCATATACAGATACTTTACCCGTAAACACCGTACATATTTCCAGCGCAGGGGTCGAAAGCCAAGGGTCGCAACCCATATCTCTGAGCAGATTATCCTTATCACTGACTTCCGGCACCACCACTTTAGTACGGCACTAGGTTTTTCGACATTTATTTTTAATCATCTATACACTATAACAAAGCCGTACATTAATAATTTGTCGTAATTTGTACCTGAGAAATTCCATTCACTCACGTACTCACCTGTACCGCTCAGAAATGACAGCATAGTGCTCAGAGTTATTTTCTGATATAGTAACAGCTTTATAAGCGTTATTTACGTTGGTTCATTTCACAGGTTAATTTTTTCCAAGGGCTTGTAGTCTAATAATAACCACATATATTTTCATTAAATGTTTGAGCCGGCGTGAAAAACAATTGTGTTTTCAGACGGTTTTTTTTTTAAATAGTGTTACAGGCGCTAGCTATTTTAAAAACTATTTGGAAGCATTATTGGATGATGTGCGTCTCGCGTCATTAAGAAATGTGTACTAATAATAGGATAGCCCCTGTTCGCTATCAGTGATGGTTTAAACCGCCGATATGGTGCTAATCAGCTGTGGAGTAGATGTCCCCTAGTCCAGCCGGTCATCTGATCTTACGCCATTGGACTTTTGTTAAGATTACATAAAAAATTTAGTATTTCAAGACGGAAAAACCGACAATATCGAAATATCGCGGTGAAAAATATTAGAAGACACTATGGTATTACAAAGAGAACAATCAAGTCATCGCGTGTCGAAACTAATTGCATGAAAAAACAAATAGTAATATTTTTGTTTTTATAACGTAGGTTCTCGTTTACTTGTAATGTCAAGCCTATTTATATGTACAACAGAATATTTTTTAATTGAATGATTAATAGTATTGTAACTAGACCAACATCTGCGGAAAATGTAAACCTTCTACGAAAATTTAGAAAATGTGAAATTTTATTTAATGCAGCAGCCAAACAATTTAATTTGTTTAACTTAAAAGTGTAAAATTAACTTACAAACAACTAAAGCTTTCTTGATCGGCATTAACGTATCCCATATTGCGACGTTTTTACTCTCCGAACTGTGTCCAGCTGTAAAAATATATAATATTTGATATATCCAAACTACAGGAAATCCGATAGCTATATAGGTATTACGTAAAAATAATACCTGTCGCTACTAAACTGCACGATCCCAAGAACACGAAATCGCTAATTCCTTTGCTATGACATTGGTGTATCTGAAAC
Organism: Luffia ferchaultella; assembly: GCA_949709985.1. NCBI lineage: Eukaryota > Metazoa > Arthropoda > Insecta > Lepidoptera > Psychidae > Luffia > Luffia ferchaultella. The sequence continues at coordinate 10,620,762 of OX453254.1, forward strand.
GAAATTTAAAAATGTAACATAATATTATCTTTATAATGACAATGGCAAGCAAAAGTAAAGGCTAATTGTAGGTCGCGCTCTGAGCGCAGGTTTCTAAACTTCTGCCATTATAATTTCATATTGACTTTTCTTTTGAGCGGTGCTTAAAGTTGTGGTGGTGGTATAGTGGTCACATAAATACCATCGAAAATGTACTCATGGTGACAATTTCACAATTACAAGAGGAATCGAAAAAGCGAAGGACATCCATAAATGGCAAAAAGGCAGTGCTAATAGGGATCTTTTTTACACCAGATGTTTCGAAAACTTTCCTAGTATGGCGTTTTTAGAAAATCTATGAACTACATGTTTTCAGTCATACACAGCGCACCTTGTCTTTGTATATTAGAAAACTCACATTATATACATTTGTTTACAAATTGCGTATGGCTTATGACAATTTTGAAATAAAGTGAAGGAGCCGTTATTTATGCAATCTGTCATCATAACAGTGCACTATTCAAACACATTCAAGCGCCCAGATAAAAAAAAACATAGAATTTGTTTCTAGTGTGAGTACATTTAAAAAAAATATATTTGAAGCCGGATAAAATTAAAACATATAATTTGTAAAGTTCAAGTTTGCAGTATATATCGTTCCGGAGCCAAGAGACTTTGACAGAAAGACAAATACACGTTCTATATACTAAGGCAACGGTCCCAGTGCTCCGTGAAAAAAATTTACCCATAATGAATTCTATCGGAATTTAAATAAAGTAGAAAATTGCTCTGCAGCAATGTAAACAAACAAATAGAAACATCTTCAATGGAATCCAGTAAACTTTGAACTTCATTTCAATTGCGTTAAAATTCATTATGCGTTGCGTGTATTAAATTGCCGATCTGTATTCGCTGAGCGCTACAATATCTATAACGATGACAATTACCAAGCACGTAGTGGCTATACAAATCTTAACTTACAAATAAAATCACTTAGTTATGTCACATTTTTTTTTCATATAGATTTATTTTATAACGACAGATCATCGGGGAATGCGCGGGCGAGCATTCCTTTACAAGATGTGCTATGCTAAAACAACGAAGTGTGTCTTGGAATCATCTGAAGCTATAATTCATAGAGAATCCTGACTGGTCTAAGAGTTGTGTGCGTGTAGCGAGTATATGGGAGTTAGATATTTTTGTGGCGACAAATCAAGTCACCTGTCCCATCTCTCCTCAGGTGGATGGGCCCCAGTCTGTCAGGAACAACAGTTATCGGGCTGTGTCCTGAAATAAATGCGCGCAGTACATGTCACCTGGGGCGCTGGGGGGCATCCACCTGAGGGGGACTTGGATGGGATCCGGAGAAGGGATCGAACACGTAATTTGATGCGTCACCACATATTAATGTTTTACAAGTGCGTTACACATTGTTCCATTGTGTACTTAAGTAAATGTACCAGAACAGTTGAAAACCCTAAAGTTTAAAAGATTTTCGTAATTTTTTTAGGTAATTTTTTAATTCCATAATGTGCATTTTGGTTTTCTAGACTTGTTGATAGGCTTGATAACGGACGTATTCAGTAATGCATTCCTAAACCATTCATAAAAGAATAGCGTGGAATTGTGTGAGTACAACAAAAGACCTGTTTTACGATTTGTTTACATTCAGTTAGATACTTAAATGAACAGGTGCAATACAGTATGAACAGGTGCAATACAATACAGGTGCAGTACAATATAAAGAACATTCTCGATTGTTCGAACTCGAAACTTTAACAGGAGGGAGTCCGTCCGCGTGTTTTTTAATGATCAGTGATTACAAGTGTCGATTACTCACAAAGAATGGTCTAGGTGAAGCTTGGGCTTGGCTCGGCTGAGAAGGTTGCGGGTGTAACTGCCACAGAGCAAGATTGCCATCGGCGTCGGCGGCCGCGAACTTATTGCCATAATCGGAGAACCTTACGCGGGTGACCTTGGCAAAGGCACCAGGTGCTCGCGGAGACCATACGCAGGACGGATGACCCCATTCCCATAGCTGTACTGAGCCATCGGCGCCGCCCGTTAGATCTAGAAATAAATACATATTGGTATTTTATACCACATACATGTAAACGTTATAGTCAAAAACTAATATTATATTTTAAACTAGTTCAACTTTATTTCGAATGAATAGAGTTCAACAAGAGCCAGTTTGAAACATGTTTTAGCAGGTTTTCTTGGCCAAACATAAAATAAATGCCGACGTCATGTAGTCCCTCTGCAGAATCTAGTCTATCGTAAGCTTGTTCAACGATTTTAGTCAAACTCCGAAATAGGTTAGAAAATCACGGTAATATTTCCCACAACTTTACAGAACATTTTGGGAATTTTAGGATTGTTTTTACATTTGCTCAATTGCAAAAAGACGAAAAACATAACCACTCGAAGGGCGAAACTTCTCAATTCGTGGAAGGGTGACATATTAAAAAAAAAATAGGTACTAGAAATGGCACATCCACTTTGATATAGTATTAGCTGACGCTTAAGGTGTTGACAAATCATGAGGTATTCTAATATCTAACTTACTATAATTATCGTCAATATGGGAAAGTGTTTCGTGGTACGACCGCAGGTATCCGTAGCGATATCCGTTTTCAAAACAGAAGCAAAAGGTATTTCTGTGATATATTTGTTTAGATTTCTGTGTTCTATATGATAAAAAAAATATGCTAAAATTTATACGGGTAAACTGTAAGAGAATTACTTGGAAAGTCGAGTTTTTCATTGTTTTGTTTAAATTTGTTAAATTTGTACGGAACGTGAATGCCTAATTCACACTACATCAGATTTTACTTTTTAAACCATTTAAAATATTGTAAAACCTATCTGCCACGAGCCAATGTCTACAACAGAGCCATGTGAAAACTTCACAAATATTCATAATAATGTTAAGAAACTTACACAGTGGTAAAGACGGGTGTGCCGCCATGCGTTTGATGTTGTCTATTTTATGTTTCAGCACCTGAACAAATAAGTCAAATTAACGAACAGATACAAAAATCATTACTTCTTCTGTACATTGATTGAAATGTGTTCATTTTGTAACAAAAATTAATTTTACGACCATTTAATTTTACAACAAGGGTAAATAAAAAAATATTTATATCTATTTGGTGGTTTATAAAATGCGTAAAATAAAACTATATAATGATCGGTGCTTAAAAAAAACATCTATTTTAATGTATTAAAAACTACTGTACACATAAGATTAGCTAAATTTTTTACACATATACATTTAACATAAAGCATGACAACATTTAGCGTTATGGTGCATACTTACATGAACATTCTAAAGTTGTACTCGTACTGAATAGAAATGAATGCGTCGTGTAAAAATAAAGATGTAAAACAATAAAGGAACAATAAGAATATCATCACCTAACAAAATAGTCAAAAACAGAAAACACATTAATGTGACAAAACAATAAAACGACTAGACATACATTTTGAAAAAAATATATATAGAAAACAAAATGTATGAAGAAAGACATTAGAAAAAAAAAAGAATCTATAACAACCTTAGATATCAGAAAGAACGAGATACAGCGTCGCGACTCCAAAAATTTCATCAAAAAAGGACAAATAAGTGTACCTACTTCGGCGATTTAAATTTTAATGTTAATAGTACTAATGCCTGGAGTAAACGAGAAAAAAATGATAACGACGAAATGATCTGTCACCGTACTTTGGTTTTCGATATTTTCGAACTCCGAGGCGCGGCATCTCGTTAATTTTAGATAACGACTTAAAAAATCTAGCAAAATGACAACGCCGAGGAAATGAAAAGATGTGCGAGCAGGGTGCGAGGCGTCGACCTGGTGAACAAGGGTTAATGAGCTACAACTCTAATGACCACTGGCATATAGATAAACTATCAATTATTAATCAATTCGACATCAAAGATGGCGTTCCACTCCAGTCAATATTCAAGGCGTGTTGTATTATTTTTATAAGTCATTGCAAGCGTAGAACACCGTTCTTGTAGTGGAGCTACCCACTTCACGCCTCCTATGTAATCATATGAGAAACTTCATATTAAAGGACGAGTCTTGAACTTATGTCAGTACTATAAGCCCAGGGAATGAAATTGCATTTCATTTCGGAAAAATTAAAAGTAAGCTGGTTTTTTGTATGGATCTAGGTATTATGGTTTTTAACAAAATATTAAAGAGCCCATCGATTTAAAAGACACTAAAAATACACCGGGTCAATGGTTAACCTCATACACCAATAGCCATCTTATACACTGAGTATTCATTAGAGTCGTAACAAAGACGCGGGTCACGATCAGCGTGTACAACAAGTGTACCACTGAGTACTGACTGACCGGTTTCATTAGAAGCTTCGAGCGGTGGATCACCAGCCGACAGTACTTGGCGTCGTGGCAACCCGGGAACTGAAGGCCCTTCACCTGCGACCAAGCAGCTGTTACACACCGCCACCACACCGACTAACTATTTTAACTATTACCTAACATATTATTTTTGGAACCCAAAATCACAACAATGCAACAATTTATTTTAAAATATTTTCCTAAATGTATAGAACGGGAAACTGTTTAAATTTGATCGGTCATGAATGTCAGTAAAGAAACGATAATTTTATAGTGCAAAATGTAATTAAATTGCATTGATTATTACCATAGTGAAAAGTGTTTAAAAGGATATTCAATTAAATCATTCAACAAACGACGGATTACTTCCAAAGGTCCAAAATAAAGTACTGAAATGTATCTATAATGAGTATTGAATTTGAATCTTCTCAAGTAGATCTAATTGTCAAGATAAATTCACATACATGTGTAGAAAAATATAAAAAGAAACTGACAGTTATAGAGTTTAGTGTTTTTAGTCTACGCTATGGCCATATCTGCGCCTAAACTTTAATAAACAATGTCCATCAATTTAAAGCATTTATATACTTCAATATGAAAATAACACGTTACTATACTAAATAATACACATAAACGATTCAGTCAAAGAAGGGTTTTGTATAAAGTCGGGAAAATATTTTGATATTAAGAAGTTTTGCGATGGGTCAAATCAGGTTATTTCAACTATAGGTTTAGGCGCAGCTACCCACTTTGGTCATTAGTGTAGTTCTAGAATCAATGCAAAGTCGGATGGGGGCGGTGTTTGTAAGAAAAGAGCGGCGCGGAACGGACAGGCGAACACTGACAAACGACTGACACGACGCGCACGCATACATAAATTTCACGATATCACCACATCCGGTTAGTATATAGACCGCGTACCTCTGAGCGAATGATTTTTTTTTTTACATTTCAAATTTAAATAAAAACATATTCAACTTCTTGTATAAATCATATGATTATTACAATGGAGAAAATATTATCTTGGACAGTTAGTTATTTTTTCTTCACTTGTATTAAATTAATAAAAATACTCACTATCAATAAGTGTTTAAGTAAGAAATTGCCGTTTTAGTCATTTACCATTTTTAATGATAATGATAATTTTTTTCTATTTAGGACTTCTTCAAATAAAATCCAGTGTTTTAAATTGCACATAAATAAAACAAGTTCATAATTGCTTTTTGGTTGAAGTAATCGGTTGAAGCTGTATCTTGTAACATAGTGATTTTTAGGGCGACATAAACAAAACGTCGGTCGGCCCACGAAACAGATTGAGTGACGGCTGTATGAATCGTGAGTCGGCAAAGGGCACGATTCATACAGCCTGTTTCTCAATCTGTTTCGTGGGCCGTCCGACATTTTGTTTATGTCGGCTTAAAAATCACTATGTTACAAGATACAGCTCATATATTACAAAAATTTTGTTTTGGAGGAAACATGACTAATAAACGTACCGTGCATTTTTTTTGTTCTTATGCAGTGAAAATTTTGATTTGCAAAATGAATCAAAAAGTCACTAATGGCAATAATGAAGAATTGCAAGCCATGGTGGTAGCTCATCCATAGCAATATACTACAGAATTAGCAGCTTGGTTGACGTTAACATTCCCACAATATTGATCCATTTGTGTGAAATCGGAAAAATTAAAGAACTAGAAAAATGGGTACCACATGCACTGAATAACTTGCACAATAGTGCACTCATCGAAGCTTGCCTTCTGTTGATTAATCAATAAGATTAATTTGTTGATTAATCAAAAATGTGAGGATTTCGGACCTAATTGTAATATGAGACAGAAATGGATTATTTACGATAACTGCAAGAGAAAAACATAAGGGTCGAACTCGGGACGAACACCAAAATACTGTCCTGAATAGAAGCTCACCCATAAAACGGTGAGGTAACTGTTTGATGGTCCAGTCGTGGTGTTGTCCACTATAACTTCCTCAGATCCGATGCATTAATAACAACCCTGACTGGATAATCGATCTTCACCAATATTGCTTTGTGATAACCACAGACAAGTCAACCTTATAGACCACGCTTTGACAGGGAGTAGCATTCGCCAAGGCTATGTAGTGACACTACATAACTACGTCTTTTGTGAGCGGTCAGTTGGAAGCACGTCGGAAGCCATTAAATTGTCAATTTTGAACGAGCCAATGAAAACTAGCCGACCTCTCCCCGCACCCCGCCACTTTTTGGCGATTTCGTTTTCGTACTGACGTTTATTAAAGCGTGGTCTAAAGGTTGACTGGTCTGTGGTGATAACGCATGACATCATATTGCGCAAGAAATCGTTGCAACGCTACAGGAGTTGCGCTTAGAAACACTCCGTCACTTTTTATTTATTCGTACCTACTTGGCCCTTACCGACTACCATTTTTCCCGCAATTTTCATTCCTTTCTCCATGGAAAAAAAAATCTGTTACCAAGAAGCAATTACAAATTGCCCCTCCGAACTCTGTTGGGACCTGCTCCCCAGAGTACTATCGCAAAGGCAATTGTGGTTTCCCTATAAGACAGAATTGCGTAGAGAACATGGGTAGATATTTTAATCAAATAAATATTTTTTTCTTATAGATTTATAGTCATATTTTTCCTATTTAACGGCAATTTATACTTCAACTCATAAATTAATGTGGCCTATTAATAAAATTTATATGTTTATGTCGACCAGTTATACCTGACTGGTAATATTTTTTGAAAATATGATAACAAGTTTTAAAATTATTTAGAATTTATGTTGATTGAAGTTAAGTTTAGAAGTTATGCTGTTAAAACACTTTTTTTTTATCGTGTTTGCAATATGGCTTTAATAACTTTCATTCGCTCATTAGCACGTTGTGTTAATACATTAGTTAAGATCGTTAACATACTGTGACAACAAATGCCTCGTGACCAGTCGGCTTTAACAGACTTGGCCGCCCCTCCTGCTGAGAATTATTCAAACGTTGACCGTACTCCTAATATATTAAATTATCATTAGATTTATTAGGCTACATGCACAATGTACGTACCAATGTCTCAGTTTTGAAAGTGTTAGTAAATTATTCAGTCTCTAGCCTTTATGCTTACAATATTATATAATGTTATATAACAATAATATTAAATTAGCCTTTCAACCAGTCATCAATCGTCTCTGTTAATTGAATGGGTCGTGACCTTCTACCTGACCTAATATGGTTAATGTGTAGTGAATAGGTTAATAAACTAGATATCAGTACAACCATATTTTAAATACACGTATAATATACAGTGTCCCCGATAACTATTAATGCACATAAGATATATAACATTGATATACATTCGCTAAATTTGATAGTTAGCTGACTGTTACTGTTACTGAAGTTACTGACTACGAGTAACAATTATGTTAAAATATAATACAATTACTCATTTTACCAAGGATGAAATGAATATACATATATTTCCATTTATACTATTGAATTATATACTGTCTTTTACATAAAATAATATGAATAAATGTTATATTTTGCTGTATTCAGAACAAAAATACTTGGAATTTGATAAACGAATTTTTACACAATCTACTGAATTTAGAGAATTCCGTAAATTATAATAATGTGTTTGATCGTAACTATAATAATCCAAGAAGTATCAATTGACATAAAAACAATCTTAATTCACGTATAAGTATATATAGTCAAATGATATATGAATTTTTCATGTACATACCACACTTGCACCGCGGCCTGTCTGACTGGCCATGCCGGTGGGTACGGATGGCACGTTCGGATTCAGTGGAGAACTGCTACCCGTGCCTGGAATGGAACCGCTGTTTGGTCTGTAACATTATGAAAGCATTGTTTAAATATTTTTTCATTCCCTTTTGCCCACATGGACATTCTAAGGTCCTTTTTCCCATTCTGTTGCCGCAGCCATACCACTTCTTAAATTTATTTCACTTCACAATTCGAGTTTTCGCTGGTCATTCATTTTACTTTCATTAGTTTCATATACTTTTGTTTTTGAACCTTCCACCAAAACAAACAGCCTAAGTTAATCTTGGCATTTTCAACTATCTCTGTGCGAAAAACCACGTCTTTTTGTTGGTCCGAAGACGACTTGAAAAAAGGATCAACAAACAAACAAACACACTTTCGCAGTTTAGGCCACAGTAGCTCACAGTCAACGGCTTGCCAGAAGCCACAGACAATCACATCACGCCACGTAATCAGTTGATTTTATATGATTGATACCGATTTTCTTCGGATAGATTTGCAAATACTTGCAAATTATCTATCCGTTTCGACGTAACTTAAACAAGTAGGGCGACATGACAGTAGTTATATTTAAGCACTGCGTGATAGGCACATCTGATCTTACGTGCAGTTTCTAACCTATTCTAATTTTGTGGTTTTTTCTTCTTAAAAAAAAGTCAGATTTCATCATTAACAATGTTCATATTCTAAAAAATTAGAGGTGCAGAACCTTTATATTTTACGTACTACATGAAACAATAGTGCAAAAACGTTGAAAAGGTATGTTGAGGGGCTCGCCCATACATGGAAAGGTTGAGTGCAAGTAGAACGACGTAAGAAATATATAAAGCAAATGTGTACTGTGTGATCAAAGGGTTGGTAAGGGACGCCCCAGAAAAATGTATGTCGGCAAATTGGCAGCACTTTAAAGACAAGTTAAATTTTAAACAATTGTAACCGACGAGCGTGTGTGAAAGAACTGTCGAAAAAGGTACTTAGAAGGGGGCGCTTACACACCTCTGCCGACATTTCGGGTAGACATAGATCTGCACTCGGTAAGTTTACTGAGAAGAGATCTTTGGCTACACTTCTGGGTAACAGGCCTGCAATTTAACATTAATCTATAGACTCACTTGTCCTGATGCTGTATGATTAGAAAGCCAGTATCAGGCAATGCGGCGGGATCAGCTGCCAGGGCCAGAAGGTCGACCTCGCATTCGTCTTCAGCCCAACATGTACCACCACGCAGCAGTAGTGACACATCCATCTCTTGAACTTCGCGTGCCGTCGCGACAGCAAGTAAACCACCGCCAACCTGTTTCAGTTAATTTGATTATAACTTTAAGACAATATTGAAATATAGCATTTTACAATACAAGCACAGCAAACAAACAACTGGGGATACATTTATTTTTAGAACACCGTAATGTTTATATATTCTGTGTCACTGCATATTGGTTATGAATTAATATTTAGCAATGTTAATTATGGGTGCGTTTCATTTGCATCAAATAACAGCCACAAATGACACTTTTGTCAGTTTTTTGAATTCCAGACAGAAAAATATCGCTAAAATCGTTCACGTCTGGCGATTCAGCCGTTAGTATCATGCGTTTCAGATGCATCATTTTGGGCGTATATAGCGTTTGTACATTACACCCACCTCGGCAGCTGGGTCATTCGTGTTCATATCGAGTTTTGACATTTCTTAAGACAGTTTTGGCATTTGAAATTTAATACCGTTCCAAGCACAATTGACCATTCTCAAATTTTTGAAGTAAAGTCCGTTATACGAGTATTTCATTTGGAAAGAATAGGCAATTTTAGGAAACTAATTGGAATTTCTTTCTTTTTAGATCGGTATTTACGAAGATCTATTATATTGAAAATTCTTATAGCGTGACGTCACCGGGTGGAATTATAAGTTTAGCAATTGCCTTTGCATATTTATAAAAACAATGACGCTATTTCTTCTTCTTCTTAGTTATGGCGTTCTCTGCATATAAAGCAATTTCGCCAGAGTCGAGTATTCTGTTCGTATTTTTAATAAAAAATAACAAGAATAGGCAGCGTAGTACGGTTATTATGGAGCTTTTTCAAAATATTGCCAGAAACCACGACGTTCCATACTATTGATAGTTCTGAGACTGACATTGTTGTGTCAATTCACGTGTTGGTGGCTTTGTTAGTAAATTAATCGTTCCTAACAAATTAGAGCGTAACAAACAAGCTTTTGTAGCGTTCGCAGCTGTAGCGATCATGGCGGTGACGTTTGTGGCCGTTATTGAATGCGAATGGATCATAGCCTATAGAATTGTGTATTGATCAGAAAAACAAAAGATAAACGACTATTCGTGGTGGCTCATCAATAGTTTATCAAATAATGTCAAATGTAAAAAACACAAAGGCATAGTAGGCCTTTTTATATGCAGCGCATAGCTGAGTTGTATTGTGTAGAGGTGGACCAATAAGTTATACTATGAGTATACCGGCCTTCTTAGGCTACTATAAATAATTTGAATCAGTAACTGAGGACTAAATTCAATGATTCTAAAAGTATAACAGTGTGTGACGATTTTATTGTTAACTTTTTACTAAAGGAAATTTTCACAATATTTTTTAATGGTATATATATTTTAAATATTAAAGAAAAAAGCATTAAATGACAATATACATAATTATTAATATTTAAATATCTACAATATCCAATCAGTTATTCTTGGAGTCGGTGCCAGCCAACTTAAAATTTATTTATAACGTTAGGAGGAGAAGGCCGTCAAGATTTTCAAAAATCAAACTTTAATACCTCTTTCTTCATCATCAGCCCATTTTTACCCCATTGCAGGAGCTTAGGCCTCCCCCAGGGATGAGGAGGGGGGGCTTGGAGCTTAAGTCCACCACGCTGCTCCACTGCGGGTTGGGAACTGTAACGACCGCCATCTATTGACAGCGTCCGGGACCGACTGCTTAACGTGCCCTCCGAAGCACGGTGTCAGTGATATTGTGTACTTAAGTCAGAAAAACTCATTGGTACACGCCCGGATTCGAACCATGGCCCTATGGGGCCTTATAGATATAAGACAGGTTCGTTGCGCTCTGGGCTATCACGACATCACGACACCTCTTTTATTATTTTACACCAATCACAACAAGTGCTTTGTTTGTCTTGCATCATAATGTACTAGTAATTTAGGCTCAATATACCCTTTTTATATCACTCTACACATCTAATTTTTTTGGAAAACTATTTTTAATTAATTTAATTAATAAAAACTAAAATTACTATTCGCGTCGTGACAGCCCGAACGCAGCGAACCTGTTTCAAATTTATAAGGCCATGTGGCCGTGGTTCCAATCCGGGTGTGTACCAATGAGTTTTTTATGACTTAAGTACATTAACTATCACTGACTCCGTGCCTCGGAGAGCATGTTAAGCAGTCGGTCCCGGTTGCTGTTAATAGATGGCGGTCGTTACAATCCGCCAACCCGCATTAGAGAAGCGTGGTGGATTTAAGCTCGAAGCCCTCTTGAGGGGAGGCCTAAGCCCCTGCAGTGGGGTACAAAAAGGGCTGATGGAATGGAAAATTACTATTTAGTAAGATCTCCCCACGATCAAATATCCAAGTTGTCACTTGACAGCTAAGCAATTGGCGGAGCTAATGACATTGCGTACTGCTGGAGCACAAAATATCCAAAGTAAATGATTGCTGCTAAGCTTAAAAACACAGCAGACATAAACGCAATTTTAAATAACAATTCGACCCGCTGTTTGTACGCGAAAGATAAAAATGTATCTTTCGAATGTTTATGTATGTACGTTCATGCGGTCTCTAGTTAGTGGTGTACACAAACTCGTCTATCATACGAAACTAAAATTATTAATAAGCACACATACCCGATTGAGACAGAATGCAGCGATCGAATCTTGTTCTTTGTGTATGATGCGTACAGGACTGTGTAGCTCACAATCTCGTGGCCGATGGTGGTGTGGTATGCAGCCGCCGCGCGCCTCTCCACCCGGTCCAATATCATTATCAGCTGCAAGGCGGCGACGCGAAAATACCGCACGGATGAACACGTCCTGTGATGTTTTAATCGGAAATAATTGGAAAAAAATATTAAACTGACTGCTAACATATACATTTTGAAATAATCTCTAGCAAATGTATATATTCTAACAAAATATCCTTTTGGCCATATTGACAATGTCGAAACAATTAATATTTTAATATTTGCTGAACATATTATTAATATTATTTTAGTAGAAATTCAAACAATGTGTTTTAATTTCTATTCCAAGAGTAGCTAATAAAGGGAACAGGCTAGTATGAGTAATGTCAATTGTTCTGTTAAAAGATATAGACTGTAAATGCCCATTTCGCGACATATAACTGACCCAAATTATTATTCAAAATCAAAAAGTTTTTATCCAATATAAGATGTTTACACACACTTATTGAAAGTCAAAATTTATTGATTAGGTGATTAGGTACCGGTTCCAAAACTAGAAGGAGAAGAACCAGCAAGAAACTCCTCCCTGTTTATTTTATTTAAATGTTTTTCTTAGCTGTTTTTTTTTTAATATGCTTACAACTATTACAATTATGTCCATGCGTAATTATCATTTAAATACTCGCTAATACAATAGAAAGCTTTCTTCACGAGTTGGACTTGCTTTGTAAATTGATTTGAATTTAAGTTCAACATTTCTTTAGGAATTTTATTATAAAAACGAATACAATTTCCCATGAAAGAATTATTAACCTTTGAGAGTCTGAACCTGGGAATCGATAAAATATGCTTATGTCTTGTATTTAAGTTGCGGCTATCACCCACCCTAGAGAAAGCACTTAGGTTTTTATGTACATAAATTATATTTTCATAAATGTACTGACAAGGGACTGTCAAAATGTTGCTTTCTCTAAAGTGAGCCTCACACTATCTCTAGATTTTAATTTATTTATAGCTCGAATAGCCCTTTTCTGGCGATCTATCATACACGGTATTAGTCTGAAAGGTTGGTATTGGTGAGCGCGATCATGACCATGGAACGGCAACCACTGACAACCCTTCACAACGATCGATGACGTGAGGGTGTTTTCTTTTCGCAATGCACGCATGTTGCAACGCGACTTTACGATAAAGACCGACGTTAACTTGATTCATGTGGCAAACCATTTTTTAAACTGGGCTAAAAATAAGGGGTTAGTAAGAAGTAGGTTTTAAATATAACAGATAGTATTTTGGATCGTAACGGATATTTTGAAAAAGCATGAGGCGTGAAACAATTTATAAGTATATCGCAATTCGGATTACTTCATAGTATCTATAACAGTTCAGTTTGGTGGCGCTCGATCACGTAAATATCAGGATTGTATTACTCCTCTAATAGATTTCATAGAAAACGACGGTCAACGGATCCAGCATCAAGTAAGCCGACCAGTGCCAGTCCGTTACGGTCTCCTGCACTGCAACAAGGAGCTAGAATGAACCGCCACAGAACAGCGGATGATGGACTGACGTCATCGTCGCGGCATCCCTTATCCACGCAAAGTGCGAATACAGCGGCACCGCAGCGGGTGTTCATCGAGCTCACCCTCGCCTGGGACACCGACCAACTACAGACGCCAAAAGAGCGGCGGGAACGAGCCTAATTCGGTTTTACGTCGTCGTCAATGTGTATTAATAACGTTGCCCAAAATCGACCTAAATGGTGGAACATGCGTAAAATTTTAAATGAAGATTATATTGAAAACACTCACGGTGACTGTTTCTTGGTGTACTAAATAGTTCCATAGACGTCGCGCTGGCGCCGCACTGAACAGTAGCGAGTTGAACGGTGTGTTGTGCTTCTCTAGAAGACACCTGTTGTGTACAAAGATACAAATTATTAATAAGAGGAACAAAAAAGTCGTTTTTGTAATAAATCAAACCACGCACGACAATTCCAGAATCAAAGGGTTGATTTCAAGGAAATACTCGATTCTCTGAACCTAGTTTTAAAACTAAGAATTCCTGAGTTTTTAGAGCTAAAATGGAAGTGTTTATTGAAAAAAAAACTGATCAATTGATATTGCTTCGGAGGGCACGTTAAGCAGTCGGTCCCGGACGCTGTCAATAGATGGCGGATAGATGGTGGACTTAAGCTCCAAGCCCCCTCCTCACCCTGGGGGAGGCCTAAGCCCCTGCAGTGGGGTAAAAATGGGCTGATGATGATGATTTATCAATAGTATAAAAATTAAATTATATAAATCTAAAACACAGTCACGTATATATTCTTGACACCGATCATCGAGCTCACTATTAGATATTAGTCAATTACGGAAAGAAGTTCTCTAGATGGCATGAGGACATTCGAATAAATAAAACATGCTTGACAAGCGGAGGAATAAATTCGAAGTAAAAAGTTAGTGATAATTACGAACTGATGGTTAAGATTTCGAGAAAGAATAAACGAGTTGTCACTAGGTGTCAATGAGATAAGTGGTTTTATTGAAAGTGGATATTAATGGATTCATTTGGCCATAAACTGTTGCTTAACGTAGTATTAAGGTATAAAAAACTTGCTGTTGTGTTTTATTGAGCTAACCCAGGCAAGACATATCCACATTAAAAATCTTGATCCTCTCAAGCTGAGGCGGTGGCGGGTTTGCACAGTAGCGGAGTCCGCTTTCACCCCGTTGTTACGTATTTTTAGCCACTGCGACGTTATTTGCCTCAACTCAGAGCGTTTAAAAAGTTTGGCCCTATCTGTACCTATACAGTTGTTTCAGTAGTATTTTATACTTTTGTAAAATTAAACAGACATACTTATATTTATTAATAGGTGGGCCCGACACTTGTTGTTCGGGGAAGCAGCCAGGAATGTAATCAGGTGGCGGTGGCCTCGATTCTAACGTCTCAGTTAATTGTTGCTGCCACTGTTCCACTCGGCGTAATGCTCCGTGCACCATTGGGCTCGTCGTTGCTAGGTCTATAATAAATGGGTCAATGTAAATGTTAGAAATGATGCGTATCTTGCGATACACTACGTTTTTTTTATAGGAGTGAGCTAGCCAGAATGAAGCCTTTTGAGTCACTTAAAATAAATAATTGTTTAGTTTTAATTTATCAATCAATTAAATGGTCACATTGTTTCCCGCTTTCTGAACTAGTACTGGCCTAACATGCACCGGCGCAAGTTCGAAAAATATTTCAGTCTCACACCAATGAAATTGGCGATCGTGTGGTTGGTGACATTTACCTACAAGTGTATTAATAAAATTTAGAATACTATTAAAATATAATTGTGATATTATCAGAAAAATAATGAATTCCATCTTGAGGGCGCTGGTATATTTTTTGGAGGTTCATTGCATGGAGTTATTTTATAAAATTTGTCCAGGTTACCCTCATCCTCTTTTTCAAAAAAATTAAATATTTCCTGTGTATTATCAAAAATCTGGCTCACTGATCACTAAATATATTTGAAAGCATGTTACCTTTCAATTCTAGTCAATTTTGCTCTCTATCTTGCATTCATTACAAGATGCACCTTACCCTTTTAGTCATAAATAAGTAGAATACATGCTGCTCGATATATAAATGCTGTTTGGAAGCTGCTGCCCCATTAGCTCACAGTAAGCGGCTTACCAGTAGCCAAAGCTACTCAACTCACGCCTCGTAGCAGCCAGTTTTATTGCCTGGTTACGTGGCTTAATGTGATTGACAAGCGCTGTGAGTCAACATGGTCGCAGCCTCAAAAGTTCCCATTAAATCACAGCAAAGCTAAATTGATACTGTCAAAGGCAACTAACTTCCTTCGTGCCATTCGATAAACTTTCACATAATTCTCAACATTTAATAGACAATAAAATTACAATGATTCAACAACAATTTTCAACAATAGAGAGTAAGATCAATGGTATGGTACTAACCAGACATCTCAATGCCGCATACTTGTAGGAACTCCTGCAATTTATGACGAGCCAGACGCAACACGGCGACGCGCATCACATACCATGAATAAGATTCTGGATCGGAATGTTCTCTATTCTCTCTTCTGTGACGTTTTTCATTGGCTCTGGTACACAAATAATGTTCTTATATTTTTTTTACAATAGAGGCCCATAAAGTTCTATTTAAATTGGGGTAGAATAATTTTGTATTTATTAATTTTGTAAGTGTTAATTATTGTATTTGTTGCACAGGAACGTCAAAGCACAGTGCAAAAGAAAACTCACTAAAGATGGTAGTTTCTTGTTGCTTTTAATACTAATTTTACCCACCACATTTCCCATTTCGTATTAACAGTTTATGCCAAAAGGAAAAAAATAAATAAGAACAAATTTTATTTTAGAGGACATTTTCAGAAAAGCATTAGAATAACTAAGCCTTCGAATATATGAGGCAATGCATTTGACAAAGTGTAGTCAGTAAAAGTCAAGATTGAGAAAAAATAAGTTTTCACGGTGACATACGATATTCACAAAAGTAGTTTGTGGATATATTTCTTTGAGATATGTTGTTAGCGAAAGGAAAGTAAATGAACCTGCCGTGAGTTTGGCGAACAGTCAAACGGAACTCACGGTCTTAACAATATCAAGGAAGGAACTATATCAATTGTATTCATATATTGATATCGTTCAAATAGATTTTTCTTAAACATCTCAAAGGTATCCTTAAGGCTCTACTTTACGATGGCCCATGACGATAATGACCAATGCCATAATGTAGATGGCGTAGTTGTTTGTAGTGATCGGTGATGGCATATGCAACTTGATAATGACCGTGTTGCCACATAACTAAGAGAGTCACCTATAGCGTTTGACACTGGCAGGCGTGTGGATATTTACGCTATTAAAGCTCCTCAGGCCACCAGCTATCATATGCCATCGTCAAGTGGGTGTTTTAGGCGAAAGTTACTCTTGTGGTGAAAGTGGCCCTTTTCCCAACATTAAACAAAGATATGCTCACTTGCTAGATGGGTTGGTATCAAAGATATCATCATCATCAGGCTCGCTATCGCTGTCGTCCGCGTCTTCAGGACCGCTCTCCGCGGAGTCGTAGTCACAATTGTCTGGATCTTGTTCGCTGGTGGGCTGGTGGATAAAATTGATAAGTCAAGGAATCCTACGACTCCTTGGTTCGTTGGTCGTGACAGCTTATTTTTAAATATGTAATTCACACACTTCGAAAAAATATTTACATTTGCGGCATTGATTGTATGGTCATAGACTTATACAAGAGCATAAACGGCTTTGTAATACGTAGATTATGGTTCCTGTGGGGTTTCTTCTTAACAGTAGCCATATTTCAAACGACTGGCGACTTTCTTGGTAGCTTTTACAAGAACATAATAACCTTAATAAAGCTTAAGGTAATCTAGATAAAGTTAATTAGTTTACATCCGCCGCCGTACTTACGATACTATTAATGCATCGCTGAAATAGCGCCGCTTAAGCGCCATTTTAAAAATCTATACATTCGTGTATAGTCCCAGCGACGGGATTTTTAAAACGGGGCGTATTCCACCCTACTTCGCGTTGCGTTAATAGTCAGAGTACGGCCGCTGATGTATTTCCGAAGTTTAAATTTCGATCTGGAGGTCACTTCAAAAATAATATAAGTTTTAAAAAAATAGCCACATAAAATTCACCTTGGTAAGAAGGAATGTGAGGATACTGCATTGCGGGGACACAAACTGTTCGCGATAAGTGGGTAGACCTTCTTGTATCTGTTTGTGTGGTGCACTCGGACCCAGTCCCAGAAGCTTCATGTTAAGCAAAGCACGCTTTTCACGTAACGACGACCACATCGACATACCTTCTGTGCGCTCTACCAGCTTCGGCTGTTTCATGTAAAAACAATATTTTAAAATAAATTATCGCGGATCGGCGACGTTGTCCACAGTGTTATGTGACTCAATACGAGTGGTAATACTAAAGTTCAATCAAATCACACCATTAGTATCTGAGAAACGTTGATCAAATCTGTCAAATATTGAGTATAGACAAGTCATAATAACCGTAAAGTATTACGCGAGACTTTTTGGATAATTATAAAATGTTGTTAAAACGAAAAAAAAATTGGAGAAAACTATCATAAGATGTTCCATTTTTGGGAGACAACGTGACCGTGCACACAAGCAAAATTGCCTTGGTTGTACTGTCAACACTGGATTTCATTTTAATTATCTATTAGCCATTATTCATTTTCAGCTAAAAAAAAGCTTTGTGGGAAGATATTTTGAGACGTTGAAGAGATCACGAGTATACTTTTACAGTAGAAGAAAAAATATTTTCGCTGGTATACAGAAATTAATTGAATGTTTTAAAAAATGTATTAGTTTTAATACATTTTTAAAAGTATATACGGAAAAGTAAATATGAAATTTGGAATCATTTAACGTTCTTGATTCATACCTGAGGCTGCGCGGGCGCAGTGGTCAATAACCTTCTAACTCCCCCTCCAAACAGTTTAGAATGGCATTTCGGTTCGAGCGTATGAGCGGCGAGACGGTACAGCAAATGTGCGTCCCTCGCCGCTAGAGCCCATCCGAGTAATGCTAAGTACACTGCACAGAATGCTTCCACAAGTAATACGGGCAGTTTTGGAGAGTCTTCTTCATCGGCAGCACGTAGGGCCAAAGTTCGAAGGGCTGATACTCCTGTCGATGACAAAATAATGTTTTATTATGGATTTAAAAGTAGTTTACGATTGTAATTTTTTTTTTTTCAGAGGTTGCCATGAAACTATAGTTTGAACGGAACCGCTGTACCGCGCCTTAGGAATGTGCGCGGCGAGGAGGGAAGGCAGCTCCTAAGCGTTGACGACGGACTGACAGCGCAGATCTGCCTCCCTCCGCGTCGCGCACATACCTAAGACGCGGTACAGCGGTTTCGGTTAAACTATACATAAATAGCCAATGTCAGATTGAATACGCTTAGAAATCATTTAAACCCAATATTAATCTGTGCTGCTTCAAAAATATTTGGAATAGAGTTTCGGTTCAAAGTGTTTTATTTAAAAAAAAAAAGACTACAATCAGACACTCAACGTGAGCACTAACATTTTGTATTATATAATAACGTCAAATAAAGAAATAGAGGGTTGGTATAAAATAAATATGCAGTTGAAAATTTTTGCTGATTAAAACAGCTTTTTTTTCTTAATTTATATCAGCATTTCTCAGATCATTGTTAATAATCGGTACATTCATTTTGATCAAAAAATATTAAACCAATATAGAAAAAAAAAAACTATGGATTTGCATGTGTATACAATTTTATAATATTCTATTATACATAAAGTACTTTACATAGCTTCCTTTCCATACTTATTTACATTTTCATTCGTTGGTGTATTAGTTTACCGTGTTTATAATTAGGTTCATTTATGTAATAACTGTTATAGCATATATTGCCATTATTTACATAAAATTCTCATACTTAAGAGAAATAAATAAGCCACGCCAGTTAACGTATACAATGCTAAGTATCCATTCGTAATATTAAAATTGTCAGCACATAGGCTGTCCCTTAGTAATATATATTTTTTAATTCTCAATGCAGTCATTATTTAAATCTTTTCTCATTGTGCGTGGATATCGGGCATTAACTTAGCTGCCGTTGTAAGAAATAAAATTGCAGCACTGTATCTATTACCTGGCCATTTGTGTGGTGGAGTAGTGACCATCAACTCGTCAATGGAAAATCGTCGCTGGCGTGGCAAGAGATGGGACGAGCCTGGAGTCTCGGCAATAATACTATGAAACAATACATAATTTGATATAATCTCCGCCCTGCATTAACAATCAAAGTTGATCGAAGAGGACGACGGATCGTCCCCTTCATTATCGTTCCTTCAAGCCGTAGTACGATCGTTTGAAATACCAATAATTTGCAAGAATGAACTCCGCATTTTGCTGTGACACTAGTCAAAACTAAAAGAACTTAGAATGAATCATATGTGCTTTACAAACTTGTGTAACCATCGTACTAATATAAACATCATTGAATTCATTTCAGCAGTAAAATTTCCTAATTTCAATAACTAAGATACATCAACCTAGCGCTTTATGTTGAAATTCACACTTGAATAATTACATTAAAATTTTAAAGCCCGCCTCATTCATCACGTACCAAAGGCACAGTACGTTCGACATGGGTTTTCTTTGAATTAAGTGAGTTTTTCTTTTAATATTTTTACTACACGGTCGTAAGAATTTACGATGGTTTCTAATTCAAAATAAAAATGTGGAATTACAAATCATTAACAGCATATTACTCACCTGTCATTACAGTGTGCGTGAGAGTGCTTCAAAGTGAACGTATCTGAATCGCACAAGCTCTGGTATATGCAAGCGGAGAGCGCGACCGCTAGTTCCCGCAAAGTGTGTAGCAATCTCGTAGCCGAACCGCCGGGTACGCCCATTTCGCTTATAGTACCCAGCATGTCGTGCGCCACCGACTGTAACATTGAGTTGAAACAGTCAATCATGAACACTTTTGCATTACTAGGTTTGCTCTTGAAACAACAGTCAAAAACGAGCGAGTCTGGTATCAAGAAAACACATTTCCACGTTTACCTGTAAAAATCGAACGGGATCCGCGACAACAGTGTTGTTTACAGCCACTGCAGCCGCCAACAATGGTAAAGTAGTGGGGAACGGCAAGGGCGATAGCAATTGTTGATGCTGTTTATCTTGACCCAATTCTTGCAGCAGTAGAACTAGCTCCATACGCACAGACGCTAAACCACCTCCACCAGCGCCTTGCAGCGAGCAATACGAGAGTAAAGTGCGAAGTAAGGTCTCGTTGGCTGAAAAATGATTATGTAACAATTAAAAAAAAAACAATGAAAATAATTATAATAGTTTGCGCAAAAACAAAGTTTGTGCATACAAAACAAATATAGTGCCGATCACACTTTCTATATGTATTCCAACTTTTAGTACGAGTGTGATTAGCAGAGTTTGCCGTTTTATAGTGCCGTACTTGTAGCTGTACATAACTCACGCGATGGGCTTCCATTCTTAATTTATGTGGACAATTTAACTACTTTTAATCCTTTAAATAAGTGACTAATCATTATTTACTTCAATTTACAGAATTAAAAATATAAAGAAATTAATTTATTTAAAATCTATATGCATTTAAATTATACAAGGTATATATTATAGTTCGTGATTACAAAAGGACAAACTTTTTTATTTTATCCTTTAATCAGGATATTTTTATCGTCAAATTTCTTTACCACACACGAAATAAATGATCTCGTTGGAACACACCTTTTAACCACTTCTTCCTCCTGAAAGCGCGTTGCACTTTAGCTTCAAAGTCAGCTTTATCTTTGGCTAATAATTGGTGTAAAGTAGGTTTATCGGGTAAAGGTGCGGAATCAGCGTCTGCACATAATAACTCGCCTCCTGCTGGGACACCCGCAGACGCGTAACCACACAATCTACGTAGCGCTTCGACTTCGCGTTCAAGCCATATATACAATTGGAAACGGAGATGGCCACCTGATAGATAAAGTTTTCGTTACAAAATTTTATAGATAACTATTGTATCTTATTGAGTTCTCAAACTATCATAGGAAAATAATGGTAGTGTGTAGACACAATGAAAGATTGGTTCGTTTGTAACACAGACCAGTCAACCTATAGACCACGCTTTAATAAACGTCAGTACGAAAACGAAATCGCCAAAAAGTGGCGGGGTGCGGGGAGAGGTCGGCTAGTTTTCATTGGCTCGTTCAAAATTGACAATTTAATAGCTTCCGACGTGCTTCCAACTGACGACTCACTAGTGACGTAGTTATGTAGTGTCACTACATAGCCTTGGCGAATGCTACCCCCTGTCAAAGCGTGGTCTATAAGGTTGACTTGTCTGTGGTTTGTAATATTAACATTATGAAGGTATTGCTGTATGAATAGTGAACTAATATTTAGATTTTTATTAAAAAAAAAATAACAATGGAGTAAATTTTCAATTTACTACTACTGACTTTGAATTGAATACTTTATTACTGTAACGACTAAAACTTAACACGAAAATGGTGCTTACCATCGACTTCGAAGCCGGTAGCTAAAGTACTAAGTTCCTCCATCAATATTTTTAAGCAGGCTATGAATTTTAACTGCTGAGCCATAATATCGACTAGAGGAGGTTCTTCTGTCGCTTCTTTCACGGGGCCGTTCAATTCCGCTTCCTTAGCACCCATTTTCATTGCCAGAGGCGGCGTAGATGACCCAGACCTATAATATACAGTTTTTATATAAAACAAGTTAATAAAATAATAGTTTACAAGTTTTTGAAACTGAATGTCGCGTGTCCTAATTAATATTGTTGACAAAGTCGTCGAGTTTCGATTTTGTAGTGTAGTCTCTATGCCATTCAAACCACACGGGTATATATTCACAAACTCGGCGGAGCCATGTTTACGCAATAACATTAAGACAAATTCTATACGTGTTCAACTCGCTAATAAAAAATTATAAGCAAATAGAAACTTTAATTTTCACCCGGTAGTCTGACATTTCAGTGATAACTTCTTCTTTTTGGCGCTTGACTTTTGACTGTCGATTCAAATCTCTCTGACATCTCAAATTGATCTAAACGTTAACAAGTGCGTTGATTTTTTTATATTCTTGACTTGACGATAGCTTATTCTTGACGACCGCTTAGCCTAGTGGGCAGCGACCCTGCCTGCCTGCGAAGCTGGAGGTCCCGGGTTCGAATCCCAGGTCGGGTCAGTATTTATATGATGAATATTAATACTGGCACCGGGTCTTGGTTGTTATATGTATGTGGTGTCTTCGCTTGGTACCCAAAATACAAGCAAAATGCTTAGTTTGGGACCTAGACGTTGTTGTGATTGTATGTGTTATTATTATTATTATTCGAAATTACGGTCTTTATACCATTTTCCGAAAAAAAAAACTTTAATAAATCGAATATTATTCTTTTTTTTATTGAATCTTTTCACATAAAATTAGTGATAGGGAAGTCTTGATAATTGATAACGAGGTGGTGATTGTCAGTAACAGTATCTTGGTATCGTACGTACTTGTCATCTTCGTCGTCATCTTGTTCATCATCATCCCATTTGAGTACGAACTCGTCGTTTTGCGCTTTGGTCACCGGTGCGCTCCAGTCGAGATCCACGGATGCACCGCCCCAGTCGACACTGTTTTCTGTAAGTAATCGATCACCGAAACGTGTAAGGTCAAAATTGTATTTTCATACTATAGTGGTGCATCTATTGTTATAGTTTGATAAAAATAGCTTGATGTAATCGATTCATATAAACAATTTGAAACCGACAATTTAATGATTCACAAAAATAGACTACACTAACAGTTAGATTTCACGTGTTGAAAGTAGCTATTGGCGACGATAATTAGAAGATTTAACGTTAACAGCAGCAGGTAGCGTATTGCGAGTAATATAGCAATATCCACTATCTGTCTTCACTAATATAGTTTTACACTCACATGGTACTAATCAGTAGTGGTATGTCGAACCGAAAATTTTAATATGGATAGGGATCATGCAATTTGTGCATTCATGTTCTAATACAGATGATAATAATAATAAACTTGGGGCACTCTACACAGCGCTATCTAGCCCTAAAGTAAGCAAGCAGTATGCTTGTATTATGGGTTACTAGATAACTGGTATAAATACTGAAATATTTTTTTTATAATACATACATATACCTAGATACCTTTACACCCAAACATGGAACAAATAAACATATTTATGTACACAAATATTTGTCCCGGGCGGGAATCGAAGCCGCGACCCTTGATTCCCCAATTAGGGTCTCTAACCACTCAGCCAATCGGTCGGCCAATAGGTGATTTTCAAGCGATAGTTTTCGGTATGTTGCGCTTTTCGCAAACAAAATCATGTCGTTATACAATGTGATGTTTTAATATGACAAAATATACCTTGCAAAGCGGTTGTGGTTTTGATAATTTTACTAATTCGGTCGATAGATATACGATTCTTAATTTTCCAGCGGATACAAATATCCAATATCACTAGTAACTTTCTACTTCCTTCACTTCACTTCATCAGCCCATTTTTACCCCATTTCGGGGGCCTAGGCCTCCCCCAGGGTGAGAGGAGGGAGCTTGGAGCTTAAATCCACCACGCTACTCTACTGCGGGTTGGGGATTGTAACGACCGCCATCTATTGACAGCACCCGGGACCGAATGCTTAACGTGCTCTCCGAGGCACGGAGTCAATGATATTTATCTACTTAAGTCAGAAAAACTCATTGGTACATGCCCGGATTCGAACCATGGCCTTATGACCTTATGAATTTGAGACAGGTTCGTTTCGCTTTGGGCTATCATGACACTTCTACTTCCTAGTACACAATATTTCATCAAACAGTTGGAATCGCATAAATTTTAAGAAGAACAAAATCTTAGTTTAACTAAACAACACTACGACGTACAATACAGTTGCGAAAGTCGTACTTTTTTCAGTTGGTGCTTGATCGCCGAAGTGTCCAGTGTGTATAACGTCATCGACACTATTTTGTATCGGCGCCTGCGCAGCAACTTTGGGTTTTTCATCACGCACTCGGGCCGGTAGCTTGCTTAACACTTCCAAAGCTAAAGCTGGACATCCCGCTTTGAAATGTCCGTGTGCCGTTTGAAAGTACAATCGACGTTCCAGTCTTGTGATGCCTTCTTCTGCTTCTTGCATTAATGCTACAGATCCACCCTAATAAATAGTAAATAGTAAAAAAAATAATCGGAAATCATTATTCGGTTTATTTATAACGTACACGATTAAAATTGGTTGAAATATGTACTTATTTCCACATTCTTAAAATTTAAAGTAGGACAATATACGTTCGAGCGCGGTCGTAAAGATAATAAGCAAGTCAAGGACCTCGGCAAGCCCTCCAAATTTGTCTTGTCGCAGTAACACTGACTAAACGTCATGTCAATAGTTTCAAGGGAGCCCAAACGAGCTTCATATCGGACACGGAAGCAGATACTTGAAGATTCAGTACTATGTATGAGCCGTCGACTAGAATGGTCTTTTATTTGTATTTGCCAACGTTATTAAATTACTTATTTTAATTATTATATATAAATTATTTGTAATATAACGAATTCGTATGTAAATGTTGACTCCCATTAAATTCATATTTTTTCTGTTACATCACTTCTCCGCAAACAACCACGTCGAAATTGATACACACCTGAGTGGGTAGATTGTGTCGTTTTAATCTCGGATGCGTCCTCTGGTAAATATAAAAGTTAAAAACGCTGGGAACCGGTTCATTATCTTTGGCCGCATGCAACCGTCCAGCTGGACTGAGCAATGTGTCTAAGGCGTCTCCATATCTCTTCAGCTCCCAAAGAGCCATTGAGCGCACGAACGGATCTGGGTGGGCGCGTTCCAAGTCAATTTCGCCGTTTTCCGTTTCACCACTATGTTACATAAAACATATTAAAATTACTTATCGGTTTTGTCTTGGCTCCTGTATGTTTATAATTTAATGGTTACTATTTTAATATTATATTTTAACAAACTTTACTTCTTAAAGCAGGATAACAAAACAAAAAGATCACAACTTAGAAACTAGGTTTTTTAAAAAAATAGAATCCAGGTATTTTTGTGTATCGCTTATAATTTCTGAAGCGTCTGACTGTACTTGACCAATATAAGTTATATTAAATATTTGTTTTTTAAAGATTTCTATTAATAATTTATCATCATATTGAGTCAGGCGGTTATTGCTCTCTACCGAAGGATGCGGGTTTTCAAGTAAAGCGAGCAGCTCCTAGCGAGTCCGCCCGAAACTGGACAAGTTGTGCTGCGGTGACATCAACTTATGAAGATATATCATTATATTATACTTCAAGCAGCCAGTAGAATAGGTTATAGCGGACGCTCTGTTCAAATTTGCTAACGTTATTTAAATTACATATTAATTATTTTGAATGTACTAATTTTAATGTAATGAATCCGTACATTCATTTTGATTGAATTGTTGTCGTTTGTTGTTATGGAAATCATTCACTTCAATTGAACAACCACCTAAAAAAATAATTGCAGCTGTGTAGAGCCAGCTAACAGCCAGTGGTTAACTCTACTATGCTCTCAACATGGCTTCCGATATTTAACTGAAATATCCTTACTAAATTATTTAAAAATATTTCATAAAATGACCATTTATTTACATTTAGTTTTTAATTAATTATTTACATTTGCAGAATTGTGGTCTAATGACTTATAATCTCAAATTACAACTACACAAACAAAGAATTCCTGCAGAAATTTTAACATCCGCACAGGTACATCTACTATGAAGTCATTTTTTGTGAATATTATTTTAATTTTAGTATTTAGTATATAGTAAACACTTTAGTATTTGTTTAGTTGCAGGTACAGGTCATGAACGGTGCGTAAATATTTGCATGTTTATAGTTTTAATCACAAAAATATCCAATGAAATGTCAATTTTATATACTGAAGTATGGATTCGTAAAATCTTACCCTAATATTTCATCCATGAGTAACTTTCTCAAACTATCTGGTAAAGCTGAGTCAGCGTCATATAGGCGAGCCACAACCATAGCTAATTGTAAATCTCCTAATCGTGTGATTAAAACCTAAAAAGAATCAGATGAACAAATTATCGAAACATGTACTTATAATACATAAACAGTTATTTCTTCTTTTAAATGAGTGGTTGAATACAGCCATAGACAAAAAAAGATTGAAAACATTTTTTTTATGTCATCGGATCAAATTACTAAAAAGATTGAGAATTTCGCTAATTCGCAGACTGCAGCCAATGGTCAAGCTTAATCGTCGCAGATAGCAAGTCCACGGCCCCTGGCACTACTTCATTCTATTCTTCGTAACGCGTTCCGCATTTGAGGAATAGAGTGAAGTTCGTGCGTATCCAATCTTTTTAGCGATTTGCAATTAAATCAATGAAATTAGGCGGAAATTAGACTACACAAAAGTATGTACGCCATTGTACGATCACTACGTAGGGGCACACCGAAATGATCGAGAATGAGTGCTTTGGGCTAAGTTAGAATAAAATATTTCCTGTTACCTGAATACCGACAATTTGGAATCGTGCTGACATTTAGACAACATGGACGTTCATAGAGACACCGCATTGTGACACAAAAATGATAGTGCTATCACTAGAACTGTCGTGAACAAACCTAAGTCATAAAATTTTAACAAATACTATAAGCTTTCAAACACATAACATGTATCAAAATAAAAAAAATTTGAATGCAACTGTGCAACATATAGAGATGGCGCCATGTGTATAAGTTCACAAGGACAAACCACTTTTGTGAAGCAAGAAAACGTAGAGTTTTGACCCATCCTTCGTACAATCTTGATCTGAGGTCTAACGATTACTTTGCATTTGCTAGAATGAAAGATTTATTTTGAAGTCAAAGGTTCAAAAACCCAGAAGCAGCAGTAGAACTTACAAATTGGCCATTTTGGCAACATCAATTTCAGAATGGTATTACTGTTTCAATGAACGATTTCATCGAATGCAAAAGTGTTTGAACTGTAACAGACAATACTTCAAAAATCAATAAAAAAAAAACAATTTAGTTATATCCTACTTTTTTTTTAATTCCTTATCATTTTGGAGTGCCTCACGTAGATTTTTTAATAAAATAGTTACCTCTAGCGCGTCTTTTAGAGCACCGCCGAGTAAAAAGAACGCCGCGGCATGTTCGAATCGTTGTTTCCCGAGCAAAGCGAAAGCATTTTTTAAGGCTGCTTTTCGCCATCTTTCGTCTGCGAAATTATTTGAAAAAAACTGGAAAAAAAATAATTTCATTATTTTACATGAAAATAGCGAATATTTCAGTTAAATAAAGTTTTTGATCATACAGCTGTCATTTTCTCGTGGCGGTGTGATCTGAAGAGACCCCATAGCAGAGCTTTTTTCTTCATGGCGAGGTAATACAAGGCTGCGTCCATCGGATCTTGTTTTTCTTTATAAGAGGCTCTGGCCAAACGTTCCATACAAGTTCGCAGAAGTTCCCGTCCACGCACCCACCAGCCCACACCTGTAGATATTCATTACTTAAATACGTAATATACTTAAAGGTTTCGACTTTTCTGCATCACTAATTCTATTCCAGAAAGTTCGAAGAAAAATAGATTCACCTAGCGAAATTGTCGTATGACTAGTGCTAAATCAAACTTTTAGTTATACAACGTGCTCGTATGGTACCCGCAGAACTTTTATCCAGCGATATGTGGGATTAAGAAAAAAAAAATTTAAATAACTATTTGTTGAATCCTGCAATTTTTTTCAATAGCAATAATAATATCGGCCAGCATTTCGTAGTGTACAAATGTACTAATTGACGTGTAGTGGCGTATGATACTGTGTGAACAGGTGTAAACATTTCGTTGCTCGCTAGCAGTGCAGAGCGACAACATTGCTTATTATTCGGCCCCACTCTATGGTGAAAAGTCGCACATTCAGCATGTAGTTTTTATATAATATTTCAAAAAGCTAATAAAACATAGAAATGTTTATTTGACATTATTCGATTTTAACAGAGATTGGAATCTTTTGCTGAAATCATGCTAGTATCCCCCGAACATGTTGTATAGGGGTCATGTACCAGTATTTTACATTCCACTAAATAATTTAATAAACAGAAACATTGTCATGCGTGACGTGCTGAACGCTAACATTTGGATATTTTCGATATCTGTTATTCAATTAGATTATACTCATATTCTGTACCTTTTTCACGTATTAATTGTAGTTGTTTGTTGTTATGGGAATCATTCACTTCTTTAATAGTTACATTAGTTTTATGTTAAATATGTCTGTTACCATAAAAAAACAATATATACAAACATAAGTGCTCGTGTGAAGTTTTATTTTGATGAAACTGCGTAAGTACAAACAAAAATTGTATATAAACTATATTTACATACCGAGTTCTCTCATAGTTGCCCATTTAGGATGTCCCTTTGCATATCCAGGCACTAAAGCCAATAGTTGCTCATGGGTCTCGGAATGGAAGGCCCATACTAAATTACACGTGCCCACACCTACACGTTGTAAAGCAGCCCGTTGCGCTAGTGGCAAGCAGCGGAGTAGATAACCGTAGTGTTTCATAGCGAGTAGGAACCTGAGGCCGCAATCGTCCAGCGAATCTACGAATATATACATGTCTTTCATTAATGGACCATTGATACAGAGTATTAAGTAAAGATTTAAGGTGAGATTTACCATCGTAAAACTTTCATTTATAGTTACCAATGTTTCTATATGGAGTTGGGGTTTGATTGCGGGCACCCTGTTAAGCTGATGGTGCGACGGTAACAAGCACAATGATTAAATAGGTCAACGCGATTATTATACTTATTTGACCGTGCGCTGCTGATCGATAAGACGCGTATTGTAGGAACCTCTGGTTCACTAATTATTGTTCAGTTTAAATGAAATACAATGACAATATTTTAGGACAGGAAAAAGCTTCACTTAAAAACTCTACGAATAAACAGATTTCAGTACTATGAACAATTAAAAGACAAAATAGAATTGGTCCATAAAACTTATTTTTCTATTCCATAAGCTAAACAAAAATTTTCGCGAATGAATGGCTTGTAAAAAACGTGTTTTTTTTTAAATATAAAACGCAAAGGACTAATTGTGGTTTGTCATTTTAGAATAAAAAGAGAAAATTAATATGCATAATTCGAAGAAATTAATAAACAGGTATTCAAATATAAGGGAAAACTTGTAAATGGTCAACCTTACCGTAAGTGTTGGTAAAATTGTAACGAAAACCCAAAGAAAATATAAATTTGAGTAAACTATTAGATACAAACACTGAGCTTGGATTACTTGATGACAATAGGTAGCAAGCTTTTTTAAGACTTGTAGAAATCAATCTCTTTTGATAAAAGGTACACAATAGCCACCCGTTCCTCCACTATTCCGTGTGTTTA
This sequence comes from Luffia ferchaultella, assembly GCA_949709985.1. Lineage (NCBI taxonomy): Eukaryota > Metazoa > Arthropoda > Insecta > Lepidoptera > Psychidae > Luffia > Luffia ferchaultella. The sequence continues at coordinate 10,650,865 of OX453254.1, forward strand.
TTGTATTGTTCGATCTCTATTCTTTTATACTATAACAGTTTAAGTTTAGTAACTATGATTAATATTAACAAGTAATTTGTAGAACCTTCCTTTACTGACCAGGGGATATCTCTTGGCCTGTTGGTTGTGGTTCGACGCGAGCACTCGATGCGAATCTCTCCGCAAAGTCTGCATCACATGTTGAAACCGTATCGGCTAAAGCCAGTAGATGCATTTGATCCAAGGAACTCAGACCAGGAAGATGCGTATGAGTCAACAGGCGGGAAAGTATACGGCCTAGAATAAAGTATTTTATTAATTTTTCGGTACTGTGCAAGTTTATTCGTGCTACAGCAAATAAATATGCCACAATAGAACCATATATTTTTCACTAGTTTCCTTCGTTACATTGTCTGCGTGGTTACTTTCTAAGTCTTCTAGTCTAATAGTGGAATGTTGGTTAATATGTGAGCTCGCCTCTAGGACTGCACGTTACGTACCTTGCCGTGGACCGAAATGAGAGAGTGCCTGTCTCTCCGGCATCGATGGCCGTCTATCGACACCGTCCTCTTCGGCCAACAACAGAGCGTCGAGGTCCTCGTCTGTGTCCATTGTGCCTTCAAATAGGTCATTGTAGTCCTGTAAAGTAAAAGGTAATTTTTAAATATAATGCAAATAAACGAATCAAAAATTATCGGTACGCGTATGGAAAGTTATTCTGCGTTACATAGCGTGTGGTAGAAATTCTTCTAAACTATTATTGATTTCGGAATACTATTTTCTTATAAATTTTATAATCGGAAAATCGTGTTTTATTTTGTGAGTCATTAAAATTACTATTAATTTCCATTTGACCAGATTTAATATATATATATATATACAGAAATTAGATACTAATTATTTAAACAAAAAAAATTTTTTTAATGTTTTATATTCATAACATAAAAACTTACTCTAGCTTCCTGTGCAGAAGTAGGATGGTGTGCCGATTCTTTATCAGCTACTAACAGTGTCCAAAGCGGTAAGGGAGGCACCGAAGTAATTTCAGCATAGTCAAGTTGTACATCTTCTGTCAGCTACCGTATCAACATAAAGAACTATATACTTTTCTGACATCATATTTGCGAGTTTTTATTAAATAACCTGTGCTGAAAATAATAGTTTGGCAAATCATGTTAATATATAGTTTATAATTAGGAATATCATTTGCATAAAATAACACAAATAAATATCCCAGACGCTATAAAATGAGTTAACTTTTGACGAAACATAAAAAAATAATATTTAAAAAAGTATAGCTTGTGTTTAGTACAAAAGATTTCCTAAATAATTTGTATTAACAGTAACACGAGGGCTGCTATTTATGAATCCGGAACTGGCCACTCACAAAAAAAATATTTAAAAAGTAATTACAACATTTAAAAATAGAACTCTTTGGCTGTAGAATACAGTTTGTTACACATAACTGTCAATTGTTTGTACATTGTGGCGTCATTAAGAAAAATGTTTGTCTTCATCACCATGGATTTGATTCGTGAACATTTTCGCGCGATGATTTATTACGATTTTCGAAATGTGCTAACTCAAAAACAGTGCATCGATCAACTGACTTCGACTTTTGGGTATTTTGTATTTTTTAACATTCAAGACACGTAAGCATCGACTAAAAAAGAATTTTTCGAAATTCTAATTTGATGGGTAAAATAGAAGAAATAAGTTTGTATGAAAATGAGTCATTTTTGAATTTATATGCTTAAAGATTGGTACTTAGATAAGAAACTAAATATGTCGTATTTAGGATTTTTGAAAATTTAACCCTTAAGGAGCAAAATAGGACATGACAGTTCGTATATGACTTAAGTTGTTCTTGAAACTAAAACCATACCGTCCGTCTGTCTCTCACAGGGCTGTATCATCTAAACCGTAAAAGGTAGACACATGAAATTTTCACAGAGCATATTAATTATTATGACCGCTACACCAACTAATAATAAAAATAAAGTTTAAAATTAAAGGGGGTCGCCATACAAGAAACGTGTTTGTATGTTTTATGTGATTGGTGGTTGTGAAATTATTGCTTACGTTTGAAAATTTCACTAAGTATGTATTACTATTGCTGCTATAACAACAAACAATAAAAACAGAATAAAGTTTAAAATTAAAGGGGGTACCTACACAACAAACGTGTTTCTTTTATATTGTACGGTGGTATGGAACCTTTCGGTTGCGAGTACGACTCGCATTTGGCCGGTTTTTAAGGTTGAAAACATAAAAATAGATATTTAACCTTTTGGTTGGAAATTAAAAAAGATGTAGTTTAGCATTTATAGGAATTTAATCCTTAAGTAAAATAATTAAAATTGGTATTTAACCTTGAGTTTTAAAAAATAAATATGTCATGTTAAACTGTTTTTGTAATATCAACACTCAATAAATGTTAATTACAGACATGTGTAAGCCACGCGCGCGAAAAGTCAAGGGTTCTACAATTTAGCGTTAGCTGAACACCTTAATACTTTGATGCAGGTACTTCACGCTCGCCGAGCAGAGGCGAGCGCCGAGACAGCGCTATGCGGGTAAAAGAGAAGAGGGAAATGCCTTCTCTTTTATCCGTACAGCGCTGTCCCTGGCGCTCGCCTCCCCTCGGCGAGCGTGAAGAGCTGGCGTGACAGTTACTAATGTTTTTGAATAGCATTGCGAGCTGCGAATAGGGCGACACAGATCACAGAAGAACACATTCTTAAGCAACAAAAGCTATTTGGTTAATTTAAAATTCAGATCATAATAGATTAATTGTTGAACTACTTTTGAATTTCTAGATTTATTATCGTTCAGGTAAAGTTACATTAAAAAACTGAAAGGTGCAGGACCGACTAAGTCATAAGCGAATTAAAATTATAGTCAAAATCAAATTTCAATAATTTTACTGTCTTGTCTTTTACGGCAGTAAATGCATATTGCCTAGCCTGGGCCCTGTAGTTTTTAAAACAATGTTTAGTGTCTTGGATTGTTTTGGATATTTTTCCTATTACCCAGATGTTATAAATAATAATTTATTAATAACCTTAGATTAATAATTACAAGCATATAGATATGTTACCCTCGTAGTGTTGTTCGCTAAACCATTGTTAAATCGACACTTATGAGTAAACGAAGTCGAATAACGCGCTCTCACTCCGTTATGGTTGAATATAATAGTGCTTTCTCAGTTTGTGTCAATGTTTTGTATTTTATTGATTTAGAATTATAATACAGCCCAGAAACCAATGTCCTATGGCGCCTTCTCCTGCTGGATAACTTAGCACACAATGCTCCCAAAGCAATGCGAAGGGCAAAACCACGCCCAGTTCCAAATTCACCTTGTGCATGTACCGTTTATCAATCCGTAGTCACAATTTGCTTTTCATTTTCTGTGATTTGTTAAACCAGTCATTTACCCGTGCGCCCTTTCCGAATAGGATTGGGGGAAGCAAAAAGTGCCTAAGGAGTGGTCCAGTGCAAATGACCGCGATAGTACGTATACGCAAGTAATTACTGATCTAAGATGCAGCTTGGTGTATAGCATGTACATTGCAAACAAGTAGTATTTACCTGAGCGACGCCGTCGAGCGGCGAGACAGCGCCGGCGGCGAACGAGACAGAGAGCGTGCGCGAGCGCGACCAGCCTCGCTGTAACACACACGTGACAGGCAAACATGCGACACAGCGAATGGATCACTGATGATTCACAATATTTTTAGAAGCCATACATAACATCTTAATTATTACGAATTTCTAAAATGCTGCATCATAATATGTGAACAAAGTAAGCATTAACTATCCAACGATTCGGTATGTAAACCTATTTTTTAAAATATTTTTTTCTGATAAATTAAAATTTCAGAAACTAATTTCAATATTTTTGCCTTGTCGCAAGTAATTGTTTTTTAATAATTTTCCCCAATTTTTATAGAGGGTAGGCAATGAGATGGTTTATATCCTTACCATGACACGCCTATATCGTGACAAACAAGTCCTTTATAACCTTTTTATCTTTAGCTCTAGAGCCACGAAAAAATTTTGGGAATGAGTATTTTCTCAATAGTCCACCTTAAAATTAAAATGAACAAAATGCCACCACAGACTTATAAAAAGGAAAACTGTCGATACAAAACTGCTAATTACTGCATAACATTGACGCTTTCAAATAAAAATATTGCAGATAAAATATTTCTGAACATTGTCACCTACTATAGGCTACAGCAGTGATAAATTGTAAAACAAATCGTATAAAATTGAGAACCATCAGTCCAGGACAATATCACCATTCACGGCCTATTGTGTAGGAGATATAAGCGACCGACAAATGTATAATATGCACTATTTGATAACCAACAAGAGTATATATTTTAACCTGTGTCTATAATCTTTCAACATGTGTCTGCTTACAAAAATAAAAATTTTGACGTTTAAACGCACATGCTAAAAGATTTCGAAAAATAGACTATCAGTAATGAAAACTTGTGCCAGTGAATTTCAAGTTACATACGAGTAGGTAATGATCAAGTAACTAGTAAAATGCTAGAAACAGATTAGGTTTTTTTAAGTTAACACAAAATGATTTAGGTCAAAATATGTGTAGGGCAGATATCTAAAATTACCTGTCTTGATAAACTGTCTTCATCCCCTTGTGATCCACGTACTGTGTACGAACCTCCAATACATCTGAAAGCGATTTCAATTAAATGCTAAGGTCAGAATATAACACACTTATATACTTTTAATACTCCAGACTAGCTAACGTGCGCGACTACGTTTGGGTGAATTTCATAATGGGAAGATTTGCCGCCGATTTATCCAACTAGAGGCGCTGTAAGTGTCAAACTAGTATAAAACACATCGTAACATTTTTAAAATTCGAATTCGTTTTATTAAACGACACAACTTATTACTAATTCATTACATTTTCATCGATATATTATATGGTTTTTGTAAATTACTTACTATTCTTGCTCACTGAATTATTTTTAAAGAACGTTAACAAGCATAATATATATGTGCTGTCTATTTAGATACCGCGATGGAACGAAATTATGGATTATCTGTGAAAGAATTGAAATATGAGCTGAAAAGAAGAAAAGCGAAATGTACAGGAAAATCCTGGCTTACACGATGATATAGGAGTGATATAAAAGCGACAAATAGTAGTCTCGGAGACTGTTGTAAGTCTATATTTGCTGATTGGGCCACATGGGTAATTAAACCGTACAGAGGCAAACCTTTCTAAGAGGGAGTGAAATGCATACATATTTTGGAAGAGTTGTCACAAAAACTTGAAATACATTAGACTAAACATTTGTTTATTAGCTTTATTATTAGGTATGAAAGAATACTCAATTACAAATCAATTGGCTCTAATAATTTTTTTTTTATAATATTTTATTTGAATAATTTGTCAATTCTTTGAATTGTGTGGTAAATTTTGAATTTAACAGAAAGTTTATGATACGCTTTTATTATAAGTTCCATCTGTATTTTTATACGTAATGGAATATTAGAACGCGATTTTCACCCGCATCCATAGAAGATATCGGGCTGAAATTTGGAAGACATATGTAACTTGGATGACAATACACTGAAATTTCAAACATTACTTGATGCAGCAGCCAGGATTGTCCCCTCATGAGGACATTTCTAAACGGTTAATAGCACGAACACGAAACTTTGTATAAATGTTGAATTTTGATAGTGAACCATGATTTTTACCATGAATTGATGCTGAAGCCAAGGTTGTCTCCTCATGAAGACACTCCTCAACGGTTAATTAAGTACATAAATATTGATGAGACTATCGCAATATAAATACCAGAATACCTATGCCTAGATTATCGCGGTCGGTTTTCCTTTTAGTAGGTCACGGCACGCCACTGTTATTTAGACTCAGATTAGATAAAATATGTTTTATCTCTTTCTTTCAAATTTACACCTTAAAAGTATAAATCATTTTTGAACTATATTTTCAACTAGGTTTAAATAAACGTTTCTGAATTGGATACTTTGTATCTATAAACTTTTCTGCTTAATGCCAAGGCAGTAAAAAAAACTGATTGGCAGTTATAGGAACTGCCGACAGAAGTGAAAACTTAGAACTTTTAGTATTAAAATTTGAATTTTCATAATGTTATTAAAATTATCAACATTAATCTGGTTTTCACATCTATTGACACTCCGAGCAATGAAGCAGCTGCCAGCGACACGAAACTGAGTAACGCTCTGACCTTACTCCCTACACTCAGCAGTTAGTAGTGGAGATCTAAGGAACAACCGGCTTCTCGTGTGAAAGCCGATTGTTCCTTATATCTCCCCCACTTATATTATTTAGCGTGACGTATTTTCGTGTCGTTTTAGGCTCACCCCGTGCCATAAGAAGTTTCACTTCAAAAAAATTATTACAGTGCATAATATTACCTCACTAAGTGAGCCAATATGGCTTTCACCCATCGTATTTTTCCGCTATTCAATAATTCCATCAGCTGCTTGGGATGGTATTGCGGTAGAACGGGACAGGCCATTTGTGACGCCTCAAATAGTCCATAGTCAGGCATGTAATCCAATAGAGGCTGAAAATGACATATTAGTCATTAGCTGACGAGTCTCGTGACACAATGAGCAAGCATTCTAACTGTAATGCAGAAGGTCTCAAGTTAGATTCTCGTCGAATTGAAATAACTAAATAATTAAATACGCAGGCCTTGTAAAGGCTCTTAAATTTGACTAAAATCGAAAGTAATATAATGTATCACCTTTCAGAAAATAGCACTGCTAAGAAGAAGTGCCAAAAAACAATAGTTGTAAAGATTCGAACCAGCACTCACTTGCGGTTGGTCCGGCTGCGCTTTGTTACGTCGTCTAGCGTCTCTTTCTAACAACTGCAAGTTGATCGAAGACACACGCTGCAAGTGCGGTGCGGATACGCGTAAATCCGAATCGCGTAATGCTCGAGATTCACCTCCTTCATCAACTTCCTGAAAATTCATTAACCTTTTAACTAGTCATCAATCATTATCAATCAATTGCCTTTGTAAATTAAATGAGTCGTGACTTACAATCTGACCAAATATGGTTAATGTGTAGTGAATAGGTTAAATATTATTTTATTATTGTAGAAACAGCCGGCATACAGTGCCCACTTTTGTACCGCGGTAGCCACTCGACGGCGCTGTATACACAGATGTATTTACACTAGAGCAATGGGGGTTATGGCCTGGGGCGGCTTTCGTAATCGTTATTTATTTTTCATTTTACTGCTTTTTGAATTGACTCGTCTGAAGAAATTTAAAATGGCTACCTAATTAACAAAATTCGTTAATTACGACCATTTAGTACCATTAATTAATTAGTACCATTTCTGAATTCGATAAAAAAAATTATGGATTACGAAAAAAAAAACAAACAATATTTGATAAATACAAAATTTATTCCTTAGTATGGCTTGTTGTGATTACTAAAAGCTTTTTGTTTTTTTTTTCGTTAATTTATATACAACCACACAAAAATATAATGCATACTATCTATATTTGTATGTATTATAAAAATATATTTAAGTATGTCTACCAGTTGTCTAATACTCATAGTGTAGATTTTATCTATTTTGGAATTAGATGATCATGCGTGAGAAATTCCTATTATTATTATAGACCCAGTAAATAGATATCGGTGATGCGTCTTCTATGGCTATTAGACCCATAACAGAAAAATAACGATCGACCATATAAGTATGGACTTGTTTACTGGTTAAACTTCAGCGGAATCCTATAACAAAAACGGTATTGTTTTGGCATGGAGGCCTTCAGTGCAATATAAGTAGTAAGAAGTATTATGACCATCTTGTTTGTATCTAGTGCAAGCAAAAAAAAAATCATAAATATGTTTACAATTGGAACAATAAACAGTTCAAATAGAGTCAACAAACCCATTGTAATAGAAAAAAAATGTTTTTAATGAATTATTATTATTAATATAAATTGATTACATCACATATTTATCAATTTCCAACATTTAAAAGATTTTTCCGTAGAATATTTTCTTTAATACTATTCATGAAAAAAATATATTAACATTTAAAATCACCTGTCCAGTACTCATGGTAGAAACCTGTTGATTTTCTGGTTTCCATTGGGAATAGACGTGCATTTCTGAATCCATCCCAACTACTAGGATGCCGTCGCGAACCCAAGATATCTGCATGGGTAGCGGTGGAAGTCCATCGGCAGTTTTCAAGTCGATCCTACGCAACTGCATCCACCGTATCTCTTCTACGAACAAGGGGGCGGCTAGCGAAGAAGCTTTTCGCAAGATAGGCCGATTGTTGTTTATTGATTCTTTCATTGCCTGACAAATACATGAAATGTTTATAAATTATTAAATTAAAAATAATGATAGCGCGTATCATTGGCCTTTCCTGCGGTACCTGCGCGGCGCGGGAGGGGTGATAACGCGCTATCAATTGGTCTACCCGACAATATGTGTCCGATAGGTAGCGTGGAATGACCCCCCCCCCCCCCCGCATAGCAGCTGTTCAGTGTTTTGGTATCAATGGGTTGTAAAATGCAACCTAGTTCTCTCCTGACACGCACTACTTACGTGCTTATATGTCAATAGTAGATTTTTTTGAATCGTCTAAAAATTGCTATCGTAGGTACTAATATTGAAAAACTGAATATATTGCTTTTGCTGCTCATTTGCCCAAATGTAAAATCAATTGAAAAAATATGAATTTCAAAATAAAACATTTATAGAAAGACAGCTTATGGTCGACAATAACTATATTACTATAGAAATTTAAAAAAAAAATATTATCAACCAAAAGTCTTGGCTTAGGTAAAAACAACACAATGAGGAGTATGTGTTACGAAAAGTGTTAATTAAAAGTGAAATTCTCATATCTTTTGGGAGCCATTCATTATAAAATTATACCATACCTTGAGATTAGCCTGAGCCAAGTCACTTGACACAGGCGTGAACAGTAGTACTCGCGATCCAACAGCCACTGTAAGTATATGCGAGCCATCCTCTTTTGACACCCAATCAAGCTGCACCAAATGCTTTTGTGTTAAAGGACACGTGTTCCCATTTTCCATGATACTCCTTCTTAGTGATTGCAAGGTGCTGAAGGAAGGTACTGCTAAAAGCCCAGCCGATTTACCAGTGTCCCCTTCACCGTTACGACTGTTTCGAGTCTCGTCAGATAAGGTTTGAAGTACCTGTGGAAGATTGTTGTGCATTTTTTGAACAAGTTAGGGTTAACTTTTATGGGAAAGTAGATATATAAGCGACTAACGAGGACGCCACGCAGCCAAACGAAAAAAAACCTCGGTTGTCTCGACACGTAACACAGCAGCGAACATTTATAGCGGTACGTCGAGTGACTGTAGCGAGTGCATGAGCGGCGGAAGAAGATAAGGTTCTTTCATATTGGTCCAGCCCAATCAAAGCGACTTGTAGACAGACGCAGATCTAGCCCTCGAAAATGGAGGTGGTCAGACATCGTACCCATATTTTTTTTTCTATTTAACTTCTTCTTCTACAAGCTATTTAGCTTCTCTTACAAGAGCTCCGCCAAATAGCATAGGGGGGTCCCCCTATGCTATTTGGCGGAGCTCTTGTAATTCTATAATTTTTGTAATTACTTGACTTGTATAAAAAAAACCTCGAGCGTCGGCAAGTGCTGGCGAGGCCTTGGCTCTTGCGTTGACACGGCCAAAGTGTAGAGAAAGTACTAAAATTTGTTTTTAGAGCCTTCTCCGCGAATTGGCCCGGTAATCCGCGTGAGTGGCTTGAAAGTCAACTTGAATGGCTCACGTCACTGTCGCAGTTTTCCATGGTGTCCCCGTAACGATTCGTGGCGTCAATCGGCTTACTCGGTAATACCGTTCAATCATGGACGTGCAAACTATAACCAGGGATATGATATAGTCGACAAAAAAAAAAGTACTAGATTGACCGACGCAGTCTGTCTGTCACACTACAGTGAAGTCTGACCACCAATTCAGCACGTGTGACCATTCTTGTCTAGATGTGCAGTGTGACCTCTCGAAAATATGATTTTGATGCTTGTAAAATATGCGCACCGGACGAACTAGCAAAGCGCTGTCTCCATCATACAATTCCATACAAATGACAAAGACAAAAACTAACGGTATCTAATTATAATATAAAACTACATAATTTTTTTTCAGCATATTGCATATCATTGTCTTTTCAGTGGACGGAAGCACACGTCTAACTTTCTTTTTAATTATTCCTGCACTTTTCTCCATTGTCATACACTACATTCAAAACGACGCGTGGCAATCAGCCATGTTAACGTTGCTTTTGCGCCTTATCTCAGATTAACTATGTAAGAGGATACTTTTCCGGTACTACTTTGTCTTTGTGAATAGAGTAAAGAAAAATTCACTTACGGCGAATGTGGCTGTGACTAGTATTTGTACTATCTTATTATTAGTAAGACTACCTTAGTAGTACTAAGTAGTACTAATTGTGACCTTGTAGATGATGGTCCATACATTTGTATGACATGTTCGGCGTTGACGCTTGCATCGCAAGGCTAATTTGCAAAGAACTTCCGATAGATATAAAAAAAATTGAGCTTGGCAGTAAACAAATGTACATATAAAAAACTTACCTGTGTTAATCTATGCCGTTTTTGCATAAACGACGTGTCGTGTAAGTATGATAGATCGATTTGAGTATCGGTACTGACTCCTACTCTGGGCAAGCTTACATTCCTCAAAGGTATCGTGTCTTCAAGCAACCATTCGGCGCCTCCAGTGCTTTCGCATTCATACACACAAACGGATAGGTTGACGAATCTAGCGTCTGAGCTGTTTGAATTGCTCGAAGAGTTTGCTGTGCCTTTTGGTCTTGTAAAAGAACGACCACATTTATAAGCGCACGCTATACGGCCTGAATAAGCTGCGCTGATGTGTAGAGGTTGCCCTTGAACAATTAAAATAAAATCTTAGATGTTACTTAGATTATACTTATACACATAGGTAATATAGGTTCTAACTAATTCATGAGTATAATGACTAAAGGTATACCGCATAGCGTTGGCCTTTCCTACGGCAGTAACGCGGCTTAAGAGCGGTGATTTCACGCTCGTGTCCGTAGGGTATATACTCTACGAGTAAGAGCGTGAGTTAATATGTACAGCTCATAACGAATCCAACACATTGAAGAGGCCATCCACCTAAAGTTTGCCACCTAGCAGCAATATATGTTTATTTTAGTTATATATTGAGTGTATAATAAAACTATTTGAAATTTCATTTTAACAATAATAATAACATACATGCCAACAATGTCTAGGCCCCAAACTAAGCATTAGCATGTGTTTTTGGGTATCAAGCAAAGACATCACATACATATAACAACCAAGATTCGGTACCAGTATCGATATTCATCATATAAATACTGACCCGACCTGGGATTATATAGGCAGGGTCGCTACCCACTAGGCTAAGTGGTCGTTAATCAATATTAAATTGCATGAAGTACATATATCGTTTAAATTAAATGAAATCTGTGTCATGGCATCATCAATTTGTGAAAAATGCTTTCTAAATAATTGTGTTCTGATCACCCCAAGTTCCTGGAGACGCTAATATCCACACTGCTAATATTTTACAAAACCTGCACACGTTAAGTCATGGCGTATCTTTAGTATTTGCTATTTGTTAGTTACAGATTGCATCAAACTATATGGCGGATTCGAAAGTAGGCATAAGTTGCGTCGCAATAAACAGTTTTAGGTGTCAGCGGGACGCAGAGGCGCGAGGGAACGGGGCGTTCCTTTCGCAAAAACCGATTGTACCTGCGCAAACGCGTTTAGCGTTGTATTCAGATCCGCCATAGAGTTCGGCAAGATCTGTAAATTTTATTTCTTGGACTAACAGATGATGTAAGAACTCTTATTTACACCGCACAGCTACCTCAGGGTCCGTTTTAGCTGGTAAACCTATCTATAGTTAACTGTTTTATATTTAATCTTGATTAAAACGATATTCATTTTTCCAATTTAAACATGACAATACAAGAATAAAATTTCAAAAACAATAATAATATTAACGCATACATCACAAAGATGTCTAGGTAGCTATATAAAGAAGTTTCAATTAATAAATTAAAAGCAAATCTTGACATACATATAATAATACGAAGGACGTAAAATATTCTTGTTTTAACTAAAAATAGTAAAGCTATGGTATTTCCAGACAATAACAAATAAAACTGTAGGTTAAATTTATATTTAAATTGTTTATTTATGAAATTAAATCCATGTCATATTTACCTGGAATGTCTATAGCCGATTCTTGATCTTTGTTCATCATCTCCCATTCCTTCCATTGATACTCATATTCACCATTGTCCATTTTGGTAACATTGCATTTCCAAAACCTGTACCATTTTAGAAAAATAAAATTGTATTTACTATTATGTTATTTATAATATATATGTTTGAATATTGACTACGGTTTATTTACAACTAATACTTGTATCAATTACAGAATTCTAAGAACTAGATGTTTCTTGTTCAAAATTACAAAGCCATAAAAAAATTGAATTTCTTATAAATGTAGCGAGTGTCGCTCGTTAAACTAAGATATTTGTTTAAACTTTGATTTACCTTAGCGTGCTATCTGAACAGGCAGTAGCTAGAATATAAGGTGCCAGACAAGCGGGGTAAATGGATGCAGAGCTGAGATGGCCCGCAGCTGGCGTAGCATGGATTACGTCTACGCCATCCGGCAACGCCAAAGGGCACTCGCATACCTAATGTTAAACATATTTCACTACATTTGAATTGCGGTTTACTAGACGATAAATATATAGGTAAGCTGAGATTGCCTTTACTGGTGTACACAGGGGTCACCCATTAATTACAACAAACCATTGACATAATTTAACCTATCAATAAATAATAATAATACCTGGCACATCCTACACAGCGCCATCTAGTCCCAAATTAAGTAAAGCTTGTATTATGGGTACCAGACAAATTTGACTGATACATACTTAAATATTTTTATAATATATATGTACAGATATTTTACACACCCAGATACAGAAAAAATAGACATGTTCTACAAATAGCTACAACGTTCTTATTATAGTATTTGTATGTGACTTTTGTAACTTTGATTCGAAAATGAATATTATGATTATTAAATGAGGAGGCTAGGAGGGATTCACAAAACTCCAACTGCAACATGACTGGACAAGGGGAGTCATAAAATACTAAAACAATGAAATACATCCATAGACAAAATTAACTCTGCATTGTTATAAAGTTTAAAACTTTTGGTACGTACACATTTTCGGCAAAAGTCATCTAATACAGTCGCGTGCCGCATTGTAGGGCTAACAAGATACGCCGAAAATCCGATGCGGACTTTGAAGAAAGCCTATTTTTATTTGGCGCAGATTTATTGTTTTATTTATTATATTTAGCTATAAGTAGCTTTCTGCCCGCGGCTCCGCTCGTGTGGACTACACAGTTGCACCGGGACCCTTTTTTCTGGGATAATAAGTAGTTTATGTCACTCTTTAGCTTATAAATTAAACCCATTGAAATTTTTTTGCGGTCCCAGTACAACTGCGTAGTCCACGCGAGCGGAGCCGCGAGCGGAAAGCTAGTTTGAAAATAAAATATAGCCCATGTTACTTGCTGATAATATAGTTTTCTATAAGTGAAAGAATTATTTAAATCAGTTAAGTTGTGTTTGAGTTTATCCATAACAAACAAAAAATCAAATATTTCCTCTTTATAATAACTACTAGTACAGATTAATGTTATTCGACACTTACTTAAGCTCTACGTCGTAAAGTCACAGTAGAGGTCGTACGAATGTAACTCCTTGTGGCAAGGGCGAGGGAGGAGTGATCAAAATAACCATATAGTTACGTAGTTTATAGACGACCACTTAGAATAGTAGTATTCATCACAAAGAAGAAAAAGTGACAAAACATCCACAGCTCACATGATCAATTGTGAACATAAGAGAGTGAATAGGATTCCTCAAGAATTCCATTGAAAATATTTTATGTTAATTTATATATACTACTAGCTTTCGGCCCGCAGCTTTGCCAGCGTGGACGTCACGGTTGTACTGGGACCGCTAAAAGGACTTTTTTGCTTAACCGTGAAAGGATAACAAACACCCAGACACGTTTTCCACGGCGACAAGTAGCCTAATGTTCTTTCTCAGGGTTCAAGCTATCCCTATATCAATTATCATGAAAATCAGTTCCGCGGCTTAGCTCTGAAAAAGTAACAAACATAAAGACACATTTCCGCAAGAGAAAGTAGTCTGTTTTTAGGATGCAATTTATCTTCCTATCAAGTTTCATCAAAATCGGGACGCCAAATTAGCCGCGAAAATTTAACGACAGATAGAAGAGATACTTTCATGTTTATAATATTAGTGTGCATGTTCATATATCTACCTTCTTAGTGGTAATTGAAAGGTGAGCATGTGGTGGGTCTCGAGGCACGGGACGGTCATCGGCTAATGATACCGAGTTTTTACGGGATTCTCCTTCGTCTTCTTGGACTAATGCGCTATCCGGAACGTACATCATACTATTTGTTAGATCGTCTGAAAACGTTAATAGGCTTTCTTAAACTTGAACTTACATATCTCAGATTAAAAATTAATAATGTATAGATGCATTATCACTAAAGCTTGTAATGGCACAGCAAGAATAATTACAAGCACTACTAGATTCAAATTTACCGGAGTGAGAGCTTATTCTTCAGCTTTAACTACTCTCGGAGAATCTCCTGGACTCTTCTATGAATAGAGATAAAAACTGACATTTGCTCTCTTAAGGGGGTTATTACTGTTGAGTGTTTTGTGTGTGTGACGGCAAAACTTTTTTTAATGGATAGTTTTGAAAATTACTTTTTGTGCAGCTATTGGTTATAAAAATATTCACATATTCCTGAAGAAACCTGTATGTAGAAAACTATAACAAAAATTGGTATTCTTTTTAAGTTAAAGTTACGTCGAAGTAAGTTAGGTGGAAATTATTTTAAACTGAATAAGTACTATAAAAGAAACTCATACACTGGTGCTTCATGTCTTAAATTTTTATTATTATGGTTAGAAACTTATCTATTTATTAAAAACTGACAAGTGACTGACAAGCAAAATCGCAGAATTTAGGATACTCAACAGTAGCAACATAAATGTTTCAAGATTTCAGTGTTGAACCCTCCTGGACACATAATAATAGACCAAGTACTATTATTGTGTCTAATACGCTACGTGGTAACCCGACTATACTATATAACTTATACTATATAACTAAAACCAAATAATAATATTTTTGATACTTTCCCTGCCCTTCATCTTTTACTTACACCAATGAGTTTTAACTTAGATAAACTTACCGGCTGCATCCACTTGCGAGGAGACAGTCAACCGCCACATGTGTACTGTGGAGCCACCGTCAGTTCTTTCTAAGACTACAATATAAAATGGCTCGTTGAATACTGCCGCTTTTCTTAAATCAACTATCGCTTCAAGCCCGGCTTCTGTTATAGTGTTCACTTCGGAGCCTTCCACACCAGAATCTGCGCTCTCCGTGTCCGAAGTGCCGCGTTCTCCTGCCAACAAAGATCTAATATAAGTTCAGATATGTATTATTTGCGCACCCCTACTGACTGAGTGAACAGTAAAACACTTTTCACGTTATATTAATAACGTAAATATTAACCGGAGGCCTGCGCCAACGGAACTATTTCGCATCGAATTATTATTAAGGGTTCCTCGACATCTTCGCGCCGGTGATACCCTAGTGTGCCTCTTGGCCGCTTCGATGAAGTCGTTGGAGCTTTCGGGCTAACTAAACGCGTCCTTGTTCTGCTTCAGGCGGTTGTTTAGTGGGTGCAACTCCCACATACCTCGCACAACCGAGCGCACGGAAACTGTACAATTTAATCCGCCTTCCCACCGCAAGGGGAAAAAATAATATTATTTGCGCAGACCAAGAAACAATTTGAAAATGGCGGCCATTGTATGAGGTGAATTCTTCGCCTTACTCGTCCATATGACTGTGCTGTGCATCAGAAGGCAAATGCGACGCTCAAACTGTTTCTTTGTTCGTGCGTGTTATACAGACAGCGAGCGTATGATTTTTATCACTTTTCGCTGAGAGATATTTTTAACGAAGTCTGTTGCATCACTGGACAATTAAACAGATTAATAACTAACCCGTGATTAATTGCTCCTGAAACACGTGTAACAGCTGCGTATTATGCCAGTCGTGAGTGGCATCGGCTATCGCATGTAACTGTATGATCGCGCCGGGCCGTGCCGTGGATTGCTGTGACACTATCTTTATGCGGTCGTGCAGAGGCACCCCGCCGCTTTCTTCGATGGTTGACTCGGACGACATTGACATTGTCTCCTGCTGCAGTAACAAATTAAATGTCAGAATACAAACAATCGCCTCCTACAACATTAAAAAAAATATATTTATCTCCGTTTCGCTCGATTCCTGTATAATTTACAAAGATAGGTTACTTAAAAATACCTGGCCTTATTAAAAAAAGTTATATCTTTGCTTGCCCTAACAAATAAAAAGAAAAAAATGGAATGGCAGGGTATCTTATAACAACACATTGAACTGCACATTTAAATTTGAGTGTGACCGTGGATGCTTTGAAAAATGAGTTACGTTCTTAAGAATTGTCTGGATGTTTCGTCTTATATAGTTTTTTAATTATTTCCTATGTAACATTGAAGTTGAAATAAATAAATTTGTATTTGTAAGAATTAATTCTCGGGCTTATTATAGTGACCGCAGAGCACGTGACTTCAGTGTAAACGAGTTAGAGTTAGCTCATTGAACTTGTAATAGGATTTAATTTTATGAAAAGGTAATGGGTGATGCAAAGATGATGAATAAAAATATACAGATATCAAATAAAGTAGACACTATAAAGTTAACAGAAGTAATCGAACAAAACATACTGTATTCATTATATACTGCAGTCTTCTAACCTTAATACATAAGTTAATGTACCATAATATTCCAAGCACATTTTTTTTTAATTAATAACTAATTTAATACTTCTCTCTGTTTGTTTGCCATTTATTAAAAATTAGTTTTTACTTGCGACTTTTTCAGCATGGTTTTAATACTTATAGTGTTTTATGTAAGTCCATCCGATTTACTTTGTGAAATCCCACTTGGCACTACTTTTATTCTTACGGATCTGTTCCTAGAAATAGCAGCGTCGTAACGCATACCCCATACGATGAACCATATAATCTATTAAATGTGAAAGTTTCATCGAAATTGGTTAAGTGAAGCTTATGTTATGAGGGTACAAACAAAAAGATACAAGAAAAACAGAAAATACATTAAAAATGAGTTCTTTGAATTCAGAGTTGACTAATCAACCGCAATGAATTTTCCGACAGTTTTATTAAAACGTAAAATTGTAGATAAAATTATTGCAGGGGCCACTCGTCGTCGGCCAGACATTTTGTTAACTCACATACTAATGCTAATTATTAATTTAGCGTAAATGCATTTTGTAAAAGAATAATAATAATAATAACGTATACATTACAATAACGTCTAGGCCCCAAACTAAGCATTAGCTTGTGTTTTGGGTACCAAGCGAAGACACCATATACATATAACAACCAAGACCCGGTACCAGTATCAATATTCATCATATAAATACTGACCCGACCTGGGATTCGAACCCGGGACCTCCAGCTTCGAAGGCAGAGTCGCTACCTACTAGGCTAAGCAGTCGTCTAATAAAATAATATTTTAAATACTTAAATCTGAATTCCTTGAGAGCATGTATTTACGAGCGAATCGAGAGGTTTTTGGTTTTTCATTGCTGTGTTCGCCTCACCCCCGTCCTTCTTTTATTTATTTTGGTATAAGCTTACTTTACAAAAAACTACACGATATATTTAATTTACTTACCAAAACACTTTTATGTCGACGTTCCGAGGTAGCGATTTCGGCGAGTAAGGTGCGTGCGTCGATAACCGCTTGAAACACTCGCAAACTCTCGCCGTCGCTGGCCACGAAACACGCTGATGGGGAGTTCGAAAGGTTACCCAGCGTCGTACTGAATACACAAAACATTTCACTGTATGTGTGTTGTATCCCAGGCATTATTATTATCGTAATAAAAAACTGTCTATGTGCGAAAGACATTCTCGCCTTAAATGTTTCGTACAATTTTACAAATATTTTAATGTATTTATAGCTAATTACCTCCAGATGACACGAAACGTGAGTCAATTAAAAAAAAAACACTTAAGGATGCGCTTGTCGGTAAATTCCCCATACAAACGTCAAAAGGTGTAATCACTATTTTATTGACGCAGATCCAACACCAAGCTGGTTCTTAATTCATCTCATCTTTGACTAGACTTTGTAATGAAACAAAACACATTAACAATATTTTTTTCATTACATTTGATATTAATATGGTCTTTATGACATCGAAACTTGTACCGTAATGTTGTATTTTACAGTATTGGGCCTTTTTACTTTATACCAATCACGCCATTACTACATTTGAAGAATCTACCTAATTTTAATCGCAAGTGTGTTGAAAAACGTCGTATGATGCTCGAACTCAGAAGCTGGCTATTATA
This sequence comes from Luffia ferchaultella, assembly GCA_949709985.1. NCBI lineage: Eukaryota > Metazoa > Arthropoda > Insecta > Lepidoptera > Psychidae > Luffia > Luffia ferchaultella. Next base: position 10,669,527 of record OX453254.1, read on the forward strand.
GTCATCGGTTTATTATAAGCTCTCGACTTCGCCTCGCGCCTATAAACATCTCGACTATAATATACAGCTTACTGTACTTGCATCACAATGTATCATTTTGAAGATTGTGGGTTTTGAAATATCTGGTTTGCAGCATTAATTTTAGCATAGTTTTGGGCGTAAATAAATTATATAAAGTATATGGAATATAAAAATTAATTTTATCAGAAGCATAGTTTATTTAGTTACCAATATTTTAAAATAACTTTAGACTGTTTAAATATGTTCATTGCTTCCTTCACAGAACACTAGAGCGAAAGCTCGATTCATGTTTGCATACTTGTTTCGGTATAAAACGTCGTACAATATTTTTAACAATATTTCACAGAATAGCGAGGACGGGTGGATTCTTCTACACCCAATGTAACTTTTTCTAGGATTCGTAAATGAAACGGCATGATTTTAGCTCGTACTCCCGTCGCAATTTGAGCGGACGGAGTGTGTACCCTAAAAAATTAGAAAGTAATTTTCAGATTTGTTTTATTTACGAGACCTTCCTTTACACCAATTTTTAGTAGTCTGATTCAACAAGAAATATTCAATAGATTTTGATGATGCGCCATTTAGTGTGAAAATAGGCCTTATCTTTTTAAGCATTGATTTAAAAACGATTTTTTAGAGAACCAAGGAGCAAAAGATCTATATATTCCTGAGAAAAAATGAATTGAAAGACAAGCGGACAACAACAAAGTAATCCTATATGGGTTCCTTTTGAGTTACGGAACCCTAAAATTTAATTGTAAATTAACACATTATTTGAGTTTCTAAATTTGTGCTTTATTTTATACCTCGGCAATAAAGTGGGTAGCCATGCAACGTTACTGAAGGCTGATAGATGAGGTGAATTGACTCGCGCAAGTTCAGACACTCCACCGGACTTGCCCAACGGACCAACGCACTCTACGCGCCACATGATTAGTTCCGAGCATAACCCGCCTGCAGCGCCACCGTCATCAGCCTTGTTAGTTTCTGTACTGTTCTCTGTGAACAATAAAAAATATATATCTTAAAGTTGATGTTCACGGTATTTATTTCTTCGTTTCTTTACAGTTCAAGGCAAGCTTTTGGTGTCTCAAGGTTATCGCAGTGTCTGTTTTTGGAATTATTCAGAGGTATGAAGTGTGATTGGTAAAATTTCACCGATTGGCTATCAGATGCAGTGGGATGGTTTAGAATTTGCTCGCGAACACCATCTGGATCACAAGCGTGTCACCAGTTTACATTAGTCTACTAATTTAATTATAATATTAAAAAATAATAAATCATATACAATTTCATATACAATTTATCGAAGATTAATTTTGGGGCATTGTTTAATCAATTCATCTATGTATTTATGTAAAAAAAAATTGTCCGAATAACAGGCTCTGTTACGTAGTATGCAACTTCGGAAACACGATAACTTTTGAAAAACACTATTTAAACGACTTTTTTTTTTAGTAAATAGTCTATACTTTTGTAGTTTTATAATTAAACAAACAAAAAACCGCTGATTCTCGCCATTATTGCTTTAATTATAAAGTGACAAAAATTCAAAGGATTAATTATTTTTAAACTATGAAATGAGCATATAAGGCATGCCGTTCCGGGTTTCCCAAATTTAATTTTTATTATTTTATGATTACCTGTATATAATAATAATAATTAGAACCTATCATACCAGATATATTGTGATGACTTGTAGTCAGCAACAATGGTAATACTGGATGGCATGTGATGTCGTTGACTCTGAAACGGTGGCCTGAAGCTCTTGAAGCGTGCCCTATTGATAATACCTGAACGACGAGAATTAATTTTAAAATAATAAAATTAAGGCATTTATAAAATACTTGGTGATACTTAAACATATCTTTTGACTTTCCGTTAAGAACGGAAAAAAATCGGGAAATTATTGTTTCCTGTTACAAAGGCATTACTTGTCATTAAAACACTTCGAACTTAACAGTAAATTACTTTTACAATGATCATCTTTGGTGGCTTGTAGCTCCGCTCTGATTCGCTTCTTGCAATGGTATAAACAATCTTAACTTAACCTATCAATTTAAAAATATTGGCCCATCAACAGATCTGCGTCGTGATAGCCCGAGCGCAGCAAACCTGTTCAAATCTATGAGGCTATGTGGCCGTGATTTGAATCCGGACCTGTACCAATGAGTTTTTTCTGACTTAAGTACTCAACTATCACTGACTCCATGCCTTGAAGAGCACGTTAAGCAGTTGGTCCCGGTTGCTGTCAATAGGTGGCTGTTGTTACAATCCGCCAACCCGCATTGGATTAGCGTGGTGGATTTAAGCTCTAAGCCCCCTCATCTTAAAGGGAGGCCTAATCCCCAGCAGTGGGGTAAAAAAAAGGGCCGATGGAATGGAATGGAACAGATCTTGCTCGAATTTTGAATGGATTAAAAAGCTTCTGGGTAGCTTGTTATATAAGATATTTAAAGGGTGGTAGTTTCGAAAATCCAACCCAATTATACTTTTTAGTAAGATTTTTTTTTTAAATATGGTGAAAGATCATCCACAGCTTGATAATATTTCATAGAACGCCACCGTGCATTATTTAAGAAAGCTCATTCGTTATTTTTTTGCGCCTTTCACAATTCTATTCTTTTCCTCTATTTTGTATGTGTATTTTGATCTTCTGTTCATAAAGAATTAAAATTTCAAACAGATGGTGCGAGAGTTAAAACTTAAATGTAGTTACTCAAATGAAAATTTTCGCATTTAAAGAAATATTTTGCATAAATTTTCCACATTCAGAGAAGATTCTTGTACGGATATGAGAATGTGTCGATGTTAGGTTATCAATTTAATATTTTACATACCTGGGAAAATTTCGATTTATCGTCGAAAGTTAACTGCCATAGATTCAACGTGCCGTTCGTGTGGTTTGTGACCATGGAGATGACGGGAGCCGAATCCAACACATCTCCCTCCTGACTTTCGGACATGTCGTTTGCTGCCACGCTCGCTTTGCGTTGCATTTCGTTGTTGTTCTCTTCCCTTGGTCCTAAAAATTTTGAATGTGTGTTTCTTTATTTAGACTTCTCTCACGCTTTTTTGTCGTAACAGAAGAATAGAATGCCGTAAAGGCATGACTGTTTTATAACAGTTGAAGGTTTCTATGGAGTACAAAACTAAGTAACTTTCGAAATTAAAATAAAGAGAATATGTATGCCCATATCACAAAGGAGATGGCTGATCACCAGCTCAATGCATGAAACACCGAGACTAAAAACTGTAAGTGTGAAATGTAAGCAGTAAAATTTGTAGTTACCATTTTCTTGAGGTTCCGCATTTTCCTCATTTTGTGGCCATTCATTTTCCTCTTTTTCTTCTTGGACGCTAGCTAGTGGTGTAGTCACATTGTCTCCCGCGTGTTGATTGGCATCTGAAATTTAATAACCGTTTTGACAATTTTTAAATGCAAAAATATGAAAATAATCATGAGAATTTGAATAAGTATCTGATTATTTTTTCATACAACTCAACGTTTTTATTTTTAAAAGTTAATTAATTTAAGCATACATACCCTGCGTAAGATTATATTATAGTGTAAATTGAGATCGAGTATCTATTTAAGATGGTAATCCATTAAAACAGAATAAAAAAGACAAACGGCTCGTGTCTGTAACCTTTAACAGGGAACCTTGTAGTTTGTGTATAAATAAATGTAATAAATGAAAACTGTCAGTAATTTTCCGTTGTTATTACGTATGGGCATCCCTTCTCTTTTAATTTACACGTCCGGCACGGTCTTAGGCCAGCGAGCGATTGACTAGTGAGCGGTCGATCGAACGAAATTTCAATTTTATGGTTGGTTTCCGCCAGTGCGACCCTACCGCCTACCGAGCGGGTAAGACAGGGTTCCCTGTTCAAACAAGTCAAACGTAAGAGTTCGGTAAGTATCGCTGGTCGGTAAATAAGAATACTTTTGAAGTAATTTCGTTGAGCCTGATTTGAGAGTAACTCAGACCTTTGTCGGATATAAATATTCTACTTTAGTGTTTACAGTTTATTATGTACTCAGAAGCATCAGATGTGCTCATGAAATTGAACCTTACAAGAGCTTGTTTGGCAACATGAGACTATACTCTTAAGCACTTTATAAACCCAAATCCGATCATTTTCAAACTTTCTTTGTTATGACGGACTAAATATAAAATAAACTTCATAACTGAAAACATGGAAAAATCAGACTCAAAATAGTACATGCAAAATTAAAGGTCAAAGGGTACCTCTGTGGTTAATTTCAAAAAATATGTTGGAAATGCCCGATCTCATATAACACCTAATAACACACACAATCACAACAACATCTAGGTCCCAAACTAAGCATTAGCTTGTGTTTTAGGTACCAAGCGAAGACACTACATACATATAACAACCAAGACCCGGTGCCAGTATTAATATTCATTATATAAATACTGACCCGACCTGGGATTCGAACCCGGGACCTCCAGCTTCGTAGGCAGAGTCGCTGTCCACTAGGCTAAGCGGTCGTCAATAATATAATATAATATGAGTATCCATGTCAGGCGCACATGTTTCGCTGTTTAACAGTTTTAACTGCTTGAGGCGGGCACATACTACTCTGTAAAAAAAGTACCGGGAATTGTTCATTTAATTTTAATTCCAAATTCAAATCAAAAATTCTTTTTTGTCGGTGAGTTCGCTCAACTGTTTTCTATATTGGCGCGATGTTTGAGCACCATCTGTCATTTAGTTCGTGTACAGTGTTCGATTTTGTTAGGTCATCTCAAGTGTGTTTTGCGACTTTTATAATGGATAAAAACATTGAACAAAGAGTTTGTCTCAAATTTTGCATTGCGAATGGAATTTCGTGTTCCGAGTCGCTGAAAATGTTGCAGAAAGCTTACGGTAAATCGACTTTATCAAAAACACGTGCATATGAGTGGTACAGTGCACTCAAAAGCGGTCGGGGTGTGGTGGAAGATTTGCCTCGCTCTGGTCGGCCATCAACGTCTTCAACTAAAGTTAATATCGCTAAAGTGAAGGAAATGGTGACTGAAAATCCTCATTCAAGTTTGAGAGAGATAGCCGCTGAGCTTTCTGTGTCTCACTCATCGATTCGTATAATTTTAAACGATCGCTTGAGCATGAAACATGTTGCCGCTCGACTAGTCCCAAAAGATCTGAATTTTCTTCAAAAACTCAATCGCGTAAAAGTCGCCGAAGACATGCTAGAACGAGTCAGTTTCGACCCTACATTCATAAAACGCATTGTTACTGGTGACGAGACATGGGTTTACGAGTTTGACATGCAAACTAGTCAACAAGCTTCAGAATGGCGCCTTCCAACTGAACCGAAACCGAAAAAACAACGCCGAAGTCGATCAAAAGTAAAGGTCATGTTGACTGTTTTCTTTGACTATCGCGGTGTTGTGCACTCGGAATTCTTGCCAGAAGGTCAGATGGTAAATTAAGAATATTATGTGAGTGTTATGCGGCGTTTGCGAGAGCAAATTCGTCGAAAAAGACCAGATTTGTGGAAAGAAAATTCGTGGATTTTGCACCATGACAACGCGCCATCGCACAAAGCCATCATTGTGAACGAATTTTTGGCCAAAAACTCAACAAATACCATTGAACAACCTCCATATTCACCGGATATGGCTCCGGCCGACTTTTTTCTCTTCCCGAAACTGAAATTACCACTTCGAGGCACCCGTTTTCAGTCGATAGAAGACATAAAAGAAAATTCGCGGCGAGAACTGAAGTCGATTCCGGAAAATGCGTTTAAAAAATGTTTTGATAATTGGATTATTCGTTGGCGTAAGTGTATTATTTCGGAAGGGGCATTCTTTGAAGGTGATAAAATAAATTTGGAATAATAATTAACATTTCATGTTTTATTAACCTTTTCCCGGTACTTTTTTTACAGAATGTAATTTGTATTAAAACAATATTACTATAAAATCAAAAACAAGTAAGTAATGTAACAAAATGTTTTGTTTACATTTCGTAATAATTTTAGAAAATAATATTTAAGTTAAAAACTAACTCGCGGTGACAGGTTTGGTTCTGTGTCTGACGTATAAAGGTTGGGCGGCGGCGTGGTACAAGGCGGCCGGCGTACACATGGTCGTAGCGTCGCCCAGAGGGAATGCCGATGGGATGCGAGCGGAAAACGAAACTTGCGCTTGCCGGATCGCACCTGCTTGTAACTCGTCCAGCCACTCACAGACCCTTCAAATGAAAAATATTCTTACGTCGATTCCAAAATTATCTCGTCTAAACTCTTGTTTAGACATTATTTTGGTGGGATTTAAATTAATTAACTGGAAAGAAACCTTTGAGATTCCGTCAAAACATGAGCTTGAAAATTTATAAGTTAAACAACTTGATATTGTAACACTTAAAATTTTTGTGTGAAATTTAAATAAAGTATTTTAAAACAAATGCTTGGCTATTAATGTTTCAGCAGTCAATGTTACAATATTGTGTTTAATCTAGTTACAACCAAAATAAATGAATCTCCATAATTTTATAATAGAAATACATAACAAAAAGAATACTTACTCGTACAAACAAAGAAAACGGCGATATTTTAGTTGGTATACTAAACGCTATTTTGTGTCAAGTTTGTTTCCTTTGTAAACGTTATTCTTGTTATGCTAATTGTCGGTAATAAAAATTACAGACAACAACTGATATTGTCGAACTATTCCAATGGCTAATTAATACATACTAAACTATTTTGTAATTTGTAAATTAGAAATTAATCCATTTATGAAAACAGCTTTGGTAGCAAACAATTTCCACAAGCAAGATTTGGCTGTCATAAGTGACGTACGAATTTTTTCACATATACTATGAATACATTTAAAACACAAAAAATTGCTTAATATTTGAATACCGATTGCAAATATATTACCATATAAGAAAACTGCCGTCGACCGGATGAATAGAGAATAGAAGATCCGGACTTTGGTGCCAATCTCTGAGGAGTGCATCAATTTTTGCATCCAAAGAATCTGGCAGATGTGTGCATGTTACATCTGTCGCTATGGAATTGATTGATGTAGTATTCGATAAGCTTGGATGACTGTGATTGCCATTGCCTATAAACAAAAAAAAATATATACATTAAGATTGGATAATTCACAATTTTTACAAAATTAATTTAAAAAAAAAAAATAGAACAACTACAATTAACAATCTACAGAAGTACATACTACAAAATACTTCTATTACTAAGAAAGCATTGTTTACAAGAAATTAAAACAATTAGTTGGTCATGAATAACCTGGTTGATGTTCATCACTATTGCTATTGTCTTCGGAATGGGTTTTGGTTATATTATGATGGCTGGACCTCCGATGTTCTATTGCAGCATGAAAATCGGATATAGGCTTGTATAATCTCATATTGATAAGCTTAAATGTAAATCCTGAATTGAACCACATTTTTGGGTACATTGTAATTAGTTTTTGGATTTTTTGTTCAAAAGGTTCTCAGTTCAATATATGGGTAAGTACACACAATCCGAAACAGATTTAAGCAGAGAGCAGAAACTACAGTGTCCAGAATCATTTGACATAATCAATTTCGCCTATTTTTAACAAGTTATATTTTTAATGATTATTTTATAATTAAATTTTCAATGTAGTTGCTCGTAAAGTTTTCTTTTTTCTGTAACAAAATTATGCGGAAACCGACTCTTTATTTTACGCGTGAAATAAAACAGTACTGAAATCTTTTATTTCACGCGTGAAATAAAGTAATTTTTTAAATTTTTTGACACTATGGTGCATGGTACAAGTCATAAAATTTAAAAAATTACAAAGATGCAAGGAGGTTTTGATATTCGAAAAAAAAACAATTATTTATAAGTATGCGCGCTCTAGCAATAATGAAATGATGATAAACACCATAACACATAAGATTCTTGATTATCTCATTTAAAAATACGTGTTTTGTTTCCGCAAACAAAAATATTTTTCACATTATTGGCTGTACGTATACTGCACCTTTGCCTCAAGAAAAAAAAAACTATGAAACGCGCGCTCTGCAAAGAAAGCGCGTCATTTCGTTGTAAATAGGCTTTGGTGAAATAAAATTACTTTCTTTATTACACTTATTTTTTTGTTGTATTTCCTCGCAAAATGCATTGAAAAATGTTGTAAGATACTTGAGCGTAAAAGGATTTATCCGAATGCATGCCAATGAAAACACTCGCTGCGCTCGTGTTTTCAATTTGGCACTTATTCGTATAAAACCTTACTTTCCGCACGTGTATCTGTAATAACTATTAAAGAACATTAAAACAAGTTGGTAAAATGGACAATAAATGTTACACAATAAGCAATAAACCGCATACTTTTCGTAATAGTCTACAAGCTCCAATTACAAATTACAAAACAACTGATACTGAGTTCACAAAAGGTTATATCTTCTTAATTTAATAGGTACAGATTGTGCCAAACATCTTGTCCCTTATGACAATGAAGCGGGTGCGTTTTGCGCAGGTGCGAAGACCTATCATAACTGTTTGATACCCATTTGTCTTACCGCGACGCCACTCGTTTCAACTACAGAGTGAACTAGAAATTTGGCGCAGTCTGTACTTTTATTCACTTTGAATGAACTTTCTGGTTAATCCTGTTACACGTTGTATATATGATAAAAAAAAAGTTAAATGTCATAATTGTTACAGAATGGATCCGTAACAAAAATTTTTGTAAGTGGAGTTTCGATTTATTTATTATTCAACTCACTATGTTCATTTTCGCCTTCTACGTGTGTGGTGTGATCAGAACCAGACCCTTCTTCGTTTTCCTCTTTGTCCAATATCTAAAACAACATTGTGAAATTGAATACAGCAAATGCATAGCAAAGCTTTCACATGACACTGAATAATGGTGGCAATTCACCAATAATAATAATAATAACACACACAATCACAACAACGTCTAGTTCCCAAAATAAGCATTAGCTTGTATTTTTGGATTCCAAGACCCGATGCCAGTATTAATATTCATCATATAAATACGGACCCGACCTGGGATTCGAACCCGGGACCTCCGGCTTCGCAGGCAGCGTCGCTGCCCACTAGGCTAAGCGGTCGTCATGACAGTACATAGGTAATAATACCCGGGACATTACACACGGCTTTTCTTTATTGCCACAACGCGTTGTGGTCGTATAACATGATAGCCACGACACATATTTCGCTATGTGGTCTTTCTGTGATTACCACAACGCATCATGAGCGTTTTAATAAAAACCATAACCCGAATTTCGCGATGTGAATGTTTTACTGTGGCCACCACACGTTGAGAGTTGTTTTTTCGATGTTTGAACGTAACATATATACACGTACACATATAACAACCAAACACAGAACAAATAGACATGTTCATGCACACAAATATTTGCATTGGGCGGGAATTGAATTTATACATACATTTAATAATGAATAGTACAATTAAGACATTGTAACATAGTATACAATACTAGATGACCCGTGCAAATGTTTTACACACGCTAAAGTTTAAACAACCAGCGATTTCCGTTGGCTTTTAAAGGTGTTGATGTTGTTTTAAAATTAAATTTAAAAAAAAAATGCATTCCCGGTAGTACCCGGTTCTGTTCCAGTTCCTGCTTAATTCTGAGTCATTATTGGTGAAGGTATTAATTACGTTTACCATTAATGACCCTAAATTTGCTATACATATTTTCATAACAATTTTTTTTTTCTTCCCTCTTTTATTTGATTCAAAGGCGCCATATTACCATATTTAAATATTACCTATGTCACTATCACTATTATGATGAACCTAACGACACCTTACATGTTAAAATCCAACAGAACGTGGCAAAGACACACATACATACATTGAAAAAGCATTATCCTTCTTCTAGAGTAGTTGAGTAAGAAAATCACCTTTTTGGTGAGATCGTGCAATATCGCTTCAGCTTGACTGGTGAAGTGCATCTCTTTGTTGTGCAGCCAATGTAGTATGAAACGGCCGCCACCTGAGAGAGACGGCACCAGCGGAATATCGGTTTCAGCGTTGATTGACGCCGCCAGATGAAAATGTAATCCAGCTGTCGAAAAAAAATTACTTAACGTTATAAATAAAATGAATAGTTATTATACGCCGAATTGAAATAATTTTTATTTACATTTTAACAAGATTTATTAACACACGTGCATTTATATGAGCACATCTAAGATAACAAAAAACATTTTATTTTAACATAAAGTAGAAAAAACGGGCAACTCAGAATAATTTCAAATAATTTAAAAAATTTCAGCATTGAGATCTTGTAGTTGGCAATCCTAATTCCCTTGTTTACCATATATTTGTTACTTGTACTAAAAGTTTTGAGATATACAATACACTATTGAATTTAAATGTATACCGCATATATATTATATTTATTTAAACAAACCTCCAGTATAAGAACTAGCATGATAAGGATTATGGAAATCGTGCGCGCTGTATGTGGACGGCAAAGTGGGTATGGGCGCACCCGGCTGCTTCGATGACTGAGCATTCCGTCGTATGTGAAAACATGTCCTGAGAGAAAATAAACATTAAATAGTTATACATTGACCGCGCGGACAGTTGCGCCACTGAAATGTACGTGGAGAGCGGTCAGTGGAACCCACAGTAGTTCTTTCTTTATTTATAATTCATTCAATCATTTATTCCCTGACTTACCAATGTGCACACTTGGGTGTGAAGTATGTTTATTATATTAAAGGATTCAAACGTTTATGGATCTTTCCAGAAAGATTCTATCGTATTTGATTAGTTGTCTGTAGAACTGTAGACAATCGAAGCGAATCGAATATATTTGTCACAATCTGACTTGAAATACATACACCTGGTATTTTGTATATGGCAACATGTTGCCGAACTCTTTAACATCACAAGTCATACTGAAGCCGTTACCATCACATAAATACTATGTTCTGCAGATCATATACTAATAGGCTGAATGCACTTAGAGTTACTGCGTCGTGAACACAATAAAAATATACCATAGACTAAACATTCGCCACTTGATGTTTTCACTTGACACTGTAATGTAGAATTCAGTGTGATACACATGTAAAAATCGTCCTGGAAAAATAAAATAAAGATTCTGAAATAACATATAATGTGTCATTTACTAAAACGTGAAAATAAACAATGATAATGTCATATGGTCTTGTCTAGTTTCTGAGTCTCTAATTTTGCTTGGATTTCCTATTGTTTCGAAGTATAAAGTTTTCTATCTTCAAAATTCTGCTATTTAACAGTAACTGCGCTCTGTGACTCTTTCAGTATAGGTTTAATCCATACTTATATGTGCATTGCGTTTTATGATGATCCTATATTGATATAGAATCTTCAAATTGGTCATTTCATACTTATATTTAAATTAGTTCCTTTACACTTTCTGCATCTTCCTCAGATAACAGATAATAATAATAATAATCCCTCAGACATCCCACACAGCACCATCTAGTTCCAAACTAGGCAAAGTTTGTACTATGAATACCAGAAAACTAATATAGATATTTTTTTTTACACCCAGATATGGGACAAATAGAAATGTTCACACAAATATTTGTCCCGGGCGGGAATCGAACCCAAGACCCTTGGCTCCGCAGTTAGGGTCTCTAACCACTCGGTTAACCAGTCATGAAAAATGTAAATGTACTAACTTCATGTGTTTAAGCCGTTGCATAAATCTGTGCTTGTGACGATGCGTGGAGCGATGTCTTCGCGGCGGAGAACGCGAGTGCGCCGATAAACAACCGCCGCTCCATTCGTCCTCGGGCAAGAGTGTCTCTGCCCAAATCCGACATATGTTGTCGACGCATGACGTCACTAATACGTTGCCTACACTGCCCCTGTAGGTTTACATTAAGACTTAAGTCTATAAAGATATTATCTGTACCGATAATGAAATTATTTGAAAATCGCGACCTTTGTATGAGGCAAATTTGTTCCATCTTATTTGCACATATACATATAGCAACTGTCAACCGAGAGGCCAATGCAGCGAGTACCGTTTTCAATTTGATTCTTTATTTGCGTGGATTACATAACATTGAGGTGTCTTTGTAATACTCAAGCTTACGAAAAAGTTTCATATAAAAATTACTGCATGTACTCTTCTTGTACACACATTTGATATTTACTGTAAATATAAATACAGATCGAACTAAACTTTATGTCCTTTGCAAACACAAGGCGAATATGACTTCGCGACGGTACAGCACCTTCACTAACACACGCTGACACCTAAATTTTGCTACTGCGACGTCACACGACGCTATGTTCGGATCGAACATAAAGTTTGATGTAGTAAAGAGGATTGATCTGTACCAATGTTTGTAAAAAAAATTTACATGTATTTTGTCACTGTAAAGCTACTCTATAGTTGATATACATAAAGATAACAAGGAACAAGAGACATACTTTAAATTTAAAAGTATGAAAACATAGCCTCAATGAAAACATACAGTACAGTAGATCCTATGGTATACGAATAATCTGAACTAAAAAAATTAAATAAAAGGTTTATTAAAAGCAAACAACATGAACAATTTTTTGGCATTAACTATATTAATATTTTCTTAATTAGAACAAACCTAAAGATACAATGTGTTCTTTGATTCCTAAATTTACTCACTTGGGCATGTATTTGCTGGTTTTACGCCACGACAGATGGGTGACGGCTCGCGGATGAGCGACATAAATGAAGGTGTAATTTAATTCTGGAAGTCCTTGCTCGCCGTGGGTTTGTACCAGAACTGGAAAAAAATTAGCAGAATAGATTACAAAAGTCCCCTAAAGTCGGACTTAGGAGGATTCCATAACTGCTTTGATGCCTTAATTTGATGTTTTATTATTATTATATAGAAGACTATTTATCTTATATACTATCAAAGTTATATTTTAAAACAATATTAATTATTGTCAATTTATTTTTATAATACACAACAATAGTGAAGACTGACCATTTTGTTGTGATTTAGCCATTATTATACTCATCCATAATCCTTTTCAGATATTTTAAACTTGGGTATTATCCACATGCAAAGTAAATGTTAACCTGTATACAGCCATAGCCAGGCCACAGCGATTCCAAAAGATTGGCTTGCCAGGCCAATCACAGAATGGCCTTGGAAGCCATGCTGGACCTGCTGACGTGTCATTTGTTCATCAAAAAAGAGGTGGGTAATGTAGAAGTGCAACATAAAATACTGAACCTATGGAATAACAGCAGCGGTCCGCATACCGCGATACGCGGCGAACATGTCGAGACGCAGCTAAATAATAAAATACTTAAACAATTTATTTTAATAAATAAGATTGCATTCTTCTGATGAGGTTTATAACTCTATGGAGTTTACTTCACGGATGGTTCAAAACAAAATCAGGTAATGGGACTAGTGTAATATACGAGATTTAAAATATCAATAAATCAAAGTGATCAGGGAACCCACAACTTCGTATTCCAAGCGGAATGCACAGGCATCATCCTGGCAGCACAAACAATAGTCGTTAAAAACATAAAAGTCTTTAGTATCTGTCTACTCTCGGACAATGGGGTGGCACTTTTCGCGTTTAATATATGACTGTTACCTGGCAGTAACAAAGGTATTTGTAATTAACAACAATGTTACACTTCAGTGGGGAAAAGGTCACAGCTGATCGCGTGGTAATAACGCAAGGGATCAGCTGGCAAAGAGGCTCAGAAGTCGTGGCGGTGGGACCAGAATTCTGTAAATACCATTTAGCTGGTTTCAAGTAACGATGCGTCAATTCACGAGGATGCAACATGAACAGGTTTGGCTAAACTTTACTCCAGGACTGTTCTACTCTTCCTCAATACTCATCTGCCACATAAATTGTGGCAACTGAGAAGAGCCCAATTATGATTAGCGGCTACTGCTCTGACCGGTCACGGTCCATTTGATAAGCACCTTTTTGATATGGGAATTGTAGGCAAGAAAAGTCTGTAATTCCCACAGCTGAATGTGCAGCACCTGTATGGAGACCGAGAAACTATCACACAAATCACAGCATTTTTACTGTAAGTCACTATATTGTGGTATTGAAACTATCACCATGTGATTTACCTTTATTCTGATACCAGATCTTGACAAGTCGATCATTGATACCAGAGGTGGCGAACAGCACGCCGTCAGGTGAAAATGCGAGGTGATGCGCCGGAGTTGCCGTGTGACATTGCCATACGCATACCCAACCCTATAAATCAACATGGTTATGTTATAATGTATACACATATACGGTTATTGAACAAAAATGTGTATTATTGCTGTCATATCTTTTGTACATTGTGACTAATTGTGTCAGTTTATTTAGTCTGCATTGGCCTAATCTTGACCATTAAATAAAAGACAACAAAAACTAAACAATATTGAATATTATTTACTTTATAATTATATAATATTATTCAGACCGTGTATGGTGGATCAAACCCAAATTTAACTGAAGGTGGAGTTTAAACTTCAACTTATTAACCTTACTCTTACTAACTTGTGTAGCCTTCCTAAATTCCAAATTAATGGTGGGTTTTTAAGAAACTCCGTAATACTCAGGAAGACATCCATCAAACAACACTACAAGGTGATATAAGACTGGTCAATAGGCCAGTTTGAGCAATACAGGGGCAGAAAACTAATACTAGAAATGTACAGGGAACTTTTTCTCTTGGATAGTTATGAACTTTAGAGTTGTGTTGCAACAGGTCCATAAAGAAAATATTACATCAAAACGATTCATACAACTATCAATTTCGTTACTGATTTATAAAGGGGGAATAACTATCGCCAATACGTTCTTAAACAAAAAGGAATCTATTTGTAATTATTAATATAATTTGTATGCAAACAACACGATATCTCCAACGAAATTTTAACATGTGTAAGTACAAACAATATTATCTATCTACGAACATGCATGTTTCCCTTGCTTATCTAATCTACGGACAGGTCGGTTTGATTCTTACCGGATCCTCATCCTCTGCTTGCCTTGGTCTATCATCTTTATCTCCTCCGATTTGAAATGTAACACCTGAACTCGCTGAAAATTCATTGAAGAGTATACTTAGCTTTCTTTTATAATTGCTCTAAATCATAATCGGATATCAAAATTCAAAATTTTATTTATATTTGAATGCTAAGAAATACGATGAGCTTCAGAGGATGGATGATTGATGGTGTGGTTTAAGATTATACTAATCATTATTAATTGTTAATCAAGCAAAATAATTATTGTAATATTAGGTAAGCATACCCATAAAATTAATAATTGGTCAAAATTTTAGAAAAGCCAGAACAAACAAGAAATCTCAAAATTCGTTAATACAATAATGAGAACCGGAAGGGATAATTGTAGATTATTTGTCATCATAACAAACTGTGACCCAATAGTACAGTAGTAACATATATTATGGTAGTATTCCAAATATATATACATACAAATACTGAATTTTTGATGCACGGTTGGCCTAATTAAAAATGTGAGTAAGATGAGAAAACACTTTAGTCCAATAATGGTTAAATAAAAATGGTTTGATTCTATAGTTTTTTGTACAAAAAAAAACATAGAATTTGGACTAAATATCGTTTTACTAAATTTTTTGTTTATGAACGTTGAAATTTCAAACCAAATTTATTTTTATCTCAGACGTATGCCCCTCTAATAGAATTTAAATTTAGAGCAAGCGTGTACCACAAAGACAATTAATAACATTCTAAGTTATGATAAAGTGGGGATGGAAACCACATTATAGAATTCTGTGACCAATTAAAAATTACAAAATCAAATGATCAAGATCTTAAAATTAGTATTCAAAAACATTAAGTTGTTATATTTTAACAATATGTTATAGCTTCCAAATATAAAAAATAATAACTTAAAATGAGACACCCCGTTTGAAGGTCTTTTGTAACACGCTAGTGAAAACAATGGAATTGAACAAGTTGTCAAAGCAAACCTTCAGCCCTCATAACAAAATGTTTTTTTTTTCATTCTTGCGCATGTTAAATTCACCTTCTGTCTTTTTCTAACAAAGCAGATAAATCTTGTCCTAGAAATAAATCCTAGAAAGAAATAAATCTTGTCCTAAGGTATATATTGTTCCTTTATACACAAAAAAATAATATTTTCTCCTTCATTCAGTAAAATTAAGCTTAAAGCAGTTAAAAAGTAAAGATGACCGTGAGATAAATGATTGAGTGAAGTGGAAATGTAGCCTATCAATAAAATGGACATCACCTAAGGAATTCATATAACATTTTAAAGATTTTGTGTTATATATGTTGTAGTGATTCAAGTACCTATTAAAATACTTAAAATGATACAATATAAAAATAACTAATTTTGTGTTTTTGGGTAAATTTAATAAAATGTATAGTTATTATAAATTTTGTTATGTAAAACTAACATTGATTGTCATCCTGGTATAGTGAAGCTTGATGCCATAATTGTAAGAGTTTTCCGCCAGTTAGAAGTCGAGTGCCTTCCAAATTCCATGAAAGAGCTGCTATCGGCCCATCAGCAATTAACTTCCCTGTTTGCACCCAGCGGTATTCTAAGCCCTAGAGACAAACAGAATATGCCTTAAAAACACATATTACAGATAATAGTAACAGAATTTCTTTTTCAATATATTTGCACTTTCAAGCAAGTGTATCTACCCAATAATGATATGAATTGTGATATTTCATTATTTTCGAGCTGTGACTCATCATCATCAAAAACAAAGCCGTTAGTTGTCTTTAAATAAAAGAAAGAGATGAATATTTCATATGTGAGTTTGGCTTCCTTCGTTTATATTACATAGAATTATTCTACAAGATAAGATAAAAATATGACCATATGTTTAGAAATATTCTTGTTTAAATTAATCTAGCCAGAGTTCCACTGAGCTCACAAATCTGTATGACACAAAGTGGCATACATACAACTTAGTATTTAGTTATTCTATTTAGTATTAAATGTAAGTAAAAAAATAATATCCAGTAACTACCAGAGCTTGTTCAAAAATCTTTTTATGGATTTCAAGTTAAAATTAAAAAAAAAAATTCTGAACAAGGATTAAAATTTTCAAAAAGAATGTCTGACTTTTGATATATATGAACGCATCATGATTTTGATGGAACATGATACAATGGTCTATTTGTTCATAGGAATTCACATTTTTATATAAAAGAGAAGTAAAGTTATATACATATTATATAAATATATAATTTATTCAGAGATCTAGCAGTAACTTCATTATTTTGTATGGTGGGTATATTCAATTTTCTTAACAACGAAAACAATTTTATACATTGTTGAGTAACATTTTTAGAGCACAACCACATTCAATTAACTCAGCAAGTGGATTAATTGATGCCCAGATAACAGAACATCATAAGCAAAAAATACCAACTTGTATTATGTCTACTGTTATTTTTCTGTTAGTACAGAATATAGACAAAAATATTAAAGTAAATAAATTTTAATTTTTTTTTAATATAACAATTATTTTATATTTTAATGGTTTTGTACTTATGGTCAAAACACAATTGTTAAGTAAATGCACTATAAATTTTTATTTACTTTCATTTAAGTCTGTTCAATCTCAAGAACGTGTGGAACTATTATATTGAAATTAATGTCTAGTAGTGAGGTCTACAGTTCTTTGGAGCTGTAATGAAATAATGCTTCTAAGTCGATCCAATGAAAAAAATGGGACCATTTTTGTTACATACTTTGACAGTCACAAATATATTAAAAACTACAGGGTACTTCTTGTTAACCTATAATCATGTTTGGCAAGAACAAGACGTCACAGCACAAATAAAGGGATAAATCTGAAAATTGTTGATTTCTACTTATATTACAAAAAAAAATTATTGAAATATGGGTTTACATGTTATTCTGGCAGTATGTAGAACTTTTAGGATGTGAGTCTGATTTCCTCATGGCCAGTTTTTTATTCTTTTATTAATTTATATCAAGTAGTCATTGGAAAATAAAGTCTAGGCATTCATACATATTTAAAACCAATATAGAGCAATTTTCATACTATGCATAATGTAATTTCACTTACATAAAATTATATTTTTGTGTATATGCATAGATTTTTATGGATTTTGTTAGAAATCCTTTCTTCTCAAGAATATACTCACATGGGTTGTAGCTGCAGAATGGATCAGCGGTGTTGGTTCAAATATACAAACTTCTGCACCATAAGCAGCTGCAATTTTACCAGTATCTGTGCTGCAGTCCAAAGAACCGATTCGGACATAACCGTGGATGGCACCAGGAATTATTTGTACACGCTCAAAGTTTGATGCCAAAATTACGATATTGCACCCAGCTGCATATGCCTAAAAAAATATGTTGGTAAATAATAAAAATGTGGAATTGTCAAAGTTTTATTATTCATAAATTGTATCAATAAATATATATAGTTACTATTTCAAGTTTGGTAAGAATTAAATTATGCTAAAAACTACCAGGGTTTTTTTTAAAATATATTTCACACATTCCATTGCCTGCTAAAACAGATCATTAATCAAAAATTATTGAATGCAGCTTCAGTTATTTTTGTAAATAAAGTAATGTTTCCTTTCAATTAAATTTACTAATAATTAGAGTATTTTCCCTCAAATACTTGTCTTTTATTTCCATCCTGTATTTAAGTACATATGTGAGGTATTTTAAATTGTTAAGCATCCTAAAAGTTGACGAATGTCCTGCTGCCACAAAATAAATAATAATGTTTTGAAATTGTAGTTTTAAGTAGGTAATTTAATTATTGGTATGTTTTTTTTGCACAAGTTATTCAAATAATCATTGTTTTCCCTAATGCTTACTTTTAAGAAGTTAATATGACTGTATAACAAATTTTAATAACAATGTCAGAATATTCATCATTTAAATATTTAATACAATAGCAAGCTTTCTTCATGAGTTGGACCTTAACACACTTTATAACTGGATTAGGAATTAAGTCTAATATTTCTTTTGAAATTTTATTACCTATAAAAATGGATAAAATTTCCTATAAAAGATATGAAATTTATAGGTTTGATATTTAGTTTAATCTTTAAAGAGTTAATAGTATTCAAGCACTTATCTCATCAAACAATAATATTTCAATAACAAAACCCAAGACATGTAAATTAGCTTTCAAGGAAAATTTTGCATGGTCTATAAGGTAATGTAACTAATAACAATTTACAAAACACTAAGAAAAGAATATCAATGAATCTGTTAATAGGTACGTCTCGAATAGTAATATAACTTCTTTGAAATTCATAACTTATTTTCTTATCAAAGTAGACTAAATTAGTGTTTCCTGTTGTAAGGAATAAAATTTTATCATGACCTTATTTCCTTGCGTTGACTAACAGTATCGATTAAAATCGTAAGTTATATAGGACATAAAAATATACTTACTGTAAAAGGGATCCCCTCAACAGAACCAACAGCAAAACACTGGTCTCCTGAATTACAGGCGCCACTTAATACTTGGTGACAGTTCATTGTGAACCTTGCAACTCACTGTGCTTCGCTATAATACATCAAGAGAATGAAATAGTAAAATAAATTGTTCAGAAAAGTAACACATACTTGGAAATAGTTAAAAAATCCCTTAACATTTCCATGAATTATTTTACAAGTTCTCATGTAATTCTAATTGAAATGACACCATACATCGAACGTGAAAGAATGACATGAAATGACACATGAATGACGTATGAAATGAAACTATGAAGATGAGGAACCTTTGAATTATGCATGTACTATGATGTACTATACGAGCAGTCAATCACAGTCAATCAGTACAAACGTATGAAAACTAGTACTATGAAATAAACCACCATACAAACCAATTAAACCACTTTTTCTAACATATCGTTTATTACATGGTTTTTATGTTTTCTATCAAAAATATGGTTCAAAATAAACTAGGAATTGCAGTATTTTAGCTTAAAAAAGTGGTTTTCAGTTATTAAGTATTCAAAATAGTGATTGAACAGATCGGTTTTGTGTAATTTTGAGGAAAACTCCGTAAACTTACATTAAATAGAATCATGTGTAAAAAAAACCATACTTTTTGCTATTAACCAAGCAGTTGTCAATCAATGGCATAAAATCCAATTCAAATCTATTACTCCTATGCAATGCTCCTAGCTAGATTTGTTATTATGACGTGATTTCTGATTTTGTCAATCATCATTTCCATAAACTATTACGTAAAAAACCATATTTTTAAAAATTAAATGAGCAAAATTAGTTCTTTTTCTTTAAACCATATTTTCGTTAGAAAATATAAAAACGGTATGTCACGATGCGTGTTATGGGGTGTTTGTAATTATAATAAAACAAGTACTCTAAAAATAAGATCACATTCGTGAATACATAATTAGTTTACCCACATCCAGGTTAAGTATTGAATTCTAGATTGGTTCGTTACTGTTTCGCATTCAACTTCTATTTCTAGTACACTAGCCATATAAGTTTGGCAGTGTGATTGTGAGGTCATACCTGAATTTAAATAATAATACCGGGCAGACGGGGCAGACACTGTCATAAGACATTGTCTGCCGGTGACCGCAAGAACTTCCACAATTTATAACTATTATGGAAACATCAGACATTCTACTTTGATATTCTTTCTTTAGTGAACTCTGATACTCTGTATTAAAATAAACATGAAAAACATATTACTCTTTACAATCGGAATGGCCATTATTTGAATGACAGAGACCATTGATAATGATTGATGACAATTTAATAGGAAAAAACTATGATTGACACATGCCTGTACATATGCGCACATCCTGTTCCAGACTCCAGACCAGCTGTTTTTTTTTTTAAGAAGTGTAGTTCATTTAGACTAGTTAGTTGCAGTGTTGCCAACTTAGGGGTTTTCCCCCCAGATTTAGGGCGTAAATAAGTGAGATGGGATTTTTTTAGGGCTCTAAAATTTTTAGGGGTACTTTCAGGGATTTTTTACTCTTTAATATTTTTAAATTGATAATATTATGTTAATATTTATTTCTTGACTTAGCGACTTATAACGACATCTAGTACGTAATTCTACAACCACTCTGTGGTGACTGGCGGCAATACTGGCGCCACTGGCGGCCATTTTATTTATTGTCTGTGCATATGCTGGTTATTGTTGTGACTGTGACTTGAACTTGAAACTTGAACGTATGTTTGACATTAGCTTATGTCATATGTCATATAGGATACCGCCAAAAAATAGGTTATGATAAGAATATTCTTACGACGATTGTTATTTCGATTTTGGTTTGTATTGTGTGTCGACAAGAAATGTGTTAATGATGCCTAAGGAAAATAAATATAAAAAAACGTACAGTCAGAAGTACACGAAGATTTGGGAAACAGATCCACATCTAAAAGGTAAATAGATTTCATTACATTTTTGTAATTTATAAATGATCAAGACAAACAATTCAATTCTAAATCATTACGAATTTATATTTATTTATTTTTTAGGGCCACAACTCAATAATTAAGGCGATTTTAGGGGTTTTTGACCCAAATTTAGGGATAAATATTTTTGAGAGTTGGCAACACTGGTTAGTTGATTTAGTTTGTGAGTGATGGTGAGTGATGATTTGACTTGTGGCTGTATTGATCATTTATTGATTTGTCTAAATGTGCAATTGAATTTGTATTTTACGCGAGTTTGTTTTATATATTTAAATAAGAAACAATTTAAAATTGTTACTTAATTACTTTGGTTATAACAAGTGATTCCTAATACCCGAAAACTGCAAACCGGTAAGTTGTGAACATTTCTGCTTAAAATTTCATAATGCAAACAATGCTAAATAATAAATAAAATTATTTCATGTCGGTGTTAAAATTATTAAAACCATTTCAAAAAATCTTCCTTCTGTGCAAAACTTTGTGTCTTCGTCAATTTTTTTTTTTGTGTATAGTACTGAGGAGCCAAGGTCTATTGTTTTTTTTTTTATACTGTTAGTAGTTATATTACGTTGCTGTTTACTTTAGATTTTTTAAATTCTATATAGCTAGTACTTTAAAAATATCTCAAGTCATGGTCAATATGTCACATTCCTTCTAATAATCTTAGTAAAATGATCTTTTGTGGAATCAGTTTGTGCTCAATGTTAAGAGTTGGTGTTCCTATCCTGATATACTCTATGCTTCAACCCCGTGCTTGTTCCCCGTCCTGATTCTGACCTTGTACCTATAATCTAGTATTAGGTCTTTCACTGTACCTACGTATGGATTTAAAATAATTAATTAAAAATTAGTACTTATCATTTAAAAATTTGCTTTTTTCTCCCTTTTCTCTCAGATCACTTGCACTAATTGTTGCCAAGATGTATCTGTACAGTATTGTGAAATATATATAAGTACCTACTAAAAGTATATTACAGAAATGACTTATCAAAATTTTTCGAAGTGCCCAAGTTAAAACCAAAAAATGGAACCATTATAATTTCATCATGACTGTCTATCTTTTTTATCTTTTTCACCGTAAAATCATATAATTGAAATTAAACTTGCATTTATATTAAAGAGGCAAGGTTAACATTTTTTTAGTCATAAAAAAAATAATTAACACAATTTTTAAACATACCTCTATTACATCTTAAAGTCAGAAATAGAGTTTTTTTCTTCACATCCCATTATATGGGGTATCATTAGCTCTAAGGTTACTCTAGACGTTCTAAAGACCATTTTTGTTATTTTTGCATCCATTGCTGTACTGTTTAGCTCCAAAATAGATTTTCTTGTGTAAGTAATCACTTGTCTTTCTACATGAAAGCTTTTAAAAATCTAAATAAAATTTTATAGGTAGGTATTGATTAAATTTCTAGTAACGTTAATATCTTAGTATCGGATTTTCTGGAGAGAGAAAACAACATCAAATGTCTTATTAAAGATATGGAAAAAATTATGTTCTCTTGAGGAGTGCTAGGCGTGATTAAGGTAAAAGCCATATTAGTCTATATGCAGGGAGGAAAGGAGGGAAAGCTAAAACGGAACCTCATAGATTAGGGATGCTTCCATATTCTTCTAATGTTACGCAATAAGGTTAATAAAGGAAACATTGAGTGTGCTGAAACACATTAATTGAAATTTCGCTTGAGTTATTAAAGCACCATACCATACCATCAGCCCATTAATGCACCACTGCAGGGGCTTAGGCCTCCCCTTGAGATAAGGGGGTTTGGAGCATAATCCACCACACTGCTGCTGCGACTTGGTGGATTTTAACGACTGTCATCTATCGATGGCAACCTGGACCGACAGCTTAACGTGCTCTCCGAAGCACACAGTCTGTGATAGTCATAAACATAAGATAGAAAAACTCATCGGTATATGCCCTGTGATTAAAACTACAGCCTTCTAAACAAGAATCTGGCTTGCTACTACTCTGCTATCTGCTGCGACGCTACAACAAAATACTAATGCAAACTAATGTTATATTTAATTTAAAAAAAAAATAGTATCAATAAACGCTTTATTGTTGTTTCTTATTACTGTTATTACAATATCTATGCTTAGATATTACCTTATTGTAATTTTGCCAAAATGACTGGATTACAAAGATCCTCCCTTTACCTCCCATTAGGCAAAGAGTTTAAATTTTTGCAATTTTTTTTATCTGATTTACCGCCATACAAATTGTATACCCAAATAAAACACTCTAAATACGTAAGGCCCTTTTTCTAAGGTGTTTTTCCATTAACAAATCAAAGAAGTGATGAGATGTATAATGTCACTATTACTAATTTAAAATACTAGATTATTCGTACAACTATTTCAAGTGTCAAAAAATTACCAGGGCCATCTGTTGGTTCTTAAGAGCACTGATGCTGCTTTAAAATTGAAAGTATGAATAAAATCCTGGTACTTCCCGATCCCGTTTCTGGTCATCATTCGTGCTGAAAGTAATTTAAAAAAAAAAACTTTAAGAAATGTTATATAAAGAAACTACCAGCACCTTCCGTTGACTTCTTATGTAAAAACTTTTAATAGATCTCATGCAAAATTTTATTTTTCTGCAAAAGCCATATTTTTGCATTGCGAATCACTGCATATTAGAAAATAAAGTCCCCCGCCGCGTCTGTCTGTCTGTCTAAACGCGATATACTCAAAAACTACCGAACAGATTGGCATATGGTTGACACCAATGGACAGTATTTCAAGAGGAAGGTTTAACTATGTGTATAATTTATTAATGTTTTGCACAAATTCGTTCAAATATGACTATTATTGTTGAAGACGTCAGAAAAAATCTAGCCGACAACTGGGAGCTTTCATCGAAAACGTTGCTTAATCTCATTGAGATATAACAAAACAATATATGGAGGAATTGTTCCTCTTCCTTAGGACTAAAGAAAAGTCTGTGACGGCATATGTCTATCTTTTATAAATAGCTTACTACTATTTTTATATTTAAAAAAATTGTGTTATATGATGAAGTGATTGGAAAGCAGTTTATAAGGATACAGTATTAATACTTATCAAATTAAATACCTTATTTACCTTCAGTGTTTCATGCACATTATAATTGTTCTATATACAATACAATTTAAATTACTACTCTAGGAAATATCGCGAAATAAAAACTATAGCGCGACAAGCGGCCGAGCTGGGCGGCGGTCGCGGGGGCCTTCGACGACGCGACTCGCGTAATAAAAATTAGGCGGAAGTTATCAATATTGTATACAAAGAAATATTTTAGTTTGTTTTTATGTATTTATTCTTTACTTTTTCAAATATATATTGAATTGGAAATAAAATACATTAAAAAACTCCAAGTAGGATGAACTTACGTTACATTCAAATCTAATTAAATCCAATCCACATGTTCAACGCAACAAGCTGATAGAACGCTACGCCAAAAAGAACACTACGGCTTATATGCTCTGCTCCCCATGCGAAGCCGGGGCGGGTCGCTAGTAATAAATAAGTATAATAATAAATAAATGTATTGTGGAAAAACATACTCCAATAAAATTGCTATACCTTAGTGTTAACATTATATAGTTATTACAAGCTTTTATTTACATTATACTTGTAGGTATAATCAACACATTAATAATTAGGCATGGACTTTATCTAGTGAGACAATCTTTACTTGTATTTTAAAACTGAAGAATTTATTATAAAGTGATAAATTACAACAGAATTTTGTATTTGAATTTTCTCACTCTTTAATATTTATTATTAGCTTTCCGCCCGCAGTTTCTCCCACGTGAAGTACAGTTGTACCGGCACAGCTAAATGGACGCGGCACAGCTAAATGGACGCGACGCTCCAGAATATTGTGACACTTTCTAGAAAATTCTGCAACCTAACTACCTAAGAAATATCTATACCTAATTTCATCAAAATCTATTTAGTCGTTTTAGCATGTAGAATAGCTATCCCACAAGTCAGTCCCAAAATCGGTCTGCTGTTTTCGAGATTAACCGGAACAGACAGACACTACAATTTTATTAAATAGTAAAAAAAAATACTTGTCACTCCTGACAACATCCTCTTTACGTTTGCAAAATTTCAGTAAAATCGGATTAGTAGTTTCGGCGATTAGCCCGAACAGACAGACAAATACATGGACAAAAAGTTATCTTTATCCCTATATCACTCCTGACAACCTATTTTTATGTCAGCACAGTTTTATTAAAATCTTTAAAAGTTTAGCTCGAACATACAGATAGAGAGCCAAACAAAGAGTAGCGTATGTTACTCCTCACACCCTTCTTTTCACGTCTGTGAAGTTTCGTTAGAATCGGTTTAGCTGTTTAAGAGTTTAGCTTGAACAGACAGAGAGACGGACAGACAGACAAACAAACAAAAAGTGTTGTATGTCACTCCTGACAATCTGTTAATAACATATGTGAAGTTTCATTGAAATCAGTTCATCCCTTTCGGAGATCAGTTCGAACAAACAGACGGACGGTCGATTAGCTCGAAGAGACAGACATACGGACAAACAGACATACAAAAAGTAGCCTATGTCACCCCCGATAATTCCCTCCGCACGTCTGCAAAGTTTGAAACGAACAGACGGACGGTCGATTAGCTCAAAGAGACAGATATACGGATAAACAGACATACAAAAAGTAGCCTATGTCACCCCCGATAATTCCCTCCGCACGTCTGCAAAGTTTCATTGAAATCGGTTCAGCCATTTCGGAGATTAGCCAGAACAGACAGACTGACACTACAATTTTATTAACGTAGAAGATAATGTGAGGAATTACAACAAAACACAGTAGATATATCTTTATTACACTAAAAGTAATATGTAGATTATTCATATGTGAAAATAAGAATATTCAAATGTGCCAATAACTATTGTGCCGCGTTGTGTTTATCAGCGCTAATTGATATGATAACATGGTCGGTCATTTCCCGCGCAGGGTATTGAATGATGTTTTATTTTTGAACACTCATATCTGCCTCACTCACTAATTGAGACTAATAACTCATGTACAGAGTTTTGTTAGTGTGATCTCATATGGCTGAATACTAGAATTATGATGGGTAGAAAAAGAAAAAAACTCATATTCTTTTCAATATTTCGTATTTTCAGATATTTTTTTCCTTTACCATATTATGCATGTGGGCGACTGTGTCAGGTACTAGCTTATTTTTTAATTAGATACAACACGCTGGCCTATGAAAAGTTTTTTTTTTAGTGTGCATAATTGGTCGCCTAAGTCGAATTTACATTTTCGTACTGAAGACCCATATTTGATTTGTTACTACAATACCTACATACGGCTATACGAAATTTCAACTTTCTATGTAAAACAGTCTCGGAAATGGAATACGTGTTTTATTTGCTTACCACTTGAACACTAACTACAACGGATTATGCTGGATTATGGTACCAAGAGACAGCTTGTATAACATATTATACTATCACATCAGGAAACATAAACAATACGTAAAAAAACCGGCCAAGTGCGAATCGGTCTCGCATACGAAGGGTTCCGTTCCACCATACAATATAAAAAAACGAGCTCAACGTTAATCGAATTTAACCATTAATCGTTATTATTATGTAATTTAAGAATTATTGTATAAATATATTTCATTTTTATTTCGTTAGTTATTTAGAAGGCGCTCGATCCTCTCTGGCTAATCCGAAAAGTAATGAGTGCACTGATAGCTAGAGACAAATTTTATTACTTATTTTATTACAGTGAACCTTCGACTTTTAATATCGGTTATGAAGAAAATAAGCTTTGTTAAAGGAAAGCGTAAACTTATAATACTTAGTAAAACGTTAGTAAAACTTTTTTCATCGTAAAATGTTTTTTTTTTAAATTACTTTTACAATAACATCACAAAGATAAAATGTATCTAGTTTTCGCTTTTGGCTAAACGCTGTCATTTTCTATGGAATTTTTACAAAATTTTTACTTATAGAAGTACATTTTGTAAGTTAATCTATTACTCGTTAAATAATGAAAATGAAAAATGAAAAAATGTTTATTAATAATTCAGAGAAACAAAATAGTAACAGGTGTTGGGACATCCTTATAAGTAAATTATATACTTGTGCCAATAATACAGTCTAGTTAGCTGTTATAGTTTTCCTTTTAACTACGTTATGTACTGTCATAGATTTTTTCCACATATCCAAAAACAACTGTTTAGCTGGTAGAGGGGGGGAGTGCATATCTCAACGACTGTTGACTTAAATAAAAAAAATTGTTGAAACCTTGATGTCATTTTTTAAGACCTATCGTTTCGGACCTCTCGCGTTAATATACGATCATTTTTTTTCGTACTTCAGTTACTTGTATGGCGACCTACGCCAAAAAAATTTTTTTTCCTAGTTTCGCTACGTCGTTGTGTAGCGGTTCATAGACAACACGTACCTTCGAAATTTCATCTATGTATTGTCAATAG
This sequence comes from Luffia ferchaultella, assembly GCA_949709985.1. Classification (NCBI taxonomy): domain Eukaryota; kingdom Metazoa; phylum Arthropoda; class Insecta; order Lepidoptera; family Psychidae; genus Luffia; species Luffia ferchaultella. Next base: position 10,697,507 of record OX453254.1, read on the forward strand.
TTTCCGAGAAAAACCACAGACAGACAGACGGACGGACGGACGGACATGGCGAAACTATGAGGGTTCCTTTTTTGCCATTTGACTACGGAACCCTAAATATAAAACGACATTGCTATGCTATGAGATAATGATACGTGAACTGTTGTCTACAGTTTCTTTTATAAAAAAGAACCAGGGGCGACCCACCAGTAACTGATAAATGAATAATTCTATGTGAAAAACAAAACTACGTTACCGACTATGCTTACAAGAGAAAAACACGTCAACCGTTGCGTGAACATCAGAATGTCTGGACGAAATCACATTTAAGAAGTTAGGACGGTACTGAATTTTAGTAATTATTTTCTACTATTTCCTATACTATGAACTACTCATAACATCAAACAACAGAAAATGTGTGGACTAATGAAATGCCGTCGTTGTATATGTTACGGGTGATGCTAGACGATTGACTAAACCTAGGTTTACCCGGGTTTACTTAGAATAACCCAAGGATTTAGGGTAATGTCCGAATAATAATTGAAATTAATTTTGATTCGGGATTTATCCATACTCACTTAAGTCTTCCCAATGCTAGTTGGGTAACGTTAGGTGTTACGTCAAGAGTTAATAAAAAAATCTTAAATTGATCTGTAAATTAAACGCCACGCAGTGGCAATATTGTAGGCTTTCTAGTTGCTAAGGCTTAGAGAGGTTGGATTGTAATTTTAAAAATATTGTTGTTTTTGGCCCAGCCCTTATGTAGAAATTTGCATTCACGATTTACGCATAAAGATAAAATTAAAATGTATATATAGACTACAACCTTATGTTTGATAACGAATTTGTGACACGACTCTAAATATGTTGACAACTTATGTACCTAAATATTATGTTAGGTATTTTATCTGTTGATAAATATAAGCACAGTGTACTAATAAAAATTAATAATCTTTTTTGTTGCCATTTTGAATTCGTAAATAAACACAATTTCATGCTAAATTAAGACAATCTCTCTCAATTTAAATAAGCAGTCGATTATTTCAAGATAAAACATGTTTGAACAATCTGTATCTTGTAGCAAAACTTGTTTTAGTTATTATTTTTATTTGGTGATTCGAAAAAATCTGCAACAACATGTATACGTAGCAACTAGGTATTGAATCTCTACATAAAGATAAACTAGTTAAAAAGCGTACAACTAGGTGGAACAGATGCGTTCCAGACACGCTGACGTCAGAATGACTGATCTTTTTCTTTGTTATTTTTTCACTTTGTAGTGAGGTACTAAATAATGGATCTTGTAGGTATCAATAGTAGAAAATAGGTATTAAATCTTCGTATCGTCCAAAAGTCTAAAATCTGTTTTGGTTCAGACATTCTGATGTTCACACAGTTGCGTATAATTTTAATTATATTAAGAAAAGAAAGGGCCAAACCTACCAGTGACAGCTTAATGAATAAAAAAATGACACTAAAATAAGATTATAATTTTATTATGTAGGTATATTTATCGTAACATCACTTGTTACGTGTTACATTCTCGTATTTTTTAATTAGCAGCGTTTATCTGACTCGTGATACAGTTGAATACCCTCGTAAACTATTTATACCGTCATTTATGTCCCTTTTATAAAGGGGATACAATCTGTGTACAACCTTTGTTACACGCAACTGCGTAGTGTCGTCGAGGGGGTCAGTCTATTTATACTTTATCTCCCGGAAAGGATTAACATTTAAGCATCATCTTGCAGCCGTTGAGGTAGGACTGCACGGTCGATGAAACTCTAATGAATCGTTACGGACTGTTGGTTCCACTGCTTGGTTTCACTAAAATGCGCGTACTTTGATTGTTAGGTTATATATCGGAATAGCATAGTCATTTGTAAATACCAACTAAAAATGTGAACCTTCAAGATTTTTTTAAAAATATTATTGTTTTTTCCACTTTTTATTCATTAACATTCGTAGGTGTACATTCAGAGACACTGAAGTCTGTGTGACAGAAGTAAGGATAAAATGAGCGTGTACACTTCCAGCCAACTGCCAATGTGAACTGAGGGCCAAGTGCGAGTTTCTTTACTATTAACTGTGTCGTATGCGTTTTCCGTAATTTGTATGGAAACTCGTAGTTACCTAAAACGACCGCTAGATGTGCTGTACGAGTTTCCATACAAATTATAAAAAACGCATACGACACAGTTAATAGTAAAAAACTCACACTTGGCCCTCTGGTGTCGCGTATGTAAACTGCCTAATCGGTGGCCAGAGGGCCAAGTGTGAGTTTTTTACTATTAACTGTGTCGTTTGCGTTTTTAATAATTTGTATGGAAACTCGTACAGCACATCTAGCGGTCGTTTTAGGTAACTACGAGTTTCCATACAAATTACGGAAAACGCATACAACACAGTTAATAGTAAGAAAACTCGCACTTGGCCCTCAGTTCATCGGCTTGTCCCGCTCCGTTTCATATCGCTAAACAGAATAAAAAATAGACATTTGCAAAATCTCAATATTTTAATTTCTTTGTCTCGAAATGGAAAATATTTTATGTGAAATAAAAGATAATTAATTACAATTTATTTGATAAAAAAAAACCAGTCAAATACCAATTGAACACTATTTTATCTAATACGAAACCGAACCAAAAAGTAAAAAAATAATTTTGATGTATATACTGATTTTTGATAAGTTTAAAATAAGAGTAAAAAAAGCTTGAGGTACTTGCCATCAGTTGTTATAAATATTTCATTGCTATTTTAATTTAAAAGGAAAATCATTGTAAAACTATAATTAAAAGCACCCCACCTTTGATTTACAGTAAATTTTTTTTGTTATTACCTTAAATTACTCTAATTTTAAATTCTGACAGCTCAGCTGTCAGTCGGCCGCCAATGCTCAGGAGCTGCCTCTCTCCTCGCCGCGCACGTACCTAAGGCGCGGTACAGAGGTTTCGGTCAAACTATAGTTACAATTACGTTAAAAGATTTCGTCATATTGATAGAATACACATACATACAGGTCAAGTAAATAAAAGCGTGATAACAAAATAAGCTGTGAAAGAAAAAAAGACAGCTACGAGAGTAATCTCTAGGTATGGATTCGGGTTATTAATCTCGGATGTACGGGACCCTAAAAACAAATTTTAGTTAATCGGATCAATAAAAATATTAACGGATCAAAACCTAATAATATTTCCATTGGCATAAAATTGTCTAGTTTATCAAACGCAATTACTATAAAAGATATCAACCTGTTATCTGATAATATTTATCTGTGTTTTAATTCAATTCATTCACTTTCTCGCCTGGGTGAATAATTAACCTTTACAGAATTCTATCTTTCCAACCTTTCCTGTTATAATTTTCTAACTTTTATCTCAGTTCATAATGTTCAGTTGTGAACCATTTCGACATGAAATATGAAGACATGACGTCAAGTTTATATTGAAATTTTTCTATATTTATTTTCAATAATTTTTGCTTTAAGAGCGTCATGCCGGACCGCACGAAAAAGCCTAAAATCAATTTGCCAATTATATCAAATTAGTGTAGATATATATTTACTCTGATACGTGTCGTACAGTGTCTCTCTCGCCTTTATTGCCTTACGAGGCCAACGACAAAGTTGAAAGGTCAACTAGGAATGCGCGCCATATGACGCTTTCGGCACATCTCGTCTTAAGGAAAAAACTTCGTAATTATTACATTCTATGTTTATAGGCTATAGATATATTATAACACGGTGTCAAAAATAAATATAAACACCAAAAGACGTTTTCTTGTAATACTTACAATAAATTATCTTGTTAAGAATACAATACTATTAAACAATATTCTGAACAAACTGGTGTTTTAACACAAAAATTTGTTTATTGTAATAGTTTGTTATACGAGGAAGGGCTGATAAGTAATCTACTGTTAGTGATGTTTTCATGTGATGCGGTACAACACTATCAAGATTGAATCCCTAAGATTGAACGAGGATGAATCATATTGGCACGGGCTGAAAGAAGTGTCAACTGGTGTAACTCATTTTGTAATGTGGATATATCCACAATAATTAGCATAATATTCTGCTGTGATTGTAGTTTTTTTTTATCAGGTAAATATCACATATAGAATTAATTTAAAGGGTTATTTGATGGAATTAATGTGAGAGCACTGATTTGAAGATATAGTGAGTGAAGTGAAAAAAGGTATGTTGAGGTGATTTGGCTATTGGAAAAAATGAACGAGAGTATTGTGAGGAAAAGAGTCAATAAAGTGGTTGTATGTGATGAAAAGGTGTGTAAAAGGTGTCTTATGAAAATGTATGTCGAACAAATGACCGACATCTTAAACCAGGGCCAAATAAACACTCAAAATCGACGAGCTTTCTTGAATGTCTATAAGGTATGTAAGGACAGTATTGAGTGGAAGTCTATATCTCCGCTTACCCTTCTGAGAAAATTTGTTTAGTTAAATTATTTTTGTCTCATATTTTTCAGCTTTATCGTCTTACAACCGTTTTATCCCCCAACCCGCACTGGAGCAGCGTGGTGGATTAAGCTCCAATATCCGTCACCCTGGGGCCCTTGCAGTAGGGCATAATGGGCTGGTGGAAGTGGAACTGTTTTAGCGCAAAAAAAAAAAACGACGCCACTGCCCCATACAAAGTTTGAGTAACTTTGTATGGAGCTGTGGCGTTGCTCACTTGTCTTATAACATTATTGAAAGCCATAGCTACGGTCCGATATTATTTACAGCAAAACTTATTTTATACATAAGTTAATTATAAATAGTACTACAAAGTAGTAGCTAAAAAAATGATGGCCGTTAAAAAAAAAACAACCCTACTGGTCCATACAAGGTTACTCATACCTATTTGAAACCAAACTAATATTCGACATACTTAATATAGCGGGGCTATTATGCAGTGAACCCGCTGCTTCCAGACGTCCTCGCCGTCTGGGTATTCATTTTCAAAGTGCACGATCCATCCCAGTAGGTACCATATACAATGAGTAGCTACAAAATGAAATATTTTGCTCGTTTATTATTTCGTTGTGCTAAACGATCTCATAAATTATAGCCACAAAGCATTTCTAATAACGTTCATGTTTTCTCCTTTCACTTTCTTTTTATAGTAAGCAAGTAGGTAAACCGAGTCACGGGTTTATGTTTTTATTTCGACTTAAGCGATCCCTTGGAGAACTCAACCTTCACGTTTATATTTTGTTTCAACGATCGGAAATTAATATTTCACTAATTATTCTAAAATCGCCAAAATACGAGTCCAGTATTAACGCATTTGTTTTATAATTTAAAAAAATAATTAATTAGTGTGTATAGTTCCAATCAACCTTTATGGCGAATGTGAACATAGGCACAAGTTGCGTCGCAGTAACCAGTTTTAGGTGTAGCGGGACGCAGTGAAGCGAGGAGCATAATATGACTGAACCTGCGCAAGCATGCATAAAGCGTTGTATTCCGATCCGCCATAAAGTTTGATTGGAACTATACCTATTTTATACCCTTAAACCGGATAATACACAATGAGTGAAAGTTTTTAACGTTCGTATTATTTTCCTGTGTCAATTTAATTTAATCATAATTATTTTCATTGAACGCCATGCTGGGTGCTACTTATATAAATAAGGTGTGAAATTAAGTAGTGGAACTAAAATGAAAGATATTATAAACCTTGATATTGCAAATTCTATGTTGAAACAAGAAATATCAATGGAAGTTTCTTTCTCCATAAAACAAGACTAATTTAACGACACCCTACTTCTCTATACGACGAGTACATATGAAGGGAATATATACTGTTGTTGAATTAAAACTTTTTTTGTGGTGGTAGGGCAAAAATTTCGTAACGCTCTATGCTCTACATGCATGAGTGTATGAGTGGTGAAATACAGTGTAGTACTAATGCTTCGGGAACGTGTAGTAGTACATGATAAAATAGTCGTGTCCGATTTGATCCTACTTGCTTCAACTCGGTCTTATTAATATCAACTCTGTCAAACTCGGTTTAACTATGTTCAACTCAGTCCAACTTGGTGAAACTCGTTCCAATTATGTCTAATTCGATCTAATTAGGTCCAACGTAGTCAACTCGGTACAACTACGTCAACCTCGGTCAAACTCAAAATAAGCCTCTGACTACCGATTACCTCAGTATGTCTGACTGTGCTAATGTGGCTGTAGCCTTGTGATGGTAAAATTAAGGAACTGTAATAATAATACTCGGGACATTCCACACAGCGCCATCTAGTCTCAAACTAAGCAAAGCCTGTTTTATGGGTACCAGACAACTGATATACATACTTAAATATTCTTTATAATATATCGACGATATATGTATAACATACAGATGTTTTCCTCATTGGTACACGCCCGGATTCGAACCACGGCCACATGACCTTATAGATTTGAAACAAGTTCGCTGCGTTCAGGCTATCACACTTAGAAAAACTCATTGATACTAGAAAAACTCATTGGAACTATCACTGACTCCGTGCCTCGGAGAACACATTTAGCAATCAGTCCCGGTTGCTGTCATTAGATGGCGTCGTTACAATCCATCGACCCGTATTAGAGCAGCGTGGTGGATTATAGCTCCAAGCCCCGTCATCATGAAGGGCCTACGCCCCTGGATGGATGATGGAATAGATATTTTACACTCAAACAAACAAATAGACATGTTCATGCACACAAATATTTGTCCCGGACGGGTATCGAACGTGCGACCCTTGGCTCCGCAGTTAGGGTGTCTAACCACTCGGCCAATCGATCAGTCGAACTACTAGGTTGTCATACACGGACAGCTGGAAGAACACAATTAAAGTTTAAAAAGAAAGTTACCTACCGTACTTCAAAATATATATTCCACCTAACGGCCACATTTACTCACAGCCAGCCTACTTATTGATCAGCTCAGCTAATCACACCACGTCGTTACCAACTGTCTGGTACTAATGTGATTCCCAAGTACAAATTACTATGAAAATATACAGAATAAGAAACAACGCCGGTTGAGTGGAAGCAGTTGACTCTACGCTAATGTAGCCGTAGCCTGCTGCTGTAGAGTTAAGCAAGTCATCTACTAAATCCAACGCTATGTGATCACACCATCGTATTACCTGGAAATGGTCTCGCTAATTGAGAGAAAATTACTTGTGGATATGTAGTTAACAAAAATTCCTAGTTTTTTGTTATCGTCTTGTACGTTAATTTTACACTTCAGATTTCAAATGTTATAGGTATTCTTTCTAAAAGACTAGAGGTAATCTCAGAAAAGACTTAAATATATTAACTCAATCGGTTAAAGTTTAGACAAAGGAGTGTCGCTCCTCTTGTTTTACACGTAATCAACTACGTCTGACGTAGACATTACGTCAGGAGCAATAAAAAAAAATTACCCGTAGTCGTCATTACGACGTCTTAAAATTCAACTTATGTTTAAAATTCAAGAATCTTCTCCAACTGTTTTGACTATTAATTACTTTTAATTATTATTTCCCAGTTACTGTCTTTGTACCAAAAGGTTCTCTAAAAATAAACGACGAATTAATAAACTTGATTGGTGGTTTTCTGGAAAGCACGAGAAAGTCCAGACCTTCAAATAAGTATGTACAGCGGCGCACTCGACAACGTGTCGGAGTACCATACTTCGATTCTCTACGTCATCATACTATTTGAAGCTATACAAAGAAAAAACATCCTTAAGACGATAATTGAAATAATACTTAGATAGGGAAGAGTTTATCATAGTCTTTGTCTTTACATACTTACTAGATAACTAGATACTAAATAATTTACTACTATAGTAGTAAGTTATTTATTGGTGTTGCTGACCATACGTGCATTGAAACATGATCTCGTTATCATTGCCGATTTACGCCCAGATGACCATCCGCGTAGAATATTTGTCGGTAGATACTATTGGCTTGTATAATACGATGGGTGATCAAAACGTATCCAAAATTAGTATATACGAAGGAAATAACATTTAAAAAATTATATATTTCATTTTTCAATATAATCTCTCTTTGCTTATGAATATTCTTAGTGTAACGTTTCACCGGCCCTTTTATACCATTTTAAAAGAAATATTTTTCATGACCTTCCAAGAATACTTCTACAGCACATATCAACCTCGTCCTCTTTATTGCATTACGAGCTAAAACTTGAGGTAGAAGGGTATTCGTTGTCTTGGTGAAAGAAAATGCTAGTTTTATTTTATTCTCTTCTCGAGTTTTTTTAATCAATACGACGTAATATGAACCTGTGATTGTCATCCATTTCGTCAAGTAAGCATGATACTTCGATCAACATCACAGAATACAAATACCATCATTTTACCGGCGGAAGGAAAATTTCTCCATTACTGTACAATTAGGTCTTTTCCAAGCCATTCTTTGCTTTTAATTTCAGGGTCAAAATGATTGACCCAAGTCTCATTGTACACATGTCTTAGAAACAGATCTCTACTGGCTTTCATCATAGGCAAAATTTTTTCGGAAATTTGAACTCCTAATTTATTATGATTGTCTGTTATTTTAACATTCTAACTACCCATCGTGCAGTTTTTTTTTTTTTGTTTTTTATTTGATATACGCATTTTTAAATAAAAGCGGGGTTTTTGCTATCGCACTGTTCATGTCCATTAAAATTCTTTGTTCTGATGTCGTACTTTAAAAAATATAATCTCGTCGAAACTACACATAGCGAAGTTCAGGTTTTCAGTTAGTATAATAAAATTATATATATGACGAATTGAATTTTATGTTATTGTAGGTTTCGTCAGTGATTGCCTTGTGGTAACTATCCCTTTGCTTAAGTAGTTCAGAAAATTATTTTTGCGTACAATAATTAATTTAATTATCCTAAGTTTTTTTTTCATCCTATTGCAAAACTTAGATTTTGTAAAACTATAAAACGAACCGATCTCGGTTAATTAGTTTTTTCCAATGCTAGCAATTTAATTTCTCTGAGAAACCATGATACATACCTATTTTTCTAGAAGTTCAATAGATCATTTTCTAGCGGACTAGTGATTCAACATTCTAGACAAATAAAACGGTTCTTTTTTACGCGACAGCGTATGCAACCGACTAATACAAATAGTATAACATGTAAAAGACCTTCAGCTGCTATAATCGTTACATCTCCAGGTACGTGCAACCGATCTGTGTAACTTTGAAGTTAGTCACAAGACGTCGCTGTAACATAATTTCATTGAAGCGTTGCAATGGGAATTGAGGCTCGTTTACGTAAACGGGCATGCGCGTCACACTTCAGAGTGCTTCAAAGCCGCACATCATAATTGCTCGTATTGTAAATTTTCTATTGGAAATTTTTCACAGTCGATTTATAGTTTTATGGAATTACTATATTTGCACAGCTTCAAAACATGTTCCATCGTTTCTCGATAATGAAACTTGGAAAAATATTCTTTGTAATTTATGTTACACATAGTTTTTCAAGCTATTCGTACCTTAAATGTAATAATTTCTTCGCTAGTAATATAACATTGTAATCAATACGTAGTATTGGTCGTACAGTACACTATGATAAAGAAAAAGATATATTTTTATCATTTTACTGTTGAAAAATGAATATCTCATTAAAACAATTTAAGTAAATATTGTATTGTTAATATCTGCGCATATTGGATGAACTCTAATATGCATACGTATATACTGTGACGAAATAAGATGACCTCATAAGACAGCCTAATTTATTATCGATGTGAACGTACAGCTGTGCACAAAAGTCTTTTCAATATCACCGCTTACGTGTCGAGCACATAAGTTGGTTAAGGAATTCAAAACGTTTGTATCTTTTGTAGTTAGGGCTATTATTTACATTCTTCAATTTTTCACATTTGATACGCAAAAATGACTTTGATTTATTTAATTATTGGAGACTTGCTATAGGCGCGAAAACTTGTTCGGAGAGCTGTAAAATTAATGTATTGTTCAATCGAGTCACAGTTATTTTTTTACTTCTTGTATTTTCTCGCTAGGCAGGTGCAAAGTATTGTGTGTCACACGAGAAAAAGCATGGCACAACTTCTTGTACAATAGTTTGTAATAAGTAATTGTAAGTAATTTAGTGTTGTAGTTAGTAATTTATGCGACTAGAGAGCAAAGTTCGTTTTTGTTCCGAGTGATGAGTTTGAGTCCCGAGCAAGCGAAGTATTCTATAATTGAATCACAAGCGTAGCGGGTGATTATATACGTTTATATTCGTTGGAATTCTGTGAACCAAAATTGGTATGTGCTCACTGGTTTTAAGGAACAAAAGCCGATTTTTCAGCTAGTGAGGTGAAAATAACTACCAATTGTTACTGTTATAGCTATATTTCACTGGACTCCCTAAGAAAGTTGACATCTGTCTGACTAATTTAGTTACTTAACGAGAGAAGGTTATTTCATGGTTCTTTTTTTTTTGCGTGAGTGGACGATTCTGCTTATAGACGCCTGTGCACCTACCACGCAGGTTGTGCCGTATTGGAACAACACAGAAGGCAAAATCTGACCAGCTAGACGACCACTTAACCTATATTCTGAGGACTGGACGCGTTGAGGATGCGTATCTACCTGTGGGCGGTTACATAAGAGCTTCGCCTCAGCGTAGGGGGGATTCATAGTACCGCCTTATAACAGTAAAAACGATATGGTAAAATAAAATGAATTTGTGTGTTCCAAAGTTCACTTGAATTTGGGTCTTTGGGTTAATGAACTGCAGAATCGGCAGAAATGTTGTTTGTTTCACAAAGAATTAATGTCTATAATTTTTTATCGTTAAATTGAGGTTATCGTTATTCATTTGTTGGGGGTTAATTAAACTTAAGCAGGTGTTATCCTTGAACCAAATTTGTTTTTTGTCTGGTAGTTTGAGCCACTGCACCGATTTTGATGTTTCACTTTTAAATAGGTACATGATATGGTTCAGTCTTAAACATATGGGGTATGATCATCAGCTCCTTTCAGTAGCAAAGCAGCAGGTAATAAGAGTAGTCTAGAGCGAGGCATAGCAAAATAGATCAGACCTTGTGGATGTTGTTGCAGAATTAGCTTTTCTTGTGGTACAATTTTAGACTAAACTGTGAGTTCCTCAAATACAATGGGTACGTAAAAGTTATGGTCTATTCCAGTTCTAAATAAAAATGTAGTTTAATTTTAATTAATTTGACACTAATAATGAGTTTCGACGGTCATCGGTATCAACATTGTGGGCACAGTTATTGATATATTTTAATTATAATATAAGCAAACAATTTAAATTATTGAAAAAAAATATTGGTGAGTGTTATTCGATGTGGTTTCGTAATAGAGTGAGATCCCAGTCACCCCAGACTTACGTGATTTTAGGAAAGATGAAATTTTTAGGATTGGTAGTATAACTTAAACTAAGAAAGGAATGGATACTCGCTAAGCTGAAAGCGAGGCCGTTTTACAGGTAGCAGGTATCAAAGGTGAAAAAAAAAACAAGTTAACTTATTCAAGCGCATAAGTACAAGTGACGTGCACTCTGACGCGTAAATATCTCTCTCTTACAACTCGTGGCTACTCTGAGTTAGTGTGCTGTTAGTTTTTAGTCCATATGACTGTTTATTAAAGATGGGCGTTTTCGGATTTTTAAGCCAACGATTTACAAACCGATATCGCAAACGACATTCGTTTTCGCAAATCGATGTCAAAAATCGATTTCTTTTCTAAACCGTAAATAGTTTACGTGATTTTCTTACAAATATACCTGCTACCTGTGAAACGGCCCCGCTTTCAGCTTAGCGAGTATCCCTTTCTTTCTAAGTTTATGTTATACTACCGATCCTCAAAATTTTATTTTTCCTAAAATCACGTAAGTCTGAGGTAACTGGGATCTCGGACTATAAGGACATTAGAAAACAAAATATTATGCCCTATAAGTATACCAATAAAAAATAATTAAAAAAATAAATAAAAACCGACTTCAAAAACATAAACTAAAAAGTTAAAAATAAAATTTTCACTTTAAAGAAAGGAACATTAACAGGCGGCATATAGTTAATGAAGTCGGTGCCTACTCACTCAGACACTTTAAATTGTGTTCTATATTCGTTATAGTTATAAATATATCATTGTTGTAATTGTTATTACCTGGTAAGTACCCATTTAAAGTGTCTGAGTTGGCACCGACTTCATTAACTATATGCCGCCTGTTAATGCTCCTTTCTTTAAAGTGAAAATTTTATTTTTAACTTTTTAGTTTATGTTTTTGAAGTCGGTTTTTTTTTAATAATTTTATTTTTTAACTCTTAGTTGAACGCATCTGTAACTTATTTGTATTTAGTATAAATGGGGCTATTAAACGCGCTACTCAAATGTAACAGCGCCGCGATTACGCAACTTAAATTCAGTGTTAAATTGACGCATCAGCATGCCTAGTAGCCAGTGGTATTCCTATGTAAAACTTCAATCTTAATTATTATTTTTGTGCGAACTGAACATTTTGGCATATTCACCCGTATGAAGGAAGCCCAACAAAAGATAACTGCTGTAAATCGTTGAGGAATTCCCTCGACTGTTTATGGTCTTCATCATCAGACCTGTAATGGCACTTATAACCCATATGAGTGCAAAGTTATCTTCAATAGAAATGAATTAAGTCCAAACATCAGGTAATTGCCGTAAATCGTTAAGGAGTTCCCTCGATTGTGTATGGCCTCCATCATCAGATCTTTAATGGTAGGTACTTATAACCCATATGGGTGCAAAGTTCTCATTAATAGAAATGAATTAAGTCCAAACACCAGGTAATTGCTGTAAATCGTTAAAGAGTTTCTTCGACTGTGTATGGTCTCCAACATCAGACCTGTAATGGTACTTATAACCCATATGGGTTCAAAGTTCTTATTAATAGAAATGAATTAAGTCCAAACACCAGGTAATTGCTGTAAATCGTTGAGGAGTTTCTTCGACTGTGTATGGTCTCCAACATCAGACCTGTAATGGTACTTATAACCCATATGGGTGCAAAGTTCTTATTAATAGAAATGAATTAAGTCCAAACACCAGGTAATTGCTGTAAATCGTTGAGGAGTTCCCTCGATTGTGTATGGTCTCCATCATCAGACCTGTAATGGTACTTATAACCCATATGGGTGCAAAGTTCTCATTGATAGAAATGAATTAAGTCCAAACACCAGGTAATTGCTGTAAATCGTTGAGGAGTTCCTTCGATTGTGTATGGTCTCCATCATCAGACCTGTAATGGCACTTATAATCCATGTGGGTGCAAAGATCTAATCAATAGAAATGAATCAAGTCCAAACACTAGGTAATTGCTATAAATCGTTAAGGAGTTTCTTCGACTGTGTATGGTCTCCATCATCAGACCTGTAATGGTACTTATAACCCATATGGGTGCAAAGTTCTCATTAATAGAAATGAGTTAAGTCTAAACACCAGGTAATTGCTGTAAATCGTTGAGGAGTTCCCTCGATTGTGTATGGTCTCCATCATCAGACCTGTAATGGCATTTATAATCCATATGGGTGCAAAGATCTCATCAATAGAAATGAATCAAGTCCAAACACCAGGTAATTGCTGTAAGTCGTTGAGGAGTTCCCTCGACGGTCTTTCAGCTCCATCATCAGATCGACTCCCGACCTTCATTAAATAGTACTAGTAATAGTACTTTATCAAAATACTTAAAATACGATACTTTAAAATACGATTTTCGTAGGTTGCTCTCGATTTCTCTGGGATACCATCATCAGATCCTGGTTTCCTTATCATGGTACCACTCCGGACATATCTCCCTTTCACAAAAAAAAAATCATCCAATTCGGTTCATAAACAACGAAGTTATCCCTGAACACACATAAAAAAAAAAACATATATATGGTCGAATTGAGTAACCTCCTTCTTTTTTGAAGTCGCTTAGAAAATATAAACCATTATATAAATACGAGAACAAAATTTAGCACACGTCAAAACGAATTTTTGTGTATCTGTGCACACGAAATCGTATGCGCGAATGACTTTATAGATTTTAATTTGTGAGATAATCGTTAACATGTAGAAATATGCGTCAATAACTAGAGTAACAGATTTGAGAGCAGCGTCCATTACTTGACCGCTTAACATCCGCCGTCGACTTTTTGCGTTCCTGACACATGAGATTACAGCTATAACATCATGTTTATTGTAAGTTGACATAATAATATAATTTTTAATAAAATTTTATGTCATTCGTGTATGCAAACGATAATAATATTTGAAAACGGGAATCGTTCGACGCCGGTACAAATTCACATAAACCATCCGATTATATATCCGATATACCGATTAAGACCTGTCAGGAACGCAAACTCTTCACGGCCGATGTATAGTGTATAAGTTGCCGGTTTGCAGGCGAAACAATTGACGACCGCTCGCGGACATACGCACAACTGCCTTCACACCTGCCACTTGTGTTCACGTCCGATACATTGATCAAAATAAGAATCCACATTAACTAAACTTTAAGCTGCTGTTAATTTGTTCCTTTATGAGTTAATATTCATATTAAAAACTATAAAAGTACGAATTGGCTAGAAGCCCTCTTCTGCGTTTACCGTTTAACCACTCATACTCAAGCTAGCTGGTGCAAGATGGCAAATTTCAGTCCGCGAAGTCCTCGCGCGCCGGTCTTCACCCCCGCGAAATTGCCATTTTCCATACTGTGAAGTGACATTTCTGACTCTATTAACACCAAACGCTGCTGTCAAATTTATTCACTCAATGTTAAAAAGTTGAAAACATGTGCGCTACGTCGCCGACAAAAGCCAATCATAAAATATAATATTTACTGTAATAAGTAAGTTTTATTTTTCTGAGGTGTGAAAAACGTCTTTATTTTTCTGAGGTGTGAAAAACGTCCCTTCACGAGAACTTGGTACACCACTTAAACCGCTATCCGGTATAACCTCTTCGAACATTTCCACGAGCCACTAGAAACATTAATCCGCCTTTATATAACGGCCATTTTTCACCCCAAAAGGGAACACGTATAGGTATACAATATACTTTTGTGATAGCATGTACTCCATGGAATTACTTTCGGAATAAAACTTTTACGAGTATATATAAATCGTTTATTATACGAATATCTAAAATAAAACTATATAAATAAAGGCTGCACGTGGAAAGAATTGTACACGGTTAGGACATTTAATTCACATTTGTTGACTTTCAGGGTCCATTCTATGACATACGCTATTATGAATGAAAGAATATTAAAAAAAAAACTATTTTTTTTACAAGCAAGGTTGAAAAGTTTTTGAAAAAAGAAAAAGGTTTTGACGACCGCTTAGCATAGTGGGTAGCGACCCTGCTTACGAAGCTGGAGGTCCCGGGTTCGAATCCCAGGTCGGGTCAGTATTAATATGATGAATATTGATACTGGTACCGGGTCTTTGTTGTTATATGTGTGTGGTGTCTTCGCAAAAATATTTATATATGTATATATTATAAAGAATATTGAAGTATGTATATCAGTTGTCTAGTAACCCATAAAACAAACATAATACTTGCTTACTTTGGAACTAGATGGCGCTGTGTGGGAAGTCCCATGTATTATTAATATTATAAAAGTTGGCTCGATATTTTTGGCCGCTAGTAGTTTTTCGCAGCAGACGGTACATAATTGATGCGGTACTCAATGTACGTTTTCATCGGTAAACATAAAACGTTTTATCGATTCTTCATAGTAGTTCGGCTTATCAAGGTCATTCGACAATTGGAATAGCGCCAGTAGAGGGTCAACAAAAAGCCCAAAACAATTGACTAGGGATGGTTTTTACTCTGCAACGCGACGGTTGAAAAGACGTATTCATTTTATGTATCGATTCGACATCTTTAAACCATTTTATTAAATGTTTCTGAGCGCAACGACGAGCGACGCGTCGAGAATGCCTGAATGACTTATTTACAAAACAACCAACAGTTATCGGTTATAAACATTCATAAATTCATAATTCTGGTAATGTCGGATCTACGTTTGTAGTCACTATTATGTTTAAATAAACTAGTGGTTGCCCAGCGGTCGAAGTTCGACCGTACGCACTTTTTTGAAACCACTAATACTAAATAGGCGAGAGTAAGTCAATTCAAACTGCTTCAAAAGACGGACTATTAAACTCGTATGATTGACAGTATTTGTAACACATATTAGGTATATATAGATTTTAGCTCTTGGCACTCTTTTTCCATATAAACTTTACCTATGTCAAATCTCACACTCTTCCGTACATGTAATACGCTTTAAGAGGGGTACAAAATTTTCTCATCACATATTAATATATAGAAAATCAAATTAAGTAGTTTGATTCCCTGTTAAAGTAACTGATTTTTCAAAAATGTAAATATGCAGTTTTGTTTTCTCTAAAATCGAGCTCGTGATCCCTTTGAACACTTCGCTATTTCTCATAGTTTAGGATTTGACCATACCCATCTCAAAAATTCATCCTGTATATTGATTTAACCTTTCTACACCCCTCCACATAAACTTCCACTATGCAAAATCTCACACTCCTTCGTGCGTATGCTTAAAAAGGAGTCTAAAGTTTTTTGTTCACGTATTTATATATAGATATGTTTTGGCGCCAGGGACCGAAAACATTCATTTATTTTGGTACCGGTGTCGAACAGTTTAGGGTAACCGCTATTGCCATCTGTTGCGGTTACCGGTATTCAGTTTTCGGTTACCATTTTAAAATCGGAATTTTACGCTGCAATGGATGCCACGCCCTTTCATTTGTGCCAAAGACACAAAGATAAAGGTTTTATTTCAGTTACCGGTTTTCGCATGGCTGTATTTAATTTAGGTATGACCTGTAAAAATACCAGTAAAAATATTAGAGTTTGCAAACAAAATAATACCTGTATTGATCACACCGGTTTCGGTCCCAGCGTTCGGCGCTTTCAAAGCAATATATCTATACTAATATTATAAAGCTGAAGAGTTTGTTTGTTTGTTTGTTTGTTTGTTTGTTTGTTTGTTTGTTTGTTTGTTTGTTTGTTTGTTTGTTTGTTTGTTTGTTTGTTTGTTTGTTTGTTTGAACGCACAAATCTCAGGAACTACTGGTTCGAATTGAAAAATTCTTTTTGTGTTGGATAGTCTATTTATTGAGGAAGGCTATATGGCTATATGTATAAAATAATACTATCTGTCTGTCTGTCCATTTGAGCAAATCTCCAAAACGGCTATACTGATTTTGATGAAACTTCAAAGATATGGAAAGGAAATGGTCAAAAGTGACATACACTACTTTTTGTATGTCTGTATGTACGTCCATCTGTCTATTCGAGCTAATCTCCAAAACGGCTGACTGATTTTGGAACCAACTTGTGAGATACCTAGCTATTCTTCATGCTAAAATGGCTACACGGGATTTTATGAAAAAGTTTCCGAATGTTCTAGAAGGTGTTACAATGTTCTAGAACGTCGCGTTCCTTTAACTGTCCCGGTATAACTGTGTAGTCCACGCGAGCGAAGCCGCGGGCGGAAAACTAGTAAGCTAATATAATTACTTATATTTGTTATAAATTCAAATTGTATTTATTCGGCTACCCACTGAAATTAGCAGACGCGTAAGAATAACCTTTAGATTTAATATATACGTTTGTTAAAATTAATAACGCGTGTTATGCAAATAGATAAATCCAGGATCGCATAAAAGAAGACGAATCAACCGAGTAGGTATATGTAAACGTCTGGCTATATACATTAACATGTATTTTCGAAGGAAAACAAGCGTAGAATCTACAATATTGTCTCAGGCGAATGTACCATTTAAATTATCGTCTATAGTTAACGGTTTTATGTAGTAATATTTCATGACTAAATTTTTATGGTCTGAAACCTATAGAATAAGTCACCCATTTTATTTCTGCTATCTAGAGAAAATAATATCGCAAATCGCTACCAACTACATGTCAATTTATGAGAAAACCTCAGTGTGATTGATTTGATTTATTGATTCAAGTGGCAGTAAATAGTTAGTTCTTTGCCTATGCGTAACTTTTAGGATTTCGATAAGAATGTTATGTGGCGGTTTACAGTTTTTTAGTTGACTTTAAGTTAAAAGATGGAAAAGACTATTAATGTCATTAATATTAGACAATGTACATTCATATGTTTCATTTAACCTTTGCAATTAAAAATACTTAAAAACCTTTCCAGAAGCAATTATAATCGAGGCGGAAAATCATCATCATCATCATCAGCCCATTTTTACCCCACTGCAGGGGCTTAGGCCTCCCCCAGGGTAACCGTACAGTTTAGATACGTCAAGTCCCTACTCTTCAAACCCCTTTCAAGGGGTATGGACGCCCCCCTTTGTAGGGGGGCGTCATATGGAAGAGGAGGGGGGCTTGGAGCTTAAGTCCACCACGCTGCTCCACTGCGGGTTGGGAACTGTAACGACCGCCATCTATTGACAGCGTCCGGGACCGACTGCTTAACGTGCCCTCCGAAGCACCGTGTCAGTGATATTGTGTACTTAAGTCAGAAAAACTCATTGGTACACGCCCGGATTCGAACCATGGCCCTATGGGGCCTTATAAATTTCAGACAGGTTCGTTGCGCTCTGGGCTATCACGACACGAGGCGGAAGATACCCGATAGGAAATACCTGTGGAAAAGATTTTCACCAAACATATATGTATAGTGATATTAGTGACTTATTAATAGGACATTATTGTCCTGTACGAATTATACTGTTACCTTTGTCACATAATGCTGTATCTGTAATAATTATACTATCGCAAAAAAAATTAACAATTTGGTCCACACTTGTGACCCAGACTTTAGCAACGGAGGTACCGTTGCTAAAGTCTGCAACGCTTATTTTCCGTCACGCCATCTCACCATCAGATCTCGGTCAAAAAGCACTCCATGTGGAAAGTATTTCTATGGTTTTACCAGAGGTTTTTTTTTAGACATAGTAGTCTATTCGTACATAGACTAGACTATGAGATCAGACGGCAGACAGTCGGGCGCCGCGTCGTCGGTGCCTTCCGACTCGTTGGCACGCCCACGCGGTCTTCTGTGAAGACGCATTGCTGAAACTTAACCTATATTGAATGTTTATTCTGGATTCATTATCACTGTAAAGAGTCGCTAATTAGATCGAACAAAAATTATGTGATTTCATTAAAAGATAGCTTTTCGAGCTATTAAATGGTCATTTTTATTTGTATACTTAGGCATATAAGCCTAGTAACATTGTTATTTTTATATGTAAATAAACAGACGTAGTTATGCACCAAATAATAATAATAATAATAACACACACAGTCACAACAACGTCTAGGTCCCAAACTAAGCATTAGCTTGTATTTTGGGTACCAAGCGAAGTCACCACATACATATAACAACCAAGACCCGGTGCCGGTGCAAAAAAATGTTATAACAAATTATTTTATCAAGGTTTCTTACACGAATATGTGTTTTACTTAAGTAATTTTATGTATATTTATTAGTCGATATGAATAACTTTGAAAACACAAAAGGTGAACAGTGTATGTTGGACAGCTTACTTTATTTACACAGAAAACAGCGTCACCGTGTACGGGGGAGGGGCGATGAAACGGGCGTAACGGGTACCCCGCCACGGTATGTAAGACGCATAAAGTCTATCATAGCAATTTAGTCGTATGTAATAAACTAACGGCTCATTCCCATTTTGCTTAGGTCAATTAAACAACTATTAATACAGGTCGTGCCAACTAACCTAGCAATTTACACTTGTGAGTGTTCTAAGAGATGCTAACGAATATCTAACTTAAAACTATTTTGTCTGCTCTGTAAAGCAGGCAAAATTTGTAAGCGATCTGGTCACACTAAGATGCGTGTTTTTGGATAATAATAATATAATAATAATAATATAATAATAATAATAACACACACAATCACAACAACGCCTAAGTCCCAAACTAAGCATTAGCTTGTATTTTGGGTACCAAGCGAAGACACCACGTACATATAACAACCAAGACCCGGTGCCAGTATTAATATTCATCATATAAATACTGACCCGACCTGGGATTCGAACCCGGGTCCTCCAGCTTCGCAGGCAGGGTCGCTGCCCACTAGGCTAAACTGTCGTCTGATTATTATTATTTAATTAAGTTTATTTATTTTTAATTTAATTATTTAATTAACAATTAAGTGATTAATGTTAATGACGCTAATTACGCGTCATTTAAAAAATCCGTGCACTTGCCCATAGTCTTAGCGATCGGATTTTTGAAATGCAGCGTATTCCACGCTACTCTTGCACTGCATTAATTTCCCAGAATTTGGGCGCAATAAATATTTAATTGTGAAAATCGTGGTTGACTATCCAAATGTTATGTTATCCATTTATTTATGTTATGTTAACCATCCAAAGTATATACAAAATTTCGTGTTCGTACTACTAACGGTTGAGGAGTGTCTTCATGAAAAGACAATCCTAGCTGCAGCAATAGACTAACCCGACAAACAGCACAGGTCATGTTTATCATTTTAGTGTATCGTCATCGAAATTGCATAAAATATGTATTCTAAATTTCAGCCCGATAGCTTCAGTGGAAGTGGGTAAAATATTGATTGCGAAATTCCAGGACATACGAGTACATATATATACGAGTGAAGTTAAATGAAAGCTTTTAATAAGAAAAATGATATGGAGGTTACTAAGTGACTTTTTTATATGAGTCACTAGTTTTTCAAATGCGCGCTTCTAAAGTCCTAAATAGTGTTTTTTCCGCTTTAAGTTTTCAACTAAAAGATGGAACATTCTGAAAAAAACTTAAGTTAGTAGAACTTTAAAAACCAGCCAATTGCGAGTCGGATTCGTGCCCTGAAGGTTCCGTACTGTTATATACCGTCTTATGGAAACTAAACACATATATCAACTATTAAAAAATATTTCTTTGTGTTATATAACTACAAATTAATGATTTTCGGATTTTCCGTTTGCTTACGATTGTGCTTTTTCATGATTCTAGGTCAACGGATCAGTTTTGATTTATTTGATAGGGTTAAAATATGTGTTATAAATGGCTGTATTTTTTGCTTGAGATTCTTAATTTTTTTTACAGCTTCAAGAGATTGTAGACTCTACCTAAGTTTTTGATATTAATTTATACTTGACCTCTACGCCATCCTGAGAAAAAGAGTGTAAACAAATAAACAGGCAGACAGACAGAGAAACGGACAATGTAGTGATCCTATAAGGGTGCCTTTTTATTTTTGAGGTAGGGAATTCTAAAAATGCCTTTAACGAAAATTATTTTGAATATGTTGCGTACTTTTCGAGATTTTGTTTTACTTAACTTATTATTTGAATTTAATCATGAACGTTAATCCTGACTAGGGAACACTTCACTATGCTTAGTCCAACACGCACCTGGCCAGTATTTTCTTTTAAAAGATTTTTTCACAGAGAACAACGTAATTATACGTTTATAAATATACTTTTATCAATAACTTCTCCAGTACATGTATTAAAGCAATATTTCTGTAATATATATTTTCACTCAATCCTACTTAGAAGGGGCTCAATAACGAGTTCCCTGCATTTGAAATCGAATTTAGGTAGTCACGAAATGATTTAGTAACTCCTGATGGAATGGTGATAATAGAATCCAATAACGGGGGGCTTCATTTAACTACGTCAGAGTTATAACTTGAAAACTGGGGTCCGTGTTTCCGTTTTGTGTTATTTTTTATGAACTAAAAATTCATAATAATAACCGGCAAATCACGGATCTCAATTACAGCACAGAGGTCCGTAGAAATCATAATATTATATTACCAGTATAGTCGATAGACACGGGTATTGAGACTTAATGAGGAAAACTGTATTTATTTTCACTTTACTTAAACCAGTTTTGTTATCATCGAAAATTTACATTAATATTAGGTACTTAATTTATAACTAGGTAAATAATTTAAAAATATTGTCGAATAAATATATATCTTTCGGAAATAGAAGGATATATTTTCGTTCTAAAATAAGTGTCATCCCCACGACGATTACGATTCTCGGTATCGTAAAAATATTATTTTCCTGGATAAGAAAGTGTTTTGGCAATACAAACTCCTGGAAAATACGTGAACAAGCTTTAGAAACTAACACAGAGAAAAGTGGTTGTGACAGACGGACTCACAGAAGAGTTATCACGGGGGTTTGTTTTTATGCTACACATATTTCACGACCGCTTAGCAGAGTGGTTAGAGACCCTAACTGAAGAGCCAATGGTTGCGGGTTTGATTCCCGCCCGGGACAAATATTTGTGTGCATGAACATGTCTATCATTTGTTTCGTTTTTCTGTGTAAAATATATATATATATATATATTATAAAAAAAGATATTTAAGTATGTATATCAGTTTAAGCTTTGCTTTGTTTGGGACTAGATGGCGGTGTGTGGGATGTCCTAGGTATTATATATGTATATATTGTAAATTACATCGTTTTCTTACTAGGTATAACATTCTATTATTTCCTATAATTTCCTATAAAATGACAGAGCCATAAAACATTTTACGACAGAACAATAATTTGGCCGCGTAGACTAAGCAATTTATATTTAAGTGTCGGCAAAAACTGAAACAAAATTTCGTTAAATAAAAAAATAATACAATTCCTGGACGTATGACACTCCTGGCTGTTAACTCCATGCCTCGATCTACTAATAACAGATAAGGGCATATTATTATCTCTAAGTATTACTTAAATTTCTTAGTATACGCGGCCACACAATTATAGCAGACAGCTAAACTCTTCTGTTGCTAAAACAGTGTAAGATTACTTCTGATAGTTTTGGTTCTTCACTTCATCAGCCCACTTTTACCCTACTGCAGGGGCTTAGGCCTCCCTCAGGGAGAGGAGGGGGGCTTGGAGCTTAAATCCACCACGCTGCTCCACTGCGGGTTGGGGACTGTAACGACCGCCATCTATTGAGTTTTGGTTCTAAAACTGTCAAATTACAATAAAAACAAATCAGCTAAATTAACATCAGTTTGTGTCAAACCCGGGCACATAGACTTCTGCATTTCACAGCTCAAGGACTTACATTACCATCAATACAGAGGATGTATAACTGTTTCTAAAGCGTCATTCTAACTTCCAGCACTATCCATTAGATGTTAAAAAAAATATTACTTGGTCGATTTCTATATTCGTTTTCGTACATTTAGTTATGTACGTACGTCTCAAACTCTGCTAACGGTGTGTTTGATTAACGATAACTGGGATTTCTCGCGAAGGTCGTTTCAATGATAACCACTTAATGCGGTACGTATTCAAGACTATCCTGTAGTAGATATATCTATCTACTTTTAATGGTTGTTTCTTATTCTCTTTTTATAGGGCATTTTCGCCAATAAAATTCAAACGCGTTACCGAGTTTGCTATTATCGTGACCTTTAAGTACCACCGTAAAAATAAACTGGAGATTTTTTTTTTTATTTTATATCTCGTAAAACGTCGCATGCAAAGGTTTTGTCGTTCCACGGAGAGACTGAAGCTAGACGAAGGGCGTGCGTGTGAGGGGGGAGGGGAGTGCGCGCGCAGATTCTTCGATCCATCGAATAGTTTGAATGAACCATCATTAATGTTTTGGCAACGTCACGTTACGCGCCGCCTATATAATTCATCTCCCTTTATTAACATTGTCAGTCTAATTAACTTCAACTTCATAATCACGGCGTGAACTAGTTGGCCTTCCGTATTTGGCTGGAATTTGTACCGTATTTTGAAATCTCAGACAAAACTCATATTTAACGTAATTAATGCCTTTATCCCCATTAGGCCATGGTTCGAATCCGGGCGTGTACCAATTAGTTTTTCTGACTTAAGTACACAATATCACTGACACCGTGCTTCGGAGGGCACGTTAAGCAGTCGGTCCCGGACGCTGTCAATAGATGGCGATCGTAGCAGTTCCCAACCCGCAGTGGAGCAGCGTGGTGGACTTAAGTTCCAAGCCCCCCTCTTCACCCTGGGGGAGGCCTAAGCCCCTGCAGTAGGGTAAAAATGGGCTGATGACGATGACGATGACGAATGCCTTTATAAGTATTTATAAAGTACTTATTGATTATTGACACGCTTGTTTTAATGTATTTAATATTGACTGATTAGTTCTCACAATAATTATAGTTCTTTTTAGTCAATTAAAGATGTCAGAGCAATATTTGCGGTACAATTTTAGACAAAACAGTAAATTCCTCAAATACAATAGTGCACTAAGAAAAATTTCAGCATGAAAAAAAGATATTGTATACTTAAATCGCGGTATTACTTGATTTAGCGTAGCCCAGTATACATGCAGCTGCAGGGCAAGTCTGTCGGTGTACTTTTGATTTATCCGTATTAATGTTATATTGTACGTATTAAAAATGATGGCTTATTCCAGGCCTACGAGTACCATAATGTTCCTAAGTAAAAATATAGTTTGTTCAGTTTCAATTAGATATAAATAATTATTTCGGACTTTGTTTCCGAGGGTGACCATACCAAAATGTGTTCTTTTTGAGTACAGTTACTGAATACTGGTACAAAACAATTTAGTTTACTAAACAAGCATTAAAAAAAAAATGTCTTTAAAGTACAACGAAATGTTGTGTCATAAAAAGTGCTAAATGCTTACACTAAATTAATTTAACAGCAGTGTTTGTTTTAATAGCCATAAATGTCAATTCACAGTACCGAAGTGACAATACGCAATTCTGAGGGGTTGAAGACTGGCGCGCAGGGATTTTATGGGGATACAGACCGGCGCGCGGAGATCTTGCGCACTGAAACTCGGACTAAAACTCGTCATCTTGCACCAGATAGCTAGAGTATGAGTGGTTAGACGGTAGACAAAAGAGGGCTTGTACTCATATCGTACTTTTTTGGATAAATGTAACTAAAAGTATAAATCTTCATACAATATGGTATAGTGTACATCGAAACAGACATGTCCGTCTACACACTGAAAATCGTATTCGCGAACAAAGTTAAATTTTAATTTGTGTTAAAACGTCCTATGAAAGAAAATTTGAGTAATTTTTCGTTTGACTGTTTTGATCTCTTAATGTAATCGAAACCCGTGTCTAAAAGTTTTGTGGACAGTATCAACAACCGCCTAGTTTCCACGTTAAGAGCCTGAACTATGCCCAGTTAAATTGCCACATCAACCACGCCACGTCTGCGCAAATCTTGCTTCCGTAAATATTTACTTTTCAAGAATTATGCGTCATTTAGGTAAGTACTAATCGTTCGAAAGCAATTTTACAGTGAGTGCTAACTACAACCTTCATCATGACAAGCGCTCGTCGTACAGTCTAGAACAAACATCGCGAAAAAGTATATAATATTATTTCGGGATATTCTGAAACTTGAAACTTGTTTATGAAAACAACTTGAACGACCCGTAGATATCTTTTGTTTTACCAGAAATAAAATTTTGAATGAAATAAATTAAATAGCCAACTGGTAAATATTTCATTCAATTTCCAATTCGATATTTATGTGAATTTCAGATAAAAGTGTTTTTATATTGGTATTTCATTAATTCATTTTTCTAACGCACAAAATAAACGTAAAAACGTTTTGGAAATAGCCTAAAGACTAAGATCTAAATTCCATCGGCCCTTTTTATACCCCACTGCAGGGGCTTAGGCCTCCCCTCAAGATGAGGGGACTTGGATCTTAAATCCACCACGCTGCTACAATGCGGTTTGGCGGATTGTAACGACAGCCATCTATTGACAGCAACCGGGACCGACTGCTTAACGTGCTCTCCGACGCACGGAGCTAATGATAGTTAATGCACCTACACTTAAGTCAGAAAAAACTCATTGGTACACACCCGGATTTGAATCACGCCCGCATAGCCTTAAAGATTTAAAAAAGGTTCGCTGCGTTCGAGCTATCACGACACATTTACTCTATGGAGGGACCCAATCTTATGAAGCCAAGAGAAGAAGGGTTGATGATCTGTAGCGATCGTAACTAAAGTTAATGCTTGGATTCTTCGGTTTTCAAGTGGTTTTCTATATAGATAAGCATTATAGTTGATATGTCGCTGATGATGTCGTGATAGCCCAGAGCGCAACGAACCTGTTTCAAATTTATAAGGCCCCATAGGGCCATGGTTCGAATCCGGGCGTGTACCAATGAGTTTTTCTGACTTAAGTACACAATATCACTGACACCGTGCTTCGGAGGGTACGTTAAGCAGTCGGTCCTGGACGCTGTCATAGATAACGGTCGTTACAGTTCCCAACCCGCAGTGGAGCAGCGTGGTGAACTTAAGCTCCAAGCCCCCTCCTCACGCTGGGGGAGGCCTAAGCCCTTGCAGTGTAAAAATGGGCTGATGATGATGATGAAGCATTATAGCGACAAACAGCTTTGTGTTCAACTCGATAGTTAAAAACGATTTCGAAACATTTTCTATGCGAACAAGATTTTAATTCATGTATAATAATTTTTTATATATATTTAAAGCTTAGGGTTTATTCAGTTTACCTATTTTTAGTATCCGATAGTTTTATGAGAGGAAAATCAATAAGTGACGGATTTATTTCGCCGCCATTTGGCAAAATATTGGAATTAAAATGAGTGATATTTTAGTTTCGGTGGCTTAAAACACTCGAGTTTGATATTAAAAATTCGTGTATTTTTAAAATTCTGATTGACTTAAAAACGATCGTACAACGTTAGCGAAGATATTTTTTCCCCCTTTTTTTTAAAGTATAGTTTACTACAGAACGAGGGTAATGTTTATTGAGTGTATGCATACCAATATGTTTCTTACTTTTAGAATAACGACTTGAAGATATTTGAGTTTGAAGAGTCAATGGATTTGGATTCGTCTCGGAAATGTCATAGGCTATATAATATTTTGTAATTGATGATGGTGTAACTTCTTAGTTGGTAGCCGTGGGTAATTTGTAAATTTACAATTAATGAAGTTAATAATGTTAATGATTATAATGTTAATGGCTTAATGAAGTTAATAATGTTAGATGTCCATGGATAGGTATTCATCTCCGGAAAGTCATATACCACTTTATATTCCGAAATTTCTGGTTCTAAGATGTTGACCGAAATTTTAAAAATTACAATACATGTGAAGTTATTTTGGTACGCTAAGTTACGATTGTGGCTTTAAATTTTTTTAATTTAGTTTAGTTTAGAAGGTCGTGGTTCGAATCTCAGGGCATGTACCGATGAGTTCTAACTTATGTACATAGCTATGATTCTGTGCCTCGGACAGCACGTTTAGCCGTCGATCTCGGTTGTCATTAATAGTTGGCAATCGTTAAAATCGACAAACCTGCATTAGAGCAGCGTAATGGATTCAGCTCCAAGCCCCCTCATCCCAAAGGGGAAGTATGGTAAAATGGCGGACTAAATTGCAATAAATTACCTAATGTTAGTAAAAATTTGTATACAAGCGTATTTTAGATTGATAATTACGAAGTGAACGAAACCAATTTTTTTAAATGAAAAGTAAAATAAGAAGACGTAAACATGACGTAATTATAGATCACTAGTGGTCGCCCAGCGGTCGAAGTTTGACCGTACTCACTCTTGACCACCAATAACAAATACGCTGGAGTAAGTCAATTGAAACTGCACCAAACAACAGACTATTTAACTCGTGTGGTGGACAGGGACAGTATTTGTACCTAACATATATTATGTATATATATATTTTAGCTTTTGGAACTTCATTTCCATGTAAACTTTAACTTTGCTAGATTATCAAATCAACTGGTTCGAACCCCTGTTAAAGTAACAGATTTTCCAAAAATGAATATGCAGTTTTTTTTCCTCACAAATCGAGCTCATGAATCCTTTGAACATTCTTCGCTATTTCTCATAGTTTAAGTTTTAGCCATACATACAGTCCCATCTCAAAAACTCACACCATAAATAAATTTTAGCTTTCTGCACTCCTACTCCATATAAACTTTAACTATGCCAAATCTCACACTTTTCCGTGCGCGTAGTATGCTTAAAAAGGGGTCCAAAGTGTTTTTCTTCACTTATATATAGATAACATACAGTCGTAGGCTACAAATATTTATTCTCAATTTATGAATAGGACATTTTAGGCTTACTCCTTTCGTTACGATGGCGACGTTGGCTATCCTGACTTGCGTTTTTTATAATTCTGTGCATGTACGTATTTTCGAACTATATTTTTAATTATTCATTATTTTTGTAAATTTAAGTTTTCAACGAATATTTTTATTTAGTTCCAATAGTAGTGCCCCGCGAGCTTTTTACAGTGACACATAAATTAACATCCTAGTTAAACACTTTTCGATGTTAAAAAAATTAATTAAACCTTTATATAAAGCTAATTCGTCACAATCAAACGTTTGCGCTTACACTGGTACGATTACCTTAGGCAATACAAATATCTACAAAGCGACAAACATATAGATTTGATCTGTCAGTTGTGAGCTCAATCATTCTTTACGGTTTATTAGTTTCGTAATTATTATTAGCGATTCTTATAATGTTTTGTCACGCAAGAAAGTTTAATCAGCTATTAACGAGCGAATAAACGTTTTCACGTCAAAATTAAATACCATACAGCTTTAAATAAAAGCTCAATCAGTTACATTTTTCTAACTCCGTATGCTTTTAGGTAATGCTGAAATACAAATGTATAGGCCCATATTAACAATAGGTCCCCTTCCTTTCCCTTCCTAGGTTCCCTTTCTCCTAGAAGGGTCCTAGTTCCCAGGAGGTTCCCTTTTATGGAATATTTTGTCATTCTTATTCTGTCATACAATATCCTTTTCCATTTCATCAGCCCATTATACCCCACTGCAGGGGCTTAGGTCTCTCTCCAGAGCGAGGAAGGGCTTGGAGCTTAATCCACCACGCTGCTCCAACGCGGGTTGGTGGATACAATAATCCTTTTATCACCTTTAAAATGTTCCTTACACAAATTGTTAGCCCCAAGGTCCTCGTGTCGAATGTTTGATTATATATATACGAAAGGAAGCCAGCCACCTTCAAACATTTGATGGGCATGTTGTAACTATAAACGTAAATAGTTGTAATAGAGAAAGTACACTTAAACCATTCCTATGGATAGGCAATTATACTTATTTGCATATATTATTATAAAACCATTTAATTAATAATCGTTATTCAACATAGCCTTTGATAATGTTATTTACACTACGTTGAGGGGGTGAATTCAAATTGAAACGAAACCCACGCAACAACTTTATATCGAGTTTTAAAAGTAATAGAAGGTTGGTTACATGTTTTATTGGTGTACATAATTTCTCAAATATATTCTTCGGAACGACACTCGCGTCTCGCTGCGGAAGTTTCACGTAAAAAATCTCGTTCTCGTTTCTTTCACTGGGCTTGGTGTAAAGTGTTTGTTACTTTTTTGGAATTGAAAAGTTTGAAATGTAGAATTATAAGTGTTTATGTCTCAAACGACGTATTTCAATACGTTTTATTTGAAAGACCGATTGGCCGAGTGGTTAAAGACCCTAACTGAATCCCGCCCGGGACAAATATTTGTGTGCATGAACATGTCTTTTTCTTCCGTGTCTGGATGTAAAAAGTATCTATATATGTATATATTATAAAAAAAGGAATATTTAAATATGTGTATAATACAAGCATAAGACTTGCTTACTTTGGGACTAGATGACGTAGTGTGGGATCTCTTAGACATTATTATTATTCAAAATATTCCAATGGCAAGTCAAAGACGACGTGCATATTTTTTTTACTTGCATTTTATTATGATTTCAACATTTATTTTATTAATAGTATTATAATATAATAATAATATAATATAATAAATGTGAAACAAAAGTTGATACTCGATGAGAATTTTATATGTTGCAAACGCTTAATACTGCAATCATACTCATTTAAACATAAGTAATATTGATTTTTTTAAATGTAATGATAACAATTTGAGCCAACTGTTGCTTTAGTGGAACTGATTTCCCATCCTGCTCAGGAAGAGCAAATTCGATTCCAACGCCAATAAGCTTGTCATGAAAACCAAACATTTGGATAACATTATTACGGCCTCGAATTTTGTCGGGGTTACATTTATTTTTTACCTAAAGGATTTCCATCGTGGGTATTTAAAAAAAAATATTTTATTATTTAGGGTTGCCTACCAAGTTTGTATTTATTTTATTTCCTTTTGTGAATTGATTTTGTCTTGATTTTCTCCACGCTTACATTATAATGACCAGCGTGGGTTCTCTGTAGATAGCTAACTTGGCAACTGTTTTTGATTTTAGCTGGAATGAGCTCGATATAACTGTTTGGTTTCTGGTTTTGTATAAATTGTGTTTACTTTCCTCCGTTTCCTATAGAAACCTGGTAAACATTTAGAATGGTTGTAAATCCATAACCAATCTGTAAACAAAACAGATCATTTCTAAGTATAAGATTTGATTGTAACTAAGAAATCAAATTTAATCTATATCTATACCAACTTTATAAAGTCGAAAAGTTTGTAAGTTTAAACTCGTTTTCACGAACTATCAGTCTGCTTGGGATAAATATTTTTTGCATTAGGAGCCCGTTTATTGAAGAAGGTCATAGTCTATATAATATCACGGTACGATCCAAAGGAGCAGAACAGTAACCACAAATGTCACGAAAACAGTCATAGGCTACATGAGTGCGGCAGTGACGGCGCCGATGCGGTGTGTATGAAACAGCCATGTTTAATCTAAATTTAACGTGGATGAAACCGCAGGCACAGCTATAATTAATAAAATAAGCTTAATATTAAATTATTTAGAGCAAATGAAAATTGAATTTAAATAATTTCCTGCACCCTTCAGATATAAAATTGACATCTTCAAAGTGTTCAAACATTTGGGTTTTAAAACATTTTCGGTATTTTCTAAAATCTTTATTTTAGAAATTTAATTTTGAAACGTGTACTAGCACGGTTAATGCAACCTGTTGTGAAATAAATAAAATCTAGTACGGAAGGTCGGAACCTTTGTTAATACACAAGTCCGATCGCACTTCCAGATTTATTGGTGAACATAAAACAAAACGAATCCAATGCTCACTGTCCAAGATGGCGGTTAGCTACGTTTATTTACAAGATTATATTTCAATAACGATTCCGTAATTCAGTCGTTCAGGTTATAACGATTTTTATATTTATTTTCGTTGACACCTTGACCTCGGATTTAACGATGACCATGTATTGGAGTTAAATCGAATTGTTAAGAAATCGTGTAGGTGTGTAGTGGAGTGGATTGGTATCGGGTTCACGTGGGAGGGTAGGCAGTTGCGCGCGCAGTGCTACGCCGTAGCAGCTTCACGGGTAGCCGCAGTCGCGCCGCGTTCCCCTCGTAGCGACCGCTAGCTACGCCATCCACGCAAATCAACACTTAACTCAGCAGCTAATACAAACTTAAATAAAATAATTGTGTTTGTTATATATTTATATTGGAATATACGACCTAGCTACAGAGGTAAGTCATATTAGATATATATGTGAATGTAGTCTATTTTAAATTCCAATGCCATTAAGATCATCGACAATGCTTTTGTTATCACATTAAACCCGACATGTGCTCGAGGTCGGCACTATTGTATGTTGCGTAATCTGGATTTACGTTTAATTGTTTGTATTGTTTTCTTTTTCAATCGACATGTCATAGCATTGTCCGCAAGTTCAAATCAATAATTTTCCCTCTGATGCATGGTTTGTCGGCAGATATTCATAATTGAATACTTATAATTAAAAGCTACTAGTAATTATTAATCTACGAACTATCAGCCCACTAGCCGTGGTCCAATATGAAACATGTCATATATTCTATTGATATAAAACTAATATATATTTCTTCTAAAACGAATGCGGCTATAATATTTAGATAATAGTTACGGATGTGCTATCTATAAATGGTTCTAATTTTTAACCCGTTCCAGAGTGTTTGGTTATCTCAATGCGTTCACTTTGCGTTTCATCGTTACAGTGAACTATAAACTTTAATTATAGATATCTAAGACCCATTAGAGTTCGCCAGGTTTCTGATTAAAAATTAACGATTAACCGTTCTTAAGGGATTTGTTCCGTTTTAGTAGCCGTCACTATCTGTTAATTAACATATTACCTTTTGAATCCCTTGAGAATATAACCATTGAATAATAGAAGTAGACATTATTCTCGGCGGAAAATGTTACATTATTCAATTGACTTTCAAAGCTTAAGTGTAGGGAGAGGCAAGCCAAAACAATTTGGTGATGTATATACGGTATATTAATGATTGGATAAAAAATTCGATCACTTCGTAAGTTGCAATTTTGCAAGCTAATATTTCTTAAGGTTAAAATAGTACAAACAAATGCATCAGGCATCATCAAGTTTCATAGAGTACACATATAATGGTAAGTCTTGTGGACTATCTTAGTTGCAACCATGACTTTCGCAAATGACCGCGTACTTTAAATCTGGACACAGCGACTGCCACATGTTCGGTTTTCGCTTAATAGTTAAACTGTGTAATATAATGATGGGAAAGCACAAATTTTCATATATGTCAAGTCTGGTTACCTGTACAGGTATAACTATCATAATAATAATAATAATATTTATCCCTCATAGCGCCTTCTAATCTCAAACTAAGCAAAGCTTGTATTATGGGTGCCAAACAACTGTTAATACTTAAACATTCTTTTTTTTTAAATTAATCTTCTATTTTAATATAGTTACTATATTGCTTTTTAATTTTTTATGCATACAGAAAAAATATCTTGTTCATGCAACTCTGCTACTACAGCCATGACGTTTGATTAATTTTTTTTTATAGATACTAATTCTTTCCAATGTATTCTTTTAATATAGGAAACAAATCACTCGAATATGGCGAGTTTTTATCAACTAAAACCTTGTATTCTTGATAGCATCGTGCGCTACTTTAAACATGTGTACGGATTCATTGTTCTGGTGAATTAGTACGCCAGCACTTAACTTTTCACATTTTATTTGTTCGCTTTAATTATATAATAATGTAGCACAATAAAAAATAACTGATAAAATACAATTACTATTTTTTAATATAATCTCTTGGGCAACTGTCGTCGATGTTAATTTTTACAGCCTTTTTCTTATACATTTAAGTTCAGGACATAAAATTTAAAACTTAATAAAAAAATACTAACAATTTATTCACCGTAAGAGGTTAAAAAATTATATACAACGGCCAAAAATTATTTACGTTGGATGTGTAACCTTGACCTCTGGCTAGAGCGCGGGCGGCGCATGCGACCTGATTCGAGGTCGCATGCGCCGCCCACAGCGCTCTGAGCATTCCATAGTTTATTTAGTTAAAATTTAGAGACGTTTAAAAAGAAAAACAAATTATCAGTAGACGGTGTCGTAAGGCAAGGCGAAAATACTCGCCCAGTACTCGCGTCATCTTGATTGTTTTTCTCTCTCTTTCGTTTAAAAAAAACTGTAAGTAAATAGCGTAATAAACGACGACGCAAGGAACTTCACAAGAATGCCAAACTGGTGATCCAAAACTAAAAAAAATGCTTTAAAAAAACTGCATTAAATGTTCAAAATGTCTCTCATTTATTTCTATGCACTTAGCTTTACGCTTGACATATTTCCGAACACTCCATGAAGCTGTAGTGTCCGATTAAAATTTCTCGAAAGCGTTTATATTTCGTCGCAACATTTCGACATTGTGAATTCGTGTCAGTTTTGATATACATATTTTTACACAACCCCGGAGATAGAAGTCCAACGGTGTACGATCAGCTTACTGGGCGCGCCATCTGACATCTCCGCTACGGCTTAGCCACTGATTACCATATCGCCATTTAAATCAACACGTATATTACGTTGATAATGACAAGAGGCGCCGCCAAGTTATAATAATAATAATAACTCGGCCATCCCACACAGCGCCATTTAGTTCCAAACTAAGCAAAAGCTAGTTGTACTATGGATACCAGACAACTGATATGAATACATAAATAATCTTTATAATATTTACTTATATAGATATTTTTTTTACAACCAGACACGGAATAAATAGACATGTTCATGCATACAAATATTTGATTTGAGTTGATTGTCCATATTCAATAATAGACTAAAAATCAATCGCATTTTGCGGACAGAATACGCGAACGCTGTACCAACCATATTGAGTTGTTACACAAAATGATTATCGAAATCATATTGGTCATCGTAAAATACTAACAATTTATCAACCTCTTGCGGTTAAACCAACTTTTATTTACGTAGTACGGCGTCAAACGTGACCTACATCACTAGTCAGCTTAGCCCAGTACTAGTCCTAGCAATCGAATGAATCACTCGATTAAATAACAACCCGATTATTACCCCATTGAACAATCGAAATGTTTTTCGATTCAAATCTAATAAAAAAAAATTGTTCAATATGAAATATTTACCCATACTTTTTGAAAGCCAAAATGAATTGAATAGGTACCGGTTCCGAACCGGAAAGAAACCCCTCCTTGTTTATTTTATTTAAATATATGTTTAAATAATTCTTTTTTAATCTTAAAAAGCTTATAACTAGAAGATCTTTAAATTAAGAAATGGAGGACAGACTTTTAAAATTATCTAAAATTTTATCTCTCGTACTGTTAGGTATTTAATTATAATGGAATTCCTGGTTATTGTAAGTAAAGGCATTATTTAAATAACGGCGAATGAATAATAAAAAAAACTTTGAACAATCAATCGGTTAAAAACATCTCGGAATCGCGCATCAGTCAGTTGTGTGATGCAGCGCGTGCGACCTTGGAGGTTTATTTGGTGAGGCAAACGACAGTGTGGCATCGCACGTACGTAGATATTATACAAAGTATGGGCGATGAAAATTATTAGGAAGTATAACAACTTTCACGTAAACATTGCCAGTATGTTCCCATCTATTTTTATATTATTATTATGCACTTAACTATGCACTGTTTTATTGTCAAGAGTGACGTACTTGGGGCCATTTCTATAGTCAATTTTTTAATGACAGCCTGAAACGACCTCATTATGTTCGAATTATTGATATCGCGCTTTGTGTCGTTATGGATGACTAATATATACATCATATAGCTAAAAAAGTTTTAAAATTAAAGAATATACAGACAGTGGAATGATAATAAATATAATATAACCGCATTGCGAAAGCCCTCGAACGAAGTCGGGGTCAGTCACAACTGTGAAAACACTAGTTCAAGTACTACAATCCATTGATTACGTCCTAGTTGGCGTTCAGATAAAATATTAAAATTCATTGTCGTATCGACTGACTACTTCGTTCGCGTGTTTCTATTTCACTAAGGTAACACGCAATGGCACACGCACATGTTTTCTTGTTCGAAACTGTTTTGCAGAACACTTTTTTACATATTTGGTTTATTTGGTATGAACGAGATGTGTGCCCATAGAGATAGCGAAAGTCTCCGCCCGCTTCCCCACTAGAAACACGGTAAGACTTTTACTGTACAAAACGCAACGTTCTATTTAGCGGGGTAAGAGACGCGTTTGCGGGGGGAAACGTCTATACATTTTCATACTGAACGTGTTTTTACGTTACAACATTTCACTAAATGATTCGGCGTTTTCGCGATGAAATACTTGCTAGCGGGCATTTGCGGCTAACGACCGATGGTGACATACACTAGCGCAGTGTATGAGCGGTCGCCCGGTTGGTAGCGTGCCGCCGTTCTAGTGGGGAGCGGGATGGGCGCATTTCGCTACTTCTATGCGTGTGCCCAATAGCATTTCAATCCAATCCAATTTTTCTCTAATTTTAGAGTTTTTGGGTAACCTGCTTTGTCCATGCGCTCTTTTCTTGTCTTTTCTTCGCGGTTGTTTGTTTGTTTGTTTGTTTGTTTGTTTGTTTGTTTGTTTGTTTGTTTGTTTGATCGCGCTAATCTCAAGAACTACTGGTTCAAATTGAAAAATTCTTTTTGTGTTGGATAGTCCATTTATCGAAGAAGGCTATAGGCTATTACTATATCAGCTACGACCAATAGGAGCGGAGCACCAACGAAAAATGTTACAAAAACGCCAAAAAATATTCTTTTTGAGAGCTTTCGTTGCGTGCGGTGCGTAAACAGTTGATGTTAAGCAAAAATCAGGTATGACGGGATTGTTCACCTTTGACAGTTCTAAACAAAAGTCCGCGACAGCATATGTGTATCTTTTAAACTTGGTTTACTATAACCTTTTTTATGACAATCAAATTTATTCTAACATAATGCACTATTTGCAAAGATGTTTTTTAAACATGATATGAATCCTTATCATATTAAATACGTTAGTTACCTAGGAATGAAGTGTTAGGAAAGGGGAGGGGAGGGAGAACGCGATGGAGAACGTTTGTGTAGTCCACCCGGGCGGAGTCGTGCACGACCGCTAATCATAAAAAAGTAACGACGTGTTTCAGAGTTTTCTATTTTCAAATTTTAAGGGAGAGGTGGGGCTCAAAAGTTTGTATGACAGTAACCAAAATTTATATCACTAAAAAGTACACAGAAACCATCTCGAATGTTAATAATAGATCACTTTAACAGGAATGTGTAGTCTACGCAGGCGAAGCTGTGGGCGGTCGCTAGTAAACAAATAAAAGGCAGAGCCTTTGATAAACTATCCATTTAACCCTGCAAAGAAACATAACACACCAAACATCAAAGAATCGCTGTTTTAGAGAAATGTATATCTACTGCAGCGCCCCTTTGGCGTGTTAAACCTGTCTAATAAATCTGCTGTCAGGTGGTACTTATGTAATTCAAAATACCAGCAATTGAGAAATTTTTATTTTATCATAGTTTAAAAACGAATAGTTTCAACATAATCGGTTCAGTAGTTTTTGCGTGATGCTTTAAGAAACAAACAATTTTTAGATTTAATATTTTACTCCTTTAAGAGATGAATTTTAAAAATCTTTTTATAGTGCTCTCCTACGCTATTTATGAAACTCCTGTGCAAAATTTTATACTTCTAGACTATCTAGACCCACCGGTTAAAGCTGTGAGACACGTCGATCAGTCAGTGTTATAGAGTTTTATTAAGTAGAATACAACGTACATTCTATCACTGTTCGAAGTACCTAGTTGCTTTGTTTTTTTTTAACATATTTTCTATTTGGTACTACGTGCAGAAATATACCATAAAATAACCCTTATAAGTACAATGAATCCTAGTATAGGTATCCAAAAATGGTCTTGAAAAGCACTTTCCCGTATGTGTTATGTGTAATCATTGGTCATGGCAAACAGAGTAAGACCAAGTACGAGGACACCAAGCATACCGTTGTTGTGCCAAGTTTTTGTCCGTTAAAATGGAGTCGTAGCGAAGACGCTCCTCGCTAGAGCTTCTTTTAGCGCTCTAAGAGAATTCAGAACCTCTGGGTATAGTCGCAGCTGTTTTCTGTTGACCCAAAGACGGTACGGCCAGTAGGTTACGTAACATTGCTCACGAGTGCCGCGGCTATCGATCGCGTACCCGCGGGCGCGATGCCAACGGAGAGGCACTCTGGTGCTCATATTAAACCCGCAACTACTTGTTCCCGAACAACGATAAATAACCCGCTAAGTTACATCTACTGTCTAACGTCCATATTAGTGTAATGTGTCTAAATTTAAACTTAGACCTGTATATATAAAATGGCGACTAGTTCGTGTCGTTTTAAAACTTTAATTTAATATTTTATGTTTTTTTATTTTGTAAAGACCGGCATAAGCCGAGTAAAATGGTCAAATATTTTCGATCAAATTTTGGTCCAATCTGATGTTCAGTCGAGCGGCAGCTGCGGCACTATTTAATTAAAAATAAGCTTGAAATGTTGACACATTTGCATGGAAACGAATGTTTCCGGTTTTATTTGGATATTTTTGAAAATGTTTACAAACTATCTCCCGGTTTCGCCTGTTACTAATGTTCAATAAGGTATTGTTTTGCCATTAAAAAAAATTATCGCGGATATACTATAATTCTTAGTGGAACGACATGACTGCTAATCGTTGATGTGGCTAATATAATAATATAGGTCTAATGCAATGCTCGTTTGTTTCATCCGTCCATCCACCTCGTTCGTTTCTTTGAGACGCTAAGCTGCCTACATAATATTTCTTAATCTATTCTGTTTTATGTGGCGACGACATCGTATTAAATGCCATTCTCATTGTTATAAGAGTTTGTAATGTATCGTTGGTGCATATTAGTTTCTTGCGTAATTTTCGTGTAAATGAAGTATAAAGGAATATTCTAGAAAAGCCTTGAAATGCTAATAATACAATTATCATTGGAGGTGAGTCCAGCTATCTTGCTGTATGTTACATTTTTATTAAATAATAACTTTTTGCCAGTTCGCCCGCGTGCACTACACAAATGTACCGGGATGCCTATTATTTAATAAATCATGAATATAGAAAAATTAGTGAATTAATAAATATTGAGAGGTATTGGGAGGCTTAAAATTACACTATATGTTTTTTATTCAAAAGGTTTCTAACACAATAAATAAAAAAAAAAATAGCTGAGACTTTAAAAAATTTTAGACTTCAGCAACAGCGCCATCTTCTCGGTCCAAGTATAGCCAAGACCCATTCAGGTGACTCCATAAGTTTCCAAAAATAGATCTTAGATGATAAAAATTGTTTATAAGAAACATTCCAAGTCAATGTGGAAGGTAATATCTTCTAAAAAACCGGCCAAGTGCGAATCGTACTCGCACACAGAAGGTTCCACCGTACAATAAAAAAAAACCGTTTATTGGGACTTCTTTCATTTTTAACTTTATTTTATTATTTTTTTTAGCGGCCATAGTAATAGACACTTTGATCAAATGTCTACCAACTCAAGATCAGACGATACAGCTCTATGACAGACGGACGTACGGACGGACAGCAGAGCCTTAATAAAATGGTTCACGTTGGTAACCTTTGGGCACGGAACCCTAAAAACGGTACTTGCGAATATTTGACTGTGGATATGTAGGTACAATAGGTATGTATAGTTCAACAAGAGCACCCTCTAACAATAAGGAACGTCAATTTTGAATGTGTAAAGAGCCCTAATGTATTTCTATTTTTGGTTGGCCGCATGCTTCAGGTTGTTGTTTTAGGTCCTTTTACTAAAATTTTACTCCGGTCGGCGTCCCTTTCTGAACCTTGGTCTTATTTCATGTTTGTTTTAATCCACGCGTTGCTCCTTTATATTTTAATATTTCTTTACGGCATTGA
Source organism: Luffia ferchaultella (assembly GCA_949709985.1). Lineage (NCBI taxonomy): Eukaryota > Metazoa > Arthropoda > Insecta > Lepidoptera > Psychidae > Luffia > Luffia ferchaultella. The sequence continues at coordinate 10,736,757 of OX453254.1, forward strand.
TACTTCTTAAGTGTTTGTATTTTTGTAGCCGCCCTAGTTTACCAAACGTACACGTACACCCAGGATTCAAATAATTTCCCGGTTGAAACGTAGAACAATAACCAACACTTATTTGTTTATTTAATTTCTCTGTGTAGATTATTCAGCTTTCTTTCTTTTTTCTAAGTTCTTTCAAAATTTATTTTCAGACACAAAATGACCAATATATGTCGAGCGGAATAACGCAGAATGACCAATATATGTCAAGCGAAATAGAATGACCAAAACGTGAAATGGCCAATACGCAAAATGACCAATATATGTCGAGCGGAATAACGCAGAATGACCAAAACGTGAAATGACCAATACGCAAAATGACCAATATATGTCGAGCGGAATGACGCAGAATGACCAATACGCAAAATGACTAATTTCGACAACGCAAAATGACCAGTTTCAATTATGCAAAATAACCACCGCATAAAAAATTATATTGGGTCTGTAGGTTTCGGTGCAACAACTTCGTGAATATAGCGAAAGCTGAAAAATCCTAAGAAATTATGTATTGTTGAATATAATGACTACTTATTCATTACTTCACAACTCGAGTTTTTTTCGTTATTATTTGTACTCGATAAGTTTAGTATTTCACTTTGAAATACCTACTTGGTTTACTTTTCGTATTCGTTGCCCAAATAATATCTTAGCCGACGAGCGAGCCGACCTCCATACCGTTAGGTTTTCATTTGTTTTTCAATCATTTTTTTCAGGATATCTACAGTATATTAATACGTGAAGAAAAAGCTTTAGACCCCTTTTTAAACATATTACGCGCGTGGAGGAAGAGCACGGAAAATATGTAGTGGAAATAATGATAAAAATCGGTCCATTTTGGTTCATTGGTCCAATCATTCATCAATGAAACATCAAAACTTACATATATTTGTTATTTATACATAGAATGTTGTATGGAGTTCTTACACTTTACGACGGCTCTCTCCTTTTCAAGCGATCCCAATATATTGTACATAAAATGTAGAAGAACAGCGCACATCGAGAATTTTGGATCATCATCTCATCATAGTCATCTCTGTCACTCAGGAATAGGTCGGGAAAGAGGGATTGAAACGGAAATAGCGATGTCTATTCGAAGCCGCGGAGATAGAGACTATCCCTTTAAAGTTTTTTTTTTATCTACCATGACACGTTTACCATATCCATACTATTAAAAGCTGCGAAAATATTAGTGGTCTTTTTTGAAGATACGAACTATAGTAAATTTGACACTGCATCATCCACTCTGTGGACGTGTTTAAACGTTTATAGTATATTTAAAGAAAACTGCCTGTTTTGTTTTTGTAAATTTTATTACGAGGACCCTAGGTTATGGATATACATCACTAAGTATAGATCGGTTGTCACTATAGTTAAGTATGGGCCAAATTTCGTATAAACAAAAACAAAGAAAAGTTATGGTAAAGTCTTAAAACCATGGTGTTATATGACGACCACGTGCAACTTTTGCGTGCCGCATGTGTATAATGTGCGTGCCCTAGGTGCGCTAGGATTGTAAAACCTGTTTATAAGTTTGCTTTTAGTTATCCTAAAAGTTGTACAAAAGTACAGACCGTTCATCTGGACTAAAAATGTAAAAACCTTTCCGCGCAGTCGTAGGTGGAAATATCAATAAAATGCAACGAAGCGTTAAAATCATCCTCGAACAAACTGCATTATACGATTTGAGTTTATTCGCTTCAGTTATTTGTAACTTATATCCATTTTTCATAGACAAATGAAATCTAGCTTTATTATAAAAGACATAGGGTCAGAATAGAATGTTCTAAATTCTGCATAGAAGTACAGTAACCGACGGTGAGGGCTCGTTTATTCACATTCCAAGCAAAAGAGATAGGTCGGTACACGCCTACCGGTCATGGAACGTACTTGCATCTAAGGTTTTAAAAACCTATACAACTCCATCGTTCGCTGATAAAATAACAGTAAACTATAAATTATGTAGTGGTCACTCCATGGGTTTAGAGTTTTATACTACACCTGCTCGGAAAGCCCTCTAGTACTTTTTAAATATGAAGGCGAAAACTCCTTTTTTTTGTTCCTGTGGGAAAGAAAAATGTATGAAAATTTATTATTCTCGCTGTTTTTTCTAATATTAAATCACAAATATTTTATATGAAGATGCTAAACGGTACTCGCTGCTTATTTTTTATTTTGAATAAAATTAAAAAAAATGTATGTCTGAATAAATTGTGTAATAGGTAACCAACCGTTTTAAGATATTATTAATAAAGAACAGATTTTAATATAATATGCATTATCAAGTTTCTTATAACAGTTTGAATGCAGCTCTTTGTGTTATTTTAGTAAATGTTCTTCAGATGCATAGAAATGCACTGTACAATAAAATTATTTATGATTAATAGCTCCGAAGAGGGGCTACAATAGATTCAATACCTGCACGTGTGTCATCCTATTCTAAACTATATACTCCCGCGTTTCCTTAATGTCAAATAGGGATACTGTCTAGTGCATTCAAAAACTGAAAGTTGTTAACTTAAAAGTTCGAAGTTCGAGTAGTATTGAAACTAAAATTGGCTTTAATTTTTTTTTTAACTTCCCGCTATCCAAGGGAAGTTATTAACTTGGGTCCGATTTTCGAAAATCGAGTTATTTAATCTCCACGTTTTGAGGTCCTGAGAAGCCATTCTGACCATTTTCGGCTGGACGTGTATGTATGTATGTATGTATGTATGTATGTATGTATGTATGTGTGTGTACGTAACTTTTTTTGTCGTACGATATGTTGAGAACGAATTGACCGATTAAGACTCGCGATACGGCGTTTGAAAAGGTTCATCGAGACTTAGATCTTGATTAGATTTTGAAGTCAATTGATCGAGCTGTTTCAAAAATATTCAAAAAAAAATATTTTAAAAAATTAAAAAATTTATGTTTTTTAAATAACTTTGAGATTTTCCAACCGATCTACTTGAAACCTTATATACGTTTTTTGTACATAAGAAACTGCGCCGAGTGCCGCCGAAAATATCGAAATCGAACAACGCGTTCAAAATGGTTATATATTAAGAGCGTGTAATAATTTCAATATAATTAGCCGTGACATTAATATTGATCTATATTGTACAAGTATAGCAATGATATGATGCGTCTACTGTCTAACCATTTCTTGTGGGCGAGGGCGAGGGGAGTGACATGGATACTGATGAGTGATCCAATGCGTTATCATAATACTTTTTTTTTTCTTATATATATTATCAACTATTGTTATCGATTACCTGGTTTGTGTTTTCATGTGTTCATTCTTTTTTCCATTTTTTTTGTGTTTTGGTTTGTGTGTTTATTGTTATGTGTAGGTGCTACACAGTCTCAATTTGTGGAAACTTGTTTTGGCTTGTTGCAACATCCATCACCGTGTTGTTTTTTTTAATGCTCATATTTTAGTTGTAATTCGCTGTAAGTTTTCCTTAAAAAATATTAAAAAATAAAAGATATCGCAATTCACAAATTTTCGAATACGTATTTTTTGAACATAACTTTGAGACTTTAAGATCAATCGATTTTTAGTTTTACACAAAATTTTCTGCTTACAAAATTACATATAGTGAATGCCGTAAATTGCATTAAAATCAAACGAAACGTTCAAAAATATCACAGTCTACAAATTTCCGAAAAAGTGTTTTTAACATAACTTTGAGATTTTACGACCAATAGATTTTTTACTTTACACAAAAGTTTTGTGCTTACAAAATTGCATAGAATGCCGTAAACTGCATTAAAATCAAACGAAGCGTTCAAAAGATATCGCAGTTCAAATATTTCCAAAATAACATTTTCTTTAATGTGTCCCAGGTTTCTGAGCGTGAAGAACTCTAAATGTATAAGAAATTCTGTTTTTGGGCTTGGAGAGCTCGGAAAATGAATATTATGAGCTGGAAGAGCTCAAAAACCATGAAAATCGATATTTTGAGATCGAAGACCTAAATAGCTTCATACTTTTCGAGGGCTTTGAACTCGAAAATAGCGGGAAATTTCAGCGATGGTCTGCAGGGTCAACCAATTTTTATTAAAGAGTTTGTATGACGCTAACACGGAGTGGGGGGGGAAGTTTCTTATTATGACTCGGACCTTTGTAATATTCATTAAAAATATATATAGTGTAAATATAATTCTGTTGTGCTATAATATAAACTTCAAAAGGTATATTGTATTTATAAGGGTATCAATGTTCAAAAGTGCATAACGTACATTTCTTGTTCCAGAAACACCATTCGTCGTAATCGAGCGATAGAAGGGGCAACATGGCATTCGCTGGTCTCAAGAAGCAAATTAACAAAGCAAATCAGGTAAATGTTTTGAACTCTTGATCGACGACGGTTTCCGAACCAACCTGAAATATTTCACGTTCAATCGCGTTTAATGATTTCTTTAATAATTTTATATGTTAAGTTTCAAAAAGTGTTTTGGATCACGAATTATCTCCCAGATGACAGGGTGAAAGAGTAAGTTTAGGGTATCGGCGGAAAGGGCTCAGACAATGGATATGTACAAAATTGCTAAATGAACTTTATGTCACCTAATAATAGCGAGTTTCCACTTTAGTTTCGAATGGTCTAAGGTTCCTTCCTTGAAGAAAGAGTTAAAAAAGAAAGCGAAAATTGGACGGAGAATAAAAGAACAATTAACTTTAATATGGAAAAAACTGACTAGAAGTAATATGCGAAAATATAGTTAGTGGTTAGGTAAAAAATAATACATACGTGTAGTCCATGCGAGCGGAGCTGCCGGGAATCACTACTAGTAACTTTTTCAGTTCTTATTATTCGCCCTAAAGTCGTCTCGTTTAAGGCAACATTTTTTCTGACTCGACAGTGGACCGAATGAAATATTTCCCAATCAATGGAATCACAAGCCGCGAAGTCGATTAAACACGATCAGGTAAACCAAACGCATATCACTACATTTTATAAAATAAGATCCCCCGCCGCGTCTGTCTGTATGTCTGTCGGTTTGTCTGTCGGTTTGTCTGTCGGTCTGTCTGTCTGTCTGAACGCGATAAACTAAAAACTACCGAACGGATTGGCATATTAATGTCACCAATTGATAGAGTGATTCAAGAGAAAGGTTTACGTGTATAATTTATTAATGTTTTGTGCAAATTTGTTTAAATATGACGATTATTGTTGAAGAAGTCGGAAAAAAATCAAGCCAGCTCAGATTTTTCATCGAAAACGCTACCTAATCCTTTTGATATATAACAAAATAATGTATGGAGGAATTGTGCCTTTTTTATAGGACTAAAGAAAAGTCCGCGATGGCATATGTCTATCTTTTATGGATAGCTTACTATACCTATTTTTATGTTTAAAAAATTATGTTATATAATGAGGTAATTGGAAAGCAATTCATACGGATACAATATTAATCCTTATCAAATTAAATACGTTATTTACCTTCAGCATTTTATGCACATTATGATCGTCCTTTACATTATACAATTTAAATTAATATCTTATAATACTAACCTGATGAATATTTTATCGCCGATATTCTCGTGCGTCAATGTAATACTTGTTGAGATTTAACTATTGTTTTGGGCTATGAACAACGCGGTTGTCTGCATCGCGTTTATCCAAATTTGTAATTTTACAAATTACATACATTTATTAATTACCATTTTTGTATGTTTTAATATATTCTGTTGAATTAAAAAGTGGCCCACTAATGAAGTTGGACTGTGATACAGTCCACACGACACGGTCGAATCGGAACAACAAAAAAAAAGTATGTGAATTGGCAATTGTAGGTACACTAAAATCCTTTTCTTTGTAGATGAACGTTAGGTGTTTTTATGTAAAATACGGGCAAATATTTGTGACACCGTTACCTGTTTCAGTTATTTCCTTTGTGCCTCTGTTTCCGTCGTATAACGTGTCGATCCTTTTTTTATAAAGTCGGGTGTTTTTGTATTCAGCGCGTGGGATTGAAATTCGCCTAGGCGTTCTTGCAAACGACCTCTTTTTTTAAACAGGATTATTACTCTTGTTACGTATGCGTAGTTAAATTTTTAATCAACCCTTTCTCGTTTTTACTTAAATTTACTGAATTATTTAGTAAATAATCCATAATCCGAAAATCCGAGAAACATCTTTATATTCTATTTGTTTATGGTCTACCATGGTAGGTATAGTCGCTGTAGCAACTACGACTACTAATTTTGTTGCATCAATGGCTACTAGTAAACCCATTGAGTTTGGGTTCATCAAATTCGTCTTCACGGCTGCCACGAGCACTTTTAATAGCATATGGTGACGACTGTGACAGTTTTATGCGAGAACGATAAAATAAACCTAAACGAAAGTTGATTGTCTTTTTTCTTAATTTTACATTTAAATCTAGAATTTTGTGTGTTAATGGCATTATGAAAGATTTCTATTTTTATGTAATTTAGTATATTTCTCGTTATATATTAGCACTACTAAAATAAAAATTAAAATGTTATAAAGTGAAAGGGCCCTAATATGGAATATAACGAATACCGTAATATGGAATAGTATTCCATATTAAGACCACTAATATTTTGCTCTTGTTTACTTGTGATTATTATATTTTTATTAATAAAAGGGCTTCTAATAGAGGCAGAAAGTTGGGTAGAGCCTGCAAAGGTTGATTTACCTCTTTTGATACTGTATTCCATATTAGGTACACTTTTTTATTGTCAATTTTTCTCTGTTTCTACGTAAATTTAATTTAAAAAAAAAAAACTTGATTTAATTATGTTTTAATAATCACTTGTCTAAAGTTAATTATAATTCCAAAGATTTTAACTAAAAAATTGATAGATTATTAGAATAGTCTCTGAATACGAGTGAAAGTAAAAATGGCGAGATTTTTTAAAACATTTTATTGTATTGTTAGAACTTCGATTTTTTATAGACAACTGATACCCCTACATTCTTATATATATTATTTTAGTAACGCTTACATATATAGATAGTTTACACTTAAACACGGACGGAAGACATATGTGTGTTCATGCACGCAAACATTTGTCCCGGGCGGGAATCGAACCCACGCCCTTTTGGTCTGCACTCGGGGCGCCTGCGAACTCTCAACTAATCAGCCACTCTCATCTTAATTAGACGCAGATGTTAGAGTGACTCCGCGTCTTTAACGTAGAAAACAATTGAAAGCCGCTCTACCTATTTATCAAAGAAAAGTGGGAGTTTTTATCTCGATGCAAATACTATATAACTTTTCTCGCGGAAAACACAGTTTATTATATCTTCGCCTTCGCGTCTGAAAGAACTAATAACACTATGTCGCAGTTATCTAAATGTTAGCCATGAAGCATTATGAAAGTGATAGGGCGCGCGTGTCGCTGTTGTATAGAAAAAAAAAAACGCTAGCCAGCCCGCGCCGCCGCGCCGGTCGTGATTGATGGTCAAATAATGACTATCAGCCATTACGCGTTGTGTGCAGCGTACGCCCCGCCTCGCATCGCATGCCAATAACTCTATTGAAACTAGTAGTACTAATACTGCCCTGATGAATATTTTATTGCCGATATTCTCGTGCGTAAATGTAATACTTGTTGAGATTTAACTATTGTTTTGGGCTATGGAAAACGCGGTTGTCTGTTCCATATACTCGTCTTCTGGCCAATAGTCTAATGAAATTCATTCGAACTACTAGATGGCGAAGGTTCATACAGCATGCGTACTTATTTAAGTGTTTAAATCCCGGTCAAGTATGAACGTAGTCCTAGTGCCTTAGCAGCTTTCAGCCGACATCCACATTATCTGTTCCTGTCATAATTGTCATTTTGCGTTTTTTTTACGTAATTGTAAATAAGAATGCCCATTGCGACATATGCAATTGACCCAAGTTATGATTATAAGTTGCCTCAAATTTTTCAATGAGATATGTTATTGAAAATTCGTTTTTTTTTTAATTGTTAGAATATTATATTTTCAAGAAAGCGGCGTTTTTGAGATATAAATTAAAACTCATACACGTGGCGCCATCTTTATATGTTACACAGTTGCATTCGAACGTTTGCAAAAAAGATAGCAGAAATGTAAGCCTGTGACCATCGCCTCAGATATAACGACCAACGACGGACGTACTGCAAAGAAAACTTTTTTTGCACCGATCGACACGAGCCTGTTTTTCATCACATGTCAAGTTGTGCGGAATCCAACGCGATGAAATTTTCTTTCAGCCAAATGTTCGTGTAGTATCGTATGTGTACTCGTCATACTTATGCCCAGGGACGCCTCTATCTCGTAATACGTAAATGACGATCTTGCGTTATTAGATCCCGCACAGCATCGATATTTTGGGGTAGGTATAACAACCGATTTAAGACAACCTTCTTTACATTCGTCCGTGAGCATAGACAGCTCACGATTAAACTCACCGAACCAATGATACACAGTGGTTTTCGACGGTGCTCCATCCTCAAAAGTCGAAGTCTGTTCATCGATGTGCTGTTTTTGAGTTAACCCATCGCACGAAAATGTTCAAACAAGTCAAATACATGGTGATAAAGACAAGCAATTTTCAAAATAACGCCACAATGGACAAACAATTGACAGTTATATGAAACAAACTGTATTCTATAGCTAATGAGTTCTATTTTTAAATGTTGTAATTACTTTTTCAATATTTTTTTTTTAAATAGTCAGTTCTGGATTCATAAATACAGCCTATTTTTTTAATGCTTGTTACTGCGCATTTACTGCGCTAGCAACTACGCTAAAGTAATGTAATTTTTTTATAGCAACTCATAGTAATGGTGGTGGACAGGTTAGAAATGGCAAGTGAGGCGAAATCAGGCAAAGTTTATAGTATGTAGGTAAGCTTTATCACAAAGCAATGAGGTTCTTCAATTATTCTATTGGCCTTCATGACATCTATAATTAGTAGGATTCGTATATTTACTGCGGTAGGTACTAAAAATAGGCAACTTCAACCATGTATAGCTATAGATAATTAGTTACCTTGCCTCTGTTAGTAAGTCTCATGTCGCTGCTATTTTTTATGGAATAATGATAATGATAATGATAACCTGCCTTATATGTCATAGACGTTATACGATACATCTGAAAAAGCACCTCGACCGCCGGTCTATTAACTACATTTTACAATAATTATATCCATAAAATTTGCAAAAGTCACTGCATTTTAGTCCTATTTTGAATAAAATACGCACATTTCCACACGTATTAAGTAGTACAACGTAAGAAATTACTAACGAACGCCGATGCCAAACCATCTGGGATCTGCAAATGACGCTTTGTGTAATGGTAATTACTTCCTCGTATATTTTGCAGAAGGGTGGGAGGCGGGAAAGCGAAAATCCGTGGGGCGCGGTGGCGGAGATATAAGATGGCTCGCTTATCTCTCAAAGATAAATTCGTTTCTTGTCGTGCCGAACGACCTTGCTACATTTAAACTGTGTGCCATCGGCATTCACTCCTGTGAGGGAGTTATTATGCCCTCATAATCGACGATGATTGATGTGATCAATTGCTTCATCGATTGGTCGACTGGTTAGAGACCCTAACTGCACAACCAAAGATCGCGGATTCGGTTCCCGTATGGGACAAATATTTGTGTGCATGAACATATCAACACTTGTGAACAAAATTAACCGCCTACATTTTAAAGTGTATTTTTTTTTCATCTACAACTATAATTAAAATTAATCATTTTTGTTCATAAATTAACAATTCAATAGGTAAATAAACAATCTATTATCCAAATTAATAGCTAAAATAAAATTCAAAAAGAATTTAAAATGGCTTAAGAATTATCGAAATTTGATAAAATGTTAAGGTGTAACTAACCAATTTTGTCCTTGAGCATAATTGCTGCCTGTCTAGATGTAACATATGTTAATAAAACAAATTACCTAAGTATATCAGTTGCCTAGTATCCACAATACAAGCTCTGCCTAGTTTGGAATTAGAAAACAATGTGTGAGATGTCCCACTGAGGTTCGAATTTGTATTGTAGAGAGGTCCCAAGTATTATTATGTGTTACACTAAATCGATCTTCAAGCATAAATCGAGAAAAAGCAGATAGATCAATGAAATAATTCGCTCTGGTTCCATCGCCTACAAATCGATAAACACGATCTGCATAAGCTAGATTGTCACTCGATTTGTTTATATTATATAAATGATCGATGTCACCTGATGCTATCGATGCAACGTCGATCATACAGTACGCAAGAACAACAACTAACACAATACATACACAAAAGTGACGCATCTGTTGTATTAAGTTTATGGAGAAATAGGTTAATCGCGAAGTAAGGTGCGTACCTGAGAAGCGTCACAAAGCAGATTTTCAGATTTAAAATATTATGGTATATAATTATGACCCTGTTCGAGATCGATGTGAGAATTTAAGAATGATTAGATGAAAATTGGGTTGTCTTTGCCTTGGCCTAAATCCATATTAACATATAAAATACGTAAATGAATTTGTTTGGTGTTTTATTTGTTTGTTTGTTTGCTTGCTGTTTTGTTTTGGTGAAAAATTGCATAGGCACACCATATCAAGATATGGTTACCAAAGATAAAGACAGATTGGCGCCAAATGTTAAATTGGATTTGTCATCAGGGACGTATCGTTTGTGACATCGTCTAAGACAAAGCGGGAACGGAGAACTAATTTATTAGTGCAAATCCTGTGTTGGCCACGCGAGCGAAGTCGGCGCCAACAACCAATGTATTATAATTCAGTTATAATTTTGTACAGTATTTTATGGTTTAAATAAACTGTCGAATTAATTTACTCTATGGTCTGAATATATAAGTAGCTTTATTGATTACCACAGTATACATCGGCTGCATTCCGATGCAGTAAGCTTTTATCTCGATTTGTGTCGGGAACGAGACTAGGTTACGGCCGTGACCCGTGAGCCGTCCTACATGCTCTCGACGTGCCCCAATTATTGTGTCCTTCGGAATAACACTGTATGTCCTTTTCTGATCCACCTGGATCCTTGTTGCGTTCTCTCTCGCACCGGGATGAGTAAATTGTCACTCTATTATTCCCAATTAGTTTAGAAATACGTGACTTCAGTAAATTTTATGCGGTTTAAACGACAACGGATATAATTCTAAAATTAATTAAATGTACTGACGGCTAATAGTTACAGAATTTGAATGGTTTATATTAAAATCGTAATTATAGAAATTCAGATACGAAATGATAATGCAAATTTAAGTTTTATTAAATAAGTAGTGTTATTAAATTTTGTTAACTTGTTTGGTAATATTCTATAGGTTCCAGCGTTTGAGGTGGTTACTTGAGATCATGATAAACCCTGTATGACAAATAGGTCGAGAAGAAAGTCTTAGTATTTGTACGTTTCAGATTGTAATTAAATTTCCTTGGTTTTCTTTTTGTACCTGACTGGCTTTAATACCATTCAAATTGACATTCTTAAAATGTGGGCAGTTAATTTTGTTAAATATAATAATTTTAGTATTTAAAAGGCCGCCCTAAAAGTAATAAAACTGTAGTAAACAATCCGTTTATACAGACTGGTGGTTGGCAACTTTAAAAAAAATCTTCAAATCGTGGAAAGACCGGTGCAAATAAAAATAGTCGCCATGAACAATCTAGGATTGGTTTACACGAAAAGCGAAAATGAACAGTATACCTAATGTTGTTATAGTAGGTACATAATACGTGTAAAAACAAAGGTAGCGCTGAGTCTGTCTACGTTTCCATTGATGATGTGAATTCGTGAACCACCTTTTGTGCAACTTAGTGTATGAGTCACAAAGGATTTAGGTATATACATATATTTTTTAAAGAATTTTCCTACCTCAAATTAAAGACTAACAAGTACGTATACGTATAGTGTTCAAAAGCGAATATTTTCAATTTAATTGCCTTTTTTCGATTTTTAAGGAGATACCGTGACTTAGTTTTGCCAAAGTCCGACTGAAAGCCTTTGAATTATAATTACCCTACGGGACGAATTTAAAAAACGTAGTTTTTAAAAAAGTTTAGAAAACTAAATTAAATTATTATTATTTAATTAAAAGTAAAGTTTTAAAAAACCTCCAAATCTCGTAAAACAACTTCTTCATTTAGTGCTCATCGGATCTTCATTTTTATTGCCAAAACGTAGCTATGCTCACCAGTTGTTGCGAACTGCAGTTTTTTACCTGTAGCAAAAGGAAAAAAATGAAATTATTACTTTGTTCGACAACCATGGACGCTTTCTTGGTATAGCTAAAAACAAAATAGGATCGGGCGTTCGGCTATCTGATGTTAGTGTCGGCTCTGCGTGGTTATTATATACTCTTGTGGCTGTGTTACATGCAGACTTGCGACATCAAACGTATATCAATAACAAATGGAGCTTAGCGTTATGGTTCGTTACAAGTTTATGAGATTATGTTTTGCCTCGCCGTCAGCCTTATGTAAGGGCCTCTGACAAAAAGCTTGATATAAACGAGCAGATAAGTTTGCGGGTCGCTTTTCGCTTTTGTGAGCCCTTTTTTCACAATGCGTGACAAAGGACTATTGCGAATTTCGATTAAACAAAATACCGTGGTAATATGTAATAGCAATGAGATTTGTTGATTTGTTCGTCTTCCTATCACACAAATTGCGTGTTTTTTTTTTTCTAAAAATCCATAATTTGTTGTTTCGGAAATTGTTTGTGGTCAAAATCTACGTAGAAATACCTATATTTATCACGAGCAAATAATTTAGGCAAAGCAAAAACACGTGCCAAAGTTATAACTATTTATAACATAAAACCTTATAGTTAATATTAAATATTTTCTGGTGTAGGTAATGTTCAACTTGTACAAATAAACGTCTAGTACTGTCTATGACAGAAGAATTAATGAGATCCGCTTGTTTGTTTCAGTATGTCACGGAGAAGATGGGAGGTGCCGAAGGCACAAAATTGGATTTGGATTTCGTGGAAATGGAAAGAGTAAGTTTGGAAACAAATATGGGTATATCTATTTAAAATAATTATGTTTCGAAATATTCACTTAATCACTTAATCACTTAGTCTTAACCACCGATCTTGTAATACACTTCTAGCTAGAAGCTGCATTAAACGTGAACAACGAAACCTACTTCGTTGTCTGAAAGAGATTGCTTTTAGCGATAAGACCGCCCATCGTACCAAACTTAGCTATAAGCGATATTTTATTTATTCTTCTTCTAAAGATTTTTGGTGTTCAATAAAGAATATTATTATTATACTCTTTATCCTTCGCGCGCCAGTCGTCCCAGCCACTAGGCATTCCGATATGTTGTACTCCAGCGATATACGATCAGGGAATCGTCATTAGCTCCGCCCATTCGAGTTATAACTCTAGTAACATATGAATATTATATCATTCGACCTCTATTTTTTTAATCGGTTTTATTTTTATAGTATTACTAGCTTTTGTCTGCCGCTTCACCCGAAGGGCACACATAAGGTGCTCGCAATTGTATTTTCCCATTAGCACAGATCGACATAGCATTAGAATCCATCAAAAAATTACAATCGACAGTAAGGTCCAAATTCGCTGTCAGGGCAGAAACGATGTAAATTTTTTTTATTTAATTTACTATTTACCCACTACTTTCGACTTTGATCACATGTTTCAACTTTTTGATTTTTTTTTCAAATGTAACTTTTATGTATTCCAATTTATTTTCACCACACAACTCAGAATCTTGAAAATATGTTACATTATATTGATTTCTATATGTATTCAAATTCATCTTTACCACACAATTTAGAATCTTAAAAACATTTTGCTTCACTTTGATTTCTTTATGCATTCCAACTATTATATATTCCAATTTACTTTTGCCACACAACTTAGAATTTTAAAAAATATGTTGCATCACCTCGATTTCTATGTATATTCCAGTTTATCTCTCCCATAGAACTTAGATTCTTAAAAATATTTTTCATCACTTTAATTTCTTTATATATTCGAACTATTATGTATTCCAATTTATTTTTGCCACACAACTTAGAATCTTAAGAACATGTTCCATCACCTTAATTTTTAATGTATTCCAGCTCTTATGTATTGCAATTTATCTTTGCCATACAGCTTAGAATCTTATAAACATTTTGCATCACTTTGATTTTTTCATGTATTCCAATTTATTTTTGCCACACAACTTAGAATCTTAAGAACATGTTCCATCACCTTAATTTTTAATGTATTCCAGCTCTTATGTATTGCAATTTATCTTTGCCATACAGCTTAGAATCTTATAAACATTTTGCATCACTTTGATTTTTTTATGTATTCCAATTTATTTTTGCCATACAACTTAGAATCATAAGAACATGTTACCTTGTTTTTTTGTCTGTTCTAACTCTTATGTATTCCAAATTATCTTTGCTACATGACTTAGATTTTTAAAAACAGGTTGCATCACCTTATATATTGCAGCTCTTTAATCGACATAAAATACGAATTCATCAAAAACTCAATTTTTCAATAAGAACTATACGTATACGCTAATCAATATTATATGCAATGGGAACTGACAACCAACGTAAGCAGTGTTCTGTACTAATGTCCGTCTTTCTACCCATGTTAATTTCAGTTCCTACAACTATCATCCTGTAAAAAGCACATGTTTTTCGTGATCCGTTACGACAACGTGAAGAAAGACAAATTTTGTATTCCATGGTAATCTTCGACAGGAATTAACTAGCCTAAGTAACTATCTATTTTTTCAAATACCCCCCATTTAAATATCACTTCTTTTCATTGCTTCGTTATGACACGACGACGTAAATAAAGAAAGGACAAATCGGGTGTCCCACAGAAACTTTCGACTGTGATGAACTACCTATGTTATTTTCCTTTCGTTCAATTATCTCGATAAAAAAGGAGACAAACTAACAAAAAAAAAACGTTATGACTAGCATTTATAAATAATAATAATAATAACACATACAATCACAACAACGTCTAGGTCCCAAACTAAGCATTAGCTTGTATTTTGGGTACCAAGCGATGACACCACATACATATAACAACCAAGACTCGGTGCCAGTATTAATATCCATCATATAAATACTGACCCGACCTAGGATTCGAACCCGGGACCTCCAGCTTCGTAGGCAGGGTCTCTGCCCACTAGGCTAAGCGGTCGTCGTTATAATATTAACATGGGTAAACTTGGCAGCCTTTACTGTTTCATTTGGTATTGTGTAAAGGTAGAAAATTATCTCCATCTCTAAACTGTTTTTGTATAGGTAACGAGATCTACACATTTCATAGTCAATATAAATAACGATGTACCTATCCACCACCATAAAATATGACCTCGACGTGCGGCTTGACTGGTACGCCATAAGTGATATTTTTACCTGGCGTCTTGCCAATATCGATTATTAGGATAAAATCAGTACATCTAACTATTTAAATATTATTCCTATGAGAAAAAAAAGGAGTACCGACAAATCTTTTTCCTTACGTAATGTCTAGATCGATCGACTCGAAATTGTACCCGACTAATAATAGGTTGTTGACCAGATTTACTAAATGTATATAGGTTCGAACCAAAATAGAGATCCCTTATCGTTTTTCCCTGTATTGTAATATCCACATATTCAAACATACCAACTTAAAATAGTTCGATTACAAAAGTAGGCACGTTTACTTAATTAAATTACAACAGGGTAATAATATCCCTGGATATGAATTGTAACATTGTGACCTATATCGATGGTAATTAGTGCTGTTGGTTTTCTACCCTCGATTCGATGGCAGAATAGTTATTTACATAAAAACATTGGCACGATTGAAGAGTTACATATTCATTTAATGACTTCTATATTACATTCGGTCTACGATAGTCAAACTATTGATACAGTCCACAGTATTACGAGCGGAAGCTGATACGAAATCTATCTTTGAAAGAAAAGAGGAACATGACACGTTATTACATTTCTCACAAAGAGACATAGTCGTCCCATTAAATCTTTGTTCAAAAGTTTTAACAAATAATCGCAGGGTACAAAGTCTAGGCTGTAGGGTAGGTGGTCAGTGTTTACAAAGTTGTCTTTGCTCATGGCTCGCTCTGTAGCTTGAGTAGGATGCACAAATCGCATTATCGTGTAAAATCAATAAGCCTCTACTGAGTTTGCCTCGCCTTTTTTTATTAACTGATTATCATACAAATTAACATCGTAAGTTTTTTTACGTATTATTAGTAATATTCGTTCAGAATCGAAAAATGTTGCCATTTGTTTCATTGCCGATGGAGAAATCTTAAACTTCCGAAGAATCTTCTGATCCCGAAATATCTCCTGTCATTCATGTTTATTTTCATTATCCTATTATCTTGTCCAAGTCTCATCACAGGTAATTATTCTAGAAATACCTAATTTCTACTTCTCTACCTGTACTATACTTATATTTTAAAAATTTTCGGTGAAAACAAACCAATGTCAATAAAAAATCAAACAGGTTAAGTAAATAAATGCAAGTTTTTTTTATACGACTCCATAGCCGCTGGGTTGATAACTATTTAGCATAACAATGAAATACCTATTGACGCTGCAGAGTGAAGACCTCGTATGTCAGTTTTTAAATAAATTTTTTTTTTGCTTTGTTACAAAGAATGACTCGTAAAGCATGTATGTAACAAATCCGTTTTTCAAATTTATTAATTTTATGCCATTCAGCCGTGTCCATGAGAACCACATGTAGTGAAGTGAATCTTCCGCAGTCTATGAGATTACATCGTTTATGTGATGGAGTCTTTTTGTTTTGACACTTTGGACATACGAGGTCTTCTCCCTACAGCGTCGCTGTGTTATCGTTTTAAAACTATTTTTATTTTTCGACGTAGTCCCCGTTGAGCTGTATGCACTTAGCCCGACGATCTTCTAAAGTTTCGATGCCTTTCCTAAAATGGCTTTTATCGAGTCCCGAAAAATAGTCGTCTACAGCAGCTTTGACCTTATCTCCGTCCCTAAACCTCTGCTAACCCAAAAAAAAAAAATTTGGTAGGGGAACAAATTAAAGTCAGACGGTGCCAAATCAAGGTAATAAGGTGGGTGAGAAAGCAAATCATAGCGCGATTCGTTGATTTTCGCCATGGCGACAGCATCTGTATCTACGCGTGCATTGTCTTGATGAAAAATTATTTATTATTTATTCAATCCCCGTCTTTTCAGACGAATGCAATGTTGTAATTTATCGAGTAGTTTAGCGTAATATGTACTGTTTATGGTTTGACCTTTTGGAAGATAATCTTTCAATGAAATTCCTTTCGCATCCCAAAACACCGATGCCATGATTTTGCCTGCAGATTTCTCCACCTTCGCTTTTTTTAGGGCTGAAGTTCTTGGTTCTGTCCACTGCTTTGATAGTATTTTTGATTCCGGTGTATAGTAGTGGACCTATGTCTCATCTGTAGTCACTAATCTTTGTACAAGATCATAAAACTTTTCATAAAATGAGCCAAAATATCTTGCGACATTTGAATTCGTAAAATTTTCTGGTCGATACTGAGCAAACGCGGCACCCATCTCGTAGATATTTTTTCATTCCAAATTTTCACTCAAAATGTAATATACCCGTTCCTTAGAAATACCTACTCTGATATTTTCATACTTCGGTCTGCTGAAGCCATCTTATGTACGTTAAATACTATTTCGGGAATTGTAACACCTTTTGGACGTCCAGGTCGGTGTTTATCTTGCACGCTTGTACAGCCTCATTTAAATTCAGCTACCCAGTTTTTTACTGTGGCATATGCTGGTGCACTATGACCTAAAACATTTTTTATTTCTTTGAAAATTGCACTGCCCTTCAATCCTTTCATATACAAACACTTAATGACAGCATGCTCCTCGATTTTATTCATTGCAAATTAATCCGTGACAACGCTTTCCTAAATGACATTTAAAAGAAAACTACTGGCTTATCTGGCTTGTAATTTTATATGCGGCCAGTTACAAAACCAATTTACAGTATAACTTTTTTTTAATTTATCATACTTTAAAGAAGGTTAGGCTAAGTAGTTATCAACCCACCCTCGTATCATCTTGGCATTACGTATGGTCAATAGAGATTATTTTTCAGGTTGCCCTCGTACATTTCACTTCGTACCTGGAAATGCATCTCATTTCCTATTTTTAGTTATAGATAACCGATAAAATGTTCCGTATAAACTATTTGCAGAAAACGGACGTCACATGTGAGTTAGTCGAAGAGTTGCAGACGAAAACAAAGGAATTCCTTCAGCCGAATCCGACGGCGCGTGCTAAAATGGCTGCCGTCAAGGGCATCAGCAAATTATCAGGACAAGCTAAGAGCAACACCTATCCTCAACCCGAAGGCGTCCTAGGTGACTGTATGCTGACCTACGGGAAGAAGCTGGGCGAGGATACAGTATTCTGTTGGTTTACAATATGTAATCTATAACTATTATAAAACTAACGGAGTGATGGAAGTATGAAAGTATATATGAAAGATGTAGTTGAAAAAATGATCGCAAGCAACTAGTTTATTATGTCTGAATCCAAAAAACACATTTTTTGTTCACTTGTTTGTCTGAATGCTTACAGCTAGAGTCCGGCTGAATTTCGTTTTGGTTTTCGAAATAAACACAAATATTTGTCCCGGGCGGGAATCGAACCTGTGACCCTTGGCTCCGCAGTTAAGGTCTCTAACGACTCGGCCAGCGGCGTGCTCAGACGTGGTCGGAGCAAGCGCTCAGACGTCCGCTCCTTGAATGGCTCGGACAAATGAGCAGCTCATCCACGTGAGCGTGCTCTAGTCCATACAGTGAAACTTACTGACCGAAGTGTAATTAATACGGACAAAAATACGCATTCTAATTATGATTAGATATTACACGTTTGTTTTTCCTAATTCCTTCATACATGGTACATAGGTTTAGGACATAAAGAAAAAAAAAATACTTTCCCTTGCATAGATTGTTTTTTTATGTATTAATAATGTATTTGTGAAAGTGCAAAGTTAATTCTCGTTTTTATTTAATTTCTATAACATAAAACTATATTGATATAAAAACAAAATAGGTAGAATATTAAAAAAAATATTGATATTTTTTCGATTTCAGTTTTGGCTGAAAATATAAATCTACTTTTCGGTGGTCTTTATTTACTACTAAATAACTACTGAATCGATTATGATAAAAATTTCGCGTTTAAATATATGAAATCGTGGTTAATTAATATAGAGTAAGGTGCGTTATCACGTTGCAATTTTTGGAAGCACAGCAGTAGGTAAGTAGAAAAGTATGCCTACCACCCTCGAAAAACTCGAGAACCTCCGTCCGTAGCTTCTACTAGTAATATTTAAAAATGAATAAATACATGTCTGTTTGAAACTTCTTAAAGCTTTCGAGACTGACCGGGTTTGGTTGAACTGTCCCAATTGTGCTCAAGTTCCAGACGGAATTCACTAATGAAAGTCTAAGTTGAACTTTGAGTGTGATTTAATTATCGATGGCGCCCACTTTTTTATACGTTGAATCGATTAAACACGACAACGGACGTGGAACCAAAACTGAACAGCGGAGTGTCAGTAGAAGTGCGAGCAGCACAGTATAGCACGCTGATGTTATGAAGCAGGGAACTGCGGGACAATTGTAGAAGTGCCGAAAGTACAATTGCAGCAAAGTAACTTTGCCTGGTTGATATTAGCTGTGGGCGTAAGTTCGCTTGCTTGAATAGCACGGCATGTTCTCGCTAACGCGACGCTTGTTGCAATTGATATCATACCGGTAAAGTTACTTTCTACAACTG
This sequence comes from Luffia ferchaultella, assembly GCA_949709985.1. Lineage (NCBI taxonomy): Eukaryota > Metazoa > Arthropoda > Insecta > Lepidoptera > Psychidae > Luffia > Luffia ferchaultella. The sequence goes on from OX453254.1 coordinate 10,756,574, forward strand.
TAGTAAAAGTAAAGTAATAAAACATTTTGTTTAAAATCAATTCACATTCAGCACAATGCCTGATCGAAATGGGCGAGGCGCTGAAGCAGATGGCCGATGTCAAATACTCGCTGGACGATAACATCAAGCAGAGCTTCCTAGAACCTCTGCATCATCTGCAAACCAAGGATCTCAAGGAAGTTATGGTATGCATTAAAATTATTATTTAAACTGTGCTAATTTAGAATGAAACTATATAGACGTAGCAGGCAGGTTTTCAGATTTAAACGCTTAGATTCAACAGTTATTTTTCTCTGTAAATAATTATTTTGCACCAAAAGAACTCTATGACCAAAAAGATAAATTGCGAACCTCTGCAAATCCTAATGAGTATCCAATAGTTTGCGTTACGTTAGTGTGAAACTGGGGACATTCGTTTTCATACAATGTGTAAACATTTCAAGCCTGTACTAAATTCATCGAGTTAGGTTACTCCTTACTTACCCATTGATTCAACTAATACGAAATGCTTGGTGCGTCATTGCTTGTACGATTCTTCCTTCTGTAAACTGTTTCTCCAATGACTACATTTAGATTATATTTATGATTAACTGTGTCCACGCAGTTCAATTTATTTCCAAGCCACTGTTGGACTTAGTAAAATGAATGTTGAGCAACACTAGCAAAAGTAAGATGAAGGGTCTTTAGTATGTATTCAATGTATTCTAGTGTGTATTGATAGTATGTCTCTTTTAAATAACTTCTGAAACTGAATAAAGCGAAATGCATCAAGAGTAAGGTTTTCTTCTTTCGTTCCATAGAGATGAAGAAACGGGGTTTCACCTGCTTCTTTTACTTCATTAGCCGAGACCTTTGTTCTATTGAAAGTGTCGACACATTCTTTCAAGGCACTGTCACTAGCTATCAACTTCAGTAGAAGATCATAAAATTTATAACAATTTTATTTATTGAACCTGTCGTAACTTTCTAGCAAGTAATTTATAGCATCAAAAATACACCGAAAACTATACCCCACTTGATAAAGTTCAAAAAAGTATTGTTTTCGAAATTTCAGCAACTTCGCCCCCATACATGGTAAAATAATATTTTTTTAAATAGGGACTCATCAGAACCTAATTTTTAGTGTGAAAACAATTTTTTTTCACAGTTGATTGCAGTCTAAAAAGCAATGTTGAGCCAATTTCACCCGTATTAACCAACTATCACGATTGTATCAAAATTCAGACTTCAGTTATTATACTCGAAATCAATATAATTATAGTTTTCTCTTCATTAAACATATTCTATTTTAAATAATAGGAGTTTTTAGAAATATATACTATTGTCTACTAATAGAATTGCTAAATAATAAAATGTATACAAATTAATTGTATAGGCAAAGTACTTAAAGCGCGCGGCCCCCCTCCCCCAGTAAGTAAATAATCTTCGGTTCTAACGCTGGTGACTAATATTTAGCGCGAAACACACGTGTAGGGATATCCACATCGCATAGCTACGTATATATTTTTTTCGTAGCTTCGCAAATATATGAAATCTATTAGACACATGTAAACTTCTGTGACATTTTAATACCTTTTTTTAAATTAACTAAACCTTTTTTGTCTGCTCTCCCGACGCTCGCGGTAGTGATGGCCGGGAAGCATCCTCTGCCCCACCGCACTGCTTCTTCCCACTTGCGTCGCCTATTTATTGCGAAGATGTTTTACTTATAGAATTTTGACGTACTTTGGTATAGGTTTCGAGTATAGTATCGCTAGCTATTGTTAATGTTACGTGAGAAAATTAAATGAATCTATTTCGTTAATTTCAGCATCACCGCAAAAAACTTCAGGGCCGAAGATTGGATTTTGATTGTAAACGGCGAAGACAAGCCAAAGGTTAATACTATTTAAATCACACTAATTATTATGAAATTAATATTTTGTTCTTAATTATTTTTATTCCTTATTTATACTTATTTTAAATTCAATTAGTTGTTGGGCGAGGGAGCCCATACATGAGCCCAAACCATTGTGCGAGTTCACAACGACAGGGTATGTTTAGGACTCATAGAGCTAGAAATGTTTCCCTTCCCGACATAAATAATGCTATCTGCACGTAAATAATAAATGAAAATTTTATCATTCATATTAAATATCTATAACACTGGCTAATGAAACCCACTCACAAAATAGGGTAGTAGCATGTGGTACGTTCTACTGAAAACATTTCTCGAGAAAGTGTAAAAATAGATTTGTTTACAGTAACAAGATCAGAATCGAGTCAAAAATAATCAAAAGTTACCACAGTTTTATTTCCTGTACATTATTTGTAAAACGAAGTTTTATGACTGTACTTTTTTACATGTACATGTTTTACTTTTGTACATACATGTACCATTCTGTTGGTTGATGTCATTGCCCTCCCTGTCTCATTAGAAATTTGGAACGCTCTTAATTTATTTATTGTTTTTAAAATAAATGTTGTTGAATTTATTTATTCATTAAACATATTATCATAATGTATAATAATTTTAAAAAAAACTGTCTACTACCCTATTGATCTTATAATAAGGACTCAAATTTTTCATGTTTTGATCCTGGCTCTGCGGTATGACGTCGTTCCTCTCGCCTCACCTGAACATTTTACATTCGCCATATAACCCTACGAGTATGGTCTGTATGTTTTTTTTCATTTGTTTTATTTTACCATCGTTGTTTTATGTTTTGATTTTATTTTTGCTTTATTTTGACTTACATGTGTGCTTATTGATACGCATGCTTGAGTGAATATTCATCGTGCGCTTGTACGTACACGAGCGTGCTTGTTTGTATGTTTGTTTGCGAGTGTGTGCGGACGCAACTTTTTGCCGTTCTGGGACATCAGGCGCTCACATTCCAGATGACGAGATCCGACAGGCGGAGGAGAAGTTCGCCGAGTCGCTTCAGCTCGCACAGATCGGCATGTTCAATCTACTTGATAACGATGTGAGTAACTTTTAACATATGTACATAAGGACAGGCATAACGGATCAATTCGACATGTGATTTTTGTAGTACTGTTTCGTTTTTTTCGGTCATACTATCGACGTCCTGATTGCGTCGCGCCGTGCTGACGCGCTTTGTTTTATGCCGCTTGCATTATTGTTATACATGACTGTTCCGTAATGCCTGTGTGTTACTGTATTACAATAATATTGTTACGTGCACGTTTTCGACGTTAATAATCGGTATTTGCCTACCACCTACTACCTATTATGCCAGAAAATTGCATAGAAAAAATTATTACAACTTTAATGGGAGTTTTTTATTGTAAACACTTAAACGGCCGAACCTTTGAATATAAAAAGCGATGCACTTGGTATCTTTAGTCAGGAACTAATATCATCTGTTTATCAGGAGGAGCAAGTCGCACAGCTAACATTCTTCGCAGAAGGACTGCTCGAGTATCATCAACAATGCACAGAAATACTGAAAGTTCTAGTCTCCACTCTCATGGAAAAGTAAGCTTTATCATTATTAGATATGTTGTATTCACTTCACTTCATTTCATCAACCCATTTTTGTAACGACCGTCATCTATTGAAAGCGCCCGGGACCGACTGCTTACCGTGCTCTCCGAGGCACGGAGTCAGTGATAGTAAATGTACTTAAGTCAGAAAAACTCATTGGTACACGCTCGGATTCGAACCATGGCCCTATGGCCATATAAATTTGAGACAGGTTCGTTGCGCTTTGGGCTATCACGACACGATATTGTTTTAAAGATTTCTAATTATGTACTTTAGTTGAGATATGAACTGAGATGCTCGCAACTCTCGACACAGGAATAAATAAAAACAAACATCGTCTTAGTAGAGGACAAATAATCATCATCTTCGGCCCGTGTCTCTCAACTGCAGGATATAGGCCTCTCCCAAGGCTCGCCACCACACACCGTTCTCCGCCTTTCTCATCCAACTAAGACGACAAATATCACAGCTAAATATTAATCACATTGTGCGTACGCTCACTTTTATTGTAATGTTCACCAGAATTCACAAAATTTTATATTCAATACATGAGCAATATTTACGACGTTGGTTAGGTAGGTATACAGAGTGGATTCGATTATGCGTCTTTTTACAAATATACATAATCATCTATTTTTTAAGACCAATTTTTCTAAAGAAACTAGTTATTCAGTTAATAGTGTCCAAGAAAATCACCATGAAACATACCTACACTTAAAAATCATTAACTTACAACCCTATGACCTTGGACCCGGCAGGCGGGATGGGACTGATAAGCGCACGCGTCCACACGGTTTATGATCTGCCCGCCCGCCCTGTTCCAGTAACCATATGTAATCCGGGTTGATAAGTCGCGATATCGGTTGTTTAAGAATCTATAATATGTAAGCTATTCGTTATTGGATGTTTCTGTTTTTTTTTTTTACAATAAATACAATTTAGTAACCATAAGACCGTATTGAAATATAAGTATTAAAAGTTACAATATTATGCGACAGTGATGTTATTTTATCACGATCATTTTGGAAAAAAAGATAAAGTGTTCGAACGGGAGTTCGAAAAAGAAATACGTTCATGTTTATTATTAGCTTTCGATTGTGTGCCATAGACAAAACGGGCTTTTCAACAGGGTCTATTAATTGATTATAAAACGAGTGACGTGTTTAGAGGTAATATATATATCATATCATATAAAACATGGGACATCCCACACAGCGCTATTTAGTCCCAAAGTAAGCAAGTATTATGCTTGTGTTATGGGTTACTAGACAACTAATATACATTTATAATATTTATATATATATATAAATATTATGATCAGACACAGAACAAATAGACATGTTCATACACATAAATATTCGTCCTGGACGGGAATCGAAACCGTGACCTTTGCTTCTGCGTTTAGGGTCTCTAACCACTTGGCCAATTGGTCATTCACATGGTTGTCACAGCGACGTTAATATTTATTAGTTTCAGATTATTTTCTCATTTAATTACATATGATGGATATTTTTTACTTAATAGAATTATTTTTGCATTGCTTAGCGTCTCTTTATGATTTGTATACAGAGATGTACGGTGGTTGTTCGCAGGCAAGATGATATTGGGCACAATAATCTAGGTCTAACCAAGGCATTCACCTTTGTGGACCTAGATATAGTGCCGGTTATCGCCCCGCCGATACCATCTACAGTACAGAGACCATATTATAAAACATAAATAGCCGTAGGTAATTACGAAAAACAAAAAAAGTCGACGTATTTTCAACGCCATGAAATAACATTTCATGCCAGCCAGCGCTGGCAAGTTCAGACTGGTTGTCTATTTTGTCTGTACTGACGACAGTTTTTAATGCCAGCTACTGTATCACTGAAAATTAGTCTTAAATTAATTTATATTAATACGTTTTCAAATCGATTTCATTCTCTATTTCCAGGAAAGAAGAAGCAGTGAACCGTCCTAAACTCGAGTTCGTTCCGAAGACGCTTGCGGACCTCAACATCGATGGCATTCACGACAGTTTCAACAATGGTAGGCGGTACGGCTCCACCCATAACCTATCCAGAGTGCCGCGTGCACGCGTCCCCCCTTCCTCCTCGGTCGGCGATCTCAGCCAATCAGATCCCCTCAAAGCTTGGGAAGCCCCGCCCCGAGTTGCTGACCACACCCCTCGCACCGTCCGCACTCAACAACCGATACCACGACTAAACCCCCCACCACCGGTCGGCTTCAAACCCCACCCCGCACCGAGGAACCAGAACAACGGACAAGACCCTTGGACAGGTGATTTTGGTTTATTAAGGTTTTTCAGTTCGTTTGTTACTTGTGGACTGTCAATTTATTATCTGTTTGTTCGATAAGTATTTTCATATACAATTATTTATAACATTAAAACAATATTACAGAAGTGTAGAAGATATATTTCAAATAAAAATATGTATAAAACAAAACAAACACCTATACATAATCGTAAAGAATATAATGTGACGTTAACTCTGGCAATTTCACTTAAAGCAAGAATTTTCGCTTGAGCAAATATTAAAAACATTGTCCCCTTTTAGCCGAAAAATGACTTTACTGATAAATCTATATATATACAAATAAATAATATCAAAATATGTGAATAAAGTCTTTGCCTCATACTTCTATGTTTATTTGCACGTAAACAAAATCTAAACAAACGTTTTTAAAACTTTTGTCTGTCTATTCCTTTACTTGCAGGCAGAGGCATTTTTCAAGAATGTTATAAGGCTTTTTATTCCGGAAAAGATTCAGTGTTCCAACGTAAACTTGAAAACTGTAGAAATTATGAAAACCACGCGAATGAAGTCGCAGGCGTTCGCTAATCCATACTAATATTATAAATGCGAAATTGTCGATCTGTTACATTTTCACAGCTAAATTGCAAAACCGATTTTGATGAAATTTGGTATAGAAATAGCTTATACCCTGAGAAAGGACATACGCAATTTTTTAGCACGGAAATGTGTCTGTATGTTTGTTATCCTTTCACGATTAAGTCGGTGAACTGATCTTAACGAAACTTGGTGGAAAGATAGTTTGTTTCCTAAAGACGCACTTGGATTATTCTCTGTCGTGGAGATGTGTCTGCATATCTGTTAGCGTAACTTTTTGACAGCCAAACCACAGAACCGATTTTGATGATATTTGATATAGAGATAGTTTGAACCTTGAGGAAGAACATTTCATTACTTTTCACAGCGGAAAACGCATAAAAGTACGAATTGACTAAGAAGCCCTTTTCTGCGTCTACTGTCTAACTACTCATACTCTAGGTAGCTCGTGTTAGATGCCGAGTTTCAGTGCGCCAAGTCCCCGCGCGCTAGTCTTCAACCCCGCAAAATTGCGTTTGACATTTTCGATACTGTGAAGTGACATTTATGACTCCATTAAAACCAAACGCTGCTGTCAAATTTATTTACTCTATGGGAAAATGTCTCTGTTTGTTACTCTTTCGCGGCTAAACTGTAGTGTCCTTTTAGCGGTCATAGTGATTCACGAGAGCGAAGCTGCGGGCAAAAACAAACTAGTACGAAAAACAAGTAGCAAATATTTTTCGGCTAAATTGGCACAATGCTTCCAGCGCATCCCACAAAAACTAGGATGGTCTCAATCAGGAAATGTGACTTCCGCTAGGCAAAGTTGCCAGGTTTAAAAGTAAATCGGTTGATCTTCATGTTACTGAAGAAATATATTACAGTAGTAATTAATTAACTATAACAGTCTCACTTTTACTGTTTTGCGGTCCACTTGTAACTGTTTATATGTTTTGTAATCAAATCACCTTCTTCATTCTCGCACTACATACGATTTCACTCACCAAGCACTTCGTAATCACATTCTATCGTTTCTGGGTTGAAAGGTTTTGGTGACGGGTGTGTGTTTTATTTCATATATCTGTTATTATAAAAAGGTGGAATATTGGCAAATACAGTTTTTGTACAACCATGAATTATGCCCATATTGGGAAATGTCACTAACTACTAATAGAATAGCTAGCTACTAATTTAATAGTTAACAAGTCTCAATCTCTCAAATCACCTCATTTTGTCAAAAAGAACATGTGAACGTATCACCTCCCTTTTAAAGTTTTTAATGTTGTACCGGCTGTAAAGCTGGGGTGAGACGTTACTTTTACTTGGATGCTACGTAACGAACAAGTGAAAAAAACCGGCCAAGTGCTAGGCGGATTCGCACGCCGAGAATTCCATCCCACACGATATGTTATGTATTAGTATAACTACAAATTAACGATTTTCGGAGTTTTTCTTTACTTATGCTGTGAGACCTTGCTTCTTACCTTTCTTGATTCTAGGTCAACGGAAAGTATTCTGTAGGTTTTGATGAGTAAGTTTACGAGTATCGAAATTTGTAACACAAACGGCCGTTTCCTTTGATTGCGTTGACTTATAAGCTTAAATTTAAACTCCACCAAGAGACCTATTTAGATGTATTTGGATATTACTATTTGCTATTAATTTCAACTTATACCTCTACCCGTTTCTGAGAAAAAAGGCCTTGATAGACTGAAGGACAGACAACAAAATGATCCTATAAGGGTTCCGCTTTTTCCCGTTGAGATATGTTACCCTGAAATGAGAAAATTGTGTTTAATTTACACAATTCTTTTTTCAATAATATATTTGTTAATATTAGTATATCGCAACACTTTTTTGATGTAGTCAACATGGCGCTAGACCCCCAGTATATTTATCATTAATTCAGATTTTTAGATATGAAATAAGATTAACATTATTAGATATAAAAATGAGATTTTAACTTGTCGTTATGTGTATCGATGATGTCAAAATTAGTTTGGCAGACTAAAATTATTTTATATAATAAAATAGCCATATTGTTTGAAATGCTAGTTGGTGACGTTTTCTAATACCGGGCCGATATTATTTCTATTTGGTTGGGATTGTGAAATATTTAGTTTTATTGTTCGTTTTTATTTTTATTTATGGGTGATGGGATACGGGCATATGTTAATCAATTTCATTCATTGAGATTGTTAATATCAAGGTGGAAAAAAAATATGATTCGGCAATCGTAGTTGATAAATGACTAAGATGAATGACAGACGGCAATCTTTTTTTTTTTAATTACATTACGTATATTAAAATAAATTTTCGTAAAATGTTTTCGATTCAGGGGAATGATACAGGAACAAATTTTACAAACCTTTTTAAATTTTTTTTTTGTTTCCCATTAACATTTACTACAAAAGCACACTTTATTTGGATAATTTGAGTTTCTTTTTCTTTTTTTTATTTATGCTGTACATAGCTATGGTAAATGGTTTAATCTTAAACGTTTTATTTATTGACAGAGGACAGACAGGTTCCCGTAATCCCTTTTACACTCCTCTCGATCCTCTTGAATCCTTTTTACCTAAATAATTCTTAATTGTTGAAGACCTTTAATTTTCATCACATAAAAATGTCATGAAATTCTAGAAATTTTGGTGTTATATATATCTAATATGGCTGATTGCATATTATCTGTTATAAACAGTGATTTTCAGTAAATTCTGTTTAATGTGATTTTTTACGTATCTTCAATGACATCTGGTAGAATGCAATGATGTTCATTATACTTGAAGGTTGAGTGTGTCGTAATTAACTATTCGCCAGATCAACCCACATAATATACATATATAGTACGCGAAAATTCACTTCTTCTTCTTCTTCTTCTTCTTGTTAACTCGGGTGAACTCAGAAAAGTTTAAACTCGAACCTTATTCTACGAAACATTCTTAGTTATACACATAACTTAATTTATTACTGTATTAATTATTATTATAGTAAATTGTAAGTTACTGGTTCAGGATATTTCGTATAAGTAGGCCAATTCCGAGTTAACCCGGACTATCAAATGAGTTCTCACGTACTGTATTTGCTGTATGTATCAACTATTATTTTACATAATTTATTGAATTTCCGCTGTTTGCGAAGCAATCAGGATATATTTAAATAACGCCAACTTAATTTTGCTATAGTTCAACTGAAACTTAATTTCTAACTTAAAATTGATACCAATGTCTATCGTATTGTGTATAGATACAGTCATAACAAAATGATATTATATACAAACAAGAATTAAATGTTACTAATGTGGTAAAAGTGAAAAGTCAAAAACGTTACGCAATGGAGGTTACCGTTTCACAACTCATAGGCGGCGCTACCAGCAGTAAGGTCAGCAGCTGCCAAAAGTTTTTGTCTGTAGTTACTGTCATGTCATTTTTTGTCAGGCGCGGAACATATTTTAAGTGATCAACACAAAAATGTTCAATTATATTTTGTTTACAATATTTGACATTTCCTGATTACACATCTCATTAGTACCGCCTGGTGGTGTACTCAAACGCGTTAGCCCCCGTTAGTTCGTGTACGACGAGCTTGGCATCTGAGATATTCGAAACACTGCTGTTATAGCTGTCTCTTTTACTCTCGCACGTTTCGTATATCGTTCACACTCATTAGTGAAACTTGTGAACTTAAGCGTCTAATAAGCGGCGCGGCAGTATTACAAACGCCATGTGTAAGGAAGGTAACATATCTTGCAATATAATATCATTGGTTGTAACGGTTAATTTGAATTAAATATTGTGCGTATTCCCGACATTGATTATCGGCATTTCTATATCACTGGTTAACAATAATGTTATGATATAATATCATTGGATTCGTCCAATTATTATATGCAATCGGTTGATCTCACTGTCGGGACGGGTGGGCAGACGGATCTCACGCGGGCACTCCCGACCACAAGCCGCCGTCCAACCTCGAGCTGTTCCCCAGCGGCAGCGGGCAGCGCTCCAACAACGGTATACACACATACAGTTTGAGATACGGATCTTGACCTCTGAACGACAGTGGTAGGACAAGACGCGCATATACCTACGTTATTTTGGGCAATATAAATCTGAATTTTTCCCACGTGATTAGTACTTACAGAATTCATCCACGTACTTGTGGTCAGTCAGCTGTATGTGAGTGCGTAGGGACTGATCACTTTTTAAAGAAATATTTTAATTTTATGTAACCTAATTTTATCTATACTTACTGCTCATTGTTACACAAACAAAACTGCGCAGTGTCAGTTTTATCAGCTTTTAGGAAATTTTTGAAAGCTCTGTATTTTACTGTATTTATGCATCGTTGCTAACATCAAAATATGACTGACTGGACCGGGTACCACGTTCTTTGATAATGCAAAAACTAACAATATATAAAAAAATTAGGTTTTATAAAAAGATTTTGTTATATTTAATTTCAAATTTTAAATATTTATAAAGACGCTGTTCCTTTACATATCGATATCGGCATAAGTGACTACAAATACGTGAATGATCTCTGCAAGTAGGTGCTATCACCTGCCAAAGATTTAGATTTAAAAAATTTGTGACGTGAAATTGAGTCAGGGGCTTTCGAACTACGATGGAAATCGGGATCGGAAAACGCGAGCGTTCGCCGGTCCATCCCGCTTCACTTCATACTGCCGAACCGTCTCAAAATTAGACTTCTGCGCAGATAACCCAGAGATGTCAAGATCCGTGTCTATTGTACATAAAACACCGAAATCGAAATACATGCGGTTATCATGTCAAATGCCTTCAAAAGTAGTGACGTTCAGATCTGATAATAATTTGGTTTGACCGTTATCATTCCAATGTAGATCTTAGACAATAAACTAAGATACACAGTATCTTGTACCACAAAGATAGTATTACGTTTCGTTTTAAGTACTACATGTTCTAATGCTTTAGCTAAGAATTTTTTTTGTGTAGATTTTGAGGGTTTAATTTTATTTAATCGCAACTAATAGTTTTTGTTTTCGAATATTGCACATATTTCTTTAAATCTATTAATTTTTTTAGACTATAAATTTACAAGCTAATGAATTTTTTCCTTTACAATGAAACAAGCTTCTACCAACGTTTTATTATTGACGCTTTTATTCGAACACAAGGATAGGGTGGATGCATAAATTGGCTAATGCACATAACATATTTGTCATCTAGCACGAATAATGATCTAAGTGCATAAATACGATTTTACAGAAGAATGTAGATCTAGAATCTAGTAGGTCATTGTCCCCCTTTGTCACGTCTTGACACTTTGTCACATGACACTTAAGGTATATCCATCTTTACCTATGACATAAATAGCTACTTAGATGTGACATTATATATCCAATGAATTACTTCTTTTAAACACATCGGTACAGAAAATTGAAATATATGAAAAAACACGCCTGTAAACTATTTCGTAGCATGAAATGTAAATCGTCTCAATTGTCTTCTGATACGTCATAAGTAGAGAACGTTAATTTATTTAAAGCTTATGATACATAATAAAATAAAATGTTTAGCTATTTTTTAACGAATTTTTCGTCATTCTTAAAAAATTATAGAGGTTGGATTGCGTGTATAATATACAAAATCATTGAATGAAATCCTCATATTGTTCTAAAATCGAACGGTACCTAATACTTTAGGGAGGATCGGTTCATTCAGTTTTTTCCCTTTGTCTAATTAACAATATCTTGGTCTAAAGCCTTATCAGGATGGACCATCTCAAACTTCGAAATAATCAAGAATCCGAGTAAAATATCAGACTTAGAAATTAGACAGACCGTACGCCGTTATAATTTTTTTAACCAAACATTTTGTTAAAGTACACATGAAATATTATTTCAGAATCTTTATTTTCTTCCCCGCTACGAATTTTACATGTGGCTCACATAAAATTCTACATCACAGCGAATATTTTAAAACATGAACTGGTTTATAATATTTGGTCTACGGTGTATTTATTCGCTCACGTTTTTGTTGTCATAAGCTTAATACAAATGTAAAGTCTCGGTATATTAATAAGAAAATAGCTTTTAAAATTACAATAATAATTTCGTAACTCTCTGGAATGATGAAAACATCACACAAAGGAAAGACGCGGAGAGGGGGGTTCCTATTTCTTTACAGAGAGTATTGGTGCATGTTTGATTTTGTTTTTCGCATTTGTAAAGTTTTTTCGTATCAAGTACCTAGGTTTTATATTTATAGGTTGTATAGTTCCTTTTTTTTTTAATGTTCCAATAAACAGTACGAGTTACTTGCATCTATTATTGCCATCTTATCTTATAGTTTATTTTCTATTGATGAAGGTTGTATGTTTTGATTTTATTTGTAGGCATGTAACATAGTCCATTTTTGTTTTTTTTTTTTTTTTGGTTGAGCGTTGTTATCATTTATCTTTCATGTCGTTGCACATATTTATTATTACGTTTGACAAAATATCTTGTAGTACTTCACCACGCTAACTTGACTATTGTCAACGCTACTTCATTGTAGCATTTGACGCCATATTCATATAAATATAGTGGTGTTGTAGTTTATTTTTTGTTAAATGTAATATTTTTTTCATCTGTGTGCCAATGTTTCTGAATTTCTTATCAACGGTCATATTCTTGAAACACGTGTAGACTAAAATAGTCGAAATTGAATGTTATCAGAGGATTTTTCTTCTTTGCTTAAAATTCGCCGCATTTTAACTTATCATTTGCATTTTACATGATACTAAGATCTAATCAATTGATACTTTGAAATTGTCATGTTATCGGACGAGCATATGAATTTTTTATTATTTTTCTATACTTACAGGAATAAACTTTTTGGGTGCAATTACAGACAGTGAAACACAGCTGATTAAGTTAAACTGACAATGATGATAGTGAAATAGATAATACAAGGATTTTGTTCCAAACTGAAAGTGGAGGGGATATCTTTAGTTTCGTCCTTACTTACTTCACTGATTTTTGAAGCCATTTTATTCGTCTTACAACGATAGTTAGTTATTTTTATGGAATTCGCTAAGAAACTGCTTGTATTCTTAAAATCTAACTCGCGAAACAGGCTAAGATAACAATTTAGCCGGTTTTTACTCATTTTTTTTTCTTCCGCTATATGTAACTGTCAAATATATAGAATTGTTTGCTTTTGGTAAAAACTTTTGTGGTTTTTAAAATTTATATGGGTATTAAGGAAAAAAAAAATAAGAAAGAATTGGTTTAGTTAAATTAGTTTTTTTTGTTTATCCTTTATCGATGAACATAAACAAAAAAAAAAAGATAGAATAGATCCAATGTTATTTCGAATGTAAATGACAAAATGAAATTAAACTTTAACTTTGCTTGAAATACGAATAAATAATTTAGTAAGCCTATTTGTATGATAAAATACCTGAATCGCTAGTGGCGCCACTGTCGGAAGCTAATTGGGTAATTAACCACGTGGACGCTCATGATCTGCGCTATAATGGCTGATGCTATTTCGTTTGTCACGTGACACAAAAACAAAGCAATCTATAGAAACAGGACACTTTTATGATAAATGCAATTTTAATATGTTCGGTTTGCCGTTCTAAGACGAATAAAAGGAGAGAGCATGTATTCTTTTTTCTGCATTGATTTCTGTAATGGCGAATGATGTCAATTCGGATAGTGTCTCGGTATTTCGAGTTTTCGATGGAACGTAGTCCAAACTTAGGGAGTTCGTAGAGGTTACTGAACTAAACAAGAAGTTGTAAGTAAGCATGTGGCGCAAACTAACGGTTACCGAGAAAAACACGTTTAAAGTTTTATAATTTTTTTTTAACTTTTTGTTTAGTTCGGTAATCTCTACCCGCTTTATATGTTTGGACTCCGTTGAGCCAAACACCAAGTATGTATTATTCTACTGTGACGGTAGTTGTCATGAAGGTTAATAGAGCGTTGTCAATTTTTCTTTGAGTTTAAATAATTCTCAGTGATAGGTCAGTATCATATCAGTTGCCTTTTCGTTTCACCTGTCTGTATATTACGTAATATTTTTTTGATGACGTAGTGTGAAATAATGAATATATATGCGTCCGATTTTATGACGATGTTTGTGCGTGTATTGGAGTTTATATGTCGCTGTAGCATCGCCGCTGCCATCCCCGATGAAGTCTCCGGCGCGGACGCCGCTTGCCCCAGGCAAGACTCCCTGCTGCACTGCACTTTACGATTTCGATGCCGAGAACCAGGGCGAACTCGGTTTCAAAGTAAGGTCAACTAGTTAACAGTTATAAAGATTTGGAGGAATATTTATCACAATGTAAGAGTATATTTAACCGTATCGTGTAATTATGTTTACACTAAAGTTCTTTGGTTTGTTTCTTAATTACATTAGTAATCAAGACCAACAAATTCCAATTTTTATTTTCTTATTAAGTGAACTGCATTCATTCGCCTGTCGTAACACAGACGCTAAAACTTGCTTTTATATTTTAGGAAAACGATGTCATCACGCTGATCAGCAAGGTCGACGACAATTGGTTCGAGGGGTCCGTGAACGGCAGAACGGGCTACTTCCCCATTAGCTATGTGCAGGTCACAGTACCCCTGCCAAACATGTAAACGAAGGGACGGAGATAACAACTCATATACAACCACCGAACTTCAGTTACCGTTTGATTAAATAGTTTTAACCAGTGTCGTGAATAGGCCACAGAAATATCCTAAGTCGGAGGCAAACTTTAAGAAGTGATAAGTAAGTCGAGGATTCGCAGATCGCCCCATACAAACGCTCTAGTGTGTATACGACGTTATAACGCATTTAAATCTCCAGATTTCCCTTTATCTAGTTTTATTTGAGGTAGAACTAGGTTTGTGTTGGATCGAAATCCCGAAGTTTCTATAAACATCTTATTTATTAACCCCCAAAAAGCGAAATATTTGCCTTCATTTTACTCTAGATTGTGGACACCTCTGATGAAAAGGCACTGCGGTGCGGCGGCGGCATGGGAGAAGGGATGCCTTGGCGGGCCGTATCCGTCTCCTTCTTTGCCGCAGCCTAGTTCTTTTACACGATCGTGCGAAAGAGCTCGCATGCGTGTAGGCCACGTGCGTGTTGGACTCGTGGCGTCCGTAACTTGCACCCTTAAGGAGGACATTCAGATATATTTAACGTAATCTAGAAAAAAGTCTTAGGATTGAATGCTAAAGAATGCAAGTGAGATAATCCAAAATGTCCGGCATGCCTGGGGCACAATTTTGGGGATCGCATTTGTTATTTTATGGGATTCGGTAAAAGGAAGAACTTCAGGGAATATAAACGGCAACGTAAGTGTTAAATGTACAGGGATATAGAGGGAAAAGTACATTTTAATTGTAACTGTTGTACGGCCGGACAGCCGTCTCGTTTCGGCCGTTATTGTAAGGAATGATATACTTTTCTCTGTCACCGACTCTACTTGCTATACGCAACGTAAAATACAATTAGGAAAGTAAGGTCAGGGGAAAAATATAATTGTAGAACAGTGGTGGCCTTAGGGAGGGTTAGAGGGGCCGCACTTAACTAATAATCAGATTTGTTATTAAAATTAATCGATCTAAATTTTTTGTTAAAATACGAATTGGTTTAGGTATAAGTGCCAACATAACTTTTAATTTTCCTAGGAAATTACAAATATATTTCTATTCCTTACAAAATTTAAGGTGTTTACGTATCAAAGATTAGCAAGACGCGCCTCGCACACTTTTAGGCTGCCATTGCTTCATAACTCTATTTGCGACACTGGTTTGTTAGCACCAATTGTATTTAACGTCCACCCTTTTATGTATTCATAACTTTTTATTATTTCCTAGTCTTCCACCATAATTTTTTATAGGTAGGTACACAGTTGTAGCACGATTATGGATCTACAATGGAACGTTTTAAAATTTATTTTTTAGTAGAGGTTGATTCTTACAAGACATTACTGCAAAATTTCCTCATTGAAGTGTGAATGGTAAAATTTATAATTTTGTTCTTTAAGAAGGGGCGGGACGCGTGAACGTCCATGCAAACGCTCTTAAACGATCACATCGTTATTACGCATATTATTCTTGATTTTTTTAAACTGTAGCCTCACTTGAGTTAGAACTAGGTTTGTAAGACAAAACTTTGAAACTTCTATAAACTTCCTAGTTACAGAAATTTCGTATTATATATTAAGTTTATAGAAAATTCGAAGTTTTAGCTCTACACAAACCTAGTTCTGAGTCAAGTAAAACTATAATTTAATAAAAATCAAGTTTAATATGCATATTGACGACGTGATCGTTTAAAAGTGTTTGCATGGACGTTCACGCGTCCCGCCCCTTCTTAAAACCCCATTTGAAAAGAGTACTGTAACATAAGCATTGTGTCAAACTGAAAGTGTTCAAATTAATTTTGTTGTCAAAAGGGTGGACTATCTGTTTGTGATGATTTTAATGCTTGGACCAGCTCTATACAAAGATATTTGTATCGTTTTATTGTAGTCGTGTTGAAAGAATGAAATTTGTTTTAATGCATTTAAATTTTTTATATAGGTACCCGGCAGTTTTATTCGTCTTACATATGCAATAATAAAGTTGTAAAAAATTACAGTAATTTTGATTAAGTCCATTAAGAAACAGACTGTACCTACTGACTGCAGAATGCTGTCACAAAAGGTCGTTTACCATTAGCATTATGTCGTCTAGAGCATGTTTGATTTTTTAGACCGCGTGTCTCTCCATGTTCCGTTACTTTTTTGGCTGGTACCATTACAAAAGTAGACATTTTGATTCCCAATCTCAATATTTTGATTTAATTCTATTATTATTTTTAAATATTTTTATAGTAAATACAACTTTAATATTACATATGGATGCTACAGATTAGATGCCTACGTATATAATATTAATTGGCTAGTTTTTTCTAAGGTGAATAAAATAACAGCTGGTGTACAATTCAGGTTTTATTCCAATTATTAGAAATGAATTATAATGGACAATTTTATTGATATTTTTGATGTTATGTTGTGAGAGGTCTAAGCTCGAGTCGGTCGTAGAGTGTGGTGTCAACTAGACTGTTGAAGGGTGATATTTTGAAATAATTGTATATTGTTTGTTGACGTATGATTTATTTGTGAATTATATCTTAGATGGATTTTCATCACTGTACAGTATCTCGGAATATTAATAATTTTCTTTTACTCAGACCATAAATTATGAAATGAAAGAGCACAGTCAGTAAACCTTTAGTATTATTGTAATGATAGAATAATTTAATTATATCTAGATTTTATAGTTATATCTCTTCGGGTAATGAATTATTTACCTCAATGAGAAAATATATACACAATATAATGTATCTTATATGAGAGGTAACGGATAGCTTGTATGAGTTGTTGATAACTTGCCAGACGGTTATTGGATGTAAGACGTTTTTTGATGTTCTGTGTATATTGACAATTACTATGATACATTTAAAATGTCAATGTGATAAATTATTGAGATTTTCATACGGCAAAATAATTTTACTATTAGATTTTTTTTTTAAATTACAATGCAATGTCTATTTTTATATTGCCATTATTTCTTTACTCCTTATTTATAAATATGAATAACGTAACGACGTAACGATTTCGTGATTTCGTGTATATAAACATCTAGTTGGGTATTCAAAAACCTATAAATTTTTATTGTACTGTAATATTTTAAATACTTACAATTTGTCATATTAATTAACTATGAAGCTCATGAAATGTTTTACTAGAAAAGAATGATCTATCAGATTATAATTGCTTCAGAGGTATTCAATGTTTGATGTCATTATCTCTTTGTCAATGTTATTTACAACAGTGTTTCATAGAAAAGAAAGAAACCACATGTTTAACTCAATGTTGTTAATCGGTCCCCGTTGACACCTTTCTGGCATACAAAAGACAATACCTAGGTCTAATGTTAGTTGTATGTAAGCTTGTATTGTTCGAATTTCAAATGTATGTAACGTATTTTGTTTGCGGAAACAGTCGACTGTTCAAATTAATCGTGTTTTGAACTTTATTAAAATTTTATGAATCACATTTAGAATTTACTCGTTTTCAAGTGTGAATACTTATGTAATGTAAAAAAAAAAAATGCAAAAACTATGATTTTTTTAATGATTACGATGAATCGATGTAATTCATTCTTAAATAGTGACCTCAAATTATTACATTGAGAAAGTTGTTTTATTAATTTACGTGATACAAAATAGGCTAAAAATGTTTTTGCTTATCTCAATGTTAACGTTTTATCATTATGTGTCATTAAATCATATCTAAGTGTACCTTTTACTGGCTCTCTGAAATATCTCGACACTTGGGGTCAGATTTTGGTAAGACGACTTTGGTGACCCCCGCTTGTCAACTCCGAGTGACAGATCAGGGCTCGTCAACTAAAATTTTCTTAATGTCAAATAATTATGGTGTTAGTACTATTGCATTACTGTTGGTGTGTGAATACATCTGTTAAGTGTATTCTTGTTCATGTTACTGTAATCTTAAATAATGTAATTTAATAGATTAACTTGACGAATTGCGAGATATAATACAGATACTATTGATTTGTATTAACAATTTATCCCAAAAAAAAACTTATTGCTCGTTTTTCGCCTCCTTAATAAAATGTTAACAAATACATTATATTGAAGTTTCATTTGTATCGCTGAATTCTTACAATATTTGATTTTTCAAAAGCAATAAATAGGTAATGGCTCTTGGTGTTGTAAGTAGGTACGTACCTACTAATGATTATAGTGACACATTTAACTCGTTTTATGTACAGCACCGGATCCAGTTTTTCCGCCCTTCCCGACGAGATTATTTTTACCGTTCTTTAAGCATATTTATAAATAGTACATAATTTTAAAAAAAGACTTACATAAAGATACCTATTTATTTTACTGAATAATTTTAAAATCCTGATCCATTTCAATCCTTTTATCCATTTCAATTCTTGTTTTGAAATATTGATAAAAAGTAATTTAACGTGGATTCCGTATTTAAGATTTCAATTACAATCATCATCATCAGCCCATTTTTACCCCACTGCAGGGGCTTAGGCCTCCCCCAGGGTGAGGAGGGGGTCTTGGAGCTTAAGTCCACCACGCTGCTCCACTGCGAGTTGGGGACTGTAACGACCGCTATCTATTGACAGCGTCCGGGACCGACTGCTTAACGTGCCCTCCGAAGCACGGTGTCAGTGATATTGTGTACTTAAGTCAGGAAAACTCATTGGTACACGCCCGGATTCAAACTATGGCCCTATGGGGTCTTATAAATTTGAGACAGGTTCGTTGCGCTTTGGGCTATCACGACACTACACTCACAACACTTAATTACAATGCCAACTTTCAATACAGTTGGCTGTCCTATGCTGTTGTCATGCACAGTTAAATATCAGTTTATTGGTTTGGAAACTAATCTTGAAAGGTGACAGCTTCCTTTGTTTAGTTTCAAGTCAAGAACTGATAACCAGACTTCATAAATGAAATCCTGTGAAATCAGAGCTAGCTGACTAATATGTAATCTATTTTCTTTTTGTCCAAGTACATGAGAAGTAATGTTCACTTTTCCTTTTTCTTTCTTCCAGACAGCATGGGTAAAGTAAAATGAAAACATTCATTCGCTTCTGACTGGAGAATTTTTATTATGGCATTATTATATAGTCATATTAGGCGCCTGTTCCATGTATCCATACCGAGTCATCCATAATAGTATGGAAGAAAGGAATATTATTCTACTTATCCATAATAGTATGGATACATGGAAATTATACATCCACTAGCGACCGCCCGCAGCTTCGCTTGCGTAGACTACACATTCCTGTTTTAGGTAGCATTAACATTCGAAACGGTTTATACGTACTTTTTGCTGAAACTAATATTGGGTATACCCATTTAAACTTTCAATCTTCATTCTCCCCACTTCTTTAAGAAAACCGATCATCATCAGCCCATTTTACCCCACTACAGGGGCTTAGGCCTCCCCCAGGGCGAGGAGGGGGTTTTGGAGCTTAAATCCACCACGCTGCTTCACTGCGGGTTGGGGATTGTAACGACCGCCATCTATTGACAGCGTTAGGAAACCGATACTCACATACTTTTCACCTCACGTTTCCCACCCTTAAAATGTAGAAATCCAAAAACCCTGAAACACGTCATTATTTATTTATGTTAAAATTTTTGTTTCTAACTTTAAAAAACAAAGACTCTCATACAAAGCCCCTCCATCCCTCCCTCCTTAAATTTGAAATTTCCAAATATTCCTTTCTTAAAAAATTAATACTCACGCTATAAAATAAACCACTATTCCAAATTTCGGCTTCCCAGACTTAGTATTTCAGCTTTATCTACGCTGATAGATCAGTGAGGACAAACGACAGACAGCTACAAAAAGTAACTGATGTCACTCTTGACAACCTTCTTTCACGTCTGCAAAGTTTCATTAAAATCTGTTCAGCCGTTTTGGAGATTAGCTCGAATAGACACATAGACGTACAGACAGACAGACGGACAAAAAGTAGCGTATGTCACTTTTGACCACCTCCTTTTCATACCCGTTAAATTTCATCAAAATCTGTTTAGCCGTTTTGGAGATTAGCTCGAATAGACAGATAGACGTACATACAGACATACAAAAAGTAGTGTATGTTACTTTTGACCACTTTCTTTCCATATCTGTGAAGTTTCATCAAAATCAGTTTAGCCGTTTTGGAGATTTATTCGAATAGACAGACAGACAGATAGTATTATTTTATACATATAGCCTATAGCCTTCCTCAACAAATAGGCTATCCAACACGAAAAGAATTTTTCAATTCGAACCAGTAGTTCTTGAGATTTGCGCGTTCAAACAAACAAACAAACAAACAAACAAACAAACAAACTCTTCAGCTTTATAATATTAACTAGCGACCGCCCGCAGCTTCGCTTGCGTAGACTACGAATTTCTGTTATAGGTACTATTAACGTTCGAGATGGTTTATACGTACTTTTTGCTGGAACCAATTTTGGTTACACCAATTCAAACTTTCAATCTTCATTCCCCTTCCACCCTTCAAAAAAACCGACACAATTTTTCATCTCCCGTTTCCCACCCTTAAAATGTGGAAATCTAAAAACCCTGAAACACGTCATTATTTGAGTCCCTCCATTCCCATCCTTAAGTTTGAAATTTCTAAAAAAGCCTTTCATAACTTAATGCTCACGTTATGAAATAAACCTATGTTTCAAATTTAAGCTTCCTAGACTCAGTAGTTTTGGCTGTAGTAGTTGATAGATCAGTGTGGACAAACGACAGACAGACAGACAAACAAACACAAAAAGTTGCTTATGACACTCTTGACAATCTTCTTTCACGTCTGCAAAGTTTCATTAAAATCTGTTCAGCCGTAGTGGAAATTAGCTCGAATAGATAAAATTGAATTGAATAGACACATAAACGTACAGACAAACATACGGACAAAAAGTAGATAATGTCAAATCTCTTGACAACCTTCTTTCCCGTCTGCAAAGTTTCCTTAAAATCTGTTTAGCCGTTTTGGAGATTAGCTCAAATAGACAGATACACGTACAGACAGACAGACGGACAAAAAGTAACATTTGTTAGTTTTGACGACCTTACCGTACAGACAGACAGACGGACAATAAGCAACATTTGTTAGTTTTGACGACCTTCTTTTCATACTTGTGATGTTTCATTAAAATTGGTTTAGACATATGGACGTACAGACAGACATACAAAAAGTTCGGTATGTCACTTTTGACTACATCCTTTCCATATGTGTAACGTTGCATCAAAATCGGTTAAGCTGTTTTGGCCGAAACCTATTTGCTCGAATAGACAGACAGTTCGTTTTCATATTTATAGCCTATAACCCTCTGCTAGATTCAGGCTATCAAAGGCAAAAAAAAAATTTCAAATCCGACTGGTAGTTTCAGAGATTAGCGTATTCAAACAAACAAACAAACAAACAAACTCTTCAGCTTTATAATAAGTATTTCTATTATATAGATTAATAGATTATAAGAAAATAAGATAATACTGAAAACCGTATCAAAGTCTATTGCGTGGTTTGGAAGTAAAAAGTTAACGAACAGAGGCAGACAGCGAATTTATTTTCTCCCGCTATACTTAGTTTTCATATTTCGATAAAAACTGCTAAGATAATAATTTCAGTTGTGTGGTGTAAAGCGCAATTATAATATGCATCAAATGCTTAAGACAACTAACGTATTTAATTTGATAAGGATTAATATTACGTTTAAAAAACATCTTCGCAAATAGTACATAATGTTAGAACAAATTTGATTGTCATAAAAAAGGTTATAGTAAATTAACCTTAAAAGATACACATATGCTGCCGCGGACTTTTGGTTAGAACTTTTAAAGGGGAACAATTCCGTAATACATGATTTTTGGTTAACAGCAACCGTTTACGCAGCGCGCGCGACGGAAGCTCTCAAAAGGAATAATTTTTCCCGTTTTTGCAACATTTTTCATTGATGCTCCACTCCTATTGGTCGTAGCGTGATGTAGTATAGCCTATAGCCTTCCTCGATAAATGGACTATCCAACACAACTATAATTTTTCAATTTGAACCAGTAGTTCCTGAGATTTGCGCGTTCAAACAAACAAACAAACAAACTCTTCAGCTTTATAATATTAGTATAGATATAGATTTATCCACTACTGATTTAATGTACTATGATTAAAATCAATTTCCATTATAACAAAATTTATATTTATCAAGAAAATATTATATCATGAAACCGCCATGAGGCTTAGGCCTCCCCTAAGGTGAGGAGGGGGGCTTGGAGCTTAAGTCCACCACGCTGCTCCACTGCGAGTTGGGGACTGTAACGACCGCTATCTATTGACAGCGTCCGGGACCGACTGCTTAACGTGCCCTCCGAAGCACGGTGTCAGTGATATTGTGTACTAATGTCAGGAAAACTCATTGGTACACGCCCGGATTCAAACTATGGCCCTATGGGGCTTTATAAATTTGAGACAGGTTCGTTGCGCTTTGGGCTATCACGACATCAAAATCATTTTTTACATATCTAGCAGTATCTAGCGAATGTAAAGTAGTAAGCGACAACACATCAGTATGTTGCGGCGCCGCAACGCTATACTCAGCGGCTTGCGCCGCCGTTTTACGCGGTGCGCTGTCCAGCGCACGAGTCTACGTTACGGCGGCGTATTCGGTGTCCCCGCGTTCTAGCAGGCAGATGATTTCCGTCGCTATTCATAATTGTTAAGAATGGATGTACCCAGGCAGTGTAATCTGTTATTTTTTTGTCTTCTTAATAACGGAAGAAAAGCGATACGTTGTCTTCCATTCATGTCTTATGTACGAGGTACGAATGGTCACCTGTTCTTCTCACGATACCGTTCGCGGCGAATACGCGCGGTGCGGTGGCGCAACGCAGTACTTGGCGTTGCGAAGCGTAGATGTGTTGTCGCTCTAGTATAGTAATTTCTCCTGTTACTATTTACAAATTACATATCCAATTAAATAATTGAAATATAAAAACAACCTATCTATGAGTATGCAAAATATCAGCCAGTAACTTTACCTGTAAGATACAGTTTCCTTATTAAATAAGGAATTATAAATTTTATCATAATGACAAAATACTTTAAGCGTTTTTAATTTCATTATATTTAGGTACATTTTAACAGGAGGAATATGTGGAAAGTAACCATTTGGTATGCATACATAGACCAGGCGTAAAAATCAATAATTCCAGCCATGTTTTTTTTTCAAAATTTAGTGGTAGTAGATTAAAGTGACAAAAGTAAAAAGTACCTACTTATTAAATTTGCACCGAGGCATGCCATTTTGAACTTTTCCATAATTTTTTTTGTTTATATCATTAGCAACCTTTCCACTTAATTTACAGTTTGGTTAGGCTATTTTTTGGTTCTTTGTAACAGGATCATTCTCTGACCTTTGTCAGGATACAGTAGTATATGCTCATTTTAATGTAAATTTTTAAGTGGAAAATCCTAAATACTATTATATTTCATTATAATACTAATTAATCAATATGACATATCTGTAATTAAATTTTTTTTTGTTAGTAAGGAAATAATAAGCAAGAAAAGAGCAAGAAATAAACACATTTTCAATTTAATTTGACTTTTATTTTCATCATCCAATCATATATTTTTAGCTATAACTCATTAAATATTTAATTTCCACCTCGAAGACGGAGTACCAAGTGCAAGGTGGACTCCTTCTGAATGTTGTAGTCCGACAGAGTCCGACCATCCTCCAGCTGTTTACCAGCGAAAATAAGTCGCTGCTGGTCAGGAGGAATACCCTCTTTGTCTTGAATCTTGGCCTTGACATTCTCGATTGTGTCAGAGGGCTCTACTTCTAATGTGATAGTCTTACCAGTCAAGGTCTTTACAAAAATCTGCATGCCACCACGAAGGCGGAGTACCAAGTGCAAGGTGGACTCCTTCTGAATGTTGTAGTCTGACAGAGTGCGACCATCTTCCAGCTGTTTACCAGCGAAAATAAGTCGCTGCTGGTCAGGAGGAATACCCTCTTTGTCTTGAATCTTGGCCTTGATGTTCTCAATTGTGTCCGAGGGTTCCACTTCTAATGTGATAGTCTTGCCAGTCAGGGTCTTTACAAAAATTTGCATGCCACCACGAAGACGGAGCACTAAATGCAAGGTAGACTCCTTCTGTATGTTGTAATCTGACAGAGTGCGACCATCCTCCAACTGCTTGCCAGCGAAGATGAGTCGCTGCTGGTCAGGAGGAATACCCTCTTTGTCTTGAATCTTGGCCTTGACGTTCTCGATTGTGTCAGACGGCTCCACTTCTAATGTGATAGTCTTGCCAGTCAAGGTCTTTACAAAAATTTGCATGCCACCACGAAGCCGGAGCACCAAATGCAAGGTAGACTCCTTCTGTATGTTGTAATCTGACAGAGTGCGACCATCCTCCAACTGCTTGCCAGCGAAGATGAGTCGCTGTTGGTCAGGAGGAATCCCTTCTTTGTCTTGAATCTTAGCCTTAACATTCTCGATTGTGTCAGACGGCTCTACTTCTAAGGTGATAGTTTTGCCAGTCAAGGTCTTCACAAAAATCTGCATGCCACCGCGAAGACGTAGTACCAAGTGTAGAGTGGATTCCTTTTGGATGTTGTAATCTGACAAAGTGCGACCATCTTCTAATTGTTTGCCGGCAAAGATGAGACGCTGTTGGTCAGGAGGTATTCCTTCTTTGTCTTGAATTTTGGCTTTAACATTCTCTATTGTGTCAGAGGCCTCTACCTCCAAGGTGATGGTCTTACCGGTCAAGGTTTTTACAAAAATTTGCATGCCACCACGAAGACGGAGCACCAAGTGCAAGGTAGACTCTTTCTGTATGTTGTAATCTGACAGAGTGCGACCATCCTCCAACTGTTTGCCAGCGAAGATGAGTCGTTGTTGGTCGGGAGGAATACCCTCTTTGTCTTGAATCTTGGCCTTGACATTCTCGATTGTGTCAGAGGGCTCTACCTCCAAGGTGATGGTCTTGCCGGTCAAGGTTTTTACAAAAATTTGCATGCCACCACGAAGACGGAGCACCAAGTGCAAGGTAGACTCTTTCTGTATGTTGTAATCTGACAGAGTGCGACCATCCTCCAACTGTTTGCCAGCGAAGATGAGTCGTTGTTGGTCGGGAGGAATACCCTCTTTGTCTTGAATCTTGGCCTTGACATTCTCGATTGTGTCAGAGGGCTCTACTTCTAATGTGATAGTCTTGCCAGTCAAGGTCTTTACAAAAATTTGCATGCCACCACGAAGCCGGAGCACCAAATGCAAGGTAGACTCCTTCTGTATGTTGTAATCTGACAGAGTGCGACCATCCTCCAACTGCTTGCCAGCGAAGATGAGTCGCTGTTGGTCAGGAGGAATCCCTTCTTTGTCTTGAATCTTAGCCTTAACATTCTCGATTGTATCAGACGGCTCTACTTCTAAGGTGATAGTTTTGCCAGTCAAGGTCTTCACAAAAATCTGCATGCCACCGCGAAGACGTAGTACCAAGTGTAGAGTGGATTCCTTTTGGATGTTGTAATCTGACAAAGTGCGACCATCTTCTAATTGTTTGCCGGCAAAGATGAGACGCTGTTGGTCAGGAGGTATTCCTTCTTTGTCTTGAATTTTGGCTTTAACATTCTCTATTGTGTCAGAGGCCTCTACCTCCAAGGTGATGGTCTTGCCGGTCAAGGTTTTTACAAAAATTTGCATGCCACCACGAAGACGGAGCACCAAGTGCAAGGTAGACTCTTTCTGTATGTTGTAATCTGACAGAGTGCGACCATCCTCCAACTGTTTGCCAGCGAAGATGAGTCGTTGTTGGTCGGGAGGAATACCCTCTTTGTCTTGAATCTTGGCCTTGACATTCTCGATTGTGTCAGAGGGCTCTACTTCTAATGTGATAGTCTTGCCAGTCAAGGTCTTTACAAAAATTTGCATGCCACCACGAAGCCGGAGCACCAAATGCAAGGTAGACTCCTTCTGTATGTTGTAATCTGACAGAGTGCGACCATCCTCCAACTGCTTGCCAGCGAAGATGAGTCGCTGCTGGTCAGGAGGAATCCCTTCTTTGTCTTGAATCTTAGCCTTAACATTCTCGATTGTGTCAGATGGCTCTACTTCTAAGGTGATAGTTTTGCCAGTCAAGGTCTTCACAAAAATCTGCATGCCACCGCGAAGACGTAGTACCAAGTGTAGAGTGGATTCCTTTTGGATGTTGTAATCTGACAAAGTGCGACCATCTTCTAATTGTTTGCCGGCAAAGATGAGACGCTGTTGGTCAGGAGGTATTCCTTCTTTGTCTTGAATTTTGGCTTTAACATTCTCTATTGTGTCAGAGGCCTCTACCTCCAAGGTGATGGTCTTGCCGGTCAAGGTTTTTACAAAAATTTGCATGCCACCACGAAGACGGAGCACCAAGTGCAAGGTAGACTCTTTCTGTATGTTGTAATCTGACAGAGTGCGACCATCCTCCAACTGTTTGCCAGCGAAGATGAGTCGTTGTTGGTCGGGAGGAATACCCTCTTTGTCTTGAATCTTGGCCTTGACATTCTCTATTGTGTCAGAAGCCTCTACCTCCAAGGTGATGGTCTTGCCGGTCAAGGTTTTTACAAAAATTTGCATGCCACCACGAAGACGGAGCACCAAGTGCAAGGTAGACTCTTTCTGTATGTTGTAATCTGACAGAGTGCGACCATCCTCCAACTGTTTGCCAGCGAAGATGAGTCGTTGTTGGTCGGGAGGAATACCCTCTTTGTCTTGAATCTTGGCCTTGACATTCTCGATTGTGTCAGAGGGCTCTACTTCTAATGTGATAGTCTTGCCAGTCAAGGTCTTTACAAAAATTTGCATGCCACCACGAAGCCGGAGCACCAAATGCAAGGTAGACTCCTTCTGTATGTTGTAATCTGACAGAGTGCGACCATCCTCCAACTGCTTGCCAGCGAAGATGAGTCGCTGTTGGTCAGGAGGAATCCCTTCTTTGTCTTGAATCTTAGCCTTAACATTCTCGATTGTGTCAGACGGCTCTACTTCTAAGGTGATAGTTTTGCCAGTCAAGGTCTTCACAAAAATCTGCATGCCACCGCGAAGACGTAGTACCAAGTGTAGAGTGGATTCCTTTTGGATGTTGTAATCTGACAAAGTGCGACCATCTTCTAATTGTTTGCCGGCAAAGATGAGACGCTGTTGGTCAGGAGGTATTCCTTCTTTGTCTTGAATTTTGGCTTTAACATTCTCTATTGTGTCAGAGGCCTCTACCTCCAAGGTGATGGTCTTGCCGGTCAAGGTTTTTACAAAAATTTGCATGCCACCACGAAGACGGAGCACCAAGTGCAAGGTAGACTCTTTCTGTATGTTGTAATCTGACAGAGTGCGACCATCCTCCAACTGTTTGCCAGCGAAGATGAGTCGTTGTTGGTCGGGAGGAATACCCTCTTTGTCTTGAATCTTGGCCTTGACATTCTCGATTGTGTCAGAGGGCTCTACTTCTAATGTGATAGTCTTGCCAGTCAAGGTCTTTACAAAAATTTGCATGCCACCACGAAGCCGGAGCACCAAATGCAAGGTAGACTCCTTCTGTATGTTGTAATCTGACAGAGTGCGACCATCCTCCAACTGCTTGCCAGCGAAGATGAGTCGCTGCTGGTCAGGAGGAATCCCTTCTTTGTCTTGAATCTTAGCCTTAACATTCTCGATTGTGTCAGATGGCTCTACTTCTAAGGTGATAGTTTTGCCAGTCAAGGTCTTCACAAAAATCTGCATGCCACCGCGAAGACGTAGTACCAAGTGTAGAGTGGATTCCTTTTGGATGTTGTAATCTGACAAAGTGCGACCATCTTCTAATTGTTTGCCGGCAAAGATGAGACGCTGTTGGTCAGGAGGTATTCCTTCTTTGTCTTGAATTTTGGCTTTAACATTCTCAATTGTATCAGAAGGCTCTACTTCCAATGTGATAGTCTTACCTGTTAATGTTTTTACAAAAATTTGCATCTTGATAGGATATCTGTAACAAAAAATTCAAATAATCAAAACCAGGGAAATTAAAACTGATGAGTCATGAGTCTATGAGGGTATAACTATATTCAGAATACCTACCTAATTAAGCCAAAAGAAATATGTAAAAGATTACGCAGCACCTCATTTGTTATCAAATATGTCTAAACTTCATATATAAGTAACGTTAATTTTATTTTAAGTGTTCACTGAAAGAACAAAGGACTGCCACGAATTAAGTTTTCAACAAAATGGCGTCATAAAATCATGCATGACATGACATGTACGAGTGGGATTATCTATTCTAGAGTAAGAACCTGGGTTAAAGCAAATGATGGGATTTATTGTGGTACGAAATATCTTAATCTATTTGTGCATTAGGTAGAGATTACTTGAAATATTTTCGAGGAATGGCGTAGATATTCCATTACACATTTTTCAAGAACCTGGCTTAAAATCAATGATGAAAATACATTTTGTGGTAAATGATATAATAAATTTAAAAAAAACAGAAACTTACAATAAAGCTTAACTATTTTTTACACCAGCTGAAAATTCTTGATATAATTCGAGAGACAAACACACAAGAACTCAGTGAGACACAATTTGCTATTGATGAATCATTGAATGGTGAAAAGAAAAGAATGCATTTACGTCGGTCAGTGTTGCTATTAGCTGAAGTACAAAAATCCTCTAATTATGAAGGAAATTGCCAAGAAAAACAAACGCCTGTAATCACGTGATATCCATGGATGTACAAACAGACATCAAAAAATATACGCTGCAGATCAAATATGCGCCATGTGATGTTTTGAAATATTCAAATTCACAATTGAATTTTGTGCGACCTGCATATCAAATTTTTATTTACTGGATACCAAATAAAGACTCTTAAAATACATTTCATTTGTAAATTTGATAATGGCAAATGCATAAGTAGGTACGTTTTGTGTAACCTTGAGTTTGTCATTTTGCTCACATTCTCGATCATTTAGAAGTATGAAACGCTCCATCTTGATAATTATGCTATTCAAAATGACATCATATCAAAATGTCAAAAATATTTTCTTAAATCTAACAACTACTTTTTTAAAACATCAACTTTAGTTCCGTTAATGTAAAAAGTTACAAAAACATTTAAAATAAAAGAGAAATAAACCCAAACTATATAACAATTTTATTAAAAATAAAAACTTCACCAGAATTTACATTTTATAATATTTGCGCTGGGTACTAACACAAGATAGTATTATAGCAAATGAGAAGTCACACAAAAATATGAAATTAACTTCATAACTCAAATTAGTAGGTAACAGTGTATCTTTGTCTATACCACGAAGCCTCGTTACGTGTAAAATAAATAATTCGATAGCATAATCATCAAGATGGAGTGGCTCATACTTCGAAACAATAAAAAACGTAAGAAATGTGAGAGGCTTAGTGATTAAGCGGACCGTACGTCATTTTCATTGTTCTGAACAAACATTTTGCTAAAATTAAGCATGAGATATAATTTAACAATCATTATTTGGTACGAATTTTACATGTGGCCTGTGGGGTTAAATTCTACTTCACTGTGAATATTTCAAAACATCAAGTGGTGTATATAATAATAATAATAATAATAATAATATATAATAATATAATAATAATAATAATATAATAATAGCCATCACGTGACGTCTGGCAGATGTGAAACATCGAGTTTGTACAAGTAATATGCTTAAAAGACAATATTAACCTAGGTACATGGAAGTTGGTGATATGGCATAATGAAAAATTTAATATTACGAATTACTTACAGAAAATGATAACTATTTACTTAATAAACATTTATTTTAATAAAATACAAAAATTAAAACTTCAAAAATTTATTTCAAGTTGCAACAACTGGATTCCTTTAATTTATGACTTCAGTAATAGTTATAAATAATCAATTTCACGACAGCGCGCCCCAATATAGCTCCTCGTAAGGTGCGCGGGCATATGCTAACATTTAGTTACTGGTCGGCAGTAGGTCAGTTTAAAAAAAATGCAAGGCAATTTAAAAAAAAATCAAAACTTAATATTTAAGAATTTACTTGATAAAAAGTACTTAAATAAATAAAAAATTATAATAATAACTTAGGAATTGATACCCTAATCCAAAGGCATAAGGTTTTTTTCCCATCACGCTACGCCGACGATCAGTTTTATAACCTCATAGATGTTTCACATCATTAGTACGTCCTACGAGTTAAGAATGCTGGCCTTAACACGCGCAGTGGGTTATTAATTTAGGTTTGGTGGTAGGACGTGCGGTGTAACGGACGAAGGAACTATCCAGTCACGCTATAATACATTTATTATTAGACCTCACTTTTTACTGTCTATCACACCTTGAAACGAACCACATAACCAGAATTCTTAACTTGTGCTGCTTAAAGTACAGTCCAATAAAACGAAATTACCGAAAAATCATCAACAAGCAGTATTATAGTT
Source organism: Luffia ferchaultella (assembly GCA_949709985.1). NCBI lineage: Eukaryota > Metazoa > Arthropoda > Insecta > Lepidoptera > Psychidae > Luffia > Luffia ferchaultella. Next base: position 10,787,963 of record OX453254.1, read on the forward strand.
GATTATTATAAATTCCCATTTATCAAGCTAATTTCCTTAAACTGGCAGTACCGCGTGCACAAATTGCCAACGTCCCTGGCTGCCTCGGAGCTCGGCATAGAGTTATTAGAATAGAGTAGGCACGCCACAAGCGAGTCCGAAATGCGGGTCATATAGAAAGAAACAGAGAACGAGTACCACCCCTTATGGCACAGTTAGTTTCCATCCTTTTTACTTCCATGCCCAACCGATGCCCAACCGCAACTCAACCGGTTGCAACCACGTTGCAACGCAACCGTTAAACATACAGGGCATATCATATTATCTCTATGCTTAGCTAGCAGCCAACTCAGTGGTTCTAGGACCTGTAGGGCTGGCAAGTATCGAATTAAAAAAAAAGATACAGATCGCGTCAAACTTTATGGCGGATCTGAATATAACAACCTACGTAGTAGGCTATAAGGTAGTAGGTACCATTACGTCCATGAATACAATACAACACTTTATGCGGGCTTGCGCGGGTACAGTCATATACCCTCCCCCCCCCCCTCCACTGCGTCCCGCTACACCTACCGTGCATAGAACTTGCATCAATGAACAGATTCATATTTATTCCACCGAGGATTCTTAGGACGTTGCCGCAGTAATAGCACAGAGGAAATACATACAGAGTTTCGACGAAGCGGGAGGGGGGCGTACCTTTTAAGTTTAAGCCATAGTTTAAAAACTCTCTGCCAAACATGGTTGTCGCGTTGCAATCGAGTAAATTAATTAAATAATCTTATAAAAATTATTAATTATTGTTTTGTCACTATATATAGTGTACACACGTGTGCCGCTATTACTAAAATTCTTCTTTCTTGGGCAAATAATAATGTACTTAATTAAATATAATACCACAGTAAGTTAATACCTATCTCTGAACCCAAGAGTCACATAAATATATTGTCCATAATCCGAGATTTAAGTGACCACATGACCAAATTTTTAAAAGCTTATATTTTCGAAACGATCAATCGCAGACCTATCGTGTTGGTACTCAAAATTGATGTTTTGACGAGATCTATGTGACCACTTGACCACATTTTTAAATGCATATATTTTCGAAACCATCAATCGCAGACCTATCCTGATGGTACACAAACATGATGTTTTGACGAGATCTATGTGACCACGTGACCAATTTTTTCCAAAAGCTTTTATTTTGAAACTATTAGTCGTAGATTTATCGTTTGGTACTTAAATTGCACGTTTGAAAGATATCTACTTATAAAAAACCGAAAAATCCGAATTTTTCGGTTTTCTTGTTCTTTTCTGTTGAGAGAATGAAACGAAAATAGGTTTTTTGTATTTATTATTCGTTTCGTATTTCGTATTTTGTTCTTTCAGCGGTTTCCCAGTCTTTTTAGGTAAAAGACTGGAAAACTCCTGAAAGAACAAAATTGAATCGAAAAACATCGAATTAGACCAAAAACAACTGGAAACAATAGAATTGGTCGAGTCGGATCAAATTAACCGAGTCAAACCGACTTAAATAAAAACCGTCGAGTTAGATCAAAAAGGACTGAAAAGGATAAAAAAACTGAAAGGGACCGAGTTGGACCGAAAATTACTGAGTCGGCTCATGTCGCACCAATTTATTCAGTTCAGTGTATGGCATAAAATCAAGTGGGATCAAAATGGTTGAAGAGAACCGAGAAAACCGAACCGAACCGAGAACCGAAGAACCGAAAAAAATGAAAAGAACAAAAAAAAAAAAACAAATTGGGAAGAAAAATACTAAAAAGGACCAAAAAAGACGGAGTTGGACCAGACAGGGTCGATAACATTGACAGATGGACCGCCATCTATTGACAGCAACCGGGGCCGACTACTTAACGTGCTCTCCGAGGCACCGAGTCTGTGATAGTTAATGTACTTAAGTCAGAAAAAACTCATTGATACACGCCCGGATTCGAATCACGGCCACATGGACTTATAGATTTAAAACAGGTTCGCTGCGCTTGGGATATCACGACACTTAATAATACATAAATAATGCTATCAAAATAAAATGTTGTCTTCTTGTGACAACCCTGATACATTGTCGTGTCCAGACGCTGTGTCGGCGTTTCCCGAAACATCAAAGGCGTCGACCTACTTCATGATATTTATACTATGGTAATAGTGTACACATAGCGATCTTTGTCTATACCACGAAGCTTAGCTAGCTACAAGTAAAAGAGATAATTATTGATGTAAAATATTGTGATGAAGTGCAATATTTTATTGAATTTCTTTGATTTGAATTGAACTAGGAAAGTACTAACTACTTTCCTAGTTCATATTCCAAAATAAAATAAAATTGTAATTAATTTTGTATACTACTTAATGTACAATGTACCTAGTACCATTGTTACCTATTTGTATTTATTATTTAATCACTTTGAAATTATGAAAATCCTTAGGTAGTTACAGTTCGCCTCTATGGCGCATCGAATACAACGCTATATGAGTGCTTGCGCAGGTACAGTCATTTAACCCTCGGCCCACTGCGTCCCACTACACCTAAAACTGGTTACTGCGACGCGACTTGTGCCTATGTTCGGATCCGCCATAAAGTTTGATTGGAACTGTACCTATACTAAAACCACCGACTTTAGCACTGGGACGTTCGTCCACCTACCACCACCGTACAAAGACAATATTATCCATAAGTAGGTAACGAACTATTGGATAAATATAAGCTTTTGTTATAATTTGGATTTCCAAAATGCGTAAGTAAACTGGGAAATCAATCAGAGAATCCTATCCTTCTTCTTCTTCTTCTTCTTGATTATGACGTTCTCTGTTATAAGTATATCAATTTCGTCAGTGTCAAGTTATAATTTTTATTATTTTGCTTTGGCTGTTACTTTGGTTGTATCAGAGGCCAGAGCAGGTGTAGGTCCATTGGTTAGGTGCCGGCGTCGCGTTCAATTTGTGAAATAAAACACCCGTTCTGCGTAAAAAAAATAAAGCAACGAAACAGTCAGTATAGGTTGAGCATCAGAAAAAAACATATAATCCGTTAATACAAAAATAAATAAATCAATAACAAATAAATTTATAATACCTATTTAAACAAATAAGTAAAGGATAACAATGGTACTTTATACAAAAGTATTTAAAATTTTATTTTATTTTGGAATAAGTATGAACAAGGAAATAATATTTAGGACGGACTAAGAGGAGTAGGAAAATAGAGTAGGAACGCTAGTAGGAAAAGGGAGAAATCTATCCTAATATTACCTATTTGAAGAACATTATTTAAATTGTCTGCATTCGTCGACTTTTTCAACTGGATACAAGATAGGATTTGGGAGAATAAATAAAAAATAAATCAAGTAGGTATTATTATTTATTGATTTCTGTTTCGCAGCACTAGCGCCTCGAGAGAATTCAGTGCGATTTCGAGCTATTAATGTTTCTAACAACTAATACACGACTACATTAGACTATTATTTCGTATTAAATTTACAACTTCGATATATTATGTTAATTATTAGCTACTCACATAGTTTATTATATATATAGAATATGTATTTTCATATAAACACGAGTTTTTTTAAGAACGCAGTAGGTAATCGATTCAAATGAAAATATTGATTTAAAGTCATACATGTACCAATTTAACTGGATGGGCTGTCCGCGTTCTAAAATGTCCGTGCAGAAAGCCTACCAAAATGCAATATGTCTACTAACCAGCTTTTAGTCAGTTTCATGGCTGGTCATAGCCTAACGACGAACAAAAGTGCGCGATGCCAACTTGTATCGTAAAAATTTGCAAAAACTACTCGTCAACGACGCAGAAAGAATATGAATATCGTATTTCCGGTAAATAAACATTTTAATAGTTTATGCCTGCAGACGGTTATTCGATTATTTTCGTTTTGATTTGAACATTATCACGATTTCACTCTCGTCACATTTGCGTAAACAGTGTTAAAAGTCCAACCCATAATAAATATTCGTTAGACAAACATACACCATTGGTCGTTGCGGCCCGCGCCCGCTCCGAAGAGTTTATTTTAAAAGGTATTATATTAGATTTTTTCTCAGCGAATATATAATAATAATAACGTGTACATGACAACAACGTTTAGGTCTCAAACTAAGCATTAGCTTGTGTTTTCGTTTAGCGTAGACAACACATACATATAACAACCACGACCCCGGTACTAGGTATAAATATTCATCATTAAATACTGACCCGACCTGGGATTCGAACCCGGGACCCCCAGCTTCATAGGCAGGGTCGCTACCCACTAGGCCAAGCGATCGTCATATGCCATAAGTGCTATGAATAGAACTCACTTTCCATGCTTCATGAAAGAAAAATAGTTCCGCCCAAAGAAGTGGAATCTAAAAGGTATTATTTTATAAATTAATAATGCGAATATATGTCTTAAATATTACGAATAGAGCTCAATTTCAATGCGTCACGTAAAAAAGTATATATAATGTAACAAACTATATTACCTAGGTACGCACGTTGCGGACGCTTAGATTTCGCTTTTGTTTACCGACTACGAATCCTTATTAAATTGGTACATCAATGTTTTAAGTTTGTTAAATCCTTAGTTGTCAGAATTATTAAGATCTTAAAAAGATCTTCTCATATTTCGAAATGATCGAATACATGAGCAAAATGACAGACTCAGAGATTAAACACACCATACTATATATACTATATATACCTACTATATATACTATATATACTATATACCTACCTATAGTATTCTAAGGAACGCGGGCACAAGCTATTTAGGTACATGTGCGTAAGCAAAAGAATGAAACGACATCTTTTGTTTTCATCAGTACGCACATGTAAGTATGTAGATACATACCTATTTGTTAATAAATAGCTTGTGCTACGTTCCTAGGACGACTAAGTACATATCTACGTATAGATAGATATATGTATAGATAGACAATACATCAGTAGGTACGTATTGTCACCACGAATATGACCCATGAAATATGAAAAACCCATACCTAGGAATGGTGACACTGTGACAATTCGTTACAAAAATGTGATCGTAAGCGACTATGGTGATACCGTATCCATAAATAATACATCGATGCATATACCTACGTCATAACTATTGTTTGTTTTAAACATTTTTACAATACACCCATAGACATAAATAATACACCACATGAGATGAAATGTAATTACAGAATCTTTATTTGCTTTCCGAGCACGAATTTGACATTTGCGTCACACTAAATTCTACTTCACAGTGTATATGTTTAAACATCAAGTCAAAAGGCGTATGTTTAGTCTGTGGCGTATATTTTTTTGTTTGCAGTTTTGACCGATAAGTTGTTTTTAAACGGGTTGTATTTTTAACTAAAGATAATATTATTATAAAACACAAAGTATCGGCTCACAAGTATAAAAAAGTATTAACGATTAAATAAAAACCGACCAAGTGCGAGTCGAACTCGCACATGAAGGGTTCCGTACCAATATAAAAAAAACCACTTTTCTTGTATAAAGAGCGCAGAAAAGTGATGAACAAAAAATAAATACACCTATTTTTTTGTAATGTGGCTTCATCTGTTATTGAATAGCCGTACTAGACAGGAAACGTATCACCTTAAGGTGGGATGCTGCTGGCTATTTAATAATAGATGGGGCCACCATACAAAAATTATTTAAATTTTTTTGTTGATTTCATTTCTGCATTTTAGTTGATAAAATGTAACATGCGACTATAAACAATATTTCTCTTTAATTTTTAACTTGACATCATTAATTATTTCAACAGTTTGTTCCGATGGCTACATTATAGATATTTTGGGCCCTTATGCAGCTATTGATTCAGATGCGACAATTATGAGCACATTACTGCGCGAAGATAGTATGCGGGCATTTTTTAGAAATGGTGATGTTTTTATTTTGGACCGTGGATTTCGAGATGTTGTTGAAGAATTACAGTCATTTGGGTTTAATGTTCATATGCCAGAAACCGCAGATGAGGGACAATTTCAACTCACGACGTTACAGGCAAATCGGACAAGGTTTGTGACGCTAGTGCGGTGGGTTGTGGAGGTTGTAAATGGGAGATTTAAACAAAATTATAAATTGTTTAGAACTGATTTTAGTAATCGTGCGGCCCCTCATTTAATGAAAGATTTTAAAATAGCAGGTGCATTAATAAATCATTTTTATACATTACTTGTGGACCGTTCTGATGCACAAGTAATTGTTCAAAGAGCATTGAGTAGGCTACATTTGCCTAATCATTTAGCAGATTTTGTGGCAAGATACAATTTAAACAGACGAACAGTTAATTTCGTCAATATTAATGCTGCAGATCACTTAAATGATTTTCCTCAATTAACCATGAATCATTTAGAGCTGATAGCACTTGGCATTTATCAAATTAAACAGGCCAGGTCTTACTATGGCGAACATATAAGAGAGCATGGTATTTATGAACTTGAAATAGGGTCCCGGTTAGAAGAATTGAACAATAATGAAGCTAATGAATTGGGTAACAATAAGTTAATAAGGGCACGAATCAAATCGCGCCACGTTAATCGCAAAACTTATTTTATTTACATTTTATATGACGATACTAATAAAATAATTAATTCAATAGATTCTATAACAGGTTATTGTTGTAACTGTAAGGTTGGAAATAGAACTGTTGGATGTTGTTCACATGTAATGTCTGTATTGTGGTACCTGAGCTGGGCTCGTCACGATTTGCGCAGGTTAACAGCACCAGCTCCTTCATTAGATAATGTGTTAGTAAGCCACGACGAAGAAGATTAGTATTTCCCCTCAATATTGAAAATGGCTAAAGCGATTTATTGAATCTTTTTAATTTCTATGTTTGTGTATGATTTTAAATAATAATAATAACACACAAATGTTATGCGATCAACAAAATATAGAGATGTACAAGACATGACGTTATTTATACGTACAGGTTGTAGATTATTTCGAAACGCGGCTCTTCTGAATATATTTATTTAGCTTTTTTTTTTTAATTTTAAAATTATATTTTTTCAAATACTACAGCTGCACGGCACGGCGAATTAGGTCATCACGGCGATTCAATATACCATTGTCTACTTATTTATAGCAACAAAATCTGTCAAACTATTAGCCAAAATTATTAGAATATTACACCCAGATGAAACAAAGGATACTCTTATAAAGAAAAAAAATATAAAATAAGCATATTTTTTGTTACACTGTCAATATATTTTCATTAAAAGTACATTATATTGTAATAAGGACAGTATATTACTGAAGTAACTGTTTATAACTGTTTATTGACTATTGTGCATAAAAATAGTTCAATAAGTAGTGTTTTTTATCACAAAAGTAAAACATATTATGTTATAAATTAACTTCCTTCCTGCTATAATGATTATTATAAACGATTTTTTTTTAATGTAACCTTGAGTCACGCTTGATTGAGATACATCAATAAGTTAAAATACAAAACATTTTATTCGTGTAACTTTTAGCAATTTTTAGGTTGTGTTACAGATGTTTATGGTAATCGTGTGACGACGTATACAACCAGAATGACGATTTAGTATTTTTTTTTACTTTATAAACAATACCTACTGTAATACAAATTCACATTTTTTATTATTAAAGCTATCAGATCCGATTACGAAAAGTCCAACTCATACCGATGGAAAGTGTGTGCAGCTGCACATATTAACTATAGTATTTGGCTTTAGAAAAACCACAGAAATCAACACAAATAATTTATTGCATTTTATCGCAACAACCCGGTTTTACGACATCAAACGACAAGAGTTAAAAATAGTTGACTTGAGAAGTTATTTATAAAATAAACATTACATTAATTTTTAAGTGTGATGTACATCAATGAAAATTGAATTATAGCACTTTTACTGTTTTCTGTCAATATAAATAATTGTATTTTTTTCTGTCACGACCCTACCTTATACTAAAAATAAAAATATTTTTTATTGAAATGTGCAATTTTTTTTTAATATAAACTTAAATTATCTACGGCAAATACCAATTCAATTATACTGAAATTACTAAAATGTGTTTTAGCTACTGGTTACTAGATGGCGCCACATGTATTTTGATATATAAAAACAAAAAAACCCCACTTTCTTGAATATTTCATAAATCATTTTAATTTTTCGAAAAATGCAAGCTTTATAATGATATATATTTCATTCTGACGCACTCTATAGTCACATAATCATAACTTGGGTCAAGCGCATAGGGCGCAATGGGCATTGCCCTTTGTGGAAATCAAGGTTTATCGAGAAACGCTTTGAAACTATTGAAAAATCCATTATACTCGTATTAATCAGTCGAAAAAACCTCATTTTCCACAAATATTAAGTTTTTGCACAAACGCTTCGAAACTGTAGAAACAACAAATGATGTTAGGTAACAATTTTTTATAGTCGCGTGTTATGTTTTATCAACTGAAACGTAGAAATGTGATTATTAAAAAATAGAAATCATTTCTTTGTGTAGTGGCTTCATCTAAGTAATTGACACTAAATATTATAATGTTTGAAAATAATGTTTTTTATTCGACTCGGAAGCAATTATAACGCTACATGTCCAGTACAATAACACGTTCAGGGTCTTGATGGGCCTGCCTCAACACTTTAGCGCGTCGGGGATGTTTGCGCAGGCGCGCACCGACTGCTTCTATACCACGATGCGCAAGCATCGTGCATATTGTTACGTGTTAGGGTTCGAAGGATCTGGAGAGAAAGACCTGCTGACTCTTTTGAAGAGTTTATTCACTAGCACTAGGTCCAATCACAAAGCACTAGGTCCAAACACTAAGCACTAACGATGTCCTAGGTCGTAGCCAAGTCGCAGATATCACTTGTATCACTCTTGATCACTAGTTTTCACTTCGACGTCGCCTTGAAGGTAGCCCAAAACTGAACTGGAACTCGTTTGCCTCCCTGCGGCTATTTATATGGATCGTAACGATCCTCGAGACCATTCTAGAACTCACTCCACTCGTGCCAACGCGATCGACCGGGTTGGATGATTCTAGAAAGCCCCGCGCACGTGACCGGCTTTCGAGACCATTCCTTCACAGTAGTTCCTCTAACGCCATCTAGTATTGAGTAGGGGGGTTTCTTGTTGTCTTTGTTCTATAAGTGGTTTTACTGGTTGACGCTAGATGGCGGTCGTTACTTTGTGTGTTCGTAACAATATCTTTGGTGCGCCGGGTGCGAGGCAGTCCCAATACTATCTTGGCGATGATATCAAAAAGGTTTGATTGCCCTTTTATTAGTCGCTGTTGCTGCCTTCTTAAAGTGTGAACTGGTCGTTTAGGAGAGGGCATGGGTCCATTAAAAGAATACCATCACTTACTAAATTTCGTGAAAATTGTGACTTGTGTTCTTTCCATTCCCATTTCATTTTAAATAGAACTAGCGACCGCCCGTAGCTTCGCTTGCGTAGACTACACATTCCTGTTTTAGGTAGTATTAACTTTCGAAATGGTTTATACATACTTTTTGCTGAAACTAATATTGGGTACACCCATTCAAACTTTCAATCTTCATTCTCCCCACTCCTTTAGGAAAACCGATACTCCCATATTTTTCACCTCCGTTTCCCACCCTTAAAATGTGGAAATCCAAAAACCCTGAAAGACATCATTATTTATTTAAAAATTTTTGTGTTTCTAATTTTAAAGAACAAAGACTCATACAAAGCCCTTCCGTCCCTCCCTCCTTAAATTTGAAATTTTCAAATATTCCTTTCATAAAAAATTGATAAAATAAACTACTGTTCCAAATTTCGGCTTCCTAGACTTAGTAGTTTCGGCTTTATCTACGTTGATAGATCAGTGAAGACAAACGACAGACAGACACAAAAAGTAGCTGATGTCACTCTTGACAACCTTCTTTCACGTCTGCAAAGTTTCATTAAAATCTGTTGAGCCGTTTTGAAGATTAGCTTGAATAGACACATAGAAGTACAGACAAACAGACGGACAAAAAGTAGCATATGTCACTTTTGACCACCTCCTTTTCATACCCGTGAAATTTCATTAAAGTCGGTTTAACCGTTTTGGAGATTAGCTCGAATAGACAGATGGACGTATATACAGACATACAAAAAGTAGTGTGTGTCACTTTTGACCACTTCCTGTCCATATCTGTGAAGTTTCATCAAAATCAGTTTAACCATTTTGGAGATTTGCTCAAATGGACAAACAGACAGATAGTATTATTTTATACATATAGCCTATAGCCTTCCTCAATAAATAGACTATCCAACACAAAAAAAATTTCAATTCGAATCAGTAGTTCCTGAGATTTGCGCGTTCAAACAAACAAACAAACAAACAAATAAACAAACTTTTCAGCTTTATAATATTAGTATAGATAAGTAGATACAGTATTGACAACTTGTGTATGACTTAGTTAATTTTTACAGTTTGATGTTGATTTCTGATTTGTAGTTTGTTTTAATTTTGACTGTTATGTTACTAACATTTAGGTTGTAATGTAGGTGTTTTACTAAGAAATGAGTCTTTGTTACTTGATATGAAATCATAAATAAATAAATAAATGGTACGGCTGTTTCATATAATAATTATTATATAATATTATAATTATATTGACAATAATTATTAATTAATAACTATCATTAATTAAGTAATAATAATGATTATAATATTATATTATAATTAAGTATATTATAGTACGGCTCTTTAATAATAATTATTATAATATAATATTATAATTATACTTATTATAACAATAATAATTAAACAGCCGTACCTACTAGACATGTAGCGTTATAATTGCTTCCGAGTCGAATAAAATACCTAATTTTCAAACATTATAATATTTAGTGTCAAATATTTTAATAATAGATGAAGCCACTACACAAAAAAATATGTATATTTTTTTTAACACCATTTAAAAAAAAATGTTTTTTTTATTTTTACACGATCACATTTCTGCGCTTTAGTTGATGAAACATAACATGCGATATATAAAAATATTTCTTATTAATGTTCTTAACTGACATTATTTATCGTTTCAACAGTTTCGAAGCGTTTGTACAAAAACCTAAAAGTGTCCACCTTAATTATCATTTCATAGTATTAAGGACATTTCGTATAATTGTTAGATTTGAAAAGAAAATTTACATGACTAGATAAAGGACTAGAAACGTCTTAATTAATATATATAAATATTTATACATAAGAAATTATTTACAATCAGTTTTAACAAATGTCTCACTAGTAAGAATATTAGTACCTACAATACGTTACGTATCTACGGATATGTTTTTTTTTTCTATTAACCTGCACCTTTGATGATCTTTGGAACATCTGAGATAAAAAATCCACATTTAAAAGTTCAATTTTTTGATTAAATTATATTACCCTAAATTTTAATGTAATTTTATTAGGCAAAGTTTTATTACTAGGTATACAGCCCAGCATAGGTTTGTACCTAACGTCTCCCTTCTCAGGCATACAGGAGAGACAATGTGTATGTAATTGTCCCCCCTCCCTGACTCACGATCGAAGCAATTAATTTTAAAATAAAAATCTGAAATATATTTTTTTTGTTTATAACGGATTTTTTGGAGGATAGGTAAAATCCCACAAAATAGCTCCCTACTGGTCGGAATTTTGTTTCCACGCCTGTCTCTGCTTGACCTGGACATGTAGTTAATCAATAGTTAATGGTCGCGCTCTTATCTCTATATCTGTAGAAGTGTGTCATAGGTATACTGAAACTTATCGACTGACCGATATTGGCCGAGTGGCTAGAGACCCTAACTGCGGAGCCAAGGGTTGCGGGTTCGATTCCCGCCCAGAATAAATATTTGTGTGCATGCACATGTTTGTTTTTGCGTGTCTGGGTGTAAAAAGTATCTATATATGTATATATTATAGAAAATAATATTTATGTATGAATACCAATTGTCTAGTACCCTATAATGCAAGCACAATACTTGTTTACCATGTGACTAGATGGCGATGTGTGGGATGTCCCAGGTAATATTCATATTATTATTATTATCGCAAATGACGATTATTTACTAGGTATATGTTTTCAGTACTCCACGAACGTGAACAGTGTATAATTTTTTTAATAAGAAATTACTATTAATATTACATGGCCGTACTCAACATGTGCCGGGGCGTTGTTATCTCAATCTTGGACTCGTATTGTATGGATTATTCCATAATATATAGCAGTATCGGTTGATGAGGGACGCCAAAATGCGTCAAACAAAAAAAAATCATGCTCCTTCTTAAAAACATATCCGGGCCGGCTCTTGACAGAACCTAAATCCACAACAGAGAGGCCGTCTCTATTGGCTAATTAGTGTGGTCTAAATCTTAAGGGCGCCACAGTGGCTAGTGATGCGCAGGTGGCGGCGCGGGAGGTGCTAGCAACGCGGGCAGAGGACCCGCACACGCCGCACATCCGTCCCTTTCTGGAATAAAAATAAATTATGTTAAGTAATTCAAACGTAAAGGAGAATGGAAAATACTAGAAACCTATGACTAGACTATGAACTATTATGACTAGAAGTAATATACGAATTATAATAACGCTAACATACCTAACAATACAATTAATGCGATAATTAAGGAGATTACATGTCATCACGTAGGTATATTGTACTGCCTCAAAGTAGGGTTCTCTGTATTACGAATATCTACCAGTTCAAAAACAGGTAACGATCGACATTTATAAACACTTATGTGGTGCATACATTTCTGGATACAGGTTGGAAAATACGTATCCAGCATGCACAGACACGTTACCGATAGGAATTGAACCCGAGACTCCTGCATTAAACGAAGTAATTGCCAGCTGCACCACGGCGGCCGCAAAAGACGTTTACAAACCAAAAGGAAGTAAAAATGGTGGGGCTATCGCTATAAAATAACTTA